>OX381707.1:25259263-26459263 GCA_947462335.1 Harmothoe impar
TATACATTTATATAGTAAGAAAACTCTCTTACAAGGAGGTGTTTTTACCTTAACCTCTGATATAAGGAGGTAATTTTGGCTCATTTCCTTATTTTGTGCGTGCAAACCTTACCCAGGGAAGTTCTTTCTCAGGATTACAGTCACATACTGATTGAAATTGCCCACTGCCCCATCCCATAGAGGTGGGGAGAATACATTTGTAGCTTCCCTAGGGAGGAAAGGAGATCAAAAGCTCCATGAAGGGGATCTAGAAGAGGTTTTGACTTGAAATAATACACACTCCCATCTGAATTGTATTCAAATCAAGTCTATAAGGGTATCAGAGACACAGGTAGGGAGTGTTCTGTTTCTAGACCTTTATAAGGCTGACCTTGCTTATAAGGAGACCTTGCTTATAAGGAGCAAATTGCACTGGTCCCAAGGTCCTCCTTATAACGAAGTTTTACTGTAGAACAAGTGATACAGGTTTTGGGTAACAATTTGGCGATAAACACACTGAAAATATTGAATCTCAAATGTTAGTCAAAAGTTAGTAGGTTGTACTAACTTTTTACTAACTTTTGTACAAACATTAGCGAAAATTACGTGCCCAAAGTTCCTGTCCTATCTTAGCGTTTTGCTGCTAACCCTTAGCTAAAAGTTAGCATTACCCACGTCACCTGAACTTATGAGGCTACCATAAAATCTGGTGTACACCGGCATCTCACATATAACTCACACCCCGACTTTGAGAGAATCCTATAACCTCTACCTAGGGCTTAAAATTGTGATTTTAGTACTGTACTATACCTTCAAAAACCCTTGTATTACCCGCCCATAGACCTGAGAATATTGTATAACCTGCACTAGAGGTTTGGTTCTAGTATAACCCACAAGTTACATGTAAAAATTTAGGTAGTCATTTTTCAAAAACACAAAAAAGGTGTCCCATTCAGAAAACATCATTGGAATAGGTTGATCAGTTTTTAAAAACATCTGGCTAAGTATATACATGCATACAATTATGTTACACCCCATATCATATTCAAAATTAGAAAAGGTTACCTCTAAGCATGATAACAAGTGCAATTACAGTCTTATCATATAGATAAATATCTCATGATTTGCTTGTGCTGTCATCTGGTGTGGAGTTCCTGTGGGTGGCTGGTTAGTAAAAAGTTAGTCATAGTTTAGCAAAATCTTAGTTCGATTTAATAATGCTGATAAGTTAGTGGTTTTGACTAAGATATATTAGCATTAACTAACCCCCAGAATTTTCAGTGCACCCCTTATTTATTAAAGTTTTTTCACCTGTTGATCCGGCGGCTGTCGGTGTGGAAAGAGGGCCGGTGCCTGGTAGTCAGGCCCCAGGTGACCACCAACCTCCCCACACACACCCACACACACACCTGTGGGGGTTGACACTGCCCCCTAGTATGCAAGAGGACAACCGTAGGTGTAGTGCCCCCTGCCCCCTAAACACAGAACCGAGGGGCAGTAGGCACTGGAGCCAAAGACTCCTATATATACCAATATGTGACGAAACCTGGGAAATCGTACCATTAGGGGGAATAGCCATAAATGCTCTAAACATGATATTTCAGGGAATATAGCTAAAAATGTGAATACTTAAGAGAAAATGACCTTAGACTAACTTTTTCCAAGGAATCTTTTGAAGATATTATCAAAATTCTATTTTCACTCTATATTGGTCTTCTTTGGAATGTAAAAAGAACGTTTTTAGCCATTTTTAGCCCATTTGTTGACATTTGGTTGCCATGGCAACTATGGATTCATTCTTTTGGAATAAAAAATTTCCTTATCTGATTGCCCCATCCATGAGGATTTCAGAACTGAAAACAGAATGCCAATATTCTTACCAGATTCAAATCTATGTACAATAATATGCATTTATTGGTTTAATTTCTAATAATTGTGATTTATATGGATTATTTGAAAATAGATGGATATGTGATCACATTGCAGTCTATTCTGAATTCCTACATGTCCCTACCATGCCATGTTTGAGATGTCATTTCTCAGCAACTATTTCAAATATTTTGATGCTTGAAGCATCAAATTGTAGCTGAAGACATGAACTTAAATAAAGGTGTTTTCCCCTAGTGTCACGTTTTCCCACGTTTTGTCACATATAACGACAAGTAATTATATTTCCCATATATATATATATATATATATATATATATATATATATATATATATATATATATATATATATATATATATATATATATATATATATATATATATATGTATGGGATAGCTTAGCCCTTTAGGGTCCGCATAATGATTTAATGCATTATGCTCGTTTTTTTAGTCATGATGCATGAATCCAGTCCTAACGAGGTACTCGCCAGGGCTGGATCCAAGTGTAATGCGGACCTTTTCTGAGTGTATCGACTCCGCACATAAAAGCACATTGCCGCCCTTTAAGGTGGGTCTGATGCATGAATGCAGCCCTGGAGAGAAACTCGCAGCTGCTGCACCGTCAGAAGGTATAGTGTAGCTGCACAGTGAGTTATACCGTAGATTTACAGTTTAAAAGGACGTACTTTTGGCTCCATTGGTGATAATGACGACAAATGTCTACATTTTAGCGACACACCTTTCTTTAATAAATGGGTTAAATCATTTAGGCCCATTTTCCATTAGCCGATTTGGAGGTGATCGGAAGGCAATCGGCAGACAATCGGCACGTCGAGCCACAACAATTACAATACACAGAGTGCACTTACCAGTGGTTTATACCTGCCGATTGCCTGCAAATCTCTTCCAAATCGGCTAATGGAAAATGACCACAGATGCATTACTTTACTCAAATGCAATCGTTATATCACTAGATGATATCGCAACAGCTGATAATATACTTCATTGTTGTATAGATGAGGCCTCATATTGTCTTATGTTGTTTTTCCTTCTTAAAGCCCCAGCCCCCCTATATAGAGCTGAGTACCTGTCGCGGCTCCACTCCGACTGCCGCTGGAGGGGTACCGAGATCTGCGCCTTTAAATAGCACTTGGCCATCCTGACCAATGTCCCTATGACCAACCTGGGATAGCCACTACAGACTACAAAGCCGGCACTTTTAGACTATCTGTGTATATAATTATCATCATGCTTAAGCTAAGTCTCTGCAGAGAGCCTTGCCCTTGACACTTTTGCCGGTAGATATATACCAGTGTGTTTATTACGACCATCACATGTAAAGTAAACCTTAACAATACAATATGTTAACAAATCCCGATGATGACTTATTAAGAAGTTGAAACACTGATATTTACATACGTATATCCACATTTCCACCAACATTCTTTTTATTTTATCTTAGGCTCTAAATGCCGTTGTATGCTTGTGTGAACCCGCAACGGCTCGGATTTTAAAAATATAACAACAGAACAAACTGGTTGTAGTACAACAGAAATAATCGTCAGCTCGAGAGTATGTTTTACGAACGTCAGAAGTTTAACAATCGCTATTTTAGCGTTTTTGTTCTGGGCTGTCCGGCCCGAGGCCAATGTTCTACCATGGGTAATTCATGTGTTGGAGACGTTGTGCGTTACCTGGGGCCATAAAACAGGCATCTATGTATTCATATCGTCCAACATGATAACTAAGTGGATGCATATTTATGCCCTCAGAATTAATTGCCATTAATATGGATGAGTTAGAGTAGGCTATAGACTAGATGATGATGATGTCAAGACTGCCAAGTAAGCGAATGACCATTTGCTAACGACCTGGTGGTGGTGGTGGTGATGGTGGTGTGTGTGTGTGGGGGGGGGGGGGGGGGTTAGTATATCTGTTCCGGGGGGAGTACACAATCTGGACCTTTGATAGGGAGAGTCAAATAATTTCATCCCTTTTCAGCAAAAGAAATATTGGGACGAAAAATACCAGTACACCAACCTCCCCATTGTCAAAAAATGACCACTTTCTAAGACAAAACATATCGCCCACACGTGAAGGTGCGGGCTGCCACATTCTTGTCTGGGTCATGTTACATTGCCTATCTTCTTAAGATAGTTGTAGTTCTTATGTTTAACACCAGAGTGGCTACACTTGTTTCCAGTCACTTCACAGTATATTTTAAACCATAGCCATAGGTATATGTGCAATGTATCAGCCCCGCACAGAGTGCAGCCAAGCCCTTTATCATTATAACAGGCAGTATGGGTATTACACACACAATCTACCCCATGTTATATTCAATTAAAGGGGCATTCTCACCACTCGCACTTAACCACATAGTAGACTAGTACAGTACCAGAATTATGAGTGGGATACGCTCGGTGATTATGCCACTTTAAAATGTCTGAACTCATCTCATTCTGTACTCAACAGGGCGTTTATATAACACCCTTTCCAGCTTTATAATAACAAATTCATATAATGTAGGTTGTGTTTTTGGTCACTTCATAGTTTATTGACTCAGGGTCCATACCCTAAGGCATATACGACGCCTAGCTTTTTCTGTAAGACGTTTTTTTAGCCATTTTAGAATGCTTATAACTCAGTTTCTATGTGATTTAGAAATAATACAATAAAATAAAAAGATGGGCAACATCGGGGGACAAATATTTCCTTCAAAAAGTAAATCAATATCTCTTTCGTTCTGGTCACAAATAAACTGCGATCTTATTTTTTCTCTCTTTTCTATAAACACTTAAGTACTGTTAAATGACTACCCTCTAAATGGACTTTCCATAGGCTGTAAGGTCAATAAAACAACTGCAGCTGATAGAAGTGGTCTTCTCAGCAAAGAACTAGCACATTTCTATCTTTCAGGCATAAATGTACCATCTAACATATTAAAATGCCACCCAACTAAGCTAAAATGCCCTCTACATTATTTAAATTACTTAAATTAACTTCATATAATACCCTGTACATACCAAACACAAGGATCATTTTTAGTTCCCATACCACCCGTCTTCTACATGGTGGCGCCATAGTTGTTTCTCGCCTACCTCGAGAACTCAGCGAGACAACACGAGAGTTGCCAGCGACAGCATCAGGATAAAAGGAGTGCAGAGCGAAATTGTACCACCCGTATCTCTGCCGTTTATCGTCCGATCGACTCGCTTTTTGATAGGGACAAAAGGCGGTACATGCCGGCAGCCTGCAACTGTCGCGCACACCCACCTGCACACCCACACCCACCTGCTCTCCCACACCCACCTGCTCACCCACCTGCTGGCCTGAATTGGAATAACATACATGTATGACTTGAGGGTATTTTTTAACAAGGAATTCATTTCTGATGCCAGAATTGACCAATGAATGATTATAAGGGAGTACTATATCTAAGTACATGATAAGCTCCAGCTCCAGCTTACCCTGAGTCATCTGTGAGGCCACTCATACGCTCAATCTTTTTACACCATAGTCATGGGTATGTTTTATCAGCCCTGTACAGAATGCAGTCACACCATTTATCATTATTCCAGGATACATGGTACATCCACTCTAAGAAAGGTGTGTTGTGTTTTTGCAGCCACCTTTAACACACATCTAACACACTGCAAAAGGGCGTTGGTCTCAAAAGTGTGTTGCAAATTCATGTGTCTTTAAATGCATATTCCCGTAACACACATGTTTTAGACACTGTTAGAGTATACTCAAAATGTCTAAATTCCCTTCATTATGTCCCCCGCTCTTTGAACTATACTAACGCGTGGGCTTTTTTGATGAAAAGGAGTGACATTTTTGGCGCCCCCCCCCTCTGTGGATAGATAATGATCACTCCCTAATGACAACTTCATGTATTATGCCAGGCGCGCCTACAGAACTTATTCACGCTGTTTGAGATGGCATGACCCCGGACCTCGGCCTACATGTTATTACTAGAATTAGCTCATGTGACCAGATGATAGGTCCTGTACTACATACCAACATGCCTAATTGCACGTTTTTTTAACATCTACATTTATACACTGTAAACAGGATATGTTCTAAAAAGTGGCCCCTTGGCACTGACATCTCTTTGGTAGGCTGATTATAGCTGTTCATGGCCACCGTCCACTGGAACTCTAGACACCCAGTAAATCTGGTTTGGGTAAACAGTACCCTAATTTCAATTACCGTATTCGACGTAATAAGCGCCCTCTCCCTAATAAGCCCCCCACCCCTTTTTGGGGCATTTTTAGACCAGAACAAAGGCTTAACTTTCACGCTTTTTGGTGACAATTAAACTCTGAAGTACTAAAAACGCCATGAAAATAATTCTATAAGCGCCCAGGGCGCTTATTACGTCGAATACGGTATTACTTTTGTAATTGTATTATTTAACCCAAAAAATAGCAGTTTTATCGCAAAAAAACACACACCCCAAAACAAACGGCTGACACCATTCCTTCGACCATTTTCCCACAAGACGGGCCCTTGCCCAGTGGACTGTGGGCATTTTGACTGTTATAATATCATTATTTGGTCAGGAAAGATAAGATTCCCACCTTCCTATTGACATCAGTGGCCCACAAACTTGTCTGACTTCATATCCCGTATATAGCTGATATCACATTTTCGTGGTCAGGAAAGATAATATCCCCGCCTACAAAATTGACATGCAGTGACCCAAAAGAATATCTAATCTCAGGAACTATAGCTGAGATGCAACTATCCCTCCATAGTAAGATTTATCTATAATGATTACAAGCGTTGGGGTTGTGTGGTGATATCAGAATCATTCCTGGTACGTTCAAGATTATGATATAGTTGATAAATCATGCATCAGTACCATACAGGAGAATCATGTATTCCGTATCAGCCTGTTTAGCCCTTTAAGGGCAGCATGATGCCTTAGGGGTCATTTATAAAGTATGTCACGCAAATTCTGGCCATTTTCAAGACCCACACCTTTGTCACGCTTTTCCCCATACCTCTATCATTGGGGACGAAGACCCCCCCCCCCCACCCCCTCGGGTGTGACGTACTAAATGGATCACCCATCATCACTTGGTCGTCATGATGCATGAATGTAGCCCTGGCGAGTTATTCGCGAGTGCTGAATTGGTGCATCATGCCGTGTCGTCGGCATGATGCACCAATGGAGCACCAGTGAGTTACTCGCCAGGGCTGCATTGGTGCATCATGACGACAAATGTCATCTTAGCGACTTCCGTCTTTAAATGGTTAAACATGCAGGCACTTGCTGATTTATGTCATGTAATATTATATCCCGGCACTTATACAAACCAGCTGGTTATTTGAGATTAGAATATGATGCATTACCGTCATCCATGCACGTATACCGAGATCCGCAGTAATCAACTCAAGGTAGTCCCCTAATTCTAGTGAGCTGTCTCAGAAAAGCTTTAGGATATTTTCAGTAAATTCATTTACAGTCAAATCACGAATTATTGAAAAGGGCCACACTTTTCCTTTAACTTTCAAGCTTCGTAGAGAATTTAGAGACACATTGATCAAAGCCAAAACCATACCTATATATATGCCCTCATCACCTTGGGCCCGCAACCTACGGTAATATCGTTGATTTCCGCACACTGTTCACACAGAGACTCGACAAATGTGACATGACAAATGTGACATAATGTTTTGATAGTGGTTTTGAACCATGAATTTCTGCACTCAGAATCTATGACTGGTTCATTGTCATCAAAATAATTCACACTTTGTTTTATTTCAAACTGATTTCAATCGATCAGTTCAATCACTTATTAAGCACCGTGACCCTGAGTCAATTGTCATGTAAATCACATGCCCAATCTTTTGAGACCTCGCCGCTTATACAGGCCAATGAAATTATGGTCTGTGAGCCATTTTTGGCAGTAGTAGTCTAGGAGGGTGGCCAAATCAATATTCACATCGAGGGAAAGGGCAGATGGTAAACACCACACCACCACACGTGACTCATAAATACACACAACAATTTATTTTTCTTGTTGGCATACATTTGTTTGTTCAAACATCCATGTGTTCATGATACGCATACGTGTACATGTTTAATCATAGGAATGATATCAGAGTATGTATAGTATATCGTATCATAGGACTACTATTATGTCATACTTACAGGATAATAGCATATGACTGGATGCATGGTCTATACTTAATTACTGTACTGGCGTTAAATGTATTCATTGTATTGAGCTCCTGGGTCAAGTGTACAGGCCCATGGGCAGACATCCCGGTTAAATAACCCTGGGGCTACAATACCAGGAAGGCCAACTTTAAAAATGGTCTCAAAGCTGGACCGTCAGGGTATAAGTTCAGCATTTTCCATACATAGACTAAAATAACAGTTCCACCAGAGGGCAGCAGTGTTTGGACAGGGGACCATGGGCATTGTCCAGCTACAACATATTCACCCTATCTTGTGCCTATAAGAGCTGAGCTCCCAGCCCTTAAAGCTGGGCTGTCAGGGAATACGTTCAGGTCAGGAAAGTTCAGGAATATATTTAGATTTTATCTAGATATATAGATCAGGTGTTCCCACAGATGTCATGCCTTTTCTAGGAATAAATATTCATTAATGACATAGATATTCAGGATAACTTGAAATGTTGACCAGAGCTCTTTACTTTACCATTTATGAGACCCCCTGTGGGTTCACAGGCTCTTCCGCCATGTATATAGCCTCCCATCCCCCTTCAGAGCCCTCTTGTGAATCAAAACTGAACTATATCCAAAAGTGCTTTTGGCCTCACTTCAACCATAACGGTCAAGCTTTAAAGCTATAGGGTAGGCAGGTAGGATTTACATTTAAGTTTTGACATGAGTATGGGCGAAATTCTGGGGGATCCTATTTTGAGGCTAATATAATGATAAACATGATGGGAACTGTTTTGCTAGACCCGGTCGAGCGTCTGGAAATCAGCATTTTATTTTATCTATTTGGCCTTAGCGTCAGCTCCATATTTGGTCGGTGCCGTGGCCTTGGCCCTCCCAGTCCACACTCACACCCAGGTGTCTCGTCTTCAGGGTTAACGACCCGTTAACAATGGTCCAAGTAAAAGGGGACAAATAACCATGTCACACTAGGCCTACTCCTGGATCCCGTAAAACCTCTCTGATAAGCCAACCCCTTTTTGGTGATTTTAGGCTTGATTCAGCTTATAACGTTGTCTCAAAGAGGGGGATCGGCTTATAAGGGAGGTTTTTGATCCAGTACATTGTGGTTTAACCATATTTAGATGGGCCTAAATTAGGCTGATATTATTCTCTCAATCTAGGGGGTGGGCTTATAAGGGAGGTCGGCTTATCAGAGAGGTTTTACGGTAGGCCAATAAAGGAGGTTGGTTTCCAGTCACCCGACTAAAGTATGATCAAGAAATTAGAAAAGACAGGTGTGTGTGGATGTTTTATAATCAATATCACTTCAAAAAAATGAAGAAGCGTTCGAGATTCGTTGATAAAAGGAGTATACCTACATCTATTATGCTGGTCCAGTAACCATCATATAGCACTAGATGTACGATGGACCATAGGTATACCTTTAATATGTCAGACTAACCGGCGAGGCTCACAAAGGGTTTTCTTAATCAGAGCGCAGCAGGATAAGGATATCAGATATTAGAGCCCCTGGAGGAGGCCACCCATCTCACTGCAGGGTGCCAGCCTCACTGAAAACCTCAGGGTCGTCATTTTGACAATGCCAAAACTGACAACTTTAGGTAGTCAAAGTGACCACCTTAGGTCGTCATTGTGACTACCCATCTGAGCCATTCAGACCAAAGTTGTCATAATGACGACCTTAGGTAGTCACAATATTTAGGTTGTCAGAATGACTACCTTAAGGTTGTTAATTTATGTATTGTCCATTTGAAGACCTAAAGTCATCGGTAGTGACAACTCTCAAGTCCTAGGTTGTCCCAATGACTACCCTATGGTACATAATTCTATTCCCACTTGCTACTTATGGCACACTACTGCCACCTGGTTTTAACATTTTGCATAACTATATCTGTCTTGAGATATACACTGGTGACAGGGAGCAGAGTGGTCTCTATACCTTTGGGGCCATCATTCTCACCCATTGGCAACTTATTTATAACAAGTAATGCTACTTAGTTCAATCAAGACTACACCAAATATGTGAAAAGGATGTCTCTCATTAAGAAGTGAACTAATTAGAGACTATATTCATACACCATTCTCCACTCCATCTGCCATTATTCATTATGACTACCTAGGTCGTCATAATGACTAGGCTCCTTGCACTGGGTTTTCAGTGCTGAACCATGAAATTAACCCTGAAGGCTGTAAACATTCTGGTTAATGCTGTACATAGAAGAGTTATTTATATGTGGTGTTAATGTGAAATCTAGTAGATTGCAGGGACTGATATTCAGGTTTTGATACCAGAAATTGGTGTCCTAAAGACCTCATAGTCAGGGGCCTCGCCAGGAAGTCTGACATAAG
The DNA here is from genome assembly GCA_947462335.1 of Harmothoe impar. NCBI lineage: Eukaryota > Metazoa > Annelida > Polychaeta > Phyllodocida > Polynoidae > Harmothoe > Harmothoe impar. Next base: position 25,269,644 of record OX381707.1, read on the forward strand.
GGAGCGATCATTTTTTAACAACAGGGGGGGGGGGTCGCACGGAGCGTGCCAAATTCTTTACATCCCCCGGTCAAGGGGTCTAAATCTTTTACCCCCCCCCCCCTTATGGGGCGAAAATTGGCGCGCGCGCGGGCCCTTTGAGGCATAGTAACGCACAGGCTTTTTGGCTCAAAACAGGTTACATTTTTTTGAACCCCGCCAAGAGGGGTCCAATCTTTTTTCACCCCCCCCGGTCAGCCCCCTGTTGTTAAAAAATGATCACTCCCTAGGGTATATCTACCTCCTCACCCCCTCCATCCCCATCTCCTGTCTCAAACAAAAACAAGTCGGTGCCGTCTACAACCACACCAGGTGGGGACACTCTCCAGACAGACACTCCCACCCCGACTCTGCCACAACCTTGATATCTGATAGACAGCTCACAGGATAATCAACAAGAAACACATTAAATTAATCATTTTCATTGATCGGAAATGTAGATGCATATCTTTCTCCCTACACAAGAAGTAGTTCCAATGACTGTGTGATTTACCCCTCTAAAAAGAGGACGATTCTCATCAAGGAACTGTTTGTATAAATGGAATATCCATTTAAATAACAGTGAAATTAAATCTAATATGAGACCTTCCTTAAGGTATTATGGAGATAGGAGGGGCTTTATTTTTTGAAAATTCATGATATTTCTATATAAAAGCGTCGTTGGCAAACAAAAACAAAGAGACCGATTTCACCTTGCTGGGACAGATTATGACAGAGATAGGCAGAGTGAGTGCCTGGAATGACATGACTGCTGCCTGCATGGAGAGTGCTGGTAGGGCAGGCTGTTGGATCATATTGCCAACCCCCCCTCCCCCTCCACCACCACAGTCTCCTATCTCCCATCCCTCAAGTAGGCCACAGTCAGTCTGGAGGTAGAAGGTTGTGAATTTAAGAGGTCTTGTTTCTATACATACTACATAAAAAATGTATATCAGACACTCTATTTGACTGCTGAAAGCAATAGTAGATTGCGATATAATTGACTATGATTCTATTTTACTTGATAAAAGTCATGATAAATTCACGGATAATGGATTTTAATCTATTGATGAGAGGTAAAATTGAGTCAGTGGATTGCTATTTACAATAAGAGGAATGGCTTCCTGCTTAGGATCACACACTAATCCGCTGATGATTATGAAAATAACATAGATATTCAAGCATGATAATGTATAGAAACCCAAGTAGCTAGGTCGGATTCTTTTTTTAAACTTTCAATTTTGACAATGTGATCATTCACTGGTCACGGAACGCTGAGCAAGGCTAGTTATGTGAGTACAGTGGTATTGTATTACAGAAGTCTTACATTTAGCACAACATGGCGGCACAGGGTTGACGCGGTTAACCGAGCTCCCCGAATTTTAGGAGAATTACCCGCGTCAAACTGACCATATAGGACCACCACTGCCTCAACACTTACATAAAGGTATAGTCAACCTACAGCGTGACATTTTATTATGCCAGCAACTCGTCAGAGCCGAAGAGAAGGCAATATGTTAGTCCGTCAAGGAGCCACCCCGAACGAAATTATAGAGGCTATAAACAGCCTTGACGCCCGCTTGACAGCGCAGGAGGATTTTGCCGTCAACACGTCAACAACGCTTCAAAACCTACAGGCTTCCATTGATACGATAAATACCAATAATGCCACGCAGTCAACCTTACTGGATGAGATCAGGAAGAGCCTCAACAACAATGCAGATGCCCTCACCCAGGTAAATTCTATAATGACTAAGACCGGCACAAACGTCGACAGACTGTCCGCCATTGCCGACACTCAAACAAGGATCTTAGCCGGGCACCAGATCAGGTTCGATAAATTTGATAAACAAGAGGCCAAAAAGGTAGTTATCATGGAAGGACAGCCAGAATACGAGGGTGAAAACTTAATAAATGACGTATACCAACTGCTACATGATACAGGGGTCTCCTATGGCACTGACATGGTAGAGAGTGTATCACGAGTTGGTCCCCTCCGACGCCCCAGGGTTAATGATGGCAACCCCCTACACAAGCCTAAGCCTCGTCCTGTACGTATAGTCTTCCATAGCAACCAATGCAAACCCGCCCTGTTCAAAAATCTGAAATACCTAGGAGAAGCTGAAGGGTGGGATAACATTTCCATAGGTGACGAGCTATCTGAGGATGAAATGAAACAATTCCATGACCTCCGTGCAATGTTCTTTCTTGCTAGAGGAAAAGGGCATGAGTGTAAATTAAGGCAACGATCTGTTATTATTGACGATGTCTCATATGGTCATCACCGCCTCACCAACCTCCCTCATCCAGGACTCAATATGGAAGCAGCCACAACAGCGTATAGCCAGGACGGTATATTGTTCCGATCACAGTACAACAGGCTATCAAACTTGTACCCCTGTACAATTGACTTCAATGGCTTCAGGTATGTGAGTGTCGAACAAGGCTTTCAGCACCAAAAGGCCTTAACCTGTAAGGACGAACCAGCAGCCAGATCCATAATGACCATGACCAACCCTTACACCATCATGGCAGAGGGAAAGAAAATAAAGGACACTCAAGATTGGTACAAATCTGCAGAACAGATACTGTATCAGCTAAACGCCATCAAGTTCAAGGACCCTACAAAGAGAGACTATTTGCTTTCTACTGGTGCAAACTTCCTTTACGAGGCTAGTTTTCATCCCGTATGGGGTGTAGGGCTCCATATTGGTCAAAAGAACTTATGTGTACAAGGTCGATTTCCAGGAGCCAACTTACATGGCAAACTGCTGGTCACACTAAGAGACAACATCAGGAGGGCAATGCCCCCTCCAGGTATCCAGCCGGGACAGAACGCAGTCGCAAATCAAGTCCCACAACCCCAGCAGCAGCAACAGCCTCAGCCTCAGCATCTTCAGCAACCTCAACTACAACATCAGCAACCTCAGCAACCTGCGCAACCTCAACCCCAGCAACCTCAAGTGCAACCTCAACTCGTACAGCAACCTCAGGCTCAGCTTCAAGTCCAACCTCAAAACCCCCCGCTTATGGGAAACCCTCCAGCCCAACCAGCTATACAAACTGTACCGGTAGCATAACTTGCATGGACTCACAAGTACCCCATAAACATCCAATCTGTAAAATGTAACAGGATAATGCCTACGAATTAATTTATCTGATTTATAGAATACCATCTCTAATGAGTATATGAATGTATTTCAAGAGCTCAAATGTTTTCCAAAAATAAGTATCGTTTGTTAAAATATGTATCAATTTTATAATGTATAATGTATAATTATAATATGTACACACTGTCAAAATTCTAGAGGAGGTTGTCCATTGTTCATTGTTCATTGTTTATTACCTATTGTCTGAGACTTCATACTTTGAGCCTACCGGTATCTTCTCTTTATATTTGAGTCAATCAGCTGATCGTGTCAATATGTACGTATGCGCCTGGCGCCACCTGTCGGTTCATATATACACTAAGCTTTTTGCACATTGATGAATCTAGACCTCTCGTATGTAAGTAATAATAAGGCTGCTTCAACTTCAACTAATAAGGGCATCTTTTGTGGATACACATTCAAAATCTAATCATAATTAACTCCTATATTCGATTCACTTACACATATTCAAAATTATAACCTATTCTAGAAGCCTTACCTACTTACCGGTATAATATGAACTTTTTCTTTTTTTTTTTTTTTAGGGGTCTCGGGTAGCACAGCCTACCCGGTACTAATTATATAAGGGATTGAAGGCCATCAGAGCCGATTTCTTTCTCTAGGGGGGGTACTTATTAGTATATGGACATTGTACTTATTTGATGAAACTGTGATGTTTTTTTCTGTTACGGTACTCTCAGGTCAAACTATTATTTTACCACCTCATAGGTGAGTGGCCTGATTTAAAACAGGGTTTTTCTGTTGTACATTTAAATGCTAGGAGTATCAGAAATAAGAAAGCAGGCTTACGCACAGAATTAAATAATAAATTCATTGATGTACTTCTTTTCTCAGAAACTTTCCTAAACGATTCTGATGAAGATTTTTCATACTTATTTCCTTTTTACAATTTTTATAGACACGATAGGATTAGTGTACATAGAGGTGGAGGACTTGCGGCTCATATAGCTGATGGCCTTTCTTGCTCCTCGGAAATGTTTAGTCATTTGAATAGGGGTACACCCGACATAGAGATTCAATGGATATTCATACAAAAGGGTAAAAGCAAAAAAACTATTATATGTAATGTGTATAGGCCACCAAATGGCAATCTTGTAAGATTTTGTGATATTATAAAAGCCTTGTTTCTTCAAATACATGATTTGGATTCTTATGATGTAATTGCAATTGGTGACTTTAATGTAGATGCCTTAGCTGATAACGACGAACGGTCTTTAGTATATGAAACCATGTCTGATTTCCATTTGGAACAATTAATTAATTCGGTTACAACTACCGCTGGATTTAATACAGCATTGGACTTAATCTTTACAAATTGTAGAAATGTTTTATCGTATGGTCCATTAAATGTACATCTTAGTGATCATCTCCCTGTGTATGTATTGAGAAAGCATGACTCAGTAAAACTTGGCTATAGAATGTTTACAGGCCGATCCTATAAAAATCTCAATATTGATGAATATTTACAAAATATTGCTGCTAGAGATTGGTCAGAATTTGACGATTGTAATAACGTGGAAAGATGTTGGGAAATTTTCGAAAATCATATGTATAATGAATTAAATGTAACATGTCCGATAAGGGAATTCAGGGTCAAGGATCAAAGTGATCCATGGATGACAAACTATCTCCTAGAAAGGTCAAACGATAAAAACACAAGTCTATTGAATGCTAGAAGGTCAGGTACAATTTTGGATTGGCATGCTGCCAGAGCATTAAGAAATGAAGTGAATGTCGAGCGTGAACATGCTAGACATGAATATTTTAAAAATGAATCGGAAAATTCTCTAAAAAATAGCAAGGAATTTTGGAAAATTATGAGACAGATTTTACCTTCTAAGAAAAAACCTTCTACCGGTATAAACCTCATGGACCAGGGTGAACCTGTCCCTAAGGAAAACACTGCTCAATTTATAAATAATTTCTTTGCAAATATTGGGCCTGACCTAGCCAAAGCGCATAATAGTGACTGGAATTTTCAAGGCACAGTTTGTGATAATATAATGCCTGATTTCGAGGTTAGTGACGCAGATATTATAAAATGCATTTCAGAATTAGACATAACAAAATCGTCAGCCCTTAATTATATACCTACTAAGATATTTAGGCTGGTCTCTTTAAAGTTTCCACACCGTATTATTAAAATAATCAGGTTGTGTTTTGAAAATGAAATAATTCCTGATTGCTGGAAAATAGCCACGGTCACCCCCCTTCCTAAAGGTGGGGATAACTCGAATGTTACTAACTACAGACCGATTAGCGTACTCCCTGTTCCTGGCAAGGTCCTAGAGAGACTCATGCACACTTGTTTAACTAACCATATACGTCTTAATAACATACTAACCCCCCAGCAAGGCGGGTACCAGCAGGGCAAATCCACGGTCGATACAATAAGTTCTTTTCTTGACGATATACTCAGAAATCGAAATTCAGGTAATATTACCCTTGCAGCTTTCATAGATATTAAAAAAGCTTTTGATTCGGTAAATTTTGAAATTTTAAAAAATAAATTAGAATTTTATGGAATTAAAAACAAAAATCTAAATTTAATAAAAAATTATTTAAAAAATAGAAAACAGTCTACAATAGCTAATAATGTTAAATCCAACGAAGTGAATCTGTCCTGTGGTGTACCCCAGGGGTCCATATTAGGCCCCTTATTTTTTCTATTGTATGTGAATGATTGTATTTTGCCAGATGATGAGCATAAAACAATGCTATATGCCGATGATTCGGTACTCTACGTGTCTGGTAAAGAGTTTAAAGTTCTTGAAAGGAAATTAAATCATGCCCTAAGTAATTTTGCAAATTGGTCTAGTAGTAACAAATTAACAATAAATGAAGGCAAGACTAAAGTAATGGTTTTTGCTGCCGCCCCTACCTTGAAAAGACTTCCCAAGCCCACTGTCAAGTTGAAAAACACAACTCTAGCTCAGGTAATTTCGTATAAGTACCTAGGAATTATACTAGATCAGGAATTAAATTTTTCTATCCATGTAAAAGATTTAATTAAAGACATCAAGTTCAAATCATTAATGCTTTATTATCTCAGCAAAATGTTATCGCATAAAATTCTCCTAAGAGTGTATGTTGCATACGTCTTGCCTTTAATAGATTATGCGGATATATTGTATGGCGCAGCAAACCAAGATCTATTAAACCTTTTACAGCGTAAACAGAACAAATGTCTGAAAACATGTTTAGGCTTAAATTTACTAACTCCTACTGAAGCAGTCCATGCCCAGGCCAAACTGCCAGTATTATCTGAGAGAAGGATATTCCATACCAAATTGTTAGCTTTTAAGAGAAAAGATAAAGGTGGGAATTATTTACAACCTGTAAACAGGCAGACGAGAGCGAATGTATCACCTCTCCTAAGATATGATACGATTCATGCAGCCTCTTACGAGAAGAGCCCCGAGGTTCAATGTGCTAGATACTGGAATGAACAGGACCCTGATATCAGAGCCACACCTAGCCTTGATGAATACAAAACACTAGCTAAGCAGGTCATGATCGACTCTATTCCAACAGTGAACGTGTAATTAGGGTTTATAACAATTTTTTCTTTTAATAATATCTACTCGTCATTCATATATTTACACATGTGATGATTACGCCATGTTGTCCATCGACAAATTTCCAAGTATTAAATGATTAATTAGAGTGAATCATTAGAGTGGGAGGACCATAATATTATCTGTCGATAAGGTCCTTCCTGGGTATATTTTTATTTGCTCTTGTGTCAAAGAACATGTCTATATAATGTAGGATCTCTTACAATATTCATGTACGTCATACATTGTAACTCTCCACATGGATCTATGTGAGAAATAAAAACCCAAATTTGTTCAAAAAAAAAAAAAAGTGCCGGTATCACATCATGTGTGGGGAATACCGTAAAACGCCGTCTATAAGACACATATTAATATATGGCGTTTTTAATTCATATAAATAGACAGAGGTCCACGATGATCTGTCTGAGTGGAGAAACCAGGAGTTCAGACTGATTATAAACACGTGGATCTCTGTATTTATTTTATGTGATTCTTGATTAATTTCATCAGAATATACATTTAAAGATTGGTTTCATAGCTATTTTGGTGATGTCATCATGGAGAAATAGGCCACGGAGAATGAGCATCAGTTTCTCCAGAGGGGTGCGGAGAACGGCCAATTTAGTACTTAAGCATAGTAACTTTGAGAATTAAAACGTATGTATTCATGAGTCACTTACTCGTCCTTTTCACGTGGACTACATCTGCTTGATTTAAGGCCACTCAAAAAAAAAAGTTTCCCATCACCAAGGTCTGAGAAATCTGACGAGGGAGGCTTTTTTTTTTTTTTTTTTTTTTAATACTCGCAGGCCAAAATGTATAGGACAATTTACGGGTTTCTTTGGCCCAAATTTACATTTTATTGGTTAAGAATTAATTGATCTTTAGAAGTGGGGAAAATGCAAGTTATTTCTATACTACTGCATTGCTGGCATTATTAGCTTTGATTTGATACCAAATATGACCAATTTTATCCATTTTGATCAGGTTTTTCATCAAAATTGGGCAAAAAAAAAAAAAAAAAAGTTTTCCCCAAAACCTGATTTTTCATGATGCGCGCGGTGATGAGAAACTATTTTATTTTTTTGAGTGGCCTAAGACATACAATTTAATCAAAACAGCGGCCAAGTCGACTTAAATGGGGGTATAAGGTGGGTCTGAAATGGGGGATGCAGTCCCCCCTGAGTTCACAAAAAATGGGTTCCCCTTATACGTTGGGTTTTGCCAAATATCACCTTTTTCTATACAAGATGATTTCTTATCTGAAGTTTGAGGTTTGGCTTATAACTTAGGGAGGTCATCCGATAGGCTGGCATCTAGATTGATAACACGCATGCGATTATATCAACAACTACAGTGGACCGGAATATGTCCAAATATGCTCATGCCCAGTAAACAAAAAACGTTATACAACATTTTATAACGTTATATAACGTTAAATAACGTTTATCCAAGGCTCCTTACTATGGCATAACGTTATAGAAGGTTTTATAACGTTATTTTGACGTAAAATAACGTTTTCTTGTTAGCTGGGTGGTCCTCCAAGAATCTATCAATGTAGTGAGTTTGTAAAGAAGCACGTGACCCCTCCCTTGGTTCTTTCCTCATAAAACCACTTCCTACTTCGTGCAGAAATGGTGTTCGTTTTTTTCCTCAAGTTTGTGGCTTTTTGTATGGTTCTTAAAGGCCCGCAGAGTACGTCAATACAAGATGTCGTGGTCATGATGCATGCATGCAGCCCTGGCAAGTTACTTACTAGTACTGTATCATGACCATAATACAGTACAGGGGTGATACGCTCTCAAAGGGACGACATGATGCACCAAGCAGTGCCTGCGAGTTAGCGCTGTGTCGGTGCATCATGACGAAAGACATTAAGGCATCGTCCGCCATACTTAAAGGGTTAAATCAGCCGTGGGTTATGCTTTATGTCAGGAGTTGGGCAGTGTATGCTTATATAGCCTCGGGTGCCTCATAGGAGGCATATCAAGCGTGACCGTTAGTCCCTTTAAGGACCGCATAGTACTTTATTGTATTATGAACTTTGTCGGAATAACATATATGCATGTAGCACTGGAGAGTTAATACATTAATGCATTCGGGAGTGTATCAATCCCATGTGGTCGTCATGAGTGAGTTACTCACCAGGGATGTATTCATGCATCATATGGCGATAAAGATCATAATGCATTAAATCACTCTGCGGCCTATAATGGATTAGAATAGGGTTGTGCAGGAGAGGTGACAGGCTCCACGGTTGGATGGCTGTCCCCACCCTTTGGGTCACTCTAAAATGGCTAAAGTCTCAATGTAGTATACGGATTTGCCGCAATTATGATACCATAGATATATAGTCCCACAATCATTTTGCCTATAGTTAAAGCATAAAAATTGTCGGATCATATTTGTGGTATTAGTAGGGGCTCGATAAGAAAATCGGGGCTTAATTTGTATTGTATTCAGAACTATATGACCCTGAGGTTAGGCCTCTCCAACGATAACTTTGTTTCTCCTCACCATGAACAATATGACTAACGCATTTCTCTCTATTTCTTTTAAAATTCTTTTTAAACTCAAGCAGTTCTTGTGAGTTTGCAGGACAAGGGTATCAGAAGTTAAAAAAAATCATATTTAATAGTTAGTAGGCCAATGGTGTATAAAAGTTGTGAAAATGCAATTCATTTGTAAAAATGTTAATTTTCATTAAAATTAAAAAAAAAAAATGTCTCAAAACCCAATTTCTCTGACCCCACGCGGTGATGAGAAACCAGTTATTTGAGTGGCCCTACACGCAGGAGTGGCCTTACAGGAGTGTTTCCGAAGCTTGGTGAAGTGTTGAGGTTTACCCCCTAGCCCCCATAGCTAACTGATGCCCCCTCCTGTCCCTTCCACGCCTGACTGCACACAGTTACAGGTCATACTATAGACCCCTACACCTAAACATGGCCACTTCACTGTCAAGTTTGAAAACTTCACTCTAAGATCCAATAACAATTATCCTATTATAATGTAACATTTCTACCATTTATTGTATATATCTGTTTGGATAATACTTTCCTTAATTTGACTATTCCTAATTTTCTATATGGGATCAAATATCTGATTTTATAATGAGGATTCCAGTGGACAAGATTGAATTTAAAGTTTTAAAAGAAAGGTCACTGTTCCTCCCCCCAATGATCTATAGGCCACCATGGACTGATCCCCCTTCCTCCCATACACAGTCATATCTTCAAGCACACTTTCTGACCCCCCCTCCCTGACCAGCCGGCCGGTGTGTAGCATGTAGCCTGGAGGAGCAGGATTGGGACACAGGAGGAGAGGACAGTGAGTGGTTAAGGTATCCTCCAGGTGGTATGCAGATAGAGGTATACAGGAGGAGTGTAGGGAGGAGTATGTGGTCTGTGTAAGGGACCTGCCTGAGGACTTATACACCAGGAGGGAGTAGGACATAGGAGGACACACCTACATATAGGAGACACCTTGTAGTATGCTTTATACAACATACCTGTGGACTCCCTGTCTAGCGACAACTATAACTAACATTATCCATATATATGTGTAAGATTCCCAGATGGGAGTTGGAGACCCTTACAAGCTGCCTCAGGACATATACAGGGGGACAAACCTACAGATAGGAGACACCTTGTAGTGTGTTTTATTATACAGACCTGTGGACATCTACACACTATCTCATCCTAACTATAGCTAAAATTATCCATACATATGTGTGAGATTCCCACATGGGAGTTGGAGACACTTACAAGCTGCCTGAGGACTTCTACAGCAGGAGGAAGGAGGAGGGTATATGGGGATATTATAGCAGAGACCTTGTAGTATGTGTTACTTATACCAAGGCCCTAAACAGTAGACCTGTGACCATCTGCACACTGTCTAGTGACAACTATAACTAACGGCATCTATATCCATGTGTGTGTGTGTGAGAGGGAGAGAGTCCCACATGGAAGTTGGAAAACCCTACTCACGTCTACACACTAACCAAGCTAACACAGGAGTTATCTCAGAAGATATAGAATGGCAGGCAGGATATACCCGTAATAGGGCAGTGTAATCCCATTATAAAAGATACAACGAGTCAGAACGTTTCTGAATGACTCCTCATTATGACCAGACGTTATATAACGTTTAAAACGTTATTTCGACGTAAAATAACGTATTATTGTCAGCTGGTATGCCCTCAGGAACTACACCACACCTGTAAAATAACACCTGTATACTTTAAATGACAGCTGTATGCATGCTCACCACCAAACACAGGAGTTCCCGATATTAACCTAGATGCACGTGGTGCAGTGTAAATCAGCTAAATCATATGATGTTAACAGGGGAACCATTTTGAATAGAGTGTGATCTCCTTCTGACCTCAGCTGCAGTCTGGGTCGATGCACCTCTAGTTGTATACATGAGGAGACCCAAGTGAGTGAGTGTATGGGTGAATGGACCATGTGTATGTGTGTATGTTGGGGGAGAGGCCCCCATGTATATGGTCTAGTCAGAGGACACATAGAAACACCTATACACAGTGAAGACACCATCTGACTATGTCACCATTCATACTTTTATATTCCTATAATTATTCCCCCTGGAATATGACACTATCATTACACATTCATTTCATTCAGTCTACTTGAAATGATATATCAAACTCTATTGATACCCCAATTTCCGATTGTAATTTCCAATTGAAAAGCTACAATAATATATCATATACCATAGTACTTTCCCCTGCAATATCATCATACATTCATTTCCTATGGAGAACCTGAGAGGTTATATCACACTCCAGTACCACAAGCCTCTCACCCTGAGCCCCACCTAGTGGTCCCACACATACTGGCTGTGTTTTGCCTCCTCCCACGCTGAAGGATGTGGCTGCGGAGGTAGAAGTGCATTTTATATTGGTAGATATGCTGGGGATACATTGACACAGGCTCCAAGGAACACCAAAGACAACTCTCTACATCAATCCATCATTCAACGGCTCATTTAAGCGCCGGGTTGTTGAGTAAGCACCGGGTCATTGAGTAAGCACCTGACTCAAATACTCATCAGGGGTAGAGTGGCTCTACACCATTCATTGGTCTCAAATAAGTGCATGCCTTATACAAGCACTGGTATAAATAAGCACCAGGGCTCTTATTAAATAGGCCAATAGATAAACTGATTCTGCTCCACTACCAACTACATCACACATCACAACCCCAGAGACTCAACCCAACTAAAAGTTCCCTCCAAGTACCAGCAGCAGTGCCAAGTCTTGTGTGGCTACAGGGAGACCTGTGCAGGTCTAATGCTATATGGCACAGGGAGGAGGGGGAGGTGTTTTGTCAGTGGATGCCAACCAGCATCTACAACCCAGCCTCTGTGGCCTTCACCTGGGCTGATCCTCACATAACTCACAACAGGAGGAGTAATACACTGAGGGTGTAACCCTGGGATAGAACTAAGGATTAAAACTGGATTATAACCACTGAAAATTGGATTATACTTGGTGATATCTCCTTACTCAGCACTTGTATATTTGAGTAGTGTCTGATATTAACCAGGAAATATATTTGGAGAAGAGGACCTCTAAGATACATATAGACCCTGGGGAAATTGAAGGAGTATTATAGTGCACTGATGGTAGAACCCTGGGTTATAACTAAGGATTAAAACAGGATTATATCCACTGGAAGCTGCATCAATTATTCTCTACTCAACACTTCAATTCAAGGATTTCTATTTATACTACAGCAGACAGGAACTATGTTCCTGTATTTTGTATCAGCTACATTTCTGTTTGATTAGTGCTTAATATCAACCAGGAAATATATTTGGAGAAATCACTGGGAGCTGGATTATACTTAATGCTGTCCCCTCACTCAGCACTTTTATATTTGAATAGTGTCTAATGTTAACCAGGAAATGCATTTGGGGGATAAAGTGCTCTTTACATATAGGCCCTGGGAAAATGGAATTCCCTTGTTGACCTCTGTGCTGTTGAGTATCAGATTCATGACCTCATGAAGGATGCCTAGAAATGAGGAAAGTACACAAGGAGGTGCATACCTAAGCCATTGGTAATGGGCTGACCTAGTCACTATGGTTTACAGTGAAGTGATGCATGACTACAGTAGGAAGAGGTATTTCATGGAAAACTGATTATTTCTAGGACATGTTTGTGCTTGCCTTCTACAAAGTTTATATCTATAGTCGTGACCCTCCTCCATGAAATTGAATTCAAGCTGTAAGCACAGCAGCACCATACATTAAGTTTATAGTGATCTAGGAGGCACAATCAACAGTACCAACAATACTGAAAGAGCCCTCTCAGAAAGGGGGTGCCTGGATACAGTAGGTTATTGTCTGCCCCCCCCCCCCTTCCAGGTGGCCATACATGAGGCATTCTGCTACACTGACCCCCAATACACCCCAGCCCTCATCCTACATGAAGGAGGGGTACACATGGTACCTGTGTGGACACATCTAATCACCCACTTATAGGAAGAAGGCTCTAGGAAGGCTCTCATGTGTTGTGAGGGTATAAAGGGGAGGAGCAGACAGAACTAAATAACTGGTTTTCAAGTGGAATTTGGATTCTTGACCTCTGTAGCTTAGACCCAAAGTGCAAGGTGGTTTGTACCACATAGGTATGTGTACAAACATAGAAGTTTATCATTCAGGACATCTGAACTACTTGAAATAGAACCAAAGACAAAAGACAGCCATGCCACCGGCAGTGTACTGTATTCACAGGGACCAGTCTTTAAAAAAAAGAAAGTAGTGTTAGCAACTGCCTGGAGGCAAACTATAAAATCCTCACATTTCCTGGAGTGAAGCTCCATTACATGTTTTGAACAGTCCTCTTGGTAGGTGCCTGGAGGCTGTTTAAAGTTTCGTCACTTCCTGAAGTAAAGCGCGATAATCCACAACAGTTGTGCCAGCTACCCGGAGGCACAATATTGGATCTGCCATCTGCCCAGAGACACAGTATTGGATCTGCCAGCTACTCATAGATGCAGCATTAAATCTGCGAGCAGCCCAGAGACCCAGCATCGGTCTGCCATCTGCCTGGAAACGCAGTATTGGATCTGCCATATTCCTGGAGACACAGCATTGGATCTGCCATCTGCCTGGACACAGATATTGGATCTGCCACATTCCTGGAGACACAGCATTGGATCTGCCATCTGCCTGGAAACACAGTATTGGATCTGCCATCTGCCTGGAAACGCAGTATTGGATCTGCTATATTCCTGGAGACACAGCATTGGGTCTGCCATATTCCTGGAGATACAGCAGTGGATCTGCCATCTGCCCAGAGACGCAGTATAGGATCTGCTCCTCAGAGGGAGTAATGCTGTGGTGTCTGGGTCTGGGACAGATGTACAGGAGGAGAGGCAGTCAGTAGGGAGGACTTACCACTGTGGGACAGATGCACTGGAGGCACTGGAGGAGTGGCAGGTAGTAGGAGGGATTAACCATGGCCGCTGGGTGGAGGATGCTACTCCCCCGCCCCGTCAGCCTCCGGTACCTACTGAGGAGACGAGGTGAGTTAATGTGTACAGAATATAGTCACTGTAAATAGTTCGTTGCCTTTTTGTGGTGTAGTTTGACGTCAAAATAACGTTTTTTAAAACGTAATGTGACGTTTTGCCACACTATGGAGCCATAGAGAAACGTTACATAACGTTGTATAACGTTTTTTGCTCACTGGGAATCTACTGTAGGTGTACTCTTGTTTTGTAGATTGACAGTAGAATCTGCTGTAAAGCTACAGTAGATGTTGTAAAACAACAGCAGATTCTACTGTGTACCTACAGTTACTATTTACAGTGTTGGTATCACCTACAGGGTGTATTGCAATTACAGTAACCCTTGCACATAGGCCGGGGCTAGTATGCAAGTTAGTTCATCAGTGCGGCTGATAGGATCGGCCCACAGTCAGGGTGTGGCCTATACACGTTTTTTAGGTATACTACAGAACTAAATTCGTAATGACACATCCCCTGTGAGGCTTATGATGATATTCTAGGTGTGGCTAATATACATGGGCAATATAATATATACTGTTAATTTACAGTATGAAAGGAAGTCATTTCGGTCTCACTATTTACAATGTGTTGACCATCTATAGATCATCTTTCCTCAAAGAGTGGTGCATGGTACGTTTATACGCGAGGTTTTCAGGTTTTATGGTATATATGTAACAAAGCAGATATTAGATCCAGAACCCAGTCAAGCTGAGCCTCCTTTAATGGTAATACAGAGTTACTCCCATTTAAAAGTCAGCCTAATTCTTGAATGAGAGTCATGCAAGTCAATTTTTTTCACCGGAGTCAGACTGACCTTTTCCCCAGAGTCAGACAATACCTGAATCTGACATCCAGGACAGTTAGCCTGAGCTTTCTTTGTTCACTGGGGTTTTGTTATATGATAATGATAATAATAATATTGTTATCCACTCTTCTCTGTGTTTTTTTCTGCCAGTATTCTCTTTTTTTCTGCCAGTATTCTCTATCCTCTCCCTCTCTTTCTATTCTTCCCGTTCACTCTGATTCTTTCCATCTCAGCCATGTGTCTATGTCTATGTCTCTCTAGATCCCCTTTGTCTCAGTACTCTATATTTCCTCCCTGTACATTATGTCTGTCTGCATATGTTGTGACCCATGAGGGTGTGTAAGGTAGTGTAAGGTGTCACCAAACAGAATATAAATGTAGGTAGCTGTCTTACACTTCTACCAGGTGCAATACAGTAATGAGCATAATGGTAAAGTAACAGGGGCCATTCCTGTGGATCTGGAAGTTGGTACATTGAGACACTGGGATCACATATGGCATCTGTCCATACACGTATCTCTGTGTCGCTACATACCTGAATGACTGGTGATCTGTTGTAGCAACCCTTCCCTATTTTGAATTTATGCATTTTGAATTGGGCAATTGCTTGGGTAAGGGGGTAATGTATATAGATTATAGCTAAATTATAGGTCTATTCCCTCAGGTCGTAATGCTTAATTCAATGTCTCTCACTGATTTTCATGGCATTGTTGGACCCTGTTTAGAGAGAATGTCAGGCAATGTTTAGCCCACATTAGTGACACATGCTTGACTGTGGTATGTGAGTCCAGCTGACTCTCACCTATTTCTCAGGATAGACTTTGTATTAAGAATTCATAATCTCTAAATTTCAGCTTCAGGATATCGATTTTCTAAACTTTGGAATCACAATTCAGATTCCCCAGACTTCAGAGCCAGAATTAAGAGTCTCTAAACTTCTGATTCAAAATCCAAATACTCAGAGCTAAAGATTCAGAGTTCAAATACACGAGACTCCATATCCAGATTCAGGATCAAGATTCTCAAAACATCAGATTTACTATTCATATCTTCTAAACTTTAGATTAAAAATTTGAGAATTTCAGACCCAGAATTCAGAATCTCTAAAGATGAGATTCAGCATTCAGCATTCAACATTCAGACAGAGATGGAGATTTCAAGCATATTGAGAGTGGATGTTTTCTTATTGTGTAACAGTCTACAAATATAATTTTGACACGACACCCCAAAAGATAATGTGAAGGTATTCTCCAACAACTTATACAAATAGTTGGGCAAACATGATAATATGTGGGCACTTTAAGCAAATCTACCTAGAGCTATGTCTCCACTCTATGATCAAGTCGTGTATAGGAGCACTATAGTTGACACCTCAGATTACCAGTTGTGCATACCACACTAAGGGTGACATATTTATACAGTATATAGGACATTGATTTATCGGTCACCTAAGGTTTATTGACCTGTAGTTACACAAATTCTCTAGTGATGTACAATTGGACTAATACTGGCAGAGTTAAACTTTACTATTAACATAATGTGTGTAATACACATGAGCAAAATACTGGTAACCTCGTAACACTACTATTCAGGATTGGTTCACAAAAATATCACAGTAATTTGATGAAGGACAAGAAAGATTATCCAATTAGACAGTGGTGTCAGTATAATGCCAATGTAACTCCACCAGTTTAAGTCTGTATATGTAAATATTTTCTAATTCTAAGGCCTTATCATCCCAGCTTTTTCATTGGAATATGATAAATAACATGATTGTATTTAAAGTTCAGAGTGTTACCTGTCCAATAAGACTAGTTAAGAATACATTACTAGTCCTGATTCTATAGAGGTATTAGGCTGAAAAACCAAAGATTGTCATTTGCGCATGGTCTAAAAACCTGACCCATGTACATAAGTTTAGGTTTGTAGTCCCGTTCTGTCTTCCTGATCTGGGCTTTTTCACTTTAGTCTAGCTTATATTTATTGCCACTCTCAATTGTAATGGGAGTTTAAGCTAAGATTTCCCGTTGAGCTTGGGTCCCCTGGGGATAGGAAGTGGTATGCGCTTAACCCTTTAAGAGCCGCACACTGCTCTAATTTGTAATGCTCTTAATTGTCATAATGCATGAATACAGCCCTGTCTAATGGACTTATTGATCAAAATACAATAGGGCTGTATTCTAGCGTTATAACAATGAGAGGTACCTCTGTACCATGCACCACTCTTTGAGGAAAGATGATCTATAGATGGTCAACATATTGTAAATAGTGAAACCGAAATGACTTCCTTTCATACTGTAAATTAACAGTATATATTCTACTGCCCATGTACACTTGTGCCATAATATATACTGTAAAACTACAGTAGATTCTACTGCTCAGCTACATTGGCTTCTAACAGTGTATGCATAACCTTTCCTTGCACATGTACTCAAGGAGGTAAAAAGCACAAGTCTGTCAAAAAACTATCCTTGACACCAAGCCCCCAGGACACGGCCCCCGCATACCGTATTTCCTCGTGTATAAGCCCGGGCTCATACACGTACTAATTGATAAACTGACCAGGCTTATACACGGGGCAGGCTTATACGTGAGGTGGGCTTATATACCTGTAGCAGAAGAAACACTTCCCATATTTCTCAGAATTATCTATTATTCTTACACCTTCATTTCAATATCTATAATAGTTTTGTCCTGAATGTTATCGCCATTTCTTCTTCTAATTGATCGTATACATAGAAGAGAATTATGTAAATACTCCATTTAGAAGTGGAATTATGGCCTCAAATACTTTTTGATTGAGTGCACATAGCAACCCCCAGGCTACTCGGGGCAGGCTTATACATTGTACAACACTGAGTAACCTTTTACCCAGGCTTATACATAGGGCAGGCTTATACACAGGGCGGGCTTATACATAGGGCAGGCTTATACACGGGGCGGGCTTATACACAGGGCAGGCTTATACACAGGGCAGGCTTATACACGGGGCGGGCTTATACACAGGGCAGGCTTATATACAGCGCAGGCTGATACACGGGGCAGGCTTATACATGGGGGGCAGGCTTATACACGGGGCAGGCTTATACATGGAGGGCAGGCTTATACACGGGGCCCGGCTTATACACGGGGAAATACGGTATACTCCATCATCACAAAGGCTGCATATTGAAATGACAGGAACTGCCTGGGGGGAGTGTAAGACAGCTACCTACATTTATATTCTGTTTGGTGACACCTTACACTACCTTACACATCCTCATGGGTCACAACATATATGCAGACAGACATAATGTATAGGGAGGAAATACAGAGTGCTGAGACAAAGGGGATCTAGAGAGACATAGACATAGACATAGACACATGGCTAAGATGGAAAGAATCAGAGTGAAAGGGACGAATAGAAAGGGACGAATTTTTTATTATCATTATATTATATAACGAAACCCCAGTGGGCACAGAAGACAGTTCAGCATTGAATCAACGTTGAATTAACATCAAATCAAAATTGATGATCAGTTATCAATGTTGATTCAAGGTTCTATGCCTGGGGGGAGTGTAAGACAGCTACCTACATTTATATTCTGTTTGGTGACACCTTACACTACCTTACACATCCTCATGGGTCACAACATATATGCAGACAGACATAATGTATAGGGAGGAAATACAGAGTGCTGAGACAAAGGGGATCTAGAGAGACATAGACATAGACATAGACACATGGCTAAGATGGAAAGAATCAGAGTGAAAGGGACGAATAGAAAGGGACGAATTTTTTATTATCATTATATTATATAACGAAACCCCAGTGGGCACAGAAGACAGTTCAGCATTGAATCAACGTTGAATTAACATCAAATCAAAATTGATGATCAGTTATCAATGTTGATTCAAGGTTCTATGCCCACTGGGACAGAAATAGAAAGAGAGAAATAAGAGAAATCGACAGGAGATGAGAAGTATGTCATATACACATGTGATTAGTTTTAAAACCCATCGCGTATAGCTTTGGGCAGGCGTACAATGCTGTTTATAGGCTACACTCAAATAAACCTTTCATGATTAATGAAGACAAACTATAAGTATGTGAAAGCGATTCTGAAGGAAACAGCAGACCGGCTTGCGAAAAGAAAAAAAAAGAGAAAAAGGAAGGATGGAATCTGTACCAGTCAGTACAAGTACGCAAGTATTATAAAGGCCTCCCGCTTATAGTTGTAGGTGACGGGGTGTGGTCATTGACCCGTAAATACCCTCACTCCCAATATCTGGCCTAGTTTAAAATACAACTGGGTCTTAAGCCAGCGATAGGGGGCAATATGATGGCCATGAACCACACTATTCAACACCGCAATATCGGCAATTTTGCCTCTAATAGTTGCAGGAGGAATAAAGATTAGGCCTAAAAATATATCAAATTTATCAAATCACCCTAAAAAAGAAGCGACCTCCCTACCCTACTTTTTCCCCCCCAAAATCTCAAAAGCGACATAGGCATTTCTTAAAATCGACAGGGCGACATGGGCATATCTTAAAATCGACAGGACGACATAGGCATTTAATCAAAATCGACAGAACAACATGGGCATTTATAAAAAATAAAAACCGACGGGGCGACATGGGCATTTACTAATATCGACAGGGCGACATGGGCATTTTATTGTCAGAGAGTTGTCAGACGACCTTATTGGTGTCAAACATGAATACTGCAGAATCCATTCATAAAATTGAATTAATTGTGTTGCACCTAAACTATTATAGGGATACTGAAAAGGAAAGTTGATGCTGAATGTACAGCGTACATTGCAACTGGTGGTCAGGGCCCGGGTAACCGGGGGGGGGGGGGGGTTAGTGTATTGTGTACACACGGGTGTACGGCTGGCAAGGGTGGTTTTTGAGCAAAATCTCTCTAGCCAAGGGTCACTTTTCACCATCAAAATCCCCGTAGCCAAGGATCTGTTTTCACCAAAATTTCTCTTTCCCAGGGTCACTTTTCACCACTATCCCTCTAGCCAATGGTTTGTTTTCAAAACTTTTCAAAACATAGGCCCTTTTGACCAAAATACCTCTAACCAAGGGTCAGGAGTTTGTAGCTTGTAGCAGGGCGTCGACCTAGTCTAGTTGCCATGCAGGATTTCCATGACAACCTTGCAAAAATCCCCCCGAGCAAGTTATGGCTGATTTGGGTACAGGAAGTCATATACCATGAGAATCTGGACAGTATCAAGCTGCAATGTCAAGCTGACCTCATGGAGTATTTAGGGAAACAGTTACCAGCCAGCATTGCTTAGTGGGATCCATATGTGTTTTTACGTGGGCAAGCTGATTTGCCCATATCTGGGTTATGGTCCTTTTTGTCCAGGGCTACCAGTGTGATTCCAAATGGGCCAGCCCAGATTCGAAGTGCCCAGCCCGAGCCCAGATTAAATATAAACTATAAAAATGTACAATAAATGGTGATTTCTGGAGGAAAATCAGATATCAGCATTTTTGAAATATTTACAATGTATTTATGGGAAAGATTTCCTGGGCTGGCCCATTTGGAATCCCACTGGTAGCCCTGGACAAAAAGGACCATAACCTAGATATGGGCAAGCCCAGTCTGCCCAAGTAAAACACATATGGGCCCCAGGGACCAATGCTGACTGGGTTACCATGGCAACCAATTACGGTGAAGAATCACCTAAAACAAAGGATTAGGATGCGGTGGCAACCATTTCACAAACAGCTCCATGATGTCAGCATGACCGATCTAGGGGCATAGAGTTCTGAGGTCGATTTTAGGTCAATTGTGACGTCATTCACTGCATAAACACCTGCTGTTTGTTTTATGTTATAGAATAATATATGTTGCAGAGATAATTGATAGTATGTATGTCAAAATAATATTGTTAGACGTCCACAATAAAACAGGGTGTTATTCTTTCAATATTTTGGGTTGACATATTCCCTGTGGAGTTGTTAGTATGTTTTGTTAATATTTTAGACTTTGATATCGTAATCAGATATTCATACACGTAGCCCTACCAGGTGTTGGTCTAAGACCACTAGCGGAATAGCTTTTAGACCAATGAAATAATTCCCTCCATTCAGAGCAGGGTGTTACTGGTACCAATATGACAGCTGTCATCAGTGCTTATCTCGCCAGTATTAGAATACGTAATGGCCGCACCTACAGGAAAATAGGCTTGAGGGGAAGTGCAGTTCTGATTATGCTGGTAAGGGGTTAAGAGCTTTTAGATATTATGTCTATATATTATTATTAGTATGTACTACCAGGGGCTATGTCTCTGGTACTACCCATGGGAGGACTGGTCACATGAAATAAAGGTTTTCATAATGAATAAGGAGCTATATTTGGAATGTAGATCTATGCATTTTCTCAAAAAAGCAGGAGAGCCTTCCAACGTTGGTTAATACTCTGTACCACGTGATCAAGGAGCTGCTCCACACTGCCCACAGCGCGGTGTCTTCTGGGAGTACATGACGTCACACAATGGGACACACACTTCCCCTATCACTAAAACAGCGTGCATAGACGGACCATATTCACCACTGACAAAGTTTTAATAGCTTATCGTTTAAATTTAAGCTCTGGACAGGAAAATCAGCACAGTGACGTCGACTGGGTGCTATATAGAGCCAACCCAGGTTAATTAATTACTAAAAGTAACATAGAAGGAATGCCTTATAGTTTTTATCAGCCGCCCAGGGACAGGCCCCTTACAGAGACTAGATACACTGCTTTACCAAACAGGACTTTACCAGTTATGCCAAGAGATCTGAGATACACCTTGGAGCAAGAAATCCTTCCTTGTAGTTGTACACTTCCGATGGTGCCGCTATGGAGTCTGGGAAGTGGGGCAGAGGTGAGCGGAACGAATCTAGGCGTTAGATAAAAAGGGGATGTGTTGGGTACAGAGGGGTAAGGGTGGGGGTAGGGTGGTATGTAGGGGGTATATTAACCCTTTAAGGGCGGCATGGTGCATGAATACAGCCCTGGCGAGTAACTCACCAATGCTGCATTGAAGTATCATGCCTACCCTACTGGGTAAAGACAATCCCGAAGGTTCGGCATGATGCATTAATTAATGTAGCACCGGCAAGTTACTCGCCGGGGCTGCATTGGTGCATCATGCTGACAAATTTAATATAATCATTTAGCGACATGCCATCCTTAAAGCTGGGCCAATAGGGAATACGTTCAGCATTTTCCATACATAGACTAAAATAACAGTTCCACCAGAGGGCAGCAGTGTTTGGACAGGGGACCATGAGCATTGTCCAGCTATAACATATTCACCTTATCTTGTGCCTGTAAGAGCTGAGCTCCCAGCCCTTAAGAGCCCTCTTGTGAATCAAAACTGAACTGTATGCAAAAGTGCTTTTGGCCTCACTTCAACCATGATGGTCAAACTTTAAACGTGAGGTCCATGAAGTCCTGCCTACTAGAATCATTCAGTTTTCACAGCAATGACTAGAATTGGCCACCAGCCAGTATGGTATCATACATAGATGTTAAAAAAAAGAAGACTTGTAAACCACACCCTGTATAGATTGGGAAACATGGCTGATGGTGGTTGTTGATATAACTGATACCAGTTCATTTCACGCTGCTACCACGGCCTATGTAGCCAATTATAGACAGTCCAGCAAGTCACCCCCGTGACATGAACATAATCTACACTGTATCCACTGCCTTCCTTACACCAAACTAATGCCATAGGTTGATTTTCTTACAATATATACTCATCAATAATTTTTTTAACTGAATTCAGAGGTGCACTTGAACCTTTGAAAAATACCCAATATGTTACTTACATCCAGTTCTGGGCAAGCTTTTAAAACTTGTTTTCCACTCCCTAAATCCAGCAGGTGAATCCAGACAGTATATAAAGCTGAAGCTCCACTAACCGATTATGTTTACACATCGGTGCTATTCTCACAAACGAACTCAAACCAAAGAAGCATTCAATGCTCAAGTGGAAAATAGAACTGCCTTGCCATGGCATCAAGCATAGTTGATGGTAGCCAAGGGGCCTATAACACACTATACCCTTGTATTAGTCGTGATGATGCATGAATCAAGCCCTGGTGAGTAACTCGCCAATGCTGAATACAGGCATTATGCCGACACTGTAGGGTTCATACACACCTGGAGGGTCATCATTATGCAAGCACAGTATGATAACAAAATGCCTACATAATGTAATACCATATCTCCAACTTGCTGTAATCGACATAATACAGGACTTGTTCCTGTCAGTTGCAGTAAAAATCAAAATCTTTGAATTGAATTGAAGCATACATCCCTGGAGGTAGACTCATCAGAGCTGCATTCATGCATGTGACGACCAAGGACAAAGCAGATGCGGCCCTTAAAGGGTTTGCGACTGAGAGGGAAGCAGAGTATAGGTTTTATCAGATATTACATCCAGCCCCCCCCCCCCCCCCAAACCCCGGCCATGGTTTTGTGTATATAACCCACAGCGGAATGCTAAACAGACCCGGCCCTGCCCTCAGCTGTCTATGCCGTATTTATGGCTGCCTGGCCACTCGAGTTTTTCTCCATCTGCACTACACTATGTTGTCTGAATACACAACGTAGTGGAACCCACAAGTCCTGTTGGGGAGGGGGAGGGGGAGGGTACTCTACCATGCACTGCAGCACGACTCTGGAAAGCGTTGGTGGTGAATTTTCATTAGATACTGATAAGTAGCTAGGGCGGTTAAAATCATAACATCAAAACGAGTAAGTTTTCTTGCTGAAAGTGATGAATAAAATTGAATTTGCACCTTCAAAGACTCAAGGACACCCCCCGGCCACAACTGCTAGGCTGCTGGTAAAATAAACTTTACCCAGTTAAATATGTCACCCAATCAAATATGTCACCCAGTCAAAAATGTCGCCACTTTACAATTAAATTCATACTGTACTGTCATATATTAGTGGCCTAGGGTTTATTAATTTGGAGGCATGATTACCCCTTATGCTTATACAAGACAGGTGCTTACAAGACTGGCTTTGCTAATTCCAATAGAGTTATAGTTGATGCGGAAAATGACCCCAAAAAAGGTGATTTGTGAATGTTCCCTGATATTATAAGATAGATAGTACCTAACCTAAGTAATAGCAATAGAAGGTGGACCCTTGAGGTAATTGGCAATATCAATAGATTTGTACCCTTCTGGCCACATTTAGTACTAGTTTTACAAGCCACAGTGGGGTCCTTGAAGATAGCACCAGCCCCTCCCAACATTGCATTCTCCTGTTAATAAGTCAAAGACATTGGCTGTACAATTTAGCTGTAAACCTATTAAGGCAGCTTGTCCCAGATTGAGCCTACACTTATCTGCCTCTATCTGTG
Source organism: Harmothoe impar (assembly GCA_947462335.1). Classification (NCBI taxonomy): domain Eukaryota; kingdom Metazoa; phylum Annelida; class Polychaeta; order Phyllodocida; family Polynoidae; genus Harmothoe; species Harmothoe impar. The sequence goes on from OX381707.1 coordinate 25,294,100, forward strand.
AGGGGGCATGTAGAGGTCTTTAGGTCAGACTCTTCAATACCCCATATACCTGCCTCCCCTCCCCAGCACGTAACTCACCCCAGGGTCTGCTTACGGATTAAAACTCTCAGTAGGCCGGGGGCTGCCTGAGAGTTACAGAGAGAAGTGTTTGGTTTCTACTGGAACTTGTAGCCTTCAGCACCTGTCCCGTGTTATGGTAAGTCAGCGCTTCTATGCACTGACTTTGTCACCAGTGATGGAAAGCGTAGAAGCGCTGACTATTGTCACCAGTGCTACCAGAGGTTTGCCTTCCTCTTCCTTAGTTTATACATAACTATGTGTAACAAACCATCACATTTTCTATGAATGGAAAGTCCTATACAAATTCTGAAAAACCTAGCCAGGTGGGGGATATGTATATGATGCCCCCTGTGTAATTTCAGCCCGGAGAACCGTTTAAGCACAGGGGAGTGTGAATCAAAGTAACCTCACATTTGGGCAATTTTTCCAGCGATTTCTGGGCACTTAATCTCTACACCCACAGCAGTGTACTGCAGCCATGGGTGTTGCAGGCTACACTAGGGTTTGCTGAGCCACTGGTGGGTGAGTAGGACTGCATTGGCACGTGGGGACAAACTCGCCAAGTGACTAGACACCGCACATATTACCTGTATTCTTAATAAGTTCCCATTTCATGTAGTCTTAAGCAGTTTCAAAGTTTATCTTCTAGATAGCGCCATTGTAAGTTGGTGATATTGTTGTCTATATCAGGGCTCTGCCCCTGAACCTTCCTTTTCTTTCTTTCACTTTTTCCCTTTTTCTTTTTTGAAACTAATAGCACAACTATGACAGAACCCTTTTACCTTCAGTTCAACTACATGTGTGTGCATTCTAAACGGAGGAGCGATTAATAACCATTAATGGAATACAGCAATATTGCTTATCAGGATTACTAATAACATATGGAGCGTTGAGTCACTTGGTGAGTTCGCCCCTTGTTGCGTAGGACTGATGTTGAAGCAACCCAACATCATCCCTCACCACATGATATAAACTGATGACTTGCCACTCATATTATGGGTATCATTTTTTGGTGATTTTCTTTTGCCACTCATATGAGTATGGGATTTAAAAAGTATGTTTTTCCCATCACCATGTGCAGTATACGAATCGTGTTTTGGAGATTGCACCCTTTTATTAGTGAAAAAGCTACAATGTCAGAAGTTAGTGTAGCTGTACAGTGAGATATACTCACCTACTGTAAAACCCAAACATAGGAGGTCATGGGTTCGAGTCTCCACTGGGTACAGTAGATATTACTATTGGAATGTAGATGAATCATACTAATAAACCTACTCAAAAATGAAGAACTAGTGCTGCTATGTAAATTATTATAGGCAGATTTACATTTCACATAGGGTAATACAAGGACAAAGGGAAAAAGAGAAAAAATAATTGTTGCCCTATTAGCCTGACTGAGGGTTGATCCCAGGATCTTTGGATTGACCTACCGCTACACCACAATATGGTATAACATACAGTATAACTACTGGAAACCAAAAATACCTCCTTTGATACTGTGTAGCTACACCACTTACTCCTAACAGCTACTGCAACCCATGTTGTTATCACTGAACACTGAATGTCATTCTCCTCATATATTTACTTTAACCTCTTACAATATGGTTGTTTAATAAGTAGGAAACATCACAAATTTGCCTATCAAAAACAGAGCTAGAAGGGGGTTTCCAGTATAAACGGGTATGGACTATAGTGTATAAATGACACATATAATTCACATGGTTTATTAGCTCAACATTGTCCCAGACGCTATCAACACCAAGACAGCGAGAATTAACAATTTAAAGTGGCATAGTCCGATGATTAGGGTTCAAAAATAAATTTTGCTAAAAATCAACCAGAATGTTCAATATGGCCATATTACATGTCCTACCTATTTTATTTGACATTATTCCCCATAATTCAGCTTAGAATTCAGTCAATTGTTAGTTTTATGCTCAATTTAAGACTTTTGAAGTGCACGCTACAATTCCCCTCACTGAAAATACACTGTAAAATACTGAACCTGGGCCATGCTGGACACTCTAAATCGGTTTCTATTAGCCATAGATGGCATTATTGTTTCATATTCTCTAAATATACTATTGTACTAACATTTGGAACACATATAAATAGAATTTAAAATATGAAAAAAAATCGGACCATATCACTTTAAGGACCATTCAATAGTACAGATAATGTGAATATTCAGTTGATCAACCACCGCATCAACGAACAGATTCTTGATAATTTGGAATAAAACATTTTTCAAACATTGAAATGCAGACTAAAGGGCCCAGTGGTTGGACAGGCCCAATGCCAGGACGCCCTGCCACCAGCAGGGTATTTATAAAATTTAAACATGTAATTCTACAGTTTAAAAGTATAATTTTCACAAAGATAGCAAACTATGGTATTTGGCTAGAATAGTGGACATTGGTTTAAAATAGATTGACCCTTTTAAATTTTGACAGGCGTCCGGAATTAGGGCTATACCTTGTCAGGGAGAATCTGGTGAAGCAGACAAAAGGCCTGGTTAATGAGGGGTTAAGGTTGGTCAATCTCCTGGTGTAAAGGTAGCTAGATTTTCATCAGGTTATTGCCATAGGACCATAATAGCATACATTTTCCAACGAAGCTGAGAAAATAGGGGGTCCCGAGCTGTTTTCTGAGATATCCAAGCCTCAAGTTAATGTTTCATGTGATAGGAGTATGCAGTGTTTTGCCACACATTTATATGAAATAGTATTGAAAAGTAGCTAAATTTCTAACTCTCTCAGGATATAGACTTTGATCTCTATCTAGAGAATCTATTTTGAACACATGGTCCCGGGCATATTTCTAAGGTCAATGTCCATTGAAATAAAAAAGTACAGAAATAGAAATAATACCCAGGCCTAGTTACGTGTGACTTCTAAATGGGAACCACCACCACAGACTATATAGCACAGTGGTAGAATGTAAAGGTTGATGGTTCTCGCCCCGGTCAGACAACATCTTCAAATTGCTTTTTCATGACAATTTGAGATAAGTTCTTCTAATATGAGATAAAGGTCACCCGGTGGTCTGTGTTCAAACTGGGGAATGTATCTGCACAGAAAACGACGCAGTTAACGAAAATAGCATCAGATCGACTCACCGTAATGAGTTCAGTCTGGCAGTCTTACAGCCTTTGTCAGTTGTTACCTTGGTATCTCAAATAACCCAGACTTCTCACCTCATTGACCCCTTCCTCGAGTTTTATCAAATCATTGGAATTCTGTGATTTAATTGAGGCGCTAATGAAAGCAGTCACTCCTGTCCCAAAGTTGTATGGTCTATAAATGCATTGCTCCACTAGAGGGATGAGGCTGACCTCCGCTTGTAGATGTTACATTACCACTAATAAAGTCAGGGTGATCGGCAGGTCCCCTCAGATAAGGTACAGTATCCTGAATTAGGGCCTAAATTGACATGTATTCTCATGTTTTCTGGAATGGTAGAGAAATAATCGCTATATCCTAAAGCCAGATGTATGAGAACACGTTTGCCCTTCTTGTGCCATATTATTAGAAGATTTCAAGAATAGTAGAGAAATAGTTGCTACATTTCAAACCCACTTGTGAGAGACAAAACATGCCTTTCTTGTGCTGAGGTATTGGACGATGTCAAAGATTAAAACGAAAAGAAAATAATTATCCTCCATTCACTGCGGAATTCTTCATAGGGTGCATTATATAACAACTGCCAATTATGACAGCTGTCATCAGTACTTATCTCGCCAGTACCAGCCCATGTAATGGCCGCACCCTTTGGACAGAAAGCTGGACCTTATAATCCAGGGGTGCCCTGAGCCAATAAAGTACTTTAAATGGGACAGGAAGGCCGTGTGTTACCACACTCTATGTCTCGCACTGCAAATACCATCCATATTTCCTTTTGCCATGAATATGACCTTATATTTGTCAAAATGTTTTATTTTTAGATTTAGAAAGTCACACAATAAAGAAGCACACAGGTTTACAATACCGATGTGACATTTCCACGTACTGGGTGACAGTGTCTTGTATAGAATGCCCCAGATTTATGTACCATTTTATAAGGTCAGTGAAAAAAACACCATTCCCAGTGCCGTGAATGTCTCCACGGATGTATAGTAGGCCTAGGAAGTAACTCACTGTTGGTGCAGTGGGGGATCATTTGTTCCTAGTGCATATGGTGTCATAGCAGGCTTAACTCTTTAAGAACGCATGCCGCTAAAACATGGCATTTGTCTTCATGATGCATTGGTGCATCATGCCGACTCTTCAGGAGTGTCTCAACCCCATAGGGTCAGCATGATGCTTAAATGCAGCACTGGCGAGTTACTCACCAGGGCTGCATTCATGCATGATGATGACCAAGTGCATTATGCATTAATGTATAATGCCATCCTTAAAGGGTTAAAGCCGAAAAGAATGTCAGTTCTCCATGAATTTCTATCTATAGATGTAAGCTCACAGTGAGAGCCATAAACATTTCTTTAACCCTTTAAGGATAGTATAATGCATCAATGCATCATGCCCTTGGTCGTCATGATGCAGTAACTCGCCAATGCTGCATCCAAGCATCATGCCGACCCTATGAGGATGAGACACTCCCGTAGGGTCGGCATGGTGCACCGATGCAGCACCGGCGAGTTTCTCACTGGGGCTGCATTGGTGCATCATGACGACAAATGTAATCTTTTAGCGACATCCGTCCTTAATGGGTTAATAGGTGTCACAATTTTAATTATAGCTGTGAGGTGACAGGAAGCTTCTATTTATATATGTGAGGTGACAGAGAGGGAGCCTTTCATGCCGCTTTCATGGTTCTCACTTTCTCACTTTCATTCACTAGAACTTGCATTCATGATATTAAGAACTGATCAATACAACTAGGGCTAGATATAAATAAAGAGTTAAAGAGAGTTTTAAATAATATTTTAACAGCAGTGGATTTTGTCAGTGGTCCAAAGATATCTAGAGTCCATTGAGAGGGGGGGGGGGCAAAAAAGGTCATCTCTTTCTTTGTTTTAGTCAAGTGTATGCAAAAACGTTTATACTATAGCAAATAGAGCCCGAAGAAATCATGCGAAGACCCTTCTCTCCATCCTGTGTGTATAATGTGACCACGGAGAGCCTTTTCATAAGCCGAGTTTACGATATCGTAACTTTTGTGTTTTTCATAAGCCGCTATTGTTAATTTCGCTATCGTTATCGCTATCGTTAATTCCGCTATCGTTAAATGCATTCGCTATCGTTAAAATGCCCAATTGAGTGTATTTCATAAGGAATTACGATAGCGATTTTACGAGAGCGAACTGATATTTAAAGAGAGCGATTTTGATTTAAAGAGAGCGATTTTGATTTCATAAACCATATTTATCTAGACCTTGACCCCTGCTGATAAAGGAAAAAATATTTGATTTCTTAAACATAGATGAAGGGCCCATGTGATACATGTATCAATGATATTTTATCTCAGATATTGTGGGAAAAAAATGAAAAGAAAACATTTTATTCAAGTTTTACCACCGATTTTGGACTGTCTTTTTTTTGCTATCGTAATTCCCAAAATATGTCCAATAAGATGATTTAAATAGTATATCTCTGCACCATACTAATTCGAAATTGGTTTATAACTTTATATTTTATTATCATATGTGTGCCCAATTAATTTTCTAATGCTTTTGTATCAGAAAATCCGAGTGATAGAGCTAAATGAAAATGCTATGAAGATGCATTTCCGATAGGAATATTTACAAAATTGTTTTATTTTCGGGAAGCTGATATGGTCCTTAATCGTATAGAAATATAAAATTATATCCTTGATAAACTTGTGGAATTAAGATAGCGAATTTCCAAAAAATATAGAGTGTTTCATAATCTGCTATCGTTAAAATGACATCTGCTATCGTTAAAATGGCATCTGCTATCTTTATTTTAATTTTAAGAGAGCTGAAATGCATTCAGCTTATGAAATGAACTCCCTTTTACCTTTTTACGATATCGTAACTCTGCTATCGTTATTTTTGATAGCTATCGTAAAAAAAAAAAATTTATGAAAAGACTCTCTGCCTGAGTAAATATGGATGGAGTCTCAATGTGCATTGATATGCAACATGTAAGTATACATACACTACACCCTGGCACTGCGCCTGTCACACCCACCTCCATGTTATATACACAGCTGATACATACATGTGGTCAGGTTGTGTCGTGCCAACACGGGTCACCGTCTGCAAACATCATACACCATGATACAGGTCATCATCATACAGTCACGTGGTACTGAATAACAACTACACTGGTCCCTACCTCCACAACCACCACGACTCAGCATCGGTATGTGGGGGTGCACAGATTATGTAAAGGTTGAAAGGGTTAGTCAGTACTGACTATCCTAGGTTCGTCATAGCTGTGTTAGTCACAAAAGGAAAAGTTATATTCAAAAATGACTGAGGGGGTCAGTCAGTGGTGGCCTAACCTAGGTTCATCATTGGTGTTTACCTTAGTTGTTGTATTTGTATACCACTAGTTGGTGCCACCTGCAAGATACTATGATGACCACTCAGTGGCTTCCCCTAGAAATTAAACTACTACGGTGGGTTGGTCAGTACTGTCCATCCTGACAATATTAACTTACCTAGGTTGGTCGTATAGGGAGCCAAAAAATGACTAACTAGGTTAGGTACTAGTGACTGAGAGATTGGTCGTATAGGGAGCCTAGGAATATCAGTGCAAGTGCTACTCCGAAATGACTGAGGCATAATTCTTCAACACATGACTAATATGCCTTACTCAAAAAGGACCTAGCCTCAAACTCATTGAAATGGAGAACTCTAAGGTGAGTTGGTCAATACTGGCCAACCTGATAATATTTACTTACATAGGTTGGTCGTATAGGGAGCCGAAAAATGATTAAACTGGTAAGGCTATATTGACTGAGAGATTGGGCGTATCGGGAGCCAAAGAATATCAGTGTGGAGGGGGAGGAGACTCATTCCAATCTAGACGCTCTCGCTGCAGGATTAGACTATGTCTTACAAAAAACATACTTATCCAAACTGGAGTTTTGCTTCATTTTTAATCTTCAAAGAAATCCTTAATAAAGCTGACCCACTTCATTTTGCATTTTTGGACAAAAGGAGAAGGTTTGGGCATCATGCCGACCCTTCAGGAGTGTATCAACCCCATAGGATCATAACGCAAAGGGCTTAGCAAATTAAATCACTTTGCCGTCCTTTAAAGTTAATAATGACATTACCTGTATGGTTATGGTTATACGTGTTATTGACGTTGTCATGGAGACACTGCTTACTCAGGTGCAAGGCCAAATAATGCCAACTCATACCTCCATCTGGTGTGGACTTTAACCCTTTAAGGACAGCATAGTGTTTCAGTGCACTAGGCCTTTTTGTTGTCATGATGCATGAATGCATCCCTGAATAGTTTAATTGCGAGGTCTGCATCATGCCGGCCATACGGGCTTGGAAGATTCCTGAATTGGAAGGTTTGGCATGATGCACCTTTGCATTACCAGTGAATTACTTCCAGGCGTTATGATTGCAAGTGAGCATAGCACTACAGAGACCGTACACTCCTTAGAGGTTTAGCTATAGATCCATCTAAATGAAAACTAGTGTGAAATGAAATAGTACGTAAAGTCTGAATGATGCTCCGTGTGTGTTTCTACTCTGACCACACAGCCATGCAGTACTTGTCCCATGCAGGTGAGCCTCTTCATTTATGACATGTATATTCAACCCCCGACTCAACTATTTCTAAGTCGCAGCTTCTGTCATTTACAGAAATGCCACTGTGTGAACGTTGTAATTTAGTTCTATGAACTCTTCCTTTACTTATTATCACGTATTATTGAAACTCTTGTCCGTTATGTCTCATAAAATGGCATTAACCATACTTTCATGTAAGACAATGCACTTAAAGTTTACCCTAATAAGGCAAAAGTATTTGGCTTTGGTGTGCATAGACTATTCTCTTGTAGGGAGGTGTGTGTGCGACGAGGGGGGGGGGTACATATGGGCAGCTACACTGAAAAAGTAAACTTGTCTCCAGACTCATCGAAGTGACTATCATAAAATAAACGAGTCAAAAGTTGTCTAACCTATCAGGTTACCATCCCACAAATAGAATCTGGAGCTGGCAATTGTCAGGTTTTGGGCTGGCACATGCCAAGTGGGTCTTCTACATCCAGCTAGAAGACCTGCCTCCTTGTCACTTAGACAAGTTTTTGACTCATTTATTTTATGCCCGTCACTTTGAAGAGTCTGGAGACAAGTTTATTTTTTGAGTGTTTAGAGTGTTGGAGCATGGCTGAGGAGATTCACGCCATTGTGGCGAGCGACTGGGGTAAATACCAAAGAGTTATCTGATTGCTTTAGAGCCTCTCCTGCCGAATTCAAACTGTCGTCCCCCCTTTTCTAGGTCCAATATAATTGGACTCATTAAGCTGCATTCACATAATAAATGTCATGGACACATCATCAGGACACTGTCGTGACATTTATATTTAATTCACGTGACTATGGAAAGTGTCATTTTAAGTAGGCTAAGGTTATATTTGGTTAAATTCCAATGTTGGAGCATTGTTGTACCTCCTGAACCTTAGACTCTATATAGTAAGAATGATAATATTCAGGAGGGAGGAGGGGGGGGGGTGGCAAGACACATGACAGACATGGTGTACTGTAGTACCACATGGCAGCACCTCTATAGAGCAGTGTCTTTATAGAAGGTATGTAGACCAGACAGAGAACTGTGGGCTTTTGTAAGATAATAACCATATTATTGTTATCCTTTAAAAATGCTTTTTGTTAATCGCTTCAAGTGTATAGAAATGTCTTGTCGATATTCACATCATGTGGGGGTATGTTGGGCACTTCTCACATTACTATGTTCAGAGAATTTAACATTGTTGTAGAACAATAATCTGCCCCACCGGCCAAAATGTTTATGCCTGCATTGGTACTCTAGCTTTAGCATCTTGACTAAGGTAATATCAGAAATCACACTCATTTCAAAATTGATTGTGTTCATGATATTCATGGAAGGGTCAACTAAGTATTTGTTTCCTATTTTGTTGTAGGCACAGGTAAGCCCTCGCCTTGATGACAAAGGGTAAGGGGGTTCCTGGGAAAGGGGGTTCTTCATAGAACTTTTCAGGGAATGACGTTGTAACCAACATTCCTTGTAGAATCATAATCTGCCCCACCAGTCAAAATGTAAATGCACTCTATCTTCAGCATCTTGATAAAGGTAAAATCAGAAATCACACTCATTAATCGACCTATTTCCAATCTTGGTTAACATTGGCTCGCATAGAACTTTATTCATTTCAAGATTGATTGTGTTCATAACGTCCATTGAAGGGTTCACTAAGTATTTGTTTCCTATCTTGTTGCAGGCTCAGATAACTTCTCTCCCTTGGTAAAGAAGGGTCAGGGGGTTCTTGGGGAAAGTGGGTTCTTGGTAGAACTTTTCAGGGAATGACACTGTTTTATATAATTGTGGCAACACAAAATTACAATATAGTTTACCTTTCATAACAATGTTTGATGACGTCATACTTGAACAGCCCCTTGCATCGTAGTAAGATTGGTGTCATAGGGGAAGAGGGGTGCATGGGGCGCCCTGGCCCCAAAATTACAGAAGAGGGGGAAGGCTGAATATGGAACCTTGCTCCTCCCTAAATTTGTCAATACTCTACACTATGATACACATGCTTCCCAAACTCTACCTCTCTTACACAGTGAGAGGTTGGGCACTGGGGCCTGGGCCTCCTACCCTACATTGTAATGAAGCAATGAGCGGCAAATATAATCAGAAACTTGTCTTGTTTTTCTGATATGAGGATGACATGAAGGCTGTGTCTCACGACCTTGGGCCAATGTTTTCATCTCTGACCGGGTGCCAGCTCTGACCGGGTGCCAGCTCTGACCGGGTGCCAGCTCTGACCGGCCTGAATAAAAACGGGTTATTTAGGGCAGGTGATGATTAAAATGGGCAACTAATTACTAGTTTAAAGGGTTATAACATCCGATAACATTTTCAGCCAATTCTATCTACATCTGCCCTAAATAACCCGTTTTTATTCAGGCCGGTCAGAGCTGGCACCCAGTCAGAGCTGGCACCCGGTCAGAGCTGGCACCCGGTCAGAGACGAAAACATTGGCCCAAGGTCGTGAGACACAGCCTGAATATTAAGTTATACATCTTGTTGATTATTCCATGTGAGTACCGCCCACTACCAGCAGGTCACTCTGTCACAGCCCCAGGCTGCCGGACGTGACCTGCGACCTGTGACCTGTGACCTGTGACCTTTTCTATTTGACCTCAGTATGATGAAGGTCACCCAGGGTATCAACATACTTTCTTTTGAATATTAGGGAGTGTTTATTATCACAGAGAGAAGCATCTGAGTCACAAGGGGAGTCCAGGCTATAAAAAGAGAGCCAGACCCCCCTTTGGCTCCCTTTTCACACTGTCTGACTCCCCTTTCTAATGGCCCTGACTACTTTTCAATTAGATCAAGCAGAGTACAGGTCAGCTAAGGTGGGTAAATGGTTACCTGGACTCCATATAAAGGGAGTCACAGAAGTAAGTATACTAGACAGAAATAGGGAACACACTAGGTGGCACTACCCTACAATGACTGTAATGCCATCTAGCACATATGTTTAGAAGCCACGTAACTCTCTTTATAATCAGAGTCAAGGTCCCCTTTACTCCCTTTCCCCTAAGGGAGTCGATGAATGCATAAGGGAGTCAAGCAGCTGGTTATGATTAAGCCTGCTAGGTGGTAGCACTATACTTAAAATGGTATTATTCTGTATGCTCAGATCTCTAGATCCACATAATTTGTGATATTGATAATTATGATAATACATGCATATCATTGTAACATCGATATTTCATGTCAGAATTACATTTCATGAAATAATTACAATTAACTTAAAACTGTAGCTTCAGCATGATGTATTAAATATAGACACCCAATTTGTAGAAACATGAGAAAGTTAAATCACAAAAACTCAGATATAATAACTTATGTGCACTGAAGGACCTTTCTGAGATCCCTCCTCCTTGTGAGGCATTGCACGAAAATAATGTAAAGAGAGCAGCAAGGGAGACAGCTGTCGGAATAGATATATAGAGGGGTAGGGAATAGAAATTACCAATGACCGTCTCTACAAAGGGAGCCGTGATTCAATGACTCCCTTTCCCTAGACTCCCTTTCTGAAGGGAGTTGCAGCATGGACCTGGACTCTGTTTGTGTTGGGGAGTCATAAAAGGGAGTCATTTTGGAGGCAAAACCTGGGATCTCTGAAGGGAGTCACATAACTCCCTTTTAAGGGAGTCAGGTACTGACTCCTTTCACCAAGAGAGTCAAAAAGAGAGTCAGAAAAGGGAGTCATTCTGGAGGCAATCCTGGACTCCCTTTTGACTCTGTTTCTTCTCTCTGTGATCTAATAACGGGGACTGGGCATGCGTTTTACATGGCCTGACAGTCTAGATGTGATCCGCAATGTTAATGGGGAGGGATGACTCCTGATTTTTTGGCTCAATTATTCTAAATGATGCATGGAAAGGTAAGCATGCAAGGTATGCCAATTGGTAATCTAGCTTTAGCATCCAGACTAAGGTTATATGAAAAAAATTACAGACAACAATCCATTCTAATCTCGATTAACCATGGCTGGCATGGAATTTTACTCATTACAAGATTGATTGTGTTCAGGATGTTCATTGAAGTATATTTTCCTGTTTTGTTCTAGGCTAAAGTAACCCCCTCCCCCTGTTAAGAAAGGTAGGAAACACTGGAGCTGAGAATAAAAGCGTCATCAATCCTCATACATCTCCTTGAAACATTTTCAGATACTTGAGCAGCTCCTGTTCAGTTGGTAGATCTTGACACATGATTTTTGAAGATAGGCAACCACCTTAAATTGTTACTCTATCTGTGGGACAACCATAAGAGCAGGCAGAACAGCTGTCTCTACTGGGGGAAGGTATGACAGCGAGGTATGAGTCCCAGCCTGCTATACCAGGCTGATGTGCTGGGAGGGTGTGACATAACACCCTGCCAGTAAAGACTCCCAGCCTGGTAAACCAGCCTGGGCAGCCTGCATTAACAGGCTGCCTGGAAATACGGGCCAGGCTTTATCCTTGGTACAGTCCTCCACCTGGTCATATTTTAGCTCCCTATACGCTTAAAATCACTTAGTGAAATAAGACACTTTATAAATTGGTGATTAAAAAACGTATCCTTTTAGGTCAAATCCCACAACGCGAAAATTGAGTGAGAAAGTGTTGATTATTGATATAAAAACAAGGGGCAAGTGTTGCCAATATTGTAAATCGCAACACTTGTCCCATGATCTTATGCCTCTCCAAATCCCACTGTGGTCAATAATAAGCAAGCAGGTGTTGCCTATAAGACTGGTTAATGGATCTAGTTGAGGGGAGTTACTTCATGGTATGATTTGTCTTGATTTTTCCCTCTCAACTAGCCTAAAGATACCTGGAGTGCTCCCCCCTGTATAAACCAAATCGTTGGCCTATTCTAATAAGCAACATATTGTTTTGATATCTTATTTATCATAATCACAAGACTTAGACAAGGGTTATGACAAACATTGGGCTTGTTTTAGCAGATATAAACAACCAATATTGGCTAAGTGATCAGGATTTCACAATAAACTACATTTTTCAGCCCTCATTCGCGTTGTGGGATTTGACCTTTTGGAGTGGCCTTACTTTGGGGGAGTGTCATGATAGTAATATCTGTAGAGTGGAGTCTTTGTGATGCAGCAACAGTTAATTTGTAGGAAATTCCTTTCTTGAAACTTTCCTTTTTCTTCTTGCAGGAGACTCGGGCAGGAGGTCAAAATGGCGGGCGGCGTTTGCACCATGGAAGCAGTACAGTCTTATAATGTTGGTTTTAATATTCGTTGGACTCTACCAAATAACCAGTAATTATGAACTTATAGTGAATGAGGACAACAAAGCCTTGAACTTCTACTCCGGGACCAATAAACGTGCCATAAAGTCCTTAGAAGAGGTCAATGTTAAATTATCAAAAAACGTGCCTTTATCTTGGGACAATTTACACCGCCGGGGGCCTAAGGCCCATGAAGTAAGTTGTAAAGCACTCTTCAGGGGGGATGAGAAGGAGGTGCAAAAGGCACAGAATCACATGGCGCTGAATCCGCGTAAGGGGATCAGTGATTCAGACTATATGTATCTCACCCAGAATTGCTCGCGGTTCCGCGACCAACGCGGCTACATCCAAACCCCATTATCCAAAGAAGAGGAGGATTTCCCCATTGCCTTCAGTATCCTAACTTATAAAAACTCAGAGCAAGTGGAGCGGCTTCTACGGGCAATCTACATGCCACAGAACTATTATTGTATCCATGTGGACACCAAAGCTAACGAGGCGACTCGCCGCGCCTTAGAGAGCATCACCCGGTGCTTCCCTAATGTGTTTATGTCCTCGCGGTTAGAGAGCATCTACTGGGGGCACATTAGTATAGTAACTGCAGAGATGACTTGTCTGTCTGATCTGCAGAATTACAGCTGGAAGTATTATATCAATTTGTCAGGACAGATGTTTCCACTGCAGACCAATGCTAACCTCGTTAAGATACTTAAGCTCTACAATGGGGCTAATGACATCGAAGGGACATTTGAGAGGTAAGTTTTATGTCAGCTAATCTTAGGTGATTTTCCCATTTTAGCTTGGTTATAATTATGATCCATATAATTGTATACAGGTATGGAAAGTTGAAAGGCCCTCATTCATTATCTAGCATAAGATACTTACGATATTATTGTTACAAATGAATAAATGTCATCTTGTAGAAATCAAGACCTGTTAGGAGTGCACCATAACCCCATTGGATTTAGCCTGCAATCACAACACAACAACCTGTATACAACCACTACATTCAGTCTATTCCAACCTGCAAATCACAATAAGGAGAACATTGTTACCATAAAACATATTATTTCAAATACAAGGAAATTCTTTAATGAAAGCAATTATTTCATAACTTAATTTTTGGGTGCTTTAACTGCTATTGTATCTTTAAAGCTACCATAAAAGAGGTCACATCCAAATGCATATAGCAATTTATCAATGTTACACCAACATCTGAAACACTTTCCTGATTGTGTCTGGTAAATACTTTTATGAGAATGGAGAAATCCATCTATATTCACTTGGCAACTGGTTGTTCTAAAACCATAGAAATAGCTTACTTTGCCAGATCATGCGCATTATTGAGCTAAGGTCTATTGCATATATCAATGGTCGTAAATAAAACACTTTAAATCATTAATCTTATTTGACCTAAATATCTATCTGCGCTAAATAAATCGTTTTCTATCAAGCCGGTTAATGATGGCACCGGCTCAAAATTTTTCACATTGGCCTGATCTGGTGAGACACAGCCCCATACTGTTCCCAGAGAGGAGGTATACAGCGCTCTGCTCCCTGTCCACAAGCAAAGGAACTAGTCTGTTATATGAATGTACTTGGATTAACACATCACACTATTAGTAGCTACACCATATCACAATTTTCACTCATAAACATCTCCCTTGAGTCTCCATCACTTTTATTTGACATCATATATTAGTCTGTTCATACTAATATATTTATTCGACAGCTACTGAATAGTGTGTAGGTCCCTGTCAAAGTTAACTAACTATTAAGTATGGAGTTTTGGAAGACCAATTTCCATGTAAGATTCCTGTATTTTTTCTGTATGAATATCTGGTTTCAGTGTATCAGGCACGTTAACTCAATGTCTCTCTATAGTGTTGTTGATTGTCAAATGTTGTATTAGTGCAGGGCAGTGAAATAGATATATTGACATGCAAATGTGTAGGTCCACAAGTCCTTTGTTAGTTCAAATGTTCCTCGCCAGGTGTCCTCATACTGTAGGCCCCCCTGCTGTTCACTCCCTGTGTTCACTGGTGCACTTTAGGCGGTGTCTCACCAAGTTTAAAGTCTATGACGGGGTGCAAAACGATTTATTTAGGTTACATGTATAAAAAAGGAAATAAAATTAGTAAAGTCTTGAAACATCTATTAACCTTTTCCAACCATTTTAGGGAGTGATCATTTATTATCAACAGGGGGGCTAGTGGGTTTGGGGGGGGGCAAAAAAATTTGGACCCCTTGACCGGGTGGGGGGTGAAAAAAATTCTGCACGCTCCGCGCCGAAACCCACTGCCCCCCTCCCAGGCCGTTACTATGCCTCAAACGGCCCGCACGCACCGATTTTCGACCCATAAGATGGGGGGGGTGGAAAAAGTTTTTCGCACGCTCCCCATGGAAACCCACCACCCCCCCTGTTGTTAAAAAATGATCACTCCCTTATCTACATCTGCCCTAAATAAACCGTTTATAGATTGCACCCGGTCAACTTGGATCGATTTGGTGAGACACAGCCCTTACTTCATGTCAGGCCCTACTGTTTGGTACTGTTATGAATAACAAGTACCAGGGATATCTAAGTACAATGATACACTCATTTTCAGGAATCGTCGTACGTGGATGTTCTGGCGGCAGGTGGTGAGCTGGAAGTTGGTGGAGTGGTGTGGTTGTCTAATGTTAACCCCCCACGTTAAGGCACCAGCCCCCCACAACATCACTGTATACAAGGGAAGCAACCAGGTACAGTACATCCCCTACATACCCCTAACAAATATATCTGAATGATATACACAGAAAGATATCTCTCTAGATGAAGATGAAAGATATAAATGGCCTGAAAAAGTTAATGGATGTTATAACACTTTAAATTAGTTGTAAGTAGCCAACTTCTTTCTTCATCTGCCCTAAATATAACGTTTCCTATCAAGCCGGTCAAAGATGGCACTCAGTCAAAGATGGCACCCGGTCAAAGATGGCACCGGGTTAAAGACCATAACATTGTCCCAACTTCGTGAGACACAGCCTTTTGCTAAATCTTATGGTTGCGAAGGAAAATTCTTCCTTTCCCAACAAAACAATTTCAGATCACTTTGAAACTGTGATTTTTGAATAGGGGGTTCTTAGATTAGCCAAAATGTAAATTTCGCAATTTCCCCACAGAACTATATAAGGGCCCCCACTATAGACCAATGCAGCAGGAATGGGTGACTTGTTCATAATAAAGTTGTACTAACGTTGGTGTGGCCTAACATAATCCTGATAACATTGTCTGTAGGGGAGAGAGGGGCACGTTGAGCCACTTATGCACATTTATTTTTTTCCTGACTTTATCAAGGTCATCTGAACTTTGATTTTGTATCTAGCAGTTACCTTACTTCATTGGGCTATATGACGACCCATGACAAAGCAAGTATGGTCATTTGTTGTATTTCTTTTGATATTTTGAAAATAAAATGTTTGGGTGGTTCAATGTGCCCCATGCCCTGGGCAGGTTGACCCACCTACTGAGGCACCTTGAACCACATATCTTGAATGGTCTAACCAATCAGCAATATGGATTTATTATTGAAAGATAAGGTGGAAATACTTGCTATTGTTACTTTTGCATAGGTTTGAATATGAAAAATACATATTTAGTGCATACAAGTCATTGAAATATAGCCTCTAGTTTAGTCATGGGGTTAGAGCCTTACAAATTTTTCTTTAGGTTAATATAAACCTTTTTCAGAGGATTGCTGCTATCTGCACGTGCTCTATAAATCTTTAATTCTATTCTGTTATGATATAATAGGCTGTCCGGCTTCTGAAAAATGATACATCTGAGAATAAACACACTATGAATATGCTATGAAATAATTTATTATCACAACTAACAAAACATGTATTCTATTGTACTTGTATAACCAAAGTGTATATTAATATTGTGTTTCATTCTGTGTGGCTTAATTCTAATGAACTTTGGGTGGTTTGACCCATAGCCCTACCTGTTGGGTTAGCCTATGGTTGACCCAGAGATGGAACTGAGCAGTGTCATCTCATCTATTACCTACAAGCTGACAAGGGGACCTTAAAAATGCTGCCTTCTGGTAAAAAGTGGCGATAGTTTGTCCCTCTGTGCATTACAAAGGCATGTATGTAGTAAATAATGGAACTAGTCCTTCAAGACAGAGATTAGGGTACTTTGAGCATGGTTCAAAGTGCCCCAATTTTTGTGGTTCAATGTACCCCATGCCGACCATCATAGATAAGGTTGATTTTATTCAAATTACATAACATTTTCAGGATTAAAATCAGGTTCTACGCAAGCATTCAGATATATACTTTGACCTCCATATAGATCTTAGGCCAACAATGTTTTGTAACAACATAAGAAAAAAAGTTTAACGAATGCAAATTTTTACTTTGAAAGGCTTAAATCTCTCATGTTGTCTGAGCTTCTCCTCAGCATCCCAAATTAGATATGATGTTGCTGCTCTGAACTGTCTATATAAGGGGGTGATATGGTAGGCAAACTGCTGGAAAATTCCTGAAGGAATAGCAAAGAGAGCATGCGGTTCAATGTGCCCAGGTGGTCAACGTGCCCCTCTCTCCCCTAATGTTTGCAAGCATCTCAAATCAGGAGATTCACAGGACAATTATCTTTCAAATAGTGTAAACTGAAATGCAAGATTTTGAGACTATGTTTATGTATTTGGCAGTCATGCTTCAGTAACGTTCAAAAACTTTATTGACAACTTTTCTGAAAATTTGACAATATTTTCTGCATCGGTCTTTGTAAAGGGGCCAATTAGGGTGTCCCTGTCCTTGACTAGTTTGTGTATATTGCACATGCAGGTAGCTGCTTCCCGTGAGTTCATCCAGTTTGCGCTGTACAGTAAGCCGGCCCGGGATCTATTTGACTGGCTGAAGGATACGCTGGCACCTGACGAGTACTTCCTACCCACTCTCAACCACAACAAGCACCTCAACGCACCCGGAGGATACACAGGTAAGCAGTATTACAGGGGTAGACACTTACGCTAGCCCGGGAGCCAATGGTCCGTAATTTTGGGTCCGGGCCTGTTTCCTTCGGGATATTTGGAAGAATATAACTGATAAAATTTAATATAGACGTGTAATATTTCGTTGGAAAGAGGAAAATATGATCGAATGGGGCAATTTGTTTTCCTCTTAAAGCTGGGCCGTCAGGGAATAAGCATTTTTATACATAGACTAAAATAACAGTGCCCCCAGAGGGCAGCAGTTTTTAGACAGGGGACCATGAGGATTGTCCAGCTACAACATATTCACCCTTGTGCCTGTAAGAGCTGAGCTCACAGCCCTTAAGAGCCCTCTTGTGAATGAAAACTGAACTATATCCAAAAGTGCTTTTGGCCTCACTCCAACCATGACGGTCAAGCTTTAACATAGCTAGATCAGGAACATATATGATTTTCCCTCCGACTGAGACGAATTCATATATAATGTAGGGGTAGACACTTTCTCTGCTGTCTGGTGGAGAGAGAGCAGAGTTGTATATGTCTACATACTAATCTTTGAGTGAATCTCTCAAAATCATTTAATATTTTAAGAGTCCCTTGCTATATATAAAAACATGATCTTGGTTCCACCTTCAAGTAAATTAAAGCGGCTATACCAGTTGCCACACCCAAACCTACATTTTCTTCATTTGCATCTCATATGATTGTGTAACCCTTTGCCTCTTATAATCTGCCGATTTATTTTGGGCAAGAGATTCTTAATGTGTGAAATACAAGACTCCAATTCCAAATATCATTTATATTCTGGTGGGGTTTGGCAATGTAGTGTTGACGAAAGCCATCAGGTGGCAGTACTAAGTGGAGAGGAGCCTGGAAGTTTTCCATTGCTCAACTCACAAACACAGTCTACTAGTACGCCTTTCACCTACCAGGAGGCAGCATTCAGTTGGCAATTTGCAGATTGATATTGTTATCCGGTTTACAGTTGGTTGACTTTATTCTCATAGGAGGTATTCCACCTATTTTCATATAGAAAGAAGGACCTATTTTATTTATAAATTGACCTGTCCGCATGTAAGTCTGTAATGATTGCTGACATGTTAAAAACTAAATTAGCCCCTCTGAGCTAAAGCTGCTGCTTTAACAAATGACCTTATTTACACCTTCAAGTACATTAACACATCACCCCTTTCCACCTTCAAGTACATTATCATGTGACCTTGTATCCACCTTCAGATGCATCAGTAAAAAATAAGTATAGACCAAATATCCCAAAAAGAGACAAAATGGTAACCAATATGACCTTGTTTCCACATTGTAGGTAATCCTGAGACGAAGGTGTTCACAGCGCGTGCCAGTATCTGGTCTAAAGGTAATGACCAGGTGAACTGGTCTTGGGATCACCATCCGTGTCGCGGCAAATGGGTCCGCAGCATCTGCATTCTTGGTGTCGGCGACCTGCCATGGACTTTCTCCCGGCCTGAGCTCTTCTTGAACAAGCTCTTTCTAGAGTTTGAGCCGCTCACCTTAGACTGCCTAGAGGAGCTCATATATAACCGCACGATGACTCGGGAACCGTCAAAGTTCATACCGAGTTATTACAAGAATCTTGACATTGTGAAGCATCATGAACTTGTGAATACCAATGTCACTGCCACGTAACACGAAAGGGGTTTTAGAATTTGTAAAATTTGTGAATTCTCATCAGAATGACTATTGTTCTGTGCCTGTCATATAGTCTACCCAGGCCTGGGCTCCAGAGTAGGTTAGGTATGCTCCGATTGCCAAAGAGACTGTTGTCAGATGCCTTAGTCAAGTTAGTGCAGCCCAAAGTGTCCAGGGGCTTGCACTATTTGCACTTATAGCACTGATACTGAGTAATTATAAAAAAATGTGCTGGTTGATATTTTTATCGTAAACCATTGATTGAACACTTGGTGACTCTTGCATGAAAATTAGTGATATCTACAAGGAATTTGCAAGTCATCCTGCAAGATGGTCCTGAGTGACATCGCTCCCCAATATGCTTATTGGGGGGGGGGGGGTCCTTTTGCCATACCTGCCTACATTTATAATATCACAACACCAGCGATGACGTTCAGGAACAGAGGTCGAGTTGGGACCAGCTTGGTCATCCTGGCATTGCTACAAGTTCTAATCCACTACAACTGTCCATGATAAGTTGTCCAGCTTTTAGACCAGGTGGCAGCACCGTATTAGGCTTAACCAAAGCTGAAAATTTCAGCATTACAGAGACCTGAATCTAGAAGAAGTTATCTGCATAGTTTAACACTTTAGGTGCTTCTGTGGGTGTGTGTGGAGAACAGCATTACTGCAATGTGCATGATTCAACTGAAATTCATTCATTTGGACGCTAACTTCAGCGGCAGCTGCTTGAAAAGGCTTCCATGGCACAAAACTGAACAGGACAGTTACCGCATACATGTGCATAATTCAATAGAAAATCGATCATTCGGACAAACATCGATTGAGGCCTTATGAAACATGCCAAGATATGTCGTAGACCTAGTCCTATTGCCTGTGGACAATAAGTGCCCTAGAGACCAAGTACACTTACCGAGACGCTAGTTTTGTGCTTTGAGACAGGGTGCAGCAGGCCAGGAGACTTACAGGCAGTTGGCCACTGAATTTGGAAAGTCTAGGATCCCGAAATCTCAACCTCCTGATGCTTATAAAAGTGTAACAGTGCATCGCTTGTAGGAATGACAAGACATAGGTGCAGAGGATATCAGCTCATAATGGAGGTTAAAGATGTTGGCTTTATAAACCCCCCCCCCCCCCCCAAAGGACTACATGACTCAACACTTCATACTCAGCCTAATAATGGACTAATGCAGTGCTGCTGAGTCACTCCCACTTCAACAATATTGCAGCCTTTTCATCATTGGGTCGTTCCCATTTAGGCATGCTTGATGCATCAATGCAGCCCTGGTGATTTGCCATCCAGTGCTGCATTCATGCATCAACCGGTTGATCAGTACCAGTTTTTTTTTGTACATTAAAAGACAAAGCACTGTGTCTCCCTCAAAGGTTTAATGTGTCAGGATATTACTTGTATTCAAAACTAGTTGTTCTCAGAACATAGAAAGGGCCTCCTAGGAACACACAACACTGAACAATATAACTGTCAGCATTATCCCTATATTGGGTTGATATGCCCCTGAAGGCATGATATACCAAGGCAGCCATTGTGATTTACTCGCCAGCACATATGAACACACGACCATGAAGCCTTGAGGTAACATGCACTGTTTAAGGGTTACAGACTTAACTTAGTCTGAACATGGACCAGAGATATCTCTTCTCACTCCAAATCTAGCATAACGAGCTGATTATCCATCTTCATGAATCCACAAACCGACATCTTCCAAATTCCAAAACCCATCAGCGGCACAGAAAGTATATGTTCAGGGTATACCATGAAGTAATTACTGAAAGAAGCCAAACTCTACATCAAACGTTCATGCCCAACATGTTCCCGGGTAATATAAGTAAATTGGGCCATGACTGGGCCAATATACCACAAAAAAAACCTTGAGACATGACTGTCAAGTATCATCAGTTTGGAAAAAGCCATTTCTGTCTCGGTTTTTAATCCATCTTAATCTCTATCCCGAAACGGTTAGAAATAATACAAACTGTATTACTATCATTCAGGCACTTATCAAACTTCATTACCCACACATTAGGTGTATCCGAGTTACTTTTGACAAATTCTCAGTGGTGTCATGCAGTAAATGGCACTTTTAGATATTGAATTTCATCCATGAACTTCCTCTGACCTTTAAACATGTAGAGCACACTGAGGATCACATTTATAACCCAATATAATGGCAAAGTAGGAGCCAACCTGTCAGAAACCCTTCAGGCAACATTGAATCTCCCTGGTGGAGATTGAAGCCAATATTGGACCAGTGTAGTTAGAATTGATGTTGGTCCAACATCAGAATTAATATGATATGGCCCTGAAATGTTCCAACACTGGGCCAATACTGGGTCAATATCAGCAGTATCAAGCATGGACCCAGCAATGGTTCATTATCAGAATTGCCAAGGGTGGGAAATCATTGTAATTTGTATGTTGAACCAATGTATGCATTACCTATACAATGGACCATAGTTGGTATAACGACTGTGATGGAGTCGATCATTGCCAACATTGGCCCAATATACCCTTGCTACCTGGGTTACCCAGTAAACAAATACAACGTTATATAACTTTTCTCTATGGCTCCTTATTGTGGCAAAACGTTGTGTAACGTTAAAGACGTTATTTTGACGTAAAATAACGTATTTATGAAGATGTGTGTTACTTCATGTACTGATCTGCATATCTTGTTGTTATAGATGTTAGTACTTTGCATAGGTATTATATTCCTTATGTCATTATTTCGTTCAAGGAACCTTGGCGTATAATCTGTGGGTCTAGTCGGCATTTAAAGATCAAAACATTAACATCACCTTCATTTCATTATATAGTTTGTAATGCTGTAAAAAGCTTTTAACTGTAATATGTATGGATTTATTATACAAGGAAACAATGGAATCATGTATGGATATGTTCATGATTATTTCTTATATTGATGCACCAATGCTAAGATGACTTGCCCATGAAAAGATGTACGCGTAGGACTAGAGCTCATCCAATTGAATTCATCGTTGATCCGCGAACTCTTTCCTTCTTTTTTTGTTAGCTCATTTTGGCCAAAGTCACCTATGTTATAGAGTTTCTTCTAAAAGAATACAGGCTTTTAATTCAATACATAATACAAACATTGCCAGTTTGTCTTCATTGATATAACACTGCATGTAAATTGTAATTGAGGTGTTGGGCAATTTACTTCACTGTAAATTGTACAAACGACGGTCCAAGAAACTAATTTTCACCAAGGTGCTCCCCACAATGATGGGATTGTACATTGATCTATCGTGCAACCACCAAGCCATATCATTGTAAATTGTATTATATGACCATGTGTTACCATTTTAAATCAATGATTTGTAATTATTATCACTTCTAAGCTGCCAATGTCTTAAATGGTGTCAATGATAAACTGCCAAAGATGGGTGTACATTGTTATTCATAATCCAAATGCAAACAAAAGCTGTATATTACGCTGTATACCATTTCTAGATGTCTATCATGATCATTATCATTGATATTATAATGTTGCCACTTGAATTTCTCATTTCTCATCATGAGAGTGTGCTTTATGCATGAGCAGATGAGTACTACATATATATATATATATATATATATATATATATATATATATATATATATATATATATATATATATATATATATATATATATATATACCATGGTTAACTAGTAAATCAATAGTTTGTATGTATATATATATAGCTAAAAGTTAGATAAAAGATGAAGTAAATGCTACAACCTTCTGTAACTCTCTGGGAGCGTCGTACACTGTTAGAAGTTAGTGTAGCTGCACAGTTAGATATACTGTAGATTTACAGTATAAAAGTGTTACATACTGTTCAGCCACACTCACCTACACTGTCAGAAGTAACTGTAGCTGCACAGCGAGATATACTGTAGCTGCACAGTATAAAAGGTTTTATTTTTGGTTTCACAACCAAAAATACCTCCTTTTACACTGTAAATCTACAGTATAAATCGTTGTGCAGCTACAGTTACTTCTGACAGTGTTCTGTAAAACCCACAAACAGGAGGGTGTGTGTTCGAGTCTCCATTTGGCACAATATATATTACTATTGGAATGCAGCTGAATCAAAGTAATAAACTTTCTCGAAAATTGGAGGATTAGCATTGCTATGTAAATATAGGTAGAAAGACAAAGGAAAACAGAGAAATATAACTGTTGCAATGCTATCCTGACCGGGGTTCGAACCCTGGATGTTTGGATTGACCTACAGCTACACCACGATATGGTATACCGGTAACCTACAGTGTAAACTACTGGAAACCAAAAATACCTCTTTTTATACTGTGCAGTGACACTACTACAGAATATCTACCCGCCACGTTTGCGTAATTCATGTTTTAATGAAAGTCAAGGTTCAATATCTGTCTAATTGCTTGTTGTATAATTATGTCTGATGGTATTGATTGTTCTCCATAAATATGTATACTTAAGGCAATAGGACGATGCAGCACTGCGAGTGACCTACTGGTTAATAGACGGGGTAGATACGTGGAAAAACAGGGGGGAGTGGGGATAAATTATCATTTTATTTTCATACAGCCCAAGTTGGTAATTTATGCACAAATTTACCTTAAAATGTATAAAATTGTATCAAAGATAAAGGCATGAAATCTTCTTGGCCCCAAATTTCATTTGTGTCGAAAATGTACATGTCATGAAGTACTGTTGTATATATTTTCGGCTTGATTTGAGAGACGTAACACATGCTATGGAATCTTTGTCAAATAAAAATTTACCAAACTCAAAAACTCAATCTCAACCCCTGTTGTTAAAAAAAGACCACTCCCTTATATGTCATTCATTAAAGGGTGAAATAAACTGGAGGTTACAAGTCACCGTTGACAAAGCTGTAAATGAGGGAGTAAAACGCAATAATAGTAGTGCCCCTTAATTGTGGCTCTAAGTGGCTCTTCTCATCTGACCTGTTGTATCTGTCACTCAAATGCCACCACTTTGTGCTTAAATCATGAGATTTAAAATATTATCATTCAATGTATTCATTCTAAAATGCTAAAAGCAGATCATGTATTATGTGTGTTGCCATATCTTATATGAAACCTCAGATATACCCGCAGTGTTGTACAGAGGTATGGACGATTGGATGACTCTAGATTTCAATTTGACAATTCAAGTGTGATCGGGAGTCCAGGTAGATAGGGGTTATTTATGTGAAATGTGTACTGAGTGCATGGTGTTTAATACGTAATACATGAGTGTGACTGTTTTAACTGTTGTTACCAAACTGGCACTGATATACTGCTGAATATTCTCAACAGCTGTCTTTAATAAAGTCGATTTTAAACTAAATGTGTGTTTACTTTAGGAATTACATACTAAGGTGTTTTCCTCCGTCCTCCCTGCGAAAAGTAGGTTAAAGTCCACATTCAGAAAAAGCCCATAACAATCATATCTCCCAAATATCTTTCTTGTTTACAAAATTTATAGAGTTAATCAGTTCTGTAATTATACACATGTTCCAAACATGGGCTATTTTGAAAAAAGATGTATTAGGTAAAAAAACACACACCACATTTTAAAGGTTGTAAACCGCATAAAACCAGCTGACACAGTCAAGTAAAGTTCACAGTTGGCGTTTATTTCCATTGCTAAGTACAATCTGTTGGTAGTAATGTAGGGTGCATGTAGTCCTGATATCAGGAAGAAATACATTGTTTACTGTGATAAATAACTGGAAATGGAGATGGCAATGGTGATTGGTCACAATTGGTGTGACTAATTCTGAATGAGAATCCCTCACCGACATCTAAATTGGTAACATACATATCCACTAGGGGGCAGTAGTGAGTAGGGTAGTGTATCCCTGAGATAACTAATCTAAGCTGGGAACCCAGTCTTCAAGATTTTGAGCAAACATCTTTTATAGAATAATGTGTCCATTTCCAGTCTCGTTCTATAGGAACACATTGGGAAATTGTGATGAATTAGATCAGATTTAGATCAGATATTTATTGAAATTCCTCTTTGCAAAATGGTAGACTTGTTCTGCTAGAATTAGTACCATGGTTCAGCCGCTCCCAGGACAGATCCTACCAGTTTGATGATGTAACTAAAGACAATTATGACCATGGTATTTATTCGACTTTATGGCAACTCTGTATCAACAGAAAACTTTTTAGACCCCTCTTTAGGGCGGGGGGGGGGGGGGGAATTCGCATAACCCTGCGTAACCATAGGTAAAAGGGGTCGCCCATGATAAATTCGAACCTTGCTGGAAGGGGGGGGGGGGAGGGGTTAGGAGGACCAAAAATGTGGACCCCTCGCGCAAGGAACAAAAATATTTCGGCATGCCTGAGCAAAATCCACCAACCGCTGTTGTAAAAGATTAGACTGCTCTTTTAGTTAGTTGCCAGCTCATGACACAAGTATCCAAGGGCTTAGTCTCACCAAATTTATCCAAGTTGATAGTCTTTTACTGGGTGCAATCTATGACCGCATGAAAAAAGCGGCTTAATTAGGGCGAAAATTAAAATTAAATTAGTAATATAAAGTGTTAAAACATCCATTAACTTTTCTGGCTAATTCTGTGTACATCTGCCCTAATCAAACCGTTTTCTGTCTTGCGGGTCATAGATTGCACCAGGTCATAGACTTTCAACTTGGATTGATTTGGAGAGACTAAGCCCAAGTGTCCGCCTCACAGTCATGTTGCCCTAGATACTGAGGCATGCCGACAGACCCCCTGTGATAACGTGTCTGGTAGAGGTGTTGTATATCATACATCACTAATACTAATCCTAATCTACATAGATACAAGATACTGCGCGTCGTTACATTGGGGGAAGAATTATACCTTCCTAGTGCACTGCACCAGAGTCAAAGGGGAAACACAAACACTGTTAGAGATGGAAAGGGAGGGGGAGAGAGAGGGAGAGCGAGACAGAGACAGAGAGAGAGAGAGAGAGAGAGAGAGAGAGACAGAGACAGAGACAGAGACAGAGAGACAGAGAGAGACAAAGAGGAAGAGAGAGTGAGACAAAGAGGAAGAGAGAGAGAAAGAGATAGATAGATAGATAGATAGAGAGAGAGAAAGAGAGAGAGAGAGAGAGAGAGAGAGACAGAGACAGAGACAGAGAGACAGAGAGAGACAAAGAGGAAGAGAGAGTGAGACAAAGAGGAAGAGAGAGAGAGAAAGAGATAGATAGATAGATAGAAAGATAGATAGAGAGAGAGAGAGAGAGAGAGAGAGAGAGAGAGAGAGAGAGAGCGAGAGAGGGAGAGAGACAGACAGACAGACAGAGACAGAGACAGCACGACAGACAAACAGACAG
Source organism: Harmothoe impar (assembly GCA_947462335.1). Classification (NCBI taxonomy): domain Eukaryota; kingdom Metazoa; phylum Annelida; class Polychaeta; order Phyllodocida; family Polynoidae; genus Harmothoe; species Harmothoe impar. Next base: position 25,321,092 of record OX381707.1, read on the forward strand.
ACAGGCAGAGAAAGAGACAGACCGAGACAGAGAAAGTCCTATACAATGATGCAGAGACGGAGAGACACCGACAGAGAAAGAACAACACAAAGAGGGAGAGTGAGGAGCAGGATGTAAAGGAGATACACGTCTGTAGCCTATTGGGAGAAGGCACCTTTGTGCATTGTGCAGTAGGGTGCCTTTCCATCGATCACGTCATATATTCATTGTTTCTTCCTCATTGATAATGTAATCAATAATCAATCGATAACAACATACCTATGATCAGTAATATTACACTAATATTATATTAACAACAGGATAACTATCTTATTATCTAATCCCATGAATAAATATTATAATGAATCAATAATTTATGGCTAATAAATTCCTAACAAATGGATTGAGACCAAAGCATTCTGTTATCAAACACGAAACTTGTGACCAGGTGCTTTAACCCTTTAAGGACAATATAAAGCATTAATGCCTCATGCCCTTGGTCGTCATGATGCATGAATACAACCCTGCTGAGTACCTTGCCAAGGCTGCATTCAAGCACCATTCCCACCCTACAGGGCAGAGACACTCCCGGAGGATCGGCATAATGCACCGATGTAGCCCTAGTACGTTACCTGCCAGGGCTGCCTTGGTACGTATCATGACGACATGCCATTTTGAAGAGTTAATTGCTAGTGTATTATCAGCCTCGATACGCATACGCGGCGTATTATAGTTCACCCAGAAGCAGGTTATTTCATCAGGAGGTCGACGACCTTTTGTAATTAACATGACAAGGACAACATCAGAAGGGAGTGGTCATTGTTTGACAACATGGGATGGCGGATTCGGGCGCTGTGAGGGGGGGGGGTGGCTAAAAAGATTTGGACGTTTCGTGGGGGAGAGGAGTGGTGGTAATTTAATCGATTAAAAAAACGGTCGGAGGTCGGAAAAATGTGCAACTCTCTTGCATGGTGGTTGGGGGGGGGGGCAAGCGTGCAAAATCCATCATCCTTCCCTGTTGTTAAGAAATGACCACTCCCCAATGCCTCAAGACTTCATGCGCAATACTTCTTGCGATGCACCAATGCAGCGCTGGCGAGTAACTCGCCGGTACTGTCCTGGAGCAAGGTCATTGGTATAAGGTGACATCTCACAGGGAAATAATACACATAGATAAAAGTTCTTGAAGAGTAATTATCAATTTTCATTAAACTTGAACAAACAATTGAAATATGCTAGAAACGTCTTAATTCGCATTCTTCTGTTTTAGGTGCCAATATATGTTGTATAGTGTGCCATATGGGGTATTCTGCCAGGTGCTTTAATCAGACTGGTAGTAGTTGAAGTACCAGTATGAATGGGCAAAGTATTTATGCACTCAACTTTAAGACTGTTGACACTTTTAATCGACCAAGGAGTAAAATACAGAACAAAAAAGCCACATTGTTGGATTAACCCTTATGTATTGTACTGTAGCCTGTAGTTACTATGTTCTACATAAATCCGTTAATCCACCCTAGATACATGAGATCATGTACCACAGTACTGGATTAACCGCCAGCTGGCGGTTAATCCCGACAAGACCACAGTTCTGAGATTACACTGAGGCCAACACATATAACACATGTGTTTCAGAGTGAAAAAAATAGAATAACAATTTGATAAATAGAGAAGTTAAGAAAAAAAGAAAGAAAAAAGACACTTGATAATAACAGCGAATATTGAAGTAATTTTCTTTGTGAAATCTTACCATGTTTATAGGTGGCGCAATAGTCTATGGGAGACTGAATGAAAATTATAATCTCAACATTTCATAACGCTAAGTAGTGGTCCTAAGTTGGATTTTTAGGTCGGAGGAGGAGTGTGTGAGTTTGTTTCAGTGTGAGTGTGGGTGCTGTAAGGTGAAGAGGCTACCATGTAGGGCTCTGTGTACATACACACATTACTGCTTCAACACACGGGATAATGGCCACACGGGACAGGAACAGTAAGTCTACCTTTGTTTTTATATCATTTGTGATATACTATACGTCACATTCTTGTACAGCGGCCGCTTTTGTCTAAGGCTAAGGTGACAGATGATATGGGGAGGTTCAACCATTACCTCAATGCTAGGGGGTGGGTGCGCCTATTGGTCTGACTAACAAATCTGTTTAAATTAAAACAGTGACAAAGGGTAGGGTGGGTCCTGAAGATGTCGCAGAAAACAGTGACAAAATGAGTGAAAAAAAAACCTGAGTAATATAAAAAAACCAGTATGTTATCCAGAACTATGACTCACCGTACCTCATCTGGTCAACTAAATGATATAGCATTTCAACAAAAAATCACAATACTTGATAGTTCAAGTTCATATATTAGTCAATCAATCTAACACTGTCTAACACACATATTACCGCTCACTGTACCACGGGAGGTATAATATCTGTGTACAAGTGGCGCTCTTAGACTGTAGCACGTATGATAGCAAAATGCTTCCGGCCCGAGCAATACTGGTCCCCCTCTCCCTACCCCCCTTATTTCTCAGCAAAGTCCTATGTTTTTCCGACATTAAAGATCTGTTACCAACATTAATAAGCATGATGGACATGACGTAATACACACTTATATTGTTAGAATGTATTAAGTCTATGACGAGCTATACATTGGCATCATAGGAAAGATGCATTTGATTATTATAATATGCTTGAAGCCGAGAAAGGAATATCTCTGCATTGTTGTGATAGACAAAATACAGGGGCCTGGCTCCTGTCTGTTGCAGTTTACATTAAAAAAATATTGAATTGAATTGAATAGAATAGATGTGCAATTCTGTTGTAAGCTGGCTACACCATCCCCATTATTAACCTTTAAGGGCCACATATGGTTTTAAGGCACCGTGCACAAGGACTCTGATGCCGACTCTGTGGAGTTAATAAACTCCCGAAGGCTCGGCATGATGTAACAACACACTGATAATAAAACCTATAGTCAGTACTGACTATACCATCGTATTTTGACCCCCGTAGTCAGGGGACTATACAACTTAGTCACATATTAGTCATAAAGATAGTCAGGAGTGACTATATGTGGATCACACAAATTGATGATGTCACAGGAATGTGTGCACAGGAAACAGTTAGGATTCAAATTTGAATGGTCCATGGACTTCAGGTAGGCACATCCTCTCCTAAACCACTGTTCTATGGATATCCCTGCTTGTTATATGTTATGTTCAGTTGACTATGACAACATAAGATGTTATAGGGTGCATGACTTCTCATGTTTGATAGAGTTATCATGGTAATTTGTTCCAATTTTGAAAACATAGAAATACATGAACAGTGTATGTCTAGACTGACAGAGCATGATAGGCCTACACAGGAGCCTGTCACCTCCTCTGCCTTATCCTAGCCTGTCCCCTGGCCTGTCTTATCCTAGCTGGTCACCTGGCCTGCCTTATCCTAGCTTGTCCCCTGGCCTGCCTTATCACAGCCTGTCACCTGCCCTGCCTTTTCCTAGCCTGTCCCCTGCCCTGCCTCATCCTAGCCTGTCTATGCCCTATCCTAGCATGTCCCCTGCCTTGCCTTATCCTAGCCTGTCCCTGCCCTGCTTTATCCTAGCCTGTCCCCTGCCCTGCCTTATCCTAGCCTGTCTATGCCCTATCCTAGCATGTCCCCTGCCCTGCCTTATCTTAGCCTGTCCCTGCCCTGCTTTATCCTGGCCTGTCACCTGCCCTGCCTTATCCTAGCTTGTCCCCTGGCTTACCTTATCCTAGCCTGTCACCTGCTCTGCCTTATCCTAGCCTGTCCCTTGCCTTACCTTATCCTAGCCTATCACCAGCCCTGCCTTATCCTGGCCTGTCCCGTGCCCTGCCTCCTCTTAGCCTGTCCCTGCCCTGCCCAGCCTATCCTACTAGCCTGTCCCCTCCCCTGCCTTGCCTTATCCTAGCCTGTCCCCTGCCTTGCCTTATCTTAGCTTGTCTCTTGGCCTGCCTTATCCTAGCTTGTCCCCTGGCCTGCCTTATCCTAGCTTGTTCCCTGCCTTTCCTTATCCTAGCTTGTCCCCTGGCCTGCCTTATCCTAGCTTGTACCAAGCCTTGCCTTATCCTAGCGTGTCCCCTGTCCTGCATTATTCTAGCCTGTCACCTGCCCTGCCTCATCCTAGCTTGTCCCCTGCCCTGTCTCATTCTAGCTTGTCCCTTCCCTGCTTTATACTAGCCTGTCCCCTGCCCTGCCTTAAGTATCCTAGCCTCTCCCCTGCCCTGCCTCATCCTAGCCTGTCTCTGCCATGCTTTATCCTAGCCTGTCCCCTGGCCTGCCTTATCCTAGCCTGTCACCTGCTCTGCTTTATCTTAGCCTGTCCCCTTCCCTGCCTCACCCTTGCTTGTCCCTGCCCCGCTTCATCCTAGCCTGTCACCTGCTCTGCCTTATCCTAGCTTGTCCCCTGGCCTGCCTTATCCTAGCTTGTCACCTGCTCTGCGTTATCCTAGTCTGTCCCTTGCCTTGCCTAATCCTAGCCTGTCACCAGCCCTGCCTTATCCTAGCCTGTCCCCTGCCCTGCCTCACCCTAGCTTGTCTCTGCCCTGCTTTATCCTAGCCTGTCCCCTTCCCTTCCTTATCCTAGCCTGTCCTTTGCCTTGCCTCATCCTAGCCTATCCCCTGCCTTGCCTAATCTTAGCTTGTCTCCTGGCCTCCCTTATCCTAGCCTGTCCCCTGCCCTGCCTTATCCTAGCTTGTCCCCTGGCCTGCCTTATCCTGGCCTGTCATATACTCTGCCTTGTCGAGCCTATCCCCTGCCCTGCCTTATCCTAGCCTGTCCCCTGCACTGCCTTATCCTAGCCTGTCTCTGCCCTGCTTTATCCTATCCTGTCCCCTGTCCTGCCTTATCTTAGCCTGTCCCCTGCCCTGCCTCATCCTTGCCTGTCCCCTGCCCTACCTCGTCCTAGCCTGTCCCTGCCCTGCCCTATCCTAGCCTGTCCCCTGCCCTGCTTTATCCTAGCCATGTCTACCCTGCTGAACCTTGACCTGCCTTCAGTACTTAAGTTTCCCTTATTTCTCATGATTGACTATATCTATTAGTCATAGTGACTACTTTAGACCATGAAACCATTAAGGACTCTCAGCACCCATATTGCACTAAAACGGTTATGAGGGTTTAATTCCAAGTACATGTGTTACACCTCTACATATTATACATCATTTGAACCATCTATAATACTTTTATCAAATTCCTTCCATTATTTGGAATTTTCGTCACCGTGGAACGTGAATGGAACAAAAACGTTCCTTTTTATCTTCTTTTCATTTCAACATCATTATGGGATGGAAAATGGACATAATTCTTAGGTTTAACTATTTTAAACTGATATTGATGTCAATACCTGGGGTCCTTTTTTTTCTTTTCTTGATGTTCCAATTATTAAGGCCTACAGAGCTCTTCAAAGTTGCATAGTTACTAAAAAATGGTAAAAATTTACCCCTATTATCACCCACTTTTTAGCTAACTATGCAACTTTGAAGAGCTGTGTAGGCCTTAATAATTGGAATATCAGGAAAAGAGAAAAAAGGACCCCAGGTATAGACATGAATTTCCATCCCATAATGCTGTTGGAAAAAAAAGAGGCTGAAAATGGAACGTTTTTGTTCCATCCAAATTCCATGGCCACGAAAATGAGAAATAATCGAAGGAATTTGAGAAAGCTATTATAGATGGTTCAATTGATGTATAATATGTACAGGTTTAACACATTTCCTTGGAAGTATACCCCTCAAACTGTTTTATTGCAATTTGGGTGCTGAGAGTCCTTAAATTCATAGTCACTTGACTATATAGCCCAAATCAGCCGATTTAATGGCTGACTATAGGTTGACTATATGACTAACTTACTATAGACATAGGTGACTAACTTGGTGTAGTCGTTTTTGCTACATTCATGTGACTATAGAAATGTAGTCCGTAGTGACTAACATTTTAAAGTCCATTATTATCAGTGCACAGCACTGGCGTTTTAGTTGCCAGGGTTTCATTGGAGTATCACGACGACAGATGATGTTTACTAGCAAACTGCCATCCTTTAACCCTTTGAGGACGACATGATGCTTTAATGCATCCCTGGCGAGTAACTCACCAAGGCTGCATTCAAGCATCATGTCGACATTATGAGGTTAAGACCCTACGGAAGGGCTAGTATGATGCCCCAATGCAGCACTGGCGAGTTACTTGCCAGGGCTGCATTCATGCATCATGACGAGAAATGTCATATTCTAGGGCCATAACCAATTAGCCGATTTGGTTGCATTATCGGCTAGTTGTGATCCGGCATCGATCCGGCAGGAAAAGCAATTTATTTCATGTGGAGAAACAAAGTTACTATGCTAAGTACTAAATTGGTCGTTCTCCACACCCCTGTGGAAAAACCGATGCTCATTCTCCATGGCCTGTTTCTCCATGATGGCATCACCAAAATAGCTATGAAACCAATCTTTAAATGTATATTTTGATGAAATTAATCAAGAATCACTTAAAATAAATACCGAGATCCACTCTAATCAGTCCGAACTCCTGGTTTCTCCACCCGTGGTGCATTGGATCGCATCACACTCAGCTCCGCCTGGTGTGATACGATCCAATGCACCACTCATGGAGAAACCTGTCGTTTAGACAGATCATCGTGCACCTCTGTCTGTAACTTTAATTAAAGCTGCTAAACCTCCTCATACTCTCAAACCTACATTTTCCTCATTTGATTGTCAGATGATTGTCTAATCATTTCCCTCTTATGGTTTGTCATTTATTCTGACAAGAAAGTCTTTATATTATGTTAGAGAGGACTCCAATCTCAACTACAATTATTGATATTCTGAAGGGGTTAGGTCATTCAGTGTTGACAGAAGCCATGAGTGGAGAGGAGGTTTTCCATTGCTCAACTCACAGACACAGTTTACTAGTACCTGGTGTATGACTGTAGATGGCACTACCTTGTTGATATAATTAAGTGCTGAATAGAATGCTGGAAGCAGATTATTTTTCCTTACCTATTTCCTTAAATTGAGCAAGGTTAAAAGACACGAAAGGTGTTGGGATGCTACCAGTACACTCCAACAAGGAGACTCTTAAAAGCCATGCAGAATTTGAACAATCTATATATCTGAGGTAGTACAGCAGCTTTAAGCCATGAGGCTGAGAAGTACCAGGCCCGCAATTGAATGAAATTTACCTGGCCGGTGTGATAGAGTTGTGCATGCCAAACTCTTCCGACTGTAGGACCAGGTTGGGTCGGATCATGTTGGATTGGGTAAAATTAAGTAGGTGGCCGGGGCTTAACATTACTATGTTCACCACCACCAAAACTAAAGCAGAAATTGGTGTGGTGGCCAACAGGAGACGTCTATGCTCAAGCTCTTACATTGGATCATGATTCATGCTAATGACATTATGGTCTCCTCCTGCTCAAGCTCAGACAGAGAATCCCTATAGACTTATTTCTGCTTCCCGATGTAGGCCTTCCTGATCCTATCCCCGGTAGAAAAGGCGGACTCCTCATTCCTGTTCCCTTTCCTCTTAATTCATTTAAAAGTTGACCATAGTTATATCATGGTGTAAGTAACACTATTGTACTGTTAAAGTACAGCAAGCCTGTCTCTCCTTACTTTTACAATGGCGCAGGTAGCTTTAATTAATAAAGTGGACAAACAACTAGGTTCAAGCAGGCAGGTTTAATTAGGTACTAAAGTTACATGAAAATACATAGTGGTGGAAACAGTCCTTTAGGACAGGAGCTTTTAGTAACTGCGTCACAAGTAAACATATGCCCTGTGTTTAACTCATCAGGGGAAGGTTGTTTGTTTGGATAAGCCAGCGTCCAGTCCCGTGTATGAAAAAGAATCAAATGTCCTATTGTGTGGAGGATAATGACTAATATGGTGATGTCCATTAATTATGGACTGACATCTGTAGGATTTAGAAAAAACTATTGTTGTGATGTACATGTACATAACAGATATAAGTTCATGTGGAAACGGGCCTTTAGGCAGCAAGAGATGAGGAATTGCGTCTCCAGAAAACATGTCCCCCTGTGTAATCCATTAGGAGGGGGTATAGTCTGTTGTTGGTTTGGTTAAGGATGAGAGCTTGTGCAGTGAACGGGAAAAAGCAACAATAGGGCTTTGTGAGGAATAACATTATTGTTCCAAATTGCAAAAATATAGTCCGTTAAATATATGGGTGTTTTGAAAGTCCAGGCAGAATAAATCGCTGTAGAACATCTGGTGGCCGTCCATGAAGGGAAAAAGAGGACGTTCAGTCGTCACTTGCTGGAAGAAATAAAGAAAAGAAAGAAGGGTAATAAAACAGTGGTTTTATTTCTTAAGGTATTACGTAGTGGGAAAGATGAAATGGCAGCGTATATAATCCCTATTGGTTGAACAGAGAAGTTAGTTGGGAGAGAGCCTACCTGCCATGCAGAGATAGAGTGAGGAACAGTCAGCAGTTGTTGGGGGGGTTGGGGATTGATGCCCCATGCTGAGGACAGGGCTGGTATCCAGGCACTAGGTTGCAACCGCAAATCAACAGCATTGTCAGGAACCCTTATCACTATCTAAACACCTCACACCTCACTGACCTACAGGAATTGAAAGGAAGGTACACTACCATGTTAGTGGATGAACTTACCTCCTTTATTGTAAGTAGAAACCTTTTATATACTCCATGAAGGCACAGCCTGGTTACTGTGGAGAATCATTTTGAAGGTCTGAAGGAGTGGACTTTTACCAAACCGTTTAAACACTGCCAATCAGTTAGATATGTTATAGACATTTAGGTACTGCCGCCTGTGCCACCACTGTATTATGGTCTATTGTTGTTTATTCACGAAGTATTATAATCCCAGATGTACATGCGAAATGTTCTGTAAACTAAAAGGAGAATCTACCAACTGTTTGATATAACATGCCCAAGGGAGAGGAACAATCATTCTACCTCAGAAATACAACGGTACTTTAAGCATTTACCAAATGAGTGTGACTATGGAATAGTTTGGGTGAGCCTCTGTTGTCACCATCCTAAGAAGGTGGTGACGGATACCTGAAGAGTATTGAGTAAGGAACTGAAACCCATATGGGATTTGACTCAGGGCTCACCCAAGTCTTACAATGTCTAAGTATGGAAAACCTTCTAATCTGACTGACTTGTGAACTCTACTACTACACACTGTTTACACTGTGCTTACCTCATCTGCATAACTGAGTGAATTATTGACTGTGTTTTCCGGGATGATTGGCTAAGCACTACTTAACATCTAGAGTGCATTATATTGGAGAAGCCTGAGATGCTCATCTGTCAATTATGAATAAACTCTTTTACCTGTATCTGACTCTCATGTTTATGTTTGAGTAGGATATGTACGGCTATTCTTACATTAAGCGAGTGACTCTACCTGAGACTTAGAACTTTTACTGATTGCCAAGCGAGTATGAATACAACTATATCGTCTAAAGTAGTTTCCCCTCCATCACTTAAAAACAACAAAAGAACACCCCCTACCGTACAGACTGGCGGAGAACCTCAGAGCTGCGTCCCGTCTTTGGATGGGGGGTACATCGCTCTCCGTACCGGATGGGCTCCTGGCTCAGTTAGGACCGCCCGCGGGAGACACAGTAATGACAGTGTCACAGACAAGGATATCCCAATAGTACCAGTACAGGTAGGTGGTTTGATGGTGGTAATGGCAGTGGTATTGGCAGTGTGCATGGCAGTGAAAATGTGGGTGACATTGGATGTGATAAGTGAACAGGTCAATATGAGGGCTGAAGGGACTGCGCACCCCGGACGTCTCCTGAGATCCGAAGACAAGGCTGCCCCAGTCAACTGGGTAGCGACAATAGGATACAGCCTGTAATGGGGCATGGTGACCAGGTTGGGGTCCCCAACCCTCACATAGTACAAAGGATCACATATGGTGATAATTTCGAAGGTAATTTCGGCGTTCATGCGCAAAGGGGGCAGGGTCTGGCCAGACCTGCCTACCTCGCGCTGATACAGGGAACGTGGATAAGAGACTAACCAGCAGGTCCTATTCTGTGAAACAGTTCGACAGGGGGTGACTTGATCCTGAAATAACTTTCAGGGTCACACCTGGACAGTGTAGCAACAAGCCTCCGTGGGGGAGGTGCTGAATCGCCATAGCCCCCAGGTGCTTGACACTCCTGCCATACTATATCTAAGTAACATAGGTTTGTGGATTATCTTTGGTGATGAGAGGAGTAGACCTCTAGGAACGCCCAAAAATCGGCTAATTCTCAGTGGGAGCGAAAACACCAAAAGGAAAGCTCAAATCGAAGAGGTCACTGAGGGACAGCACCCCGTGCGTGTCACATCCCAGGACAAGATACCTTTCGGGAGAATATTACCCTGGAAGAGATAGATGCCTTTCGGAAGAAAAATTACCCTGGAAGAGATAGATTCCTTTTGGGAGAAAAATGCCCTAAAAGAGATAAATACCTTTCGGGAGAAAAAATTACCCTGGAAGAGATAGATACCTTTCGGGAGAAAATTACCCTGGAAGAGATAGATTACCCTGGAAGAGATAGATTCCTTTTGGGAGAAAAATGCCCTAAAAGAGATAGGTTCCTTTTAGGAAGAAGATACCTTGAAAGAGGTGGGTCTCTTTGGGGAGGAAATTTCCTTCAAGGAAGAAATACCCTAGAAAATAAAAAGAATGAATAATTCCAGAAGAAGAAAAGAAGATAAGAAAAAAAAAAAAAAAAATTCCTTGCAAGAAGTAAAAGAAGAAGAGAATAGTTCCCTGAAAGAGGCCGTTCCTTTCAGGAAGAAACCATTACAAGAAGTACAAGAAGTAAATGTTCCTTCAAAGAGATTGTGCCTTTGAGGAAGAAGCAGAGAGTCACTGTATATAGGCCATAGGAGAAGTAACATTAGAAGGAACCGAGGGACTTGTGCTGCAGAACAAGTTACCTAGCATATGGTCCACATTATATCAAAAGAAGAATTAAGACAGTAATATTTAAAAGGCCGCAAATAAGAAGAATTTTGAGAAGACAGAAGAAATAGAGTATTAATAGGACAAGCACTAGAGGATGCGTGGTCACGTTCCGATACATTATATACTACTGAGGGCTCAGCAATTAAATCAATGAGAAGAAGGGATAGTTCAAAGATGGTTGGAAAGGATGCTGAGGCCCGGCGATTTATCAAGCAAGACGATGAAGAAAATACCGCCAGATAGGCGAGAATTGAATAAGCAGGATAAACTATGGCTAACTCAATAATGGCACTTCACCAGAAATCTAAGATCGACCAATGGACTTTTTACAACAACCCTATGAATAACTTGGAATCCTCAGAAATTTAAATAGCAATCTGAAAATTCTACAAAATATCCATGGACAATTTGGAGTGTGCCAAATATCAAATGACAACTTACCACCAACCAATTATAGTTAAACAATAAGTAGAATTGGAACTTTAGAACTGACCATCTTGAACTAATAATTTGAATATACATAAGAGAACTGGCAAGAAATTGTGATGGGTGACTTTGATTGACAATTATAAATCACTGGAAGTGTGATCGACCGTCTGGGATTTTCGGGGTGAATCGACACAACTTCAAACGACACCACTTTAATTGACACAACTTGAATTGACACAATTTTAATCGACACAACTTTTAATTGACACAACTTGAATTGACACAATTTTAATCGACACAACTTTTAATTGACACAACTTTAATTGACACAACCTTAATCAACACAACTTTAATCGACACAACTTGAATCGACGCCACTTGAATCAAACAACCTAAGGTCCAATGAGTGATGGGCGGTGCTTGGGCATGGTCCCGTTCCGATACACAGTATACTACTGAGACAGTATGATCAGGGTTGGAAAAACCCACGATGATAATCCGGGAGTGTCTAAGTGCACAGAGATAAGAAATCGATGACTTCAAAATCTACGACCTCAAAATATACGACCTTAAAATCTACGACCTCAAAATCTACGACCTCAAAATCTACGACCTCAAAAATCTACGACCTCAAAATCTATAACTTGGGAAACTTATCACTTAATAAGTCTACGACTAGGAGATCTATGACCTAGGAAATGTAAGAAAAATCTACGTCTTAAGAAAGTCTACGGCCTAACAATCTATAACCTCAACAATCTACGATTCTAAAAGAAAGCCCTTGGTTGTCGGGACTGACCCTCTCCAATTGACACCTTGGAATTTACCCAATAGAGTTGGCAAGTAATTATGGTTGGTGATTTTGAACTGACAATTTGAACTTAGGGAAAATATGATAGACTATTCAGGATTTCAGAGGTGAATCAATGTAACTTGAATTAAACCAACTCCAATCGCCACAATTTTAATTGGCATACCTTTAAATGACACCACGTTGAAGTACACAATGTTATTCGGTTAAACTAAGGCTGATACGAAAAAAAAGCTGGCTGGGGAAGACAATTGTAAGGCCTTGAGTAATATGTATACATGATGACAAAACGACTGGAAATATCTATGGTAATGAACAATTACACTGGTGGGATATGAGTAATTACAGGAATAGGAGTGGCCTAGTGTGGAATTAAAAGAGATACATATATATTCATTTTTGGAGATCTGGGAGGAGTGTTTAATATAAAATGCATAGGACCGGCGAGTTCAAGATGCATGGTCATGAGTTTGGCCCTTATAAAAAGCATCGGATTAATAAAAAATAAGGACTAGATGGGGATGTAGGGATATGGAAACCTGCACGCCCTGGAGATCTAAGTTGAGTTAATACGGACGCTAAAGATAATGTGACGTCCAGAGGGGCACATTGATAATTACATTTAAGTGAATAATGACTCATGATGTCACCACAGGAGAGTGGAATAGACTGGAATTATTTGTGAATTACCCCTTTAAATTGAGAGGTATGTACCAACTATAACACTGTATTGAGACTATTGGTGTTTCTCTACGAGTAAAGGACCCAGGACACTCATCTGCAATTACAGATTCATCTCCGTTCGGGTATGGAATTTGGACATTTTCTGATATAGAGATTACAACCAGAATCATACTGCGCAGTTTGGCGCTGAAGACACACATGAAGGGGTGTTTACCCGTTATGGCTAACAAGAAATATATCTGATGTCAGGATCATACATTGAAACCAGAATGACGCAGGGATAATAAAAGGGGCACAATGATGGTAGTATGGAGACCATCTGGAGGAGATTAAAAGCCGCCCGTCACGGATGTTAAGTGACGTAGCAGGCTCCTCCAGGGTTGAGACCCTGTCCTCCAGGGCAGACGTCGGCACAATGAAACCCTGTAGGGGTGATTGTGTCAGAATTTATGGCCTGATGACAGCGGCTTGAGTGTGATGAGCTAAACTGATGTGCACAGAACGACAAACAAGTTGATGAGATAACCAAGTTGTAATTGGCGTCCGCCATTTTAAAAAGACACTAGACAAAGGAGAGGAGTGATGGGCACATCATAATGGCAGCCCTTGTTAGTGGTCAGCTGAAGTGGACATGTTTGTTGACATGGGACAGAACATGTTGTTATTGTGATAGGCGCAGGATATCTGGACGACAGATTAGTGTGAATGTCTGGGGACAATGAACAGAGAGGGAAAGGGGGAGGGGGGGGGCAAGCATGATACATAAGATCCAGCGCGTAGCGCACATCTCCACAACCATCTAGTTAACGTTGATTAACCATGCCGCCTGATGCTCGACGTGTGAGTACCCCGACCAGTGTAACTGCCGACCTTGAAGGAACTGAAGATGACATCAGTGGGAAAGTGATACAGGCCCGTATCATTAACCCTGGAGTAATTAAATGGGAGCTATACATAAATGGTGTGAAGTTTGAAGGACAGAGCTTCATCAAAGACTCTCAACGTTGTATATTACTAGTGGACATTGGAGTGGCCCAACCTGGAGATAGGGCGCAACCTCCTATATACCTTCATAATTAGAAGGGGAGTTAATGATACAAGTTAATCAATACGGGTGACTTCACATGAAGGTAGGGCGTGCATTGTTATTAAGGTGGAGAAAAGTCTGCCATGGCAATCTCAATCTGACAAGCACTGGAGGATAGTCGTGCATCATTCAGGCTATACTGGCTAAGAGTATAAAGTGATATGTGTATATATATGGGAATTTCACAATATGGCCTCTACGTCAGCGTTACAGGCTCTAGAGAAATTAGCAATAAACCCCACGGGTGAAAGTGTAGTCTCTCCACCACGTGCATGTAGTACGGCACTCCCAATGGTATATTCTACCAACATACAATTTGCTCATCTTACGGATATAATTACTGTGATTTACGTACCCGTTACCAATAGATCCCAGAGGGAGGCAACAGAAACGGAAAGTGAACATTTCAGCCTCATGATTACACCTGTTAGAGTGTCCCCTAATAGCAGACGTTGTATAGTAGTACCGTACAAGCTTGCAGATCCATGCACAGAACTTAGGATGATTGGACTTACCAACAAGTGTGTGTGTTTTGGCTGCCTCCAGATAGCTGTCAGCTATGCTAAAACCAACAAAATAGATCCCATCACTTATTTGAAACCAATTACTACAGCGGGGACTGTGGTGATGCCTATCCACATGTCACACCTGGTAGCAGGAGGAACTACCTTGGTGTGAGCATTATGTTACGTGCCAGTGGCTGGGCTATGGTCCCATCCCGATACATACTATACTACTTGTGAGTGTCCGTGCCACAGAAGATATTACCCAGCAGATGCTGGAGGAGACATTAACTGACGCTGGGGTATTGGGGTGACCCCCGGCGACTATGGTATACGGGGAACCATTGAGACGACCCCTGAACGACACGCTCACACATTTTACAGTGTCAGGAATGTTATTATAGGTCCAATACTTGGTTTGGACTATATATGTGTGTATATATATATGTGTATGTAAAAAATGGTTTGATTCACCGTTATAATGACCACTATATGGCTATCAATTCGGATATGGAAATATGAGGGACAATGGGTCAGTTATTTTCATGTGTACAGTCAGAGCGCCCCACGCGCCGAGTAGTCTATAATCCACCAGGAGCTGGAAATAGTAGACACTCCACACTAATGCAATTAAAAGACAATTACGACAAAGACGTCATATTGGGCCCAAGGCGGGATTTGTGCCAGGGATTTTGAATCAAGCGTTTGTGCCTCATCCCCGGAAAATACATGGCTGAATATTGGGGGATGTGTCTGCTTAGGATGATATTAAAACTAAATACTCACGACACTGAGACGCTCTCCCCGGAGGCTGGTGGAGTATAGGTGTAGACCTGCCGGGGTAGACTCCTTAGAGGGTACCTGGAGGCCCCCACGCCAGAGGTGCCAGCAGAGGGCTCACGACGGTAAGGATGATCGCGCGACGGGGAGGCCGATACCAGACGTGGACCGGATCCCGAATCGGCTGAAGGGGTCCAGGTAACCGCCGACACCGGGCAAGGATCATCTGCACCGGAAGTGGGAATGCGCCCCCAACTCACGCTGTAGCCAGGCACCCTGACCAACAGGGGTGGGGCGCGAGCCTCACTGACCGGAAGTGATGTAATAGACGGCGAGACCGTGGGTGTAGGAACACTCGCTGACCGGAAGTGATTCCCTGCGGCCTGCTGGGGATCCACCCACACCTGACGCGGCGACTGAACATCGACAGCTCCTGAGACCGAGCTGCAGGGCTTCACCTCCGTTGCCTGAGTGGCAGTTACGGCGGCGGAGATGAGCTCCGAGGACACCGGGACGATGTGATCCGTGACCGTCTCAGGGGTGTAGTGTAGCGTGCCGGCCATGGGAGGTGACCGCAGTGCCCTGAGTACCTGGCCTGCTATGGGCAACATTGGACTGACCGGAAGTGACGGGGGCGGAGCCACCACCGAACACGCAGGAGGCGCCGACGGCGCGCTGATGGTGGAGCTTAACTGAGACAGGGGGATCCCTCCCACACCGGGGATGGGTCCCGACACGGTGCGCACTTGATTGGAGAAATCCGGTACCATCTGTTGGTAACTTCCGTAGGACGCCGAGGGCGCAGGATTCTGATACATATGGGGAATGTGAGCAGCCACCTCATAATCCAGCTCCATTACCACATCAGTGACGTCGTGGGGAGACCTGTTCGGTAGGAGGTTCCGTCGGGACAGTGCTTCGCGGAATTGTCCCTCCGGGGGCGATGAACCGTCCCAGTTACTGCTGACCCATACCAGCTGTGCTGAGAAGTCGCGTGTAGCAATACCATTCACGTTATAGATGGGAGTAGGAATTAATAGATAATTTCCCTGTGTTTCTAATCTATCAAAGGGAACCAAAATCCGAACGGCACGGTGGATGACGGAGTTGAACACGATGGGGTCAGACATCTTGATGGCACAGGAGCAACTCAAGAACTGAGCAAGATGGAGGATTGAAATTTAGAGTGGGGCAGAAGCATATGTACAGGAGGAATGAGAAATCAATTAAACTATAAATCCAACCTTGAATGTGGCCGGAGAAACATTAGGGTCCAGACTGCGACGCGCTACCCAGAAGGAACAGTAATCAGTGTGAAGAGTTATTGTAGTGGGATAAAAGAAACAGGGTTTTATAGTATGGCGCCAGGACAGAGGGTTCGGTGAACATGAAGCCAGGATGATGCACTTATATGTTGTGTGGGCTGTATGGATATATATATATATATATAGTATCAATATAAAAGATACCTATCAAATTAAAGGAGAATAGATTTGAGAAATCTGAAGAACTCTATGTGTGGTATTGATGTGATTTTGTACATCATGTGGATAGGAATTATGATGGACAGTATTATTATTAAGAGAACGCGGAATTATGGGAACATAGGCCATGATGGCTCTCTAGGAGAATGAAAAGCAAAATATTAATATACAAAACAGGGCTTCAATCACGGACTCTGGAACTGACCTCGATTTGCAGCATTATTGCTTGAAGGGTGGTGTGATTGACACACCTCTACAGTCAGGATTATTTCAAAGCCACAGTGGCACTGGTGCATATTAACACGGGGCACCTGCCTATGACATAATATGGCGAGCTCTCCCGCCAGCTTAGACAAGGAACCGCCGGAACCACCCGCAGCGGGAGGGGAATCTGGTATAGACGTTTGTGGCTATGATGGGGTGCCATTGTCGTTGTACGCAAATACTCTGCAATACGTTCACCTTACTGACAGTATAACTGCTGTTTATATGCCAGTGTCTCATCGACCTATAGGAGGTTCGTCTAGTATAGAGACAGAACCGTTTAGTCTTTTAGTAACACCTGTTCGGCTAACTCCCAAGGATAGAAAGTGTTTCGTGATACCTTATGCTCTTGCCGGACCTGACAGGCAGGAACAAATGATAGGACTAACCAACAGGTGTGTTTGCCCGGCTTGTCTCCGAGAAGCTTTGCGGCACGCTGTAACAAATGATATGGATCCGGTGAGTTGTTTGCGACCAATGAGTGTGGCGGGGACTGTCATAAAACCTGCTCCCATGCCTCATATCGTTTTGACATGAAAGGGTGCGAGCCATAACCAAGGAATAGTGGTATAGGAATGACAATACTACCAGTACAGTACTGACAGATGTGGAGATATGGACATGTATACAGGTGTATATTGTACGACTTGATAAAAACCCCAGTGGATATATTGGGCTTATGTAAATGAATGAATAGGTATAACATGGCCGGCCCTACCCAGTATGCCTCAGGGGCCTGAGTGTCAGGTCGGGGGGTTGCAAGAATATACCCTAAGACTATGTTATGATAAATGCCCGTCTCAGCGGACAAGGTGTACACACCTTGCGAAAAAACGAAATTGGACAAACCTACAATTTTTAAGTGACACCAATCACTTTGCATTTTTTAAATTTGTAGTGATACCCCGGGACAGGCCACATTGATAAGGGCTACTTAGTGGTCTATTAGGTGATAGGGTCAAGATACAGAAGACGTTGTGTTTGGAGAGTGTACCATACTTTATGCACGGATGACAGTGTGCATTATGTGATGGACTGTGTATGATATAGATATACATAATTATATATCTGCGAAAGTTGGGACTTTGGAGACTGATCCTCGATTAATGAGATGTATAATGGACGTCGTATAGCCGTGGATAGATATATGTGTATAACCGGGAGTGCAGCATTGTGGGACATAAATAGACAAGTGGTGTCTCCCAAAAAGAAAGACAATCGACAAAGGGGAAGGCTGCAGTGCCACAGAGAGACTGTACAAGTATAGACACGTGGCTGTGTGTAGGTCACGTGCTCACCACGATGTTGTGTTGACATGAAGGACATTGAGTCAGAAAGTAGCCAAGCAGCAATGAAGAAAGAGACGACCTCAGCACGAACAACGGTCATCAGGTTACTGACATTATATATATGTGTGGTGCTTATACATTAGTGACACGAGACCGTGTGTAGGTCACATGTGGAACTATAGCTTGGGTGTTTGGCATGGAGTACGTTAGTCAAAACAAGCTAAGTAGCAGGACAAGAATAGACAATGACATCTAGTATTAATCTACAACAAGAACGGGACAGTGTCATTGTATGTGGTGCTCATTGCATGTGTTGTGCTCATAATGTTGAATTGTTGGTAATGATGACTTGCGGTAAAATGAGGGTAATTATTGTTGTGAATAATGATACTGTACATGTAGATGACATGTGCTTGCTTTGCGGCTTGGTATATGATTGGGAATGTGAGTGAAAGCAGGAGTGTGTTGACGTGATTGAGGGTATTAAATGGACAAAGGTTGCTAGTTGGAGGGGCTGTTCAGAAAGACGGACGGCTGCTCTGGGCGGTAAACCGGGGCATGGGTTTATAATAAAAAGGGGGAGGGGGGTAGTAAGAAAAGGAGAAGTGGGATAGGAATACAGAGACACATGACCAGGCGGGGAGATAGATAACTGATGCTACTGTAAGGGACAGAGGGCTTCCCTAGCCCATCTTAAAAGGGTCTTATTTGTTTGGACACTCTATAAATCATATTTCATATCAAACCCAGTATAATTCGGGAACAGAAAGAATACGAATGCTAAAAGAAACTGACTATTAAATAACCTCTTCTCGTCAGACATTGGCCGTACTATTAAAGGGATTGATAGTAGTAAAATACTTACCAAATCAACAGTTAATTATTCTGATTTGATGAGTATGATAGTTTAGTATACCATTTCTACAGTAAAAATCTGCGTATTTAGGCCAGACAACAGTAATCCTATAAACAAGAATAGGGGGCAATGACTTAATGATGAGGAAACTACTTACCAGGGAGACTCACTAATAGTGTGGTCTACCACAAAAACCTCAATGAGGTTAACAAGGCAGGGTCAAACCCTGAAATAAAGGACCCGGTACTATTGTAATATCCTTACTCGTGACACCCTATTGGAGTGATGGGTGGAGATAATGCAGCAGAAATTTGTTGGAGTTGAGACGCTTGTGTCAGGGAAAGAATAGATTAGAAATCAACTTACCGTAAAGGAACTGTAGAAGAGCCTGTTACAGAGTGAGTTGTTGTTAGTATTATCAGTTATAGTAAAGAACACCTTGGTCATGGAGGAGAGGTCTGATACCTCCTCCCTATCCGACTTTATGTATGAGGGGTTTGTGTTCCTGCTACACTTAAGATTTTGGGTAGACATGAATGAGGGTGGAAGATGTTGCTTACCTGACTCCAGAGAATGACATCTTATAATTAGTGGACAGCATGAATCTGGTGGTTAATGCATCAGGAGGTATTTGAGAGCTGCCATGGAGAGAATGTGAGAGAAAGGTACGGATGCATATTTATCAGCATCCTTTTATTATCCTTTTATAACGCTTTGTTGGTTACTTTATGAGGGTATATGTATAGACATATATGACTTACTTGGTGGTACGTGTACAATGGTACCTCCCACTGTGAACGCTTTATCACAGTCTGGGCATGAGGTGACTGTAGGGTATAAAATGAGATGCATAAGGTCAGTAACTTGATTCATTCTTGATGACCTGACTATACGATTTATTTACTTGAGGGTCATAGGACAGAAATGTATAAACAAAAGTTTATGTTTATACTTACTTTAATTGTAAATTACCAACAGGTGAAATGCTTACCAGGGACAGTGAACAACTGTGACACCTTTCAGGAGAGGAAGTGTTTTTAGAGCATCGAAGAGATGGTTTGTTGTTTTGTTTGGGCATAAGAATGATGTCTTATTCTATTTACTTACCAGGTAAAGGCCATTGAGTCAGAAGGCCCAGACCAATCACTCTCCGAATAACTGATGGATAACACGTACAATTTGATTGCATGAGACTTAAGGTTCAGGACTGTGCAAAGGAATCCTTCAGAGGATAGCCTAATTTAAATGGCGTGTTCTTGAGAACGTATCATTATGAACCCATGATTGAATGTACTTACTCACCTCGACCTTGAATGCTTATAATACATCCATGTCGACAGATCATTGTTTCGGGAACTGAATTTGTGTAACCTGAGATTGAGGGTCCGCATGAACCCACGCTTAATTTGCAAGGGAGAGCGTATAACGATGAAAAATATGGATATATATATACTGTTTTATCACCCCATACAAGCTTGCTTGTATTAACAGTTACAGGCTAGTAGGTGGAAAGGCAGTAACAAGAGAATAGAAAGAAAGGGAATCCCTGAATAGGAATTAGGATCCCAGTAGATGAGCCTAGGAGGACTTTTAATTACCTTTGACAATGAAGAGAGTATGGTGGAACCCGTAAGTAGGTAGTCAGTAGAAATTAGCAGGTAAGATTGATAGGTTGAGAAGACCAATGTTAGGAAAACTTTCGAAATTTTAAAATAAATTTGAATAATGACGGATGAGAGACAGGGCTTGAAATCAGCCAATAAATGAACACGACTAGCGTGCCGCTAGTCTGAGTAAACCCCCCAGTAGCTGTACTGTTAAAGTACAGCAAGCCTGTCTCTCCTTACTTTTACAATGGCGCAGGTAGCTTTAATTAATAAAGTGGACAAACAACTAGGTTCAAGCAGGCAGGTTTAATTAGGTACTAAAGTTACATGAAAATACATAGTGGTGGAAACAGTCCTTTAGGACAGGAGCTTTTAGTAACTGCGTCGCAAGTAAACATATGCCCTGTGTTTAACTCATCAGGGGAAGGTTGTTTGTTTGGATAAGCCAGCGTCCAGTCCCGTGTATGAAAAAGAATCAAATGTCCTATTGTGTGGAGGATAATGACTAATATGGTGATGTCCATTAATTATGGACTGACATCTGTAGGATTTAGAAAAAACTATTGTTGTGATGTACATGTACATAACTGATATAAGTTCATGTGGAAACGGGCCTTTAGGCAGCAAGAGATGAGGAATTGCATCTCCATAAAACATGTCCCCCTGTGTAATCCATTAGGAGGGGGTATAGTCTGTTGTTGGTTTGGTTAAGGATGAGAGCTTGTGCAGTGAACGGGAAAAAGCAACAATAGGGCTTTGTGAGGAATAACATTATTGTTCCAAATTGCAAAAATATAGTCCGTTAAATATATGGGTGTTTTGAAAGTCCAGGCAGAATAAATCGCTGTAGAACATCTGGTGGCCGTCCATGAAGGGAAAAAGAGGACGTTCAGTCGTCACTTTCTGGAAGAAATAAAGAAAAGAAAGAAGGGTAATAAAACAGTGGTTTTATTTCTTAAGGTATTACGTAGTGGGAAAGATGAAATGGCAGCGTATATAATCCCTATTGGTTGAACAGAGAAGTTAGTTGGGAGAGAGCCTACCTGCCATGCAGAGATAGAGTGAGGAACAGTCAGCAGTTGTTGGGGGGGTTGGGGATTGATGCCCCATGCTGAGGACAGGGCTGGTATCCAGGCACTAGGTTGCAACCGCAAATCAACAGCATTGTCAGGAACCCTTATCACTATCTAAACACCTCACACCTCACTGACCTACAGGAATTGAAAGGAAGGTACACTACCATGTTAGTGGATGAACTTACCTCCTTTATTGTAAGTAGAAACCTTTTATATACTCCATGAAGGCACAGCCTGGTTACTGTGGAGAATCATTTTGAAGGTCTGAAGGAGTGGACTTTTACCAAACCGTTTAAACACTGCCAATCAGTTAGATATGTTATAGACATTTAGGTACTGCCGCCTGTGCCACCACTGTATTATGGTCTATTGTTGTTTATTCACGAAGTATTATAATCCCAGATGTACATGCGAAATGTTCTGTAAACTAAAAGGAGAATCTACCAACTGTTTGATATAACATGCCCAAGGGAGAGGAACAATCATTCTACCTCAGAAATACAACGGTACTTTAAGCATTTACCAAATGAGTGTGACTATGGAATAGTTTGGGTGAGCCTCTGTTGTCACCATCCTAAGAAGGTGGTGACGGATACCTGAAGAGTATTGAGTAAGGAACTGAAACCCATATGGGATTTGACTCAGGGCTCACCCAAGTCTTACAATGTCTAAGTATGGAAAACCTTCTAATCTGACTGACTTGTGAACTCTACTACTACACACTGTTTACACTGTGCTTACCTCATCTGCATAACTGAGTGAATTATTGACTGTGTTTTCCGGGATGATTGGCTAAGCACTACTTAACATCTAGAGTGCATTATATTGGAGAAGCCTGAGATGCTCATCTGTCAATTATGAATAAACTCTTTTACCTGTATCTGACTCTCATGTTTATGTTTGAGTAGGATATGTACGGCTATTCTTACATTAAGCGAGTGACTCTACCTGAGACTTAGAACTTTTACTGATTGCCAAGCGAGTATGAATACAACTATATCGTCTAAAGTAGTTTCCCCTCCATCACTTAAAAACAACAAAAGAACACCCCCTACCGTACACTATTGGGCACAGGCTGAATGAGAGCCTTGTGGTAGAGATTGTCGGCAGGGGGTTGGTAGTATTAGGGTAAGGCCTGACACTCGTATGGTCCGATCATCTAGGCACCTTGACTCATACCTGTAGTGTTGTGTAAAGCCAGTAGATGTCTCTGGCATATACCTGGTCTGAGTCTAGGTGCCTAGATGATCGGACCATACGAGTGTCAGGCCTTACCCTAATACTACCAACCACCTGCCGACAATCTCTACCACAAGGCTCTCATTCGGCCTGTGCTATTGGGGGAGGAGGGCGTGCCCAATTACCAACTGAGCCAACTCAATTACGCCACAAAGCGGATCATACTTGAGCCGCAATGTGCCGGATTTGAACACAATATGGTGCTGACGGTGCATATTGATGACATAATGTTAACTTTGGGTTTGAGGAAGAAAAACGACGAACATATAATTAGATTGTAATTTCAAAATGAGGAAGATTATGGAATAAATGTAGTGAGCCCTTTAAAGCTACTGTACCACCTCCGATATAATATTATAGACAGTTCAATTTCTGCATAGCCTTGTTGGCGTGTACTGGTAGCATTCCAACACCCTTTGTGTCTTTTAACTATGCTTAGTTTAAGGAAATAGGTGAGGGAAAATAAAATGCTTCCAGCATTCTATTCAGCACACAGGCTTAAATTGATCAGCTTGGTTATACTAGGAGTAGATATTTGTATATAGCACATGGTCTGACAGGGCTAGACGCCTATCATCTTTATACCCTAGATGGCCTAGTGCACCTTGTATTTAGCCATAGACATGTGGCTCCACCTGAAGTATAAAGATGATAGTGGACTAAGCAGTATGTATATTACTAACTAGATGGCGCTACCCTCTATGTCGAAACCCATGGTACAGTAGGGCCATCTAGGGTGTAAAGAAGATGGGCGTCTACCTCTGCAGTGGCGTGAAAGTGCAGCCAAGCGCAGCACATTAAATTGGCTCTGCATTTGGCAGGTCCACTGAGTTGAGCCTTAGGGTTTCTCTGATTTTCAGCCCCTGATAGGGCTATGATAACATGCAATGGCATGTGTTTTAGCTTTTATGGAGGCTATTGATGGTATGCATTTAACATGAGTTAATGACCAATGGAGAAAATGACAACTCTCCTAATGGGATGGTTATTTTCTATATAATAGATAGTATGCATAAAATAGCCAGGAGTCATTAAAAACAAAACAGGAGAGTCCTAGACATCTCAAATATTATGTGTGCCAATTTACAGCCTCCTAGATGGATGCTTGGTGATTTCCCAGATATCACAAGATTACACATTGGCTCCTAGTCCCGTACATAGCTGTAGCCTACATTGTGACATCAAAAAGTAAATAGGGTGTTTTATACAAAACTTATGCAAATTTAAGAATATGTTGTAGAAATCTTAAAAGGGGATATTGTACCCTTCCAACAAAGTATTACACACCATATACAATATAAGACAACACCAATAGAGATCCATATACATAAGGGTGTGGCCAAGTGACTGCATGGCCACACACCTACTCCCTGTGTGTATAGGCCTACTCAACTGGTGCCAATCTGTGCATTTCTTTAGTGGGCACTTGCTTCCACAACCCTTCATCTTCTGATCTATTTCTCCACTTCTACGCATGGTAGGAAGATAATAAAATAAGTTCTGGAAATGAAATACTGAGCATGTAGTATGATAAAATACAGAATCTACGTAATTTGAAAGATATATCATAGTGCCTACCTTGTGCTATATACAGTAATTCACTCTCAACATAACCAAGTGGATCAGTTGAAGCCTCTGATTCAGCACTTAATTACATCAACAAGGTAGTGCCTTCTACATGGATACACCAGGTATTAGGGGAAGTGGTCAAGTAGGAACAGTACTGATTGCACTTGTGAAATATGTCATTTAGTATTTGTTAAAAACCTTTTGTTCACCCACAAGGACAGGGTCTCTAGTGTTCTCTAAAGGATATAATTATCATGTATCATGATCCATTATGTTTATTAGTTATAACAGGTTCAATAGACCTCAACACGATAATGTGTATCAACTGCTCAAATTTAGATAATTACTGATCTCAGAAAATACACAATGTCAACTGAACCTGTTGAATTCTCCTTTCTCATGCATAGACATGCCTTTAGAATGTATCAGACACAACGAGAAGAGTGTATTCAATGTTCTTGTAACATTGATTGATAGCCACTTTGGATTTCTCTAAGGTATCCTGAGCTGGATAGCAAGACTTGTGCCCTTTAGTTAGTAATTTCACCACCAGGTGTCCTTGTTGCGGCGTACCCCCCCCCCCCCTTAGTAGACTGTGTTTGTGAGTTAAGCCTCCAGGCTCCTCTCCACTCAGTACTGCCACCTGATGGCTTCTGTCAACAATACATAACCAAACCCCTTCAGAATATCTGAGATTGGAGTCCTGTCTAACAAAATATCAAGACTTACTTATCAGAATAAATGACAAATTCTAAAAGGTAAATGAATATGCAATCATCTGAGAATCAAATGAGGAAAATATAGTTTTAGAGTATGCGGAGGTATAGCAGCTTAAAGGGCGTCATGATACTCTGCCCCTTTATTGTCATGATGTATGGGTGCAACCCTGATGAGTAACTCACTATATAGTGCTGCATTCATGCATCATGCCGACCCTATGTAATAGACAAGGGCCCACTGGTATAAGGTCCATTTGCATTGTTCCTCACGAGTTGGGACCCGGGCCGTATCACTTTTAATTTAGTTTTAGTTCAACCATTTCTCACCAGGTAGAGGCACTGATATAACTTCTGGAAACTGGTTGCCTGCCCTCACACTAAGTTCCGGTCTGAAGCAATCATAAGGGCACTAGCGGAATACATATTCGACCAATGAAGGCTTTTCATTACACAGAAAACCCACCTGGGCATAATTCGACGGGAAAATTATATGGAAACCTTGGATAGTTTGAGGAATTGTCTAAAATTGTTTTGCGAAGTGGGATCAGGTTAAAGTCACAAAAGAGAAGGGGAGGTTATGATTTCGATCTCTTCTATAGGGAGGGAGAGGGGGCATAAATATATTTCCGAAATTCTGAAGCAGGGGATGTTAAAACTTTCACACGCTCTAGAGGTGGTGCTGGTAGTGTTAAAGCGCCGTGACCATTCCCCTGGATTGTCAGGTGCAAGGCAAGGCTCCAGGTCTGAGGGTATGTATGCGTCCTTCAGCACGATATTGGTATAATTGTATTAACCCTTCAAGGACGGGATAATGCAAAAATGCATCATGCCCTTAGCCGCCATAATGCAACTCGCCACGGCTGCATCTAAGCATCATGCCGACCCTAGGGGTTGAAACAATCGGGTCGGCATGACGGGTCGGCATGATGCACCAATGTAGCATCAGCAAGCTACTCACTGGAGCTGCATGGCAACAATCTTTAAGGTTTCTTTTGAGGGAGAGGCGGCGTCAATATCTTTTTAGCAAAAAGGCCAGCATTACTTTCATTCAAAGGGCGAGATACAGAGAAAGTTCTGACTTGGGGGAGGTTAAAACTTTCTCACACTCTAGGCAGGGGTGTTGGTGGGAGGATTTTGATCTCCGTGACCACTTCCTTAGATTGTAGGGTATAAGGCAAGGTTCAGCTCCTGAGAATATATCATTATATGCGTGCTACAGCATAATATTGGTATAACAGTATTAGCTGGTCAGTAGGCCGGTATTACAGACACTTGGTGTTATAAACAGGAGGTATGTTTAGTTAACTACTAATCCGGCAGGTGGATACACACATTACACCATTATACACACACACTAATCCCTCACTTACAGCTACATGGTTATACCATACCAAAACTAAGCCAAACATGTTTCTTTACAGGTCAAGTACTGGAAAATCCCCCAATGTATAAACCAGGTTCTTTATTTCTTAGCCAAGTCTAACAACCCTGTAAGCACAAACATGTAGCTTGGACGTAAATCTACGTTTATTTGGAGCGTAAACTACGTAATTTTACATGGTTTATGAAGGTCAAAACGTGAAGGTTTATTTACGCTCAATGGACGTTTGAGTTTGATTTACGTTTTTCTACGTCATTAAAACGTAAATTTACGTTGAAATGAAACCTGATTGATGTAAAATATACCTATATTCTATGTGTAATATCTATATTTAACCATAAAGCTGTGTAGGTGTGATTATAAATCATGAGAAACCTGTGTTTATTTTCACGAAACTGATTGATATAGATAACCACTATAGCTTTCACAGGTTAGATTTTTCCCTTTTGCAATACCTTGATAGACATAGTATTCCCTACCCTAGATATCCATACCAAGGTTTGCTGGAGTCAGGCTTTGTACTTCTTTCATTACCACCAATATGGTGTTCAATCAGTAAAGTAGTGTAATATATATATATATCAAGCATTTCTTTCATCTACTCTCCTATCATATGAATGTGCAATGATGTGTGGCTGATTTCCATACTAGTAAATTCATGATTATTACAAGTGTACTGCTTTGAAGGTGGAACATTTGCCTAGATGCTTTAGGATTCTCTCCATATGTGATAGTGCTGGCACCTAGTGTGAGACTTGGGAAGTATATACAAGATTATATGAAGAACTTTACCTCATTCCAACGTAAATAAACGTAGAATAGTTACGTTTATTTAAGTCTGAATGAGGTAGAAAAACGTAAATCATGTTTAAACGTTTGTTAGACGTCAACAAACCTCCACGTTTTGACGTCCACAAACCTTACAAAAAATCGTAAATCAAACCATTGGTTGGAAGCAAACCTACACAAACCTCTTAGCTACGTTGGAATTACGTAGTGTGTTTACAGGGAACTGCCAGTGGTCTCCCACTGACACCACCTCCAACTACTACAAGATCTTCAGCCACTCACAGGCACTCACCAATCACATCCCTGTCAGTCATATCAGCCCACTGACTCCCGTCCCCCTGTCTGGAGCTAATACCAGGAACCTGGAGGGGGGAGGGTGGTGCAGGAGTACACCACATAAAAAAAACACCAATTAATTATCCATATCTGCAGTAAATTAATACATACATGCATAGTGAATAATATCAATGATAATGATAGTAGAGGGTAAAATATGGTTATACTACATTAATGATCACACTGGAGATCGATCTCCAGTGTGACCCAGTGTAATCGGGAGATTTGACATCGATGAAATGGCAACTTTCGTATGTATGAGGATTGTTTTTTTGTTGTGAATTTCAAATATAGAAATGGATGCTTCTAAACCGATGATATTCAACAGCCATTGTTTAGATTGTTCCATATAGTCTTGGTTGATAATGCTCTTGCTGCGTCCCTTCATAAAAAACGTCATACATGTTTTTCTGTTTCTCTATAGTACAGATTACACTATATTGACTCTGGGTGTAAATTTATTGTGCTATTATTGCCCTGGGTTCATGAACTAAGGTCTGTGTGTAGACTTGTGTAATTAGCGGTCCTGCAGGTCCATATATACACGCACACAGCATTGTCTTAATGCTTAGTGTTTGTCTTTCACATCAACGCTGGCCTGCCCAACAGCACACTGAAAACCGAAATGCCCCGGCCCTTAGTGTGAAGTGGCCATCCCAGGTTAGGCATAGGGACATTGGTCAGGCATAGTCAAGTGCTATTCAAAAATGGCTGAGGCAAAACAACATAAATTATGACCAATGCCTTTACTCAAAAGAAAAAGTTACTCATTGAAATGGAGAAGACTAAGGTGAGTTGGTCACTACTGACCAACCTGACAATACTAACTAACCTAGGTTGGTCGTATGGGGAGCCAGAAATTGATTGACTTGGTGGGGCAATAATGACTAAGACATTGGTCATATAGGGAGTCAAAGAATATCAGTGCACGGCTATGCTAATCCATATCTATACTCAGACCACACGCCTCCAACCACGCACCATGTGCCAGAGTGGCACTTCCGAATGCCATTCTGACTTAGCCTTGAACTTTCGCTGGCTTTAGGGACCAAATAGCTATCCCAGCTAACAGAAATACACTATACATCAAAATAATGTTTTATTTTACGTCATATAATAAGGAAAGGATCCATAGAGAATAACGATGGTGGAACAAAAGGTCAAGGTCGGGTCATGGTTGGGTCAAGACGGTGGTTCCTAGAGCCTTCCTGCAAAAGGCTATAGGAACTAAAGTAATCTATACACCACACTGAAAAAGTAAACTCGTTTGCAGACTCTTTTAAGTGACACCTAAGCAGGTTTTCTAGCTGGATCCCAAACCTGGCAGTTCGTCAGCCGCAGAATTTCCAAAGGGTCAGCATGATCTATGAAAGCAGGCTCACCAGGGTTACATTCATACATCATGCTGACAAAAAGCGTAAAGCACATTGATAGTGGTATTCCAACTGTTTAAGGGCAATCCATGATTGTGAATTTGACTACCCTAATCTTGTCACTTGGAGTGGCCACTGCCTGGGCTAACAATGTCAGTAATATCCCAGTACTCGGGGGGGGGAGGGGGTGCGAAAGACCAAATGTTGATATTTAGCTTTAGGTCGGTGTGGTGACCAATACAATACTTTGTCTCAGTGTTGTACCCGGTATCAGGGTATTTTGAGGGTGCTGATTCTGAACCTGCCAAATGTTAAGTGATATCTGTGTCGCATCAAGGTCGAATTCAAGATCAAACGTTACAATTTGATGTAAAAATGAGACTGAAATGAGTTCACACATTTTGAAACAAATATAAAGATATCAAGGGTGAAGCTTATTCATCTTATGTATCTGACTCACATCTATCTTAGTCATACTGTTGATGTACCGGTAGTACCAGTACAAGTGATTACAAATAAAATAGAATGAACTATTTGATTTTAGTGCTATTACCCTGCTTTAAATTTCAGTCTTATTCTTACACCATATCGTGATCTTTGATATTGTATTTGACCTTGTTGCGACACAAATATCCCTTTACACATGGCAGATTCGGAATCAGCACCCTCAAGATACCCTGACACAACACTCAGATAAAGCATTGGTCACGACACTAACCCACCTTCACATTGTTAGCCTGCCCCCCCCCAATTAAGGTAACAAAAAAACATTATTTTACGTCAAAATAATGTTTTACAACTTTATATAATGTTATGCCATAGTAAGTAGCCTTAGAGAAACGTTATGTAACGTTATATAATGTTATAAAACGGTTGGACGTGCATTATAGCCTCAGAGAAGTCACGTGACCGTTCGTTATAGGGTAACAGTGCACGCTGGGCACATGGTCACAGCAGTGGACAGTAAATAAACCCACAGGAAATCTTAATAAAACTCACAGAAAACCTTTTAAAAAGAGAGAAATTGTGAAATACATTTTATAAAGACAATAGAATACTCTTTCTTCATATCTCGACTTGAAGAACATCGTTTTCTATTCTCTAATTATAAAAATAATGTTGTATAACATTTTTTGTTTCGTCTTGTGGAATGGTAGCCTGGTTAGTCCTCAGATGGACAACCCTGAACTTATTTATTTTATGACAGTCACTGAGCAATTTGACAACTTTAGATACTCTGATTTTATCAGTGCAGTGTTGCTCTGTGTTACCCTGCACCTTATTGCATTAAAGGGGTATTCTCACCACTCACAATTAACCACATAGTAGACTAGAACACTATTAGAATTGTGAGTGGGATACATCGGTGATTATGCCATTTTTATATATCTGTAGGTCCACGAGCACAGGGCACCAGTGTGTTTGTGGTGCGCGCCGTCTCCGCGCGACTCACACTGTGTGTACGTGCGTGGTTATCACATCCGGTCACTGAGACGTTATTAAGGAATCCAGGGGTATTGTGTGTGTCTGTGGGGTGGGAGGGGGGGGGGGGGGGTTCTAATAGGGAGCTGCGGGAGAAACAACCATTTGTAGGTTTAGGGGGGGGGGAGGTCAGACTGGGGAAAAACAACATTATTTTGGTATGCGCGCAATCCAGGGGGAACAGTCATTTAGGTCTAAGTGTTGGAGAATTCAGCTTGTTGGATACTTATCAAGTAAATATAATTACTGTGAAGATTAAATGGGTCTTAAGGGCTCTGGGTAGCGCAGGTATTGTCAAGTCTGGTCCATGGCTGTATAGCCGAATAATATCTACCACACATATGGAACAGTCATTTAGTCCCTGGGGTGCACTCAAAAAGTTAGCTTGTCTCCAGACTCTTCCAAGTGACTGTCATAAAATAAACGAGTCAAAATCTTGTCTTCTAGCTGGAGATAGAGGACCCATTTGCCATGTGCCAGCCCAAAACCTAACGTTTACCAGCTCCAGATTCTATCTATGGGATGGTAACCTCATAGGTTAGACAACTTTTGACTCATTTATTTTATCATAGTCACTTCAACGAGTCTGAAGACAAGTTCACTTTTTCAGTGTGGATAATTCAGATGGAGCAGTCATTTCATGTAATATGGAGAACAAGAGTCTCCAGAGCTGCTCATAGCAAATACAAGCGTTGTGAAACTGTTCTCCATGACTACATTCTTCATGCTGACATCATCAAAATAGCTATGAAACCAATACTAAAATGCATTAAAAAGGAAATCATTCACATGGATTAAATATAGAGATACTCTCAAAATTGTCCAAATTGACAAGTTCTTCACTCGTTGGACATGCACCCGTCTTACACCTCATGGGATATACCCTATGTCGCCTCTGTCTAATATATAGAATCCAGATGGAATGACAATTAGTATTATATAGGTCTATGTCGGATATATCCAGACAGAATTGTCTTTGGCGTTTGTCTATGTAAAAATGGCCATCCATCGGTAGTGATGGGGTATGTAGGCCTATTTATAGGTCTATGGGAGAAGCACTAAACCAGAAGGGTGCTTTTGTTAAGGCGTTATATTGAGAGGTCATTATTAATTAAGCTTCAATTCTGCCAGACCATTATATTTTGACCTTCCGTACTTCAGTACCAAATACGATGTCACTATCGAGAATTGTTCTGGTCTACTATATCACCTTTATAAATTCCCTTATCACTTAAAAAAAAAATTAATTGTGACTTGTTATTTAAACTATTGATATATAACACACATATATACCACACACGCATTTTCAACACACTTTGCTATTTTGCACACTTGTAAAATGTAACACATACATTATTTCTCAACTCCCTTACACCCGTTTTCCTAAAAAAAACAACTATATGTTGAGATCAAGACACTTTTGACAAACGTTAGGTCCAAGACACCTTTATTGGAGTGTATAATGACATGGTCCTTAACCCCTTAAGGATGGCATATCGCTAAAAGTGACACCAATGCAACCCCTGCGAGTAACTTGCCAGTGCTGCATTTATACATTATGCTGACCCTTCAGGAGTGTCTCAACCTCATAAGATCAGCTTGAATACAGCACTGGCGAGTTACCCGCCAGGGCTGCATTCATGCATCATGACGACCAAGGACATGATGTTCTTAGGTATCATGCCGTCCTTCAATGGTTAAGGAGCTCAAACAGTAATAGTCTTAGTCCTACAATGTACCACAAGTATATATACAGTGTACATATACTGCACCGAGGGCCCTCAGTCAGAGAGAGTAATCTCATTAAGTAGTTAAATACAAGTGGAGAGGAGACGGCGGGTACATGAGCTTACAGGGAAGGGCGGGTGGAGGATGAAGGTGGAGAAATGTAAATGAAAGAAAAGGGGCCGAACAAATTCAGTTGCCCAGAAATGTGCCCATTTTTTCGAGAAAAAACAACAACAACAAACTAACAGTTATCACTATGGTTCAAAGAGGAGGGGTAGGGGGCAAAAGATGCCCTTGATGGGGTTGTTGCCCGGGGGTTGTTGATAGGTAAATGGTCAAATGCCAATGTCCATTTGATACAGTCCCTGCCGTATTTCACAAGTGGAGGCTGGGGCAGTATCCCACGAATCCGCAGACTGAGTTGGATGCATCCCAGCCCCCATGAGTGAAATATGTTAGAGAGATATCTATACAGTTGGCATTTGTTTATATTAAAAAAAAGGAAGAGCCATTTAATGAAGGAAAGAGAACTTTTTCTTAGCCCATTGAATACGGCCACATTGTATTCAATGGGGGGGGGGCATTGGATATGGCGTTTCAGTGCTAAATAGTAGCATAGTAAATCTTGTATTTCAAAACAATAAAGGACACGGCAGTGCAGAAGACATATGTGTGGGACCCTCCAACCGCGATTCCCCAAATCCCCATGGTGTTAAATAATGACCGCTCCCTAACGTCTTGCGGTGCCCCATACCTGGCTACTGTAGTATAACTCCTGCACGTGCTGGGTATACTCCCAGTCAGTAATACACACAGGGCTACCTTACCATGTACACCTATAACACATACACCCACACAGAGAGGACACACAGTGCCTTAGGCTGGATATGGAGCCTCCTGTTAGATCAAAGCATGGAGGCCATAGACTCCTACATGCATCTAGGAGCATTACAGATGCAAGGATAAAGTATTTTAATCAGTGTTAATGATAGCTGTTTAGCAAATTAGCTAGTTGGATCTTTTGATGAAATCCAAATCTGGAGTCCTGTCTGATGTGTTGTGCCACATGTAAATTCAGCATGGGAGGAGGACAAGGTACATTTACAGCAAGTGTCCAGGGGGAATGCAGCCAGTGATAAACCCCATATGTCTCACATACCGGGAAGGAAGCCATCTCTTACTAAATGAACTGTGACCGGAAATCATGCATTTGAAGAATCACTAAAAACACCTGAACTTGAACTTGAGTCAGACCACAGTCCTGCATTACTCTACAATGTACTCACGAAAGGAAGCTATGGTGTGAAGAATTGTCAGAGAAAGTTCATATGTGTACAAGCAAGGGGAAAGGGATATCCGACGAAAATGTCAACTTTAAAATTGATATCATAAGCTTTCCATTGATATATTACACAAGAGGATATCATTTCTAGTTTTTGAGAGATGGCTATATGAATATGGGTGGGCATGGCCCTGTCCAAACCCCCAATTAGCTCTAAGTCTCATAGTTTCCAAAATATCTCTATCTAATTAGCATAATTAGAATAATTAGAAAATGATCATACATTTTCCTCCTATAGGCCATAGCTTTTGATCTAGAATTGATAATTTTATTCTGTTTTGACAATAGTAATCCTTGTGAATCATTCTATCAATGGGCTTCTTCATTTTCTGTATTTGGAATCAAAATCATGTTCCCATGGCAACACATATCAACAAAGACACTCATTTAGGCTCTAAAACGTTCTTTTTGCATTCCAAATAAGGAAGCTTTTCACTAAACATAGAATGTTCTGTAAAAAACTACTGAATTCTCCAGAAAAAAGTACCAAAAAACAAATATCAGCCTGTTTCTTCCAATTTAGGCCATGGTGGAGCCCCCTGGTGGCTAAAATTGGTACTAATCCCGCGGGGATACCCCTTTCTGCTTGCCTGCTCACATATCATGTATCCATTATATCTGTAGGCTAGAACTGATAGAAAAGATGTGCAATGTCTACTGGGATTTACTCACCAGTTCAATAGAGGAGATTTTGACTGAGCAGAATACATTGAAAGGAAACCAATGCCATTTGCTAGCTGCCAAATTCATATTTAGATTGTGATATCAAAATATGGGACCGATAATATTTGATAAGTATGCCTTCATGGTAATATCTATGGGGTTATACTCCCCTGTCCACCATGAGTCTACAAACACCGTGCTGGAGAGAGGCGACAGTATTACCCGATTATTGGCACAAACCACTCTAGTCTGGCAGCCATGAAGCCATTTTTATATTTTACTAAACAGATCTATTTCATGCCAAGAATAGTATTTAAACAACCCAACTACAAAAAGCACCGACATCCATGGGTTTATACAGAATAGGTAGAAGCCCAGGAATAACATACTGTCTCACTGGCTACATACTGTCCTGTAGCAACAGCACAGACAATAAACAATATACTAATGTTGGGGCCTATACACCTTCAACAGTCTACTGGACAAGGTTTGGACGTGCAATGTCCTATATATACAGAGGAATATTCTGACACTGGCATGTTGACAGCAATGCCCATTATTTGATTCACAGAAAACACCAAGCTAACCAAATGTTGACCATCAGGGGACGTATTGTAGGGGTGGATTTAACCCTGTTACTGTAGGAGTGGATTTGACCCTCTGTCATCAATTTCATCAAGGACAGCAATGGTATATCTAAATACATGTTAGAATGTCAGTGACCCAGATGGTGTTGTTTAATCACCATAACGAGTCTTTGGTTGGTAACATTTAAAGAAATGTCTATGAGGAAAACCTGTAAAATGGCGGCCAGTCTAAGATGACTAGTTACAAACCTGGCTTTCTGTCCCTGACTGCTGGAGATGCCCACACATGTCGGACAGCCTGACTAAATGATAGATATCTTTCTGAAGGCAGGTTATTGGGTATAGACTAGACAGGATAGTCGACACAATGGGGCTCATTGTAATGGATTGAAGTACTTAACTGCTGTGGCCTGGTTATAGGGTGATTGTCTGCTGTGCAATATGTCAGTGGTTCGAATCCAGGCCAGAACCAGACCTCAAATTTGTAACCTCCTGCTAGTCTTTCTAGACTCAGCAATAAAGGAACTGCAGGAAGGAAGATGAAGAATAGTTGTAATCTGTGAAACTTTAGTCTGAAGGAAATCTAAAAACATTGACAATGGCGGTGAACAGGAAGAATCGCGCGTATGAGCTGCGCCTGGCCTTGCTTCAGGCAGGTAATGAGTTAATATTATATACACTTGATGAATCAATATGTATTTCTGGTTGTACATGTATGTATAGCTTAACTCTATATATACATGTATGCATGAATCCAGCCCTGGCGATGAACTGATCATGCTACATTCATGCATCATGATTGATTGATTTTACAAATTTTTATGGAAGGACCCTAATGGTTGATATACGCCTGAAGAGTTGGCATTATGCATCATTTTAGTATGAGGAATACATTGCCTCCCCCTACTTTAGACTGTGTCAAAATCACCCCTATCCCCTTCGCCTTTTACATATTTAGTAGTATGCAGGTTGTTTTCTTTTACTTAAGAAGAGCCACCCCTTTTGGGATATCAAAAGAAGGAATATTGAGAAATATCCCCAATTTGAAAGGCCAAATTTTGAGGGTCCGCTGTTTAGCGTGTACTTTCTTTTAATTTGTTTCCTTTTGCAAAGATTCTGAAAAAAAAGAATCAATACTATTAATCAACATCAATACTATTAATCAACATCCGATTATAAAAGTAAAACAGCCTAATTTGTGATGTGTTTATCATACAAGTAACGCTGAGTGCAGGTTACAGATCCCCTCCCGGCTGACTGCACTAACAGGATCAAACATCAAACCGCTAATCACTCCAACACCGACCACACTGCAGCCAATACATACATGATCCCTATACTTAAAGACTTTGTTGCACTTTGCCGACCCTAGGTGATTCAAGTCAGACACTCCCAAAGGGTCAGAATGGTGCACCAGTGCAGCACCAGTGGGCCAGTTGGTGCATCAGTCACACCGTTTGACAAGGTCAATTCAATTCAATTCAATTCAATTTCAATATTTGAATATTTATTCATCAATAATCAACATTTGTATTCACAGTTACATACTCCAAAATGTAATATTCTTATGTAAGCACAAATTTCTCACAGTTTAGCAATGCAAGAATTATATTTCTCTTTCCCTTGACAAAGACGTTTTCCATCATGATATATTGACAAAAAGGTTGCTTCTTTAAAAAATCTAGTTTAAGTCAGGCACCCTCATTTAACAAAATTATGTAATACCTAGAACTGAAGGCCCCCTGACTGAGCCCCCCTCCCCCTGACCGAAGTCTCCCCCCCCCCCCCCCCCACCCACCCTCGTCCAGGGGGCCTTGAGTCAGGGGCCTTTGTTCAGGGGCCTTTGTTCAGGGGCCTGCATTCAGGGGCCTTTGGTCAGGGGCCTCCATTCAGGGGCCTTTGGTCAGGGGCCTGCATTCAGGGGCCTTTGGTCAGGGGCCTCCATTCAGGGGCCTTTTATCTAGGGGGCCTCCGGACTTTTATCGTGTTGGCTGGTGTTGGCTTGTAGACAAATCAGTGCCAGCTTTAATTTGATATATACCAAACATGCCTATATAGGATGCAGCTTATGCAGGAGTTTTTGCTAGTATAGTATACTTACTAAAATAGCAATTTTCAGACACCCTGATAGGCTAATAGGATTGGTCAAAGCTAGGGGTGTGGCTTATCCACGAGTTAGGCTTATACGCAAGAATTTATGGTACTCGTCATAACGCCAAAATGCTTGGGTGGTAGTGGTTGGTTTCCTATCAACCCTGACTATTAACCACGATTTCCATTATTTTACCAATAGTCAATCTTTAAAAAAACTTTGTTTACATACAGCCTTTCCTATGGTTCTGATGTCTCTATGTTTTAGACACCCCTGCCTCAGGATTCTCTGGGAATCGTCTGTCGTCCGGAGTGTCTCGGCTCAGTGGCAGGGAGAGCGTTGGCCGGGCACCATCCTCCTCCGGACAGTCATCCGTCAGAACTCCACAAGGTAGGAGAATTTATACATAATGTGGTTATGCATGTATTATAATTTATCATAACACCTGGTACTACATAAAATCAAAAAGGAAAAATAGATCATGCAGTATTAACTACAACTGTGTAAGTCTATGATCATTCCTTCCAGTACAATGAATCCAAGAAAATGCTAATAGAAAACATTCATAAAAAGAATATCATTGACTTTCAGACTAACATGTATTAACAATATCTATTTTCATTTCTTTATGTAGGGCGGAGGCGTCCTCACCGACTTCCGGAGCTGGGTGAGACTGATGCGCGCTCTGGTGGGACTCCGGTGAACCAGGCAGTGGTCAGCATCACCAACCTCAGACTAGGTAAGGTCAAAGGTCATGTGGAGGTCAAAATTACAGATGGGGACATATGTAGAGTTTGAAGGTCATATTATTTATCTGAAAGTCAAACTTGTCATTGCCTTTTTAAGGGTGTCGGTCTTGTACAAGCACCGGTGGTAGAGGGGTTTTAAGATTTTTCTTTAGCCCTAAAATTATATATTAAATAAGGCTGTTATTTTTTTCAAAGCTGTTCACTTTCTTCATAGCTTCCCTGTCTCTGTTAAACTCAGGAACAGTTCAGTCACCACTGCCCCCAATCAGCACTCCAAGAGAGCCCGAGGGTACACAGAATGGAGGCCCCAGGTCCAGGCCCAGCGGTAAGTACATTGTATAGTCTACTTTCAGTTTCATGATTAACCATTCAAGGGCACGATTGTGCGTTAATACAGTACTGGTAGAAGCGTAGGAAGCAAATGTTCATTGGGGGGCCAGGGAGCTCATTCCAAATCAAGTATCGGTTTTTATCAATGATGCATCATATAGATGCTTACATTAGATTATATGGAAAAGTAGTATTTGAGCCCCCTGCCCAACTTCCTCTGCCCCCAGGGGGGGGGGGGGCATTTTCAGGCCCCCCTCCTCAGTGAGTGGGGGGGGGGGAGGCAGGCCCCCCTTTTCCTATGCCACTGTACTGTGGCGTTTTGTCATAATGATACATGAATGCAGCACCAGAGAGTAACTCGCCAGTACACCATGACTCACAACGCACCAACACGGTGCCGGCGGGTTACTCACCAGTACTGTGTTGGTGCATCAACGACAATTCAGCATGACATCTTGCAGAACCATGTAGTCATTTAAGGCATACCATATTCGACTTAATAAGCGCCCTGGGTGCTTAAAAAAAGCAAATAATATTTTGAATGGAAAGATTTGCCTCAAATATCCATTCTAATAAGCACCCCACATGGCTGTCATATACAGACTACTGGTCCACCCCAGTGGGCTCTACAATACTTCTGCTCACCTCTATGCCTTCATTTAGCTTGGCCTTAACATATGCACAGGTGTGGTGTGCTCCATGTCACAAACAGGTGTGAAAAACAGTAACAAAATCGGAGGAACACATCAAATAATCTTGAAAAACACACGCTTATTGCGTCGAATACAGTATAGCTGTGAAGAGGTGTAGACTTCCTTGCTTTGCCTATGAGCCATGAATTTTATGATGAGGCATAAACTTTAGATATAATCTCCTACTATGTAGATCTGTATGTTGATTTTAATAACTACTATAAAGCTATATAGGCTCACTTTACTTGCCCCTGTCACACACCAGAAGCCTGTACATACATAAAGCACTGAGTGGTACTCAGACATGGACTAACATGTTTGCACATAACATAGACCGTGCTCAGCAGTCAGGCTCACTAATATCTGCCTTATGGTAGAACAAGGCCCTCCTTATAACACACCTATTACAATGCATTGTTTAACCCTTAAAGGACGGTATGTCGCTATACGATGCCATTTGTTGTCATGATGCACCGATGCAGCCAAGCAATTCGCCAGTGCTGCATTGGTGCATCACGCCGTGCATCATGCCAACTCCATAGGGTCTGCATGGTACTTGAATGCAACACTAGTGAGTTACTCACCAGGGTACCAGGGTTGTATTCATGCACCCTGATGACCAATGGCATGATGCATTAATGCATTATGCAATCATTAAAGGGTTAAGCGCCAGGTATCTCCTAAGCACTAGTTTTGAATATTTGTCCCAGGTACATGGTGTTGACATTCAGGTTTGAAACATGTATCTTTAACAACCACATAATGTCTTCTAAGAATTGAATACTTTAAATGCCAGGCGTTTAATTGTGCCAATACGTAATGAATGTATACCCCCCACCTACACATTCACCCACACATGTATGCACACCCACACCCACACCCACACCTACACCCACACACCACCAACAGGAAATTAAAATTGGAGATCAATGATGTTCATGCTGCTGCCTAGACTGCAGTTAACCCTTTAAAGACGGCATGGTGCTCTAATGTCTTATGTCCTTTGTTGTCATGATGCATTGATGCAGCTCTTACAGGTCTACTCACCAATACTGCATTCATGCTGCCCCTTTGAGAGTGTATCAACCCTGCAGGTGTCGACATGATCCTTGAATGCAACGCTGGCCAATAGACTCACCAGGATCATGGCGCTAATGGGCATAGCACATTAAGACACAAGTCAGTTCTAGAAGAGTTGACTAAATGTACTTATAATATCCATTGTTCCATTAGTGTACATGCAGTATATCAGTGGTTCAAACCAAGATCACCCTCATGAGTTTGTCTCATCTAAGTGTTAAACATGGACCCTGTTGTCCCAGGTTCGGTCCATATGGGCACTGTGAACCTGAAACGCCGGAAAGAAGTGGCAACCCAGAGCTACCAACCAGGATATTGACCAAGAATTGTTAATATGTGTTTTGCACATGATGGGAGCAATGCTCTTGATGCATCAAACTTATCAGCTCATTAACTGATCAATGCATAACAGGCATACTTATGCATTAACTGATGTTTTACAGAGTAGTATCTGAATGTGGTAGTTAAAAAAGTTTTAAAACATATTTAAATAAATAGGAACCTAGTGGTGACGTTCTAAAAAAGCAGGAAAGAAGTGGCAACCCAGAGTTACCAACCAGGAAGATTCGTCTGCACTGAAAAAGTAAGGTTGTCTCCAGACTCGTCGAAGTGACTATCATAAAATAAACGAATCAAAAGTTGTCTAACTTATCAGGTTACCATCCCACAAATGGAATCTGGAGCTGGCAAATGTCAGGTTTTGGACTGGCACATGCCAAGTGGGGCTTCTATCTCCAGCTAGAAGACCCCCTTCCTTGTTACTTAGACTTGTTTATTTTATGACCGTCACTTGGAAGAGTCTGGAGACGAGTTTACTTTTTGAGTGTGGATCTAGTCTTCAGTAGACGATCTCTGCCCTTTTGGTCTGTGAAATGATCATGAATATAATCCCCATTGCTGCATGGTAATCACACTGCACAAAGCTTCGGATTTAATGAGAACGAGATACCAAGAGAATCTGCATGTTGAGAATGGAATTCAGTCACTTCACTTAAGCTTTACCTTTGATAACTTTTGGTAGGTTTGATATTTCCTTAGATCCCAATGTTTGTGCAGTGGATAGATAGTCATTGACCGGGTGTGTTTTAGCCAATTCTGTGAGCTTGTCTAATGGAGACTGTCCCTCACTTGCACAGAAGAAAATGTGAGAGTCAGCCAATATTGCCAAAACTGCATAACACTCCAGCACAAGGCTTGCTTCTGCTTCTAGAGTCCAGCATTACCTTACTCTGGCAATGCTAGACTCCTGCCCTGAAAGAATCAGGTATAGCTAGACCCTGGAAATAGACTCCTGCATTGCCAGACTCTCTTCCGGTCTGGACATGCTCGACTCTCCTTTCAGAGTCTAGGACAATGCTGGACTCCCCCCCCCCCCAGAGTCAGATAATGTTGGACTCAAGAGGGTGTGTAGTTTTGGCGACACTTGCTGACTTTCACTTTTTTTCTGTGTGCAGAGGAGGTGATGTCCGAAGATGCCAGGACAGACATGGATATGGAAGTGAATGATGGGTCAAATACTCTCCTCATGGACCTCACAGTCAGTCAATGGACAGTCCATGAAGACTGTTTCACAGATTTTGAAGATCCCTTCGATGACGAAGATCTCTTCTGATGTGTACGAGTACTATCAACCCTCGCTACCTCAGATTTGGAAATTACCAGGAAAGATGGCGGAGGTACTAAATCATATAAAGGATTCAATTAATAGCAAGGGAGAGACCTTTATTCTCTTACCCACCCCACCACCCTGACTGTGCTTGGGTGTGTAGGTTCTTGCCCTTGATTAAGAGTGTGCGAGGTTGTAAGGGTCCACAAGGGGAGTGGAGGCAGATACGGACTAATGCTTATCTAGAAAGCAGAAGTTACAGAAGGATACAATGACACTAATATTTAACACTATGTTTTACTAATAATAGTAATACCATCAGTATCACAAAAGTAAACAATTAAAAATATCTGAAAATAATTGGGATGAAATTAATTTGACTTGACTTTTTTTTTGTTTCTGCCCTCAGGTCCTCCGCCGCCCCCGCTGGAGGCCATTCAGCAGAAGGAGCGTCAGCTGCGGACAGAGCTCCAGGCACCCAAGACACTGTCAGACCCCACCCTGGAGGCCTCCCTGCTGCAACAACTGGGGGACATGGCACTCCAGATGGTATGTAACGGGGGTAGATCCCTGAATTCAACCCGGCGACATGGCCTTTTCTTAAAATCGACATGTAACATGAGGCCTATATGTGACATAAGACATGAGTCTTGAAACGATAGTGACGGGACATGGACATTTCTTAGGGTATTATTTTAATGCGACATAGTGATGCGACATATGGCCACCTCTAAAAATCGACATACCACATGGGGACCCCCCCATCTATAGCCCCTACATACTGATACAATGTGGTCGCAGTAAGAGGGGTTGTATAATGATATGTGATGAAAAATATAAATTGCAGGAATTACATATCTATATATGCTACAGCCACGCCCAATCTATCACAGCTAGGGAAACTTATTGTTTAGTTGAATTAGATGTCATTTCCCCTAATTAACCCTCTTAATATAGGTGCTCATCAAGGCATTGTTACATGAAAAAAATCAAATTATTGTTAGCCATACAAACTGGAATACTTGGAGCTAAAGCTAGGGATAACATATTTTTAAAAGCCCATAATGTGAACATTC
Organism: Harmothoe impar; assembly: GCA_947462335.1. Classification (NCBI taxonomy): domain Eukaryota; kingdom Metazoa; phylum Annelida; class Polychaeta; order Phyllodocida; family Polynoidae; genus Harmothoe; species Harmothoe impar. Next base: position 25,363,755 of record OX381707.1, read on the forward strand.
ATGAATGTCATAACATATTTGGTATATTTCAAAATTTTTTTTGTTCACTCCATAGTTGGGCTATGATTGTAATATGTTTTACCAAAGAATGACTCATCTACTACATAATCACTTACATCTTTTTTCTTTGCATCTAATCTAGAGCAACTTCTGAAATGACTAACAACTGACCCCAAATATTCCTCCAGGTGCACTACTCCCAGTCTGCGGGGGACCTGGTGCGTGCGGCCGCCCTGTACAACACTGCCTTGCTGCAGTGTGGGGATGACGACCAGAAGATCCGGGTGCGGAGTCGGCTCATCGAGGCCGAGCGCCAACTGCTTCAGCACTGCTCCTGCTGCTCCTCTGTGGTTATTGAGAAGTACCTTGCCATGGACACAGGTTTGTTTGATCATATTTCTACACCCAAATAATCCTGTTAGATAATTTTCTCCTCATAATGTTTTAAACCCAAGAAAATCTATTGATAGAATAAAGCACATCACAGCATGAATGTTTGCATTTCAGCAAATTTAAGTTGCCTTGAGGGAACTCTTTAAGCAGCAGTAATGCTGAAATGTCCTGGAAATGTCATAATGACGTTTAAGTGGCTTTAATTGGCTTTAAGGCATTTCTCAGAATAAATGTGTTTAAAGTTTTCCTTTAAGGATGATAAATTGACTAAACTCTCAATCAGCATCACAGAATCTTCAATACATATCTCCTTCTAACTTCCAAATAACTTTTCAAATCCAAGTTTTTTCATCAAAAAAAATTATGGATGAATTCTTCTTCAACTCAGGTGCGCGGGATAACCGGCGGCTGGTACACGTGCGCCGGGAGGTGAGGGAGGCACTGAGGGTGGCACAGAGTCGACTAGCTGAGATGCGGACAGACCCGGACAGCAAGGATTTAAAGCTGCAATTCGTTGAGGACATGACGACCGTGGCACAGACCGTACAGAAGACGGTCCTTGATGTCCTACAACACATGGTGACCACATGTAAGGCGGTCCTTGGTGAACCGCCTTGTCGCTATGCCATCCTTGCCATCGGACCTCTAGTCTCTGGTCATGGAGACCCTTACCACATGCCCCTAGAGTACATAGTGCTGGTAGGGGATGATACCAAGCCCAGTCACATGGAGTACTTCCACAACTTCTGCCACTACATGCACCTAAAGGTTCTCAATCTGGGTGAAACCTCCCTCTATCGCTGTGGAGTCCGGACGCTTGATGATGCATTCAATGACAAGTTTGAGTGTTTTCAGGACAATCAGCAGAAGTGTGGCTTACATCTGGACTTGAGTCCTCACTCTGCAGCCATCACTCCACTGATGTGTATTGAAGAGGGGAGACTCTTACCCGAGTCAGACGGCAGGATGGCTGCCTTCCTGGGGGCTCCTTGGAGGGTGGTGGGACAGCTGGATGAGGCTAGTACAGGGGGGCTCGGGTATGGTGTGACTACCCGATTACTACATTTTGGCATGGTAGACGGAGACAAGGTGCTAGTTGATGACTACAAAACAGAAATCAACCATCTGCTTAGTAGGACTGAACAAGGTCCGAGAACCCACCACACAACCTTCTCGTGCGACTGGCTCATGTCGCTGCTTCAGGAGCCAGAACCAGTGGCTATCATCAACAATGGGCTCAGTTCTCTCAATAAGATGCAGTTAGAGAGGGACATAGGTCTGGTGACACAGATTGTAGGAGCTCTGAAGGTTAACCACAACATTGGTAGCATGCATGCCTGGGATGTGATTGAGTCTCTATTCAAGAGATCTGTACTAAGCAGAGAAGATGCGGATAGTCTAAAGTATGCAAATGCACTTGGTTACTACTTGTCGCTAAAATCAAGTATCCAAACAAACTATAAGAAGGCCAGAAAGTTCAGCGTGACGAGCGATATGGATGTCCTGGTCACGGACAGTGACACACAGACTAGTCTGATGGGTAGTCTGTGCCTGGATGACTCGGTGACTACCACATGGGCTGTACACCAGTATTACCAGGTTCTAGTCCCATGTTGGACCTGTCTCTACCAGCGCGCCCAGGACTATACCACCATCTCCCTCCTAGACTGCCGCTTGTACAACGACAACCTCAAAGTCCAGGCCTTAGCCTGTGAAAGACTCGGTGATCGATCTAATGCTATTGGTGTTCTGGAGACTGAGGTGCGAGAAGTTGCGGCTCTGACCGACCCGTCACGCACGGTCCTCCTGTATGACCTGTACACCATACAGGGTCTGGAGTATCTCCATGTGGGGCAGCATCGTGAGGCCCGAAGCTGCTTCAACAAGACCATGGACCTAAAAGAGGAAATCAGGGATGCTGCTGTCAAGTCTTTATCCTTCGTCAACTCCTGGCACAACTTTGGGTTGTTGCAGTTGCTGGTTGGGAAGTATGACAAGGCATTGGAGCAGCTCACAGAGGGTGTCAACCTGTCTAACCAGGTGCTCACCGCCCCCGACCAGCACAAACCAAAGGACCAGTTTGAGGCAGGAGTCTACGAGAACATCGCTCATGTTCAGACCTGCCTCGGCATGTTGTCCGGTGCACTTAAGTCGTTTGAGATCACCCTGAGGATCCGGGAGGAGTTCTCAGGTCATCATCTTTACAGCGAAGTAGCACGAGACATTCACTTTAGGATGGGCTGCCTGTACTTATTATTAGCCAATCACAGTAGTGCCCTGAAGTGTCTAGTAGAAGCCTTAGACATACACTGTCACTTATCAAGTAGAGCTGCCCACCCCAACCTCTGGGATGCAGTATTGTTAGCACAGATCTCCCAGACAAATGAGGAGATGGGTAACCTAACACTGGCGGTCACCTACCGCCTCCAGACCAAGCGGGTGTGCTCTTCACTCTGTAAGATGCTGGGTATAGAGGAGGATCTACCCTCCCTGGACCTACACCTTGAGTCTGTAGCAAGCTTAGAGGCTTTGTATGAATTTGGAAGATGCTTATTATGTTCAGGACAAAGTAAACTAGCAATGCTTATATTTGAATCACTACAAGGCCAATTGGAGTCCTCAAACCAACATACACTTGGTAAGCGAGCTGGCCTAGTTGACCTTGCAATGGTATTAATGAGTAAGGGTGATGCATACACTGCAGTACAAAAGACTGAAGAGGCCCTGTCTTGTTACAGGAAGGTGGTTGTTCTATGTGAGCGTTCTTATGCCCAAAAAGCCCAACCCATCTTCATGCTTGCCACCTGCCACAAACGACTTGGGACGTGCTTGCTACAGCTTGGGAACTTTGAGGAGGCAGTCGGTAAATTTGATGCAGCTTTAGAGCTTTATCGGTTCTCATACGGTAACACCCTGTGCCATCCTGACATTTGTGACATACTAAAGATGCAGGCCATATGCCAGCGGCATGAAGGTCAATATGATGACTCCATTGCAACACTCCAACAGTGCCTCGAACTAGAAAAGGAGCTATTCAGTGATACACATATTCGGGTTGCTCGCTGTCTGTATGAAATCGGCTTGACCTACTTTGCTGAGGGACTATATGAGTCAGCTATGAATTTGTATGAGAATGCAATGAAAGTTTACCACAAGTTGGATGCAGGTAGCGACAACTGTGTGGAAGACCTACCGAAGCTGTACATTGGCAGGGCCAAGTGTCACGTTGCCTTAGGGAGGATTCAGCAAGCAGAGAGATGCTGGGAGAGGGCAGTGAACAAGGCCAGGATGATTCTAGAGAGAGAACCCTCCAAACACAAGGTCTTCATCATACTCATGAAGCTCTACGCTGACTTCTACCACCAGATAGAGCGTTACGACCATGCCATCCAGGTGCGGCATGAGGTCCTGCAGATCTACATGGAGCAGGATGGGATGGCGGAGGACAGCCCAGAGGTGTGTTCTCTCCTGTTTGCTATCGGCAGGGATTATGCAGCAAGTGGTATGACTGAAGAGGCAGCTAAGACATTTGAGAAGGCACTCAGTCTCAGACGTAAGAGCGCTGAAAGCGAGGAGGAAAAGCTGGAGGTGGCAGGGTGGTTATCTGAACTGGGACAGTGCTATGCAGAGGCAGGGGAACAAGAGCGGTCATCTGAATGCCACTTAGAGTCATTGTACCTCAAGAAGAAGGTACTGGGACAGGGGACAGTAGATGAGGATGTCATCACCTCGTTAGAAACCATTGCAGGACTGCATGAGAAGCGGGGTGAGCTGAAGCAGGCGCTCGCACTGCGGAAACAAAGTTTGGCTAAAAACATCCAGCTCCATGGCCAAGATGTGAGCCCAGCTCTGATTAACACTGTGGAGCGGGTGGCCTCAGCTCTCCATAAGCTTCATGAACATGACAGTGCTCTCCATCACTGGCAGGATGCACTTGCTCTCCGTGAACGCCTAGAAGGTGACAAGGCTGCTACAAATGGTCTGGCTCATGTGTATCATCAATGTGGCCGCTGTTACGAGGGACTAGGGCAATACAAGAAGGCCATCGAGCAGTACCAGAAAAGCCTCAAACTAACCCATGCCGATGACAAGATGGCGAACAAAGAGTTGCAGATAGCCATAACTATTGGTGACATCGGCAAGTCACTTAACGGCTTGGGGAAGTCGCAGGAGGCAGTTGAGAACTTGATGGCTGCTTCTAGTGACCTCCGCACCATCATGGACAGGAAAGGGAAGTCTGAGGACACCCGCGTACCCCTGGCCACCGTATTGCGGCATCTAGGTCTAGCATACGAGACGTGTGGGCAGGTCAGCCCAGCACAGGACTGCTACAATGAGGCTGTGTCATTACTGACAGACCTGGTAGGAACAGAGCCTAGTCAGGAGAAGGCCGACTGTCTGCGGGGACTTGGGAACCTGCAGTGTTCACTCGGTGATTACGACCCAGGTGTGGAACTCCTACAGAAGGGCTTAACTGAATATCGCAGACTCGTGCCTAAAGGTGCCGGGTCTAAAGACATAGCGTCAACCCTGGAGGATCTAGCAGGGGCACAGGGTGGGCTGCAGAATGACAGTTTAACATTGAAGTACCTGAATGAGGCACTAGGTGTGCTCAGACAGGTGCATGGCCACAAGCGCCCCCACCTACAGGTGGCCAGGTGTCTGGGCAGTGTGGCGGCCGTGTGTGGGCGGGCCGGGCGACATGAGGATACAGTCGCCTACGCACGACAGGCGCTCGGCATGTACTCCGCCATTCTGCCTGAGAACGCTGACCACCCTGAGCTGGTCGCACTCAATGAGCTGCTCGGTGACTGTTACTGGGCACTCGGGAAGTTCGGGGACTGCCTCGGCTTCTACAAGAAGGCCTCCCAGATCTGTCTCTATCTGCACAACGGTGACGCGATGCACAGTGATGTCGTTGATGTCATGAATAAACTGCAGAAGGTGCAGCGAGAGCTGGGAAGGACACACTAATTTAAACTGCCCAACCCCAAGTTCTGGGATTGCAAACGGCTGCCATCTTGTCAATAATTTCGCCAGAAATTCTCACCAGAATGACACGCGGCTACCTGGCTTGGATACCAAAACACCAGGAACCAGTGCAATGCTGGTTTCAGTCATGTCAGTTTGAACATACATGTACATAGAATTAACACTTAATGGTATAGAGGTGTTACATATTACCACTTATGTATGAAATTGCTTAACTGTCTAAAAGACAGTATAGTGGCTTCAAGCCCCTATGTTAATCTTTATGAGTAACTTGCTGGCGCTGCATTGGTGCACCATGTTGATCCTTAAGAACTGAATCGACCCCAAAAGTTTTGACATGATGCATGAATGTTGCATTAATGAATCATGTAAAAGTATTGTACTGCCCTTGAACATGTACTAGTCAATTCAACTGACATTAATATAGAGCTAGCATGCTGCAAAATTATTCTAGTAATCAAGTCACATCCTGGGTGAATAGCATGGCTGCAAATCTTAAATGCATTGAAAGCATAGATTGTGATCATTATTTAGGGATGATGGCATCATGTCCTAATTGTTTTGTGCTATTTGCATTTCAAACATCAATTGCCTCTGGTCTATAGTTTTACCGGCGTTCAGTTTATATTTTAACAGTTTTATTGGGGATGTGATAAAATGATTGATACAATTATGTGAAAGTACATCTAGTACAGGGCATTGACCCCTAGTACCATTCAGGTCAATTAGGTCAAGTCAAATATGGCAATTTATGTTAGCTTAATATACATTAGAATGAGTAAGCTTGATGACGGTTTACTACTTCAACATTTTTGATTATTTGCCCACACCAGTTATACATATTGAGACCATTATACAATCAAGTCAATATTCAAATTAACTTGAGGTCTATTTGAATAAATCACATAAGCAAGCAGTTTCGTTACTTTTTTATGCTACAATTCTGATTATAAAGCAAATGGTTTAATTCACAATCAGCTCATAACTTCTTGATCTCTCCCCTCCTGGTATATGGCAGAGCAAAATATCCCTCTGAATAATTGACTCAGGAAAAAGCTGATATACAACAGTTAGGTCTCCGTTAAGTGCTAGAGCCAGAAGGGGATTGAAATATAGTAACTCATAGTATCTCGCATCAAATAAGTGTAGGTCCCACATAAGTGTCTGGGGTATTTTGACTAAACCGATAATGGGGACCCAGAAGCTTATAATCTGATAATGGCAAATATCTTTTACCAAATTGACGATTAGGGCCAAAGTCATATGATAAATTGTCGAAATTATAGAACTGTAGAGGTCGCAGAAAACTTAGTCATTGGATCGGCCGGGAATCGAACCACAGACCTCTCGCACCGGTGACAAGTGTGCTAACCGTTACACTACCAACCGGTGTCTGACTGCTCTCCGCTCCCTACGCTACTGGATCGGTATGGTACAGAGGGGGAGGATTACCCAGGTGTTTCACCCCTTCGGGCTCTCCACCAGGGTACGGGGAATCCGACCCCTACACTACCCCCATCAGCTTCCATCATGTCCTCTAGATTCGGATTTTCCGGGGGGTTACCAACCTTGGGCTTTCTCTCCCTCCTAGAAGGGGCTTTATCAAGCAGTTACAGAGAGTCCCAGCCCCCGGAGTATAGAGGCACCTAGCACCAGGCATTCTCACCCACTGAAGACCGAAGGTCCCAATGGGGCTTTATCAAGCAGTCGTTGAGATACCCTGACTTCCCAGTGATGGAAGCTTTCTACACCATACCGATTCAGCCAATTTGTTGACTGAACTCCATGCTGAACTCCAACTGCCCGTACTGGGGACCAACACTTCCCAACCTGCTCCTCCAACTACCAACCGCCAGCAGGTGGCCAATCCCCAGCAAGCTGGAATGCTCCTACCGTCCACAGTCAACGTACTACCTGATTCATCGCGGCAGATCCACCAGTGTAGAGGTCGCGGAAAACTTAGTCATTGGATCGGCCGGGAATCGAACCACAGACCTCTCGCACCGGTGACAAGTGTGCTAACCGTTACACTACCAACCCGTGTCTGACTGCTCTCCGCTCCCTACGCTACTGGATCGGTATGGTACAGAGGGGGAGGATTACCCAGGTGTTTCACCCCTTCGGGCTCTCCACCAGGGTACGGGGAATCCGACCCCTACAGAACTAACAATAGATAAGTCAGTAAAACTGTGCTAGCAGATTTCTACCATAATAGCTTGTTTAAATGCTGAGTATTTGATTAAATTGTCTTATAAGCTACGCCCTACGGGGGTTCAGTACTTTTGAGGTCTATTGAGGTCTATGAGTCCCAGACAATGGTATGTCACATCATGTGCTGGCGTGGTGTCTAATCACGATTCGCTGGTGAAAGAGTACTGCATGAATGCTTGCATTTAAGCAAATCTGTGATACCTGAAAGGAACCATTTAAGCGGCTTAAAGTTAAGTAATGCCATATAATGTGATGCAAAGGTCATGGCGGCATTTAAATGGCTTCAAGCGGCATTTATGCCTAAAGTGTTTCACTTAAATGTAGAGATTCACACAGTGTAAGTAACGGGAAAGAATCACGGGTTGTAGCCTCCCTCTGCTTCCAGCTCGGCCCCATGTGGGATTTTGTGCAGTGTGGTCACACGAGCCAGAATCCGTAGGTCCTTCTCTGCAAGGTCCAGGTAGGCCAGTTCTACAACCAGACTAAATTATCTCATGCTTGACTACATGAGTGAAAAAAGAAAATACAACCCTGAAATCTCTTATAATTTAGGCTGTAACCCTCAATAATAATCATTCGAAATGTATTGATTGTATTTGTCGATAACATGAATATCTAAATGAATACATGAATCTCAGAGTTGTGATTTTTGGGCTGCCTTGACAATATTTACAGAAATAGGATTAGAAACTAGCCTTTACCAACACACACAAGGTTTTGAAGTACTTTTATTCAACAAATTCCGAAAAGAAAAGTCCATCGTTTTCTAAAAATTGATAGAGGTAAAAATCATTATCATATCATTTGCTAATGAGACCTAGGATTGCCATTACATATATGTGACACGATCTGCGAAAAGGGACTTTAGTGCACTAAGGTCCCCTTTTCTAGTACCAGAGCACATGTCACATATACAGATTCAAAAACGTGTTCATGTGTCGACGCCAGACAATTTAATACTGGTAGGCACTCTGGTACACCCTCAGAAAAGTGAGAGTCATTGTCGCTAAAACTACCCTCACCTGAGAGTCAGGCAGTGCCTGAGCCTCAGGTGAGGGTAGTTTTAGCAACAATGACTCTCACTTTTCTGAGGGTGTAACCGGCTTAATCCCTATGCCACAACTGCATGGATATTTCCATCCAAAGCTTCACCCTCACCACAATCTTCAAAAGATTAAGTTAATAGACTACGTCAAATTATTCATTTTCATGATCTTCTTTCACTGCATAAGTATCGATACCTTTATCCTTTATACATCTAAGTCTGTTGCTTTGTATCAGAGTAGAATTTAAAATAGGTAGGCTATTGAATCATAAAGGTGCCGCTCATAGCAAGACTAAAGCAGTTTGAGGAAAATATGTAGACCATTGGTGCAAAGGTCGCGTTAAGCAAAGATATTATCTCCTAAAGTGATACTTTCCATGACTTAAAGTACACTAAATGCTAAGAAAATACCATGTCAATGCCATTACTGAACAGGTGTCACTTTAAGCAATCTGAATCTTTTATGAGGGGTGGGTGGGTTGCACTCTAGTGCTGTATACACACCGATTTGGTATCATAAATCAACACATTTGTTGTTTTTATATGGTTGATATACACTCATTTGTTTGTCAGGATTGTCCAGAGTGAACTAACTTCATGGTTTCAGAACAACCATATACCATGTAAGATGAGAAAGGATTTTAAAGAAATTTTCTTTGAAATGCATTAGACAAACGGAGAGAGGTGTTTTATTACATAGAAGTGAGTGTGCATAGCTGTGCACAGATCTATAGATCTATAACAGTGTTGCAGTGCCTATGGCTGTGTCTCACCAATTTGGGCCAATGTTTTCGTCTATGACTGGGTGCCATCTATGACCGGGTGCCGTCTATGACCGGCCACCTTAAAATATAAGATTTAGAAAAAATAAATTTCTTCTTTGACATGTAAGGGATAAAAGAAAGAAAATGGTGGTTATTACATATTCATATAATATCATATCTTCACCTGCCCTAGATAAACCTTTTTCTCTCAGGAGGTCATAGACAGCACCCGGTCTCTAGTGGTTCTATAACAAACCATAAGGTGCCACCATACGTTCTTGGCCACCGCCTTTAAAGCTGGGCCATCAGGGAATAAGTTCAGCATTTTCCATACATAGACTAAAATAACAGTTCCACCAGAGGGCAGCAGTGTTTGGACAGGGGACCATGAGCATTGTCCAGCTACAACATATTCACCCTATCTTGTGCCTGTAAGAGCTGAGCTCCCAGCCCTTAAGAGCCCTCTAGTGAATCAAAACTGAACTATATCCAATTGCGATTTTGACCTCACTTGAACCATGACGGTCAAGCTTTAAATATTACTTAAGAAAATGGTGGTAGGTATAATAACTGTATAGGTGTCAACTTGTAATCGTGTTTTTGTAGATGTTAACCCCCCTCACATATTGGCAAATGGGGACTGAGATGACCCATACAATAAAACTATAATGTCTCTATATCCTGGACCTGGTTTCCAGCATTTCCTGATGTTATAATAGTTCCCCCTACAGTCCCAACCCCTGCCCATGCAAACCCTTGTGCATGTGGAGTCTGCAAACGTGTTCTGCCACTACCAGCCTGCATGGTACTTGTGACTGGCCCCGCAAAGAACAAGCTACAGCTAGACAAACCAAAGCAAATAATACCCCTGTATAGCACAGTCAGCTCTACCTTCCTCGGATTTGGAAAATGCGAGGGAAATGCCTGAGGGAGCCAATTATTCAAGGATCTAAGTCCAAATATAATGTAATATATTGGGTATAGTTATAAAGACTACTCGCTGGGAAATGAGAGATCTGAGGTAGTAAGCATCAAGGAAGTGAGGGAGTATATCAACATATATGCTTTCTATAGCCAATGCTGTAAGAACAATGCACCTGCAAAGATCGTGCTTTAAAAGACATAGAGTTTATTGGTTGCTATGGTTACATGTATGTACAGTGCTGACCGCTTGCTGATGGCATCGTGTGGTTACTATGGCGATATGGTGGTAATGACGTCACATCCTGGTTCCTCCCCCAACCCGGCGCGTAGAAAAGACGGCAGTTGGAGAAAGCTACACCCTGGTCTCCTGAACAAAGAGAAAGGGGAGCTAGTAAGAACACCAAAGTCTTAAATAAAAACTGCACCATAAAGGGAGTGAGTATATCTACATTATGAAAGCTACACCATGGTCTTTTGGATAAAGAGAAAGTGGAGTCAGTACATCTAAAGATCAAGTAGTATTCTTTGGTACATCTTAAGAAAGAAAGCAACGCTTTAGTCTTTAAAATTACTATCACTGCATGCACATAACGATCTAAGCAAACCTTTTATTGATAAATCACTCTTTAAGCAGCTTTAGGTTCAGTAAATGCATGGAAAAGTCATGATGACATTAATGCCACTTCAAGTGGCATTTACTGGAAATAAAGACGCTTAAAGCTGGGCCGTCAGGGAATAAGTTCAGCATTTTGCATACATAGACTAAAATGACAGTTCCACCAGAGGGCAGCAGTGTTTGGACAGGGGACCATGAGCATTGTCCAGCTACAACATATTCACCCTATCTTGTGCCTGTAAGAGCTGAGCTCCCAGCCCTTAAGAGCCCTCTTGTGAATCAAAACTGAACTATATCCAAAGGTGCTTTTGTCCTCACTTCAACCATGACGGTCAAGCTTTAAGGTGTGACTTTGAGTAGTCCAATATTGGCTTGGATGCCAACACTCATGTATTGTATACTACTTCTATAAAGGGAGGTCAGTATATAAATGAGGAAAGCTACATCTGAATCCCCTTATTACCTAGTCAATACGAAAGTTAAGAGGAACCATACGATAAAATCCCTGATACCTTTTAAATTCAGATATTTGAAACCCATCATATCAAATTAAAAAAAAAAAAAACACACACAATAATGCAGCACTTGCGAGTTACTCACCAAGGCTACATCCATGTATCATAACAACAAAAACTTATCACATCAAAGGGCTATCCTTATATAGTGAAGGCTTATTTGATGAGAAATGAAACAGCTAAGGACTCTGCGTGAGGCTGTACCTTAGGGTGTGGTTTCTCCGCTGAAGATGATGAGTGTGTTGGTGTTCTTCATCTCCGGTAGGTGCGGCACATCCGCTGACGCGCTGCCTCACGCTACGGTAGCAAACACAAAATAGAGTTCAATTAATTTTTTTTTCAATTTTAAAGGTTTTAATTATTCACTTTCAAGCACATGTTTTTCGTTGGATAATATTGGATCGACCAGCCCTCGGGATATGTCTTTATGCAAGTAACCGCCTTATAGTATAATCACAGTTCTGTGTGTCGTTTGGCTCCAAGCATCATGGTGTTAACATATGATATGACAGTAGAAGCAATAAACCATTATGTGTGCACTCAACAAATCTTTGAAAATCACCAGATTAAAATTCAGAATTACCAATAGCAATTTGTTATTTGCTGTACTTAAAGACAGCTGTAATATACTGTGCCAGAAAACATAAATATAGTTGTAGTTTACTGTATACTTATATCGTATATAATACACTAATCGGCTGCACCATGACCAGGGATACAGCCAAATGCAGGATTTAAAATCAATCATAGGAAGTTATCCAGGATCGGAGGCAACAAATAATGTCAAATATTCAACCGCTATATTTATAGTTAGTTCTAGCACTAACTCCTGTTGCAGCTGTTATCAGTCTATAATATACAACGATGCATCATTCTGACACTTTTAAAGGACCACATTTATTAGTCTTGCCAACAGTTCAGAGATCGAGTGGTGACTCTACATCCTCTTCTTAATGACACTCTCTCCCCTCTGACAACCTTCATCCTCCCCCCCTCCCATTCGGCACCCCTGAGACGCCCCCTCCCCCATGCTCCCCTTGGACAGGGTCTGAGAACTACTATTTGCCACTACCCTGGTAGAGCCTTTACATCCCAGCTCGGCTGTCCCCAAGGATATCTTGGGGTTCTACCATGTCTACCCCCTAAATGCCTCTTATTTAACCCTTTAAGATGGTTTTATTCACTATGCCCTTTGTCTTTGATACATTCCACAAGGATTAGGATGATGCAACAATACTGTGCTGGCATGTTGTCGTATCATGAAGTCTTGGTGATGCAGTGTTTTACTAATTAAAACTTTCAGCTTCTGCTGGTGAGGGGGAGGGTGGGATGTCACCAATTCTGATTGAAAATGCCAATGTATGATATAGATATTTTATACACATTTCAACAGTAATACCTATTGTGGCAAAGTGGGACTTGAACCCTTGATATCCAGATTGTGGATTACAGTAGGTGAGTTTGCAGGTGTACAGTATGTGAAACTGGAAACCAAAAATACTGTGCAGTTACACTACTTACTTCTAACAGCGTGACCTGCACCTACGTCTATAAGTAGCATGAGACCCCCCCAGCCCCCCCCCTGTTGTCACAAACTGACCAGTCCCTCAGCTCCCCTGCACCTACCTCTATAAGTAGCATAAGCCCCCCCCCCGTTGTCACAAACTGACCACTCCCTCAGCTCCCCTGTACCTACCTCTATAAGCAGCATGAGTCCCCCCCCCTGTCGTTACAAACTGACCAGTCCCTCAGCTCTCCTGCACCTACCTCTATAAGTAGCATGAGGTCCCCCCTCCCCCCCCCCCCCCCGTTGTCACAAACTGACCTCTCCCTCAGCTCCCCTGTACCTACCTCGATAAGCAGCATGAGGCCCCCCCTGTTGTTACAAACTGACCACCCCCTCAGCTCCCCTGTACCTACCTCGATAAGCAGCATGAGGTCCCCCCCTGTTGTCACAAACTGACCACCCCCTCAGCTCCCCTGTACCTACCTCGATAAGCAGCATGAGGTCCCCCCCTGTTGTTACAAACTGACCACCCCCTCAGCTCCCCTGTACCTACCTCGATAAGCAGCATGAGGTCCCCCCCCTGTTGTTACAAACTGACCACCCCCTCAGCTCCCCTGTACCTACCTCGATAAGCAGCATGAGGTCCCCCCCCCCCTGTTGTCAAAAACTGACCACCCCCTCAGCTCCCCTGTACCTACCTCGATAAGCAGCATAAGGTCCCCCCCCCCTGTTGTTACAAACTGGCCACTCCCTCAGCTCCCCTGTACCTACCTCGATAAGCAGCATGAGCCCCCCCCCGTTGTTACAAACTGGCCACTCCCTCAGCTCCCCTGTACCTACCTCGATAAGCAGCATGAGGTCCCCCCCCCCCATTGTTACAAACTGACCACTCCCTCAGCTCCCCTGTACCTACCTCGATAAGCAGCATGAGCCCCCCCCCCGTTGTTACAAACTGACCACCCCCTCAGCTCCCCTGTACCTACCTCGATAAGCAGCATGAGGCCCCCCCCCTCCTGTTGTTACAAACTGACCACTCCCTCAGCTCCCCTGCACCTACCTCGATAAGCAGCATGAGGTCCCCCCCCCGTTGTTACAAACTGACCAGCCCCTCAGCTCCCCTGTACCTACCTCGATAAGCAGCATGAGGTCCCTCCCCCCACTGTTGTCACAAACTGACCACCCCCTCAGCTCCCCTGTACCTACCTCGATAAGCAGCATGAGCCCCCCCCCAACCCCCCATGTTGTTACAAACTGACCACCCCCCTCAGCTCCCCTGTACCTACCTCGATAAGCAGCATGAGGTCCCCCCCAACCCCCCATGTTGTTACAAACTGACCACCCCCTCAGCTCCCCTGTACCTACCTCGATAAGCAGCATGAGGCCCCCCCCAACCCCCCATGTTGTTACAAACTGACCACCCCCTCAGCTCCCCTGCACCTACCTCGATAAGCAGCATGAGGTCCCCCCCCTGTTGTTACAAACTGACCACCCCCTCAGCTCCCCTGCACCTACCTCGATAAGCAGCATAAGGTCTTCCATCATGTCGTCCTGGCTGGTGCAGGCCCGCAGGATCATGTTGGCTGTTGCCCGCTTCCCGGGAGAGCCGGCACTGCCCCAGCCCAGACTCTGGGTGAGTTGGGCAGAGGTCGGCCCCGGCTGGAGGCAAAGTAGGCACAGGCCCACCGCCACCACCACCACGCTCATTGAGTGCCACCGCAGCCCCATCTACAAAATAAGTTGGAATATAATAGATTAGAACATTACAGATGACATATGGCTGTGTCTCACCAACTTGGGCCAATGTTTTCATCTATGACCGGGTGCCGTCTATGACTGGGTGCCATCTATGACCTGGTGCCGTCTATGACCGGGTGCCGTCTATGACCGGGTGCCATCTATGACCTCTTGAGAGAAAAAAGTTTATCTAGGGCAGGTGAAGATATATATGGATATGTAACCACCGCCATTTTTTAAATTTTATCCCTTACATGTCAAAGAAGAAATTTATTTCTAAATCTTATATCTTAAGGTGGCCGGTCATAGATGCAAACATTGGCCCAAGTTGGTGAGGCATATCTTAAGATATGAAGATTACAAATTGTGTAACAAAGTAGGCAGAGGCCCACCGCCACCACCACGCTCATTGAGTGCCATAGCGGCCTCATGGAAAATATCAGGTTAAATGAAAAATGATAATTAATTATGAGTGTTATAGCTGAGATATGATACATTATGAGTATTGGCGCGTAATTACAGGCGGAACCCGCCACCACGTGCGTGCATTGAGTGCCACCATAACCCCATCTGCTAAATAAGCTATAACGTAGGGGTCGATTTTTTTAACAAAAGGGGTGGGGGGGGGGTGGCTTATTTGGGGGGGGGGGAACTAAAAATATTGGGTCCCTCTTGAGGGTGACCAAAAATATTGCACCCCTTTTCAGCGAAAAAGCCTGTGTGTTACTATAGCACAAAGGGGTCGGCCGCGCTCAATTTCAACCTGCCTGGGGGGATCAAAAAAATGTCTACCCACTCATGCGAAAATTCACTGACCCCCCACCCTGTTGTCAAAAAATGACCACTCCCTAATGTAATATAATCGTATATCTCGTGTTAATCTAGAATGAATCATGTAACAGAAATCGTGACAGCAGTCCCATTTGCAGATCAAATTATGATAGAATCAATTGTATTTATACATATGCGAACTACTCCATTATCACCACACTCAGAGAGTGTCATCGCAGCCCCATAATAATGTAGAATATAATGATAACATAATTTGATAATGTTAATTAATACATCTCGAGATTAATGGATTGAGGCAAAGTAGGCCCACCTCTACCACCACCACCAAGGGATTGCCACTGCAGCCCCTTCGGCACGGAAAATATATAATTATTCATAATAGAGGGCTTGTCGCCTTGTCGAATTTACCCGTCTGGAGCCCTATGAATAGCCAGATGTGTGATGTCTAATAAGGAGACCGGAGGCTCAGAGGAGACACAAGTCATTGTTTGTGGATGAAAATCAAATATATACATTCAACCACACATATGGGCCCTGTCCCATAGAACTTGTATGCAAATTTAGTTCCTCTGACTGTCACAGGGGGTCAGTAGTGTGCTGTTGAAGGCTTCATTCAGAGCCAGTTACGCATCATTTTCCCTCTAGAGGTAGGTCGCTTCTCTCCTCCTCTGAGTACACTCAGAGAGTGCCGTGGCAGCCCCATCTGTAGGGAGAATGTATCATGTATCATGTATCATGATTTAAAATATATCATAATATAGGGGGAAAGCAAAGTCCAACTGCTACCAGCTAACTCAGAGAGCACCATGATACTTTTGATACACGTTGGCTTATATTGTGAGAAGCTCAATAAAATCCTTTACTGTAATCCTTTCAAAACTAAAAAAGAGCCAAATGTTGAACCACGGTTGAAATCTGAATATGTAGGAAGCATGTAAGTAAAGTGAGTAGTAACGCCACCAACATAAATTGTAATCAATATACTATTCGGAGGTATAATCAATGTAGATTATATTGAAGATCTGAAGTAATCAATGTAGATTATAGTGAAAATTTGAAGTAGGGCAGTTCCAATAACCATATGGAATGTTGCATCATGTCATAAACAAGGAGATGCTACATCGAGGAGCCTGGCGGTGAGCCGATCATGTACCCTTTAAGTGCAACATGATGCATACACACTCTACACCCTTGTGTTGGCATGATGCATCAAATATTCTTTTGCCTCTTTTGCGTCCATCATTAGGGAATGAGACATTCCCAAAGGATCAGCGTGGTGAATCAAAACGGAGTTACTCTGAGTGGTGCATTGGTGCATCATAATGACAGTATAGTATGAATATACTGTGTACAGCAATATACCGTCCATAAAGGGTTAAAGCTGTACAGTAAGGGGGCAGTTGCACAACAGTTTACTGTACATCCAAGTTTTGTATATTGTATGATTATATGACAGCATCAATTTAGTTATGCATATGTCCAATTAGAGACTATTTTTGAAATACTGCTTGAAATCAGTGAATGGTGTATTGAAAAAGTAAGCAACTGTTGAGTTATTCCCTGGTGTTGCATGCCTGCATCATGGCCAAAGAGCAATGTATATGAAAGCACAATACTGCAGTTAAAATATTGACATGTGTATAGTTAGTTCCAGGTGGGTGGGCGGTGGGATGGGGAATGGATAGAGGGGTAAGCAACATCTTAGGTACACTGAAAAAGTACACACGTCTACAAGCTCGTCTAAGTGACTGTCATAGAATAAACGAGTTAAAGGTTGTCTAACCTATCAGATTACCACCCCACAAATAGAATCTGGAGCTGGCAAATGTTGGGTTTTGCGTTGGCACATGCCAGCTAGAAGTTCCACTTCCTTGTCACTTAGACGAGTCTGGAGACAGGTTTGTTGGATGGTAACCTGATAGGTTAGACAACATTTAACTCGTTTATTTTATGATAGTCACTTCGAAGAGTCTGAAGACAAGTTTACTTTTTCAGTGTAGGGTTATAAGTGAGTGTGGACATCATGGAGTCTTTAAAGGGCTTAAAGTATGTTGGTGGTTGTGTGGTCAGGGGGACATGGGTATAAAACAGCGTCTTAGGTGGGGCCTGAAGCCACCTGAGGGCTAGCTAGGGCTCCTGGTACGGCTCTAAGTGAGAAGGCCACTCCATCAGTCCGTGCTGCTTTCTGACCAGGCGTGGGCGGCACATAGAGATAAAAAGTAAAAGTTGGTGATAAACAACACTTTAGATTTTTTATATTAGTTATGGTGGTGTTTTTAAGGTGCCTGTTTACCCTGTAGTGATGGCCTGTCTGCACATGGTATGGTTTGGCGGCTGGGTAGGATAACAGCATATGGATGTTTTGTCCCTGGTTGTGACGGATTGTTTTGAGTCTAGACCTTGGGCCAGATCCACCACAGCTGGCTAAGGTGACTGATGTAACAAATGCCAAACACAAAGGCGTAGGAAACAAATACCTATTGGAAGACTAGGGTATCGGTAGGGGGGTTATATTACATTATAATTATACGCTTATATAGGCCCAGTGGGTACGAAACATTGCATCAACATTGGTAAATAGTTGTCAATGTTGATTCAACGTCGATTAAACATTGAACAGATTATTTTGCCCACTGTGGAGACCCATACCATTATTGGGGGGGGGGGGGGCAGCTCCCCTCCCCTCCTTTTCCTACGTCACTGCAATATTACCTGACACCTTGTGTAACACATTGCACATCTAGGCTGCCAAACAACTGACAAAAAACCGAGAACGATGCACAAGAAACGGTTATCAACTGACAAATCATCAGTTAAGGTGATCCCACTTGCCAACCTACTCTGGATATAAACATGCCTTCTTCAGTGCCAGAAGACACGGTAGGCTACAGAAGCGTATTCCTCTGCCTCAATCTCAATAAATCACTCAATTATAACTGACTTGAGTTCAAACCAAACAGTGCTGTGATTCTGACAAGAACCATAATTGATTGCGATGTAGATATAAATGACGATGACAGGAGCTACGTGTCAAGGGATATTGCCAGTGTGTAAAGAGGGTGAAAGTTTGACAAAGTAGTCTTCGTTCCACCCATGAAGCCCCCAGCTTTGGGCAGAGTTGAGGTATAAAACCTTATTTGTGTATGGCCTCAACCACTGGGCCATAATCTACAACTATTAGGGTTATTTTTTCTCTCAAGATTGCTCTTGGCAAATACTACTCTACGATCGGTAGAATTGAATAAGAAGCGAACTTCAGAAAGATACAGTTCATATGCAGTAAATCCCATGACAAATTGATTTATGGGATTGTCATGGAACCTAAATGAAACTTCTTTACATAATTGGAACCTGAATAAATACAGCACTAAGTATCAGTGTGGAGGAACTACTAGTGAGTGGCAGGGCTCTGTATCAGTGTGGAGGAACTACCATACGTATAGATCTATTTATGTTTTATGAAATATGGCAGTTCCATTGACTTAACCAAAGAACGCCATATTTCAAAATGGCAGTTTGTTTATATTTGAACGGCGTAGAAAGAAGCTCTCCCTATCATTATAATCACCATGTTGGTAATTTGAAAACATGAAAAAGTCAACCATGAGATAACCCTTCAATAGACTAAAACTCGTGCACCTTTGTCTATATGCTCCTGTGCTTCTAGACACTTCCACAAGGCTCTGGTAACTACCACTATGACATTGAACGTTAAAGTTGCTATATTTGGGCAAATGCTGCTGGTAGTTTGGAACCAGTGAACATGAACCAGAATGTATCATGGGAGTTATTCCACCATAATGTCTCAGATCCTGTTCTGATTCTGGTTGGCTGATTCCAAGCTAAGAGCAGAATGGCGCGTTGGACAAGTGTAATGTATGTGTATAAGAATTAGTGAGTAGTAGATGTAGACAGGAATTTGGACCAGGCAATAAGCCCATCCTGCTCTCAAGACTAAGGAATTAGTCATAATTTGACGACAGTGGGCAGGGGCTGCAGTCGGTGGGTAGGCCTTTAAGCTAAAAAAATGCAGTTTTGCGTTTAATCATTTTTATTTGGCAGAAATTACATATGTATACACGTATAGTCTTTCAATAGAATCCCAAGGTTGTGGACTGACATCTTGTATACCTAAAGCTTTACAATTCAGGTATCGCTATTAAGAGACAGTGTATTACTATAGTGGGGGGGGGGGGGGTCGGAGTCAGCGGAATTTGGATTCCTCTAGTAAGGAAGGGTAGACAATGTCTACAACATCCCTGCAAACTGCCCTGTTAGTCAAATGTTGCCACTCCTCACAATATGTCTACTCAGCTCACAAGATTGCATTAGAACAGATCGGTACACTAAGTCAAATGCTTCCAAGTTCTTTAAAAGGTGTCAACGACTTAGCATGAGCTACATAGTGAAATGTGCGGCTAAGTCTGGGATGCTGTGAGTAAGGGTCGGACACCACTCACCGACCCCCCACGGGGGAGTCTCCCAGAGACCCCCACAGGGTATTATGGGTAATCCGATGGTGCAGCGGCGGAAGTAGTTCTCTAGTAAACACTTCCGGTTTAGCCAGGACCAATCAGACTGGAGGAGGATGGGTCTAACTGTTGGCAAAGTAAGTGAGGCTATCTTAATGCACAGACACCAGACCAAGTAAAGAGGTTTATATATAGCGCCCAGGGTATTATACTATAGCATTAACCCGTTAAACCTTTAAGGATAGCATATTGCATTAATGTGTCATGACCTTGGTCGTCATGATGCCCTGGTGAATGAGGTGTCGGGGATGCACCAATGCAGCACTGACGAGTACGTGCCAGGGGTGCATTGGTGCATCCCCGAACGGTTGACATGATGTTTTAAAGCTAAGCACCATGTCATGTTTACAGGGTTAACCTAAGTAAGTCTAATGACTATTTTCCTGAAAATGACCCAGGGTGTTCACTTAGACCATGCTTCTTTTATACACTGTAAATAGTTAGTGTAGGTACTATTAGAATTTGCTGTAGATCTACAGCAGAATCGACTGTAGATGTACAGTAGAATTGACTGTAGAATGGATCTACCGTAGATTTACAGTATATTCTACTGTTTACCTACAATAAACTGTACACCTACAGTAGAATCTACTGTACATCTACAAAAATGGCAACTGACTTTTTACAGTGTATGTCTTCCTATACTACTCCTCTCCTGTACTAAGCATCTCATGTCGGAGATATCACTGTCCATGGACGACATTCCCCAGATATATTGTCACATTGTGTAAAGCACGTTTGGATATAATGCACAAGATGGAAAGAAATAGGACAACTTTAAATAAAGATTTAGCCCCCCTAAAGTCATGGCATGTGAAAGATGGATATTTGGGCATCTAGCGGTAATTAATTGAAGTGCTTTGATTAACGTTGTAATCGTTTATTTATCATCTTAATGATGCAACATACTACTACTTGGAAATCTGATATTGGCTTAGTCTGTCCACAGCACATTTATCTGTACCCCTGCCCCTCCCCTTCAAAAGGATTAGCAAAAACTGGATCAAACATCGTCTCTATTACTGAACCACCATACATAATTGAAATAAACAGAAATAACCTGTTAGAAAAAAAACATGCCTTTACTCAGCCAGAAGTCGTGTTCCCCCTAACCCTTCACCTATAAGGGCCACATGTAGCTGTCATTGGTCGTCATGATGCCTGGGTGCACCAGTGATGCATTTATGTATCATGCCCACACACTTCAAGAGTGTACCCACCATGTAGCACCGTCATGATGCGTGCATGCAGCCCTGGCGAGCATATATCATGGCAAAATGATCTTACACCACTATACTATACTATAGGGTTAACAAGTGTGCTCTTTGATGTGATGTATTATGTACGAAGCAATCTCCTCACTGACAGCTCATGTGGGGGAGGACTAGTTCTAATAATACGCACTAGGTGACGTAACGTCATCGCATTATGACTGACAACACGTCATTCAGGGCCCTGTCCTAGTGGTGCCCTTGGGGGCTGTCCATTCAGCTTATATCCTGTCCTTTTATGTGTTATCAAAGTGTATCTAAGTGTATGAAATCCTCGTTCCCATTACTGAACTTTTAATGATGAGAACCCCCCCCCCTCTGCTACTTAAATCATGTAATAATGAGGGCGATATACTTGTATTAAAATGGGCACAGGTGTCATAATAATGAGATGTAACCACTTAGGCCTACACTGTAGGCTAAATACAGAACCCAAACTACATCATTTTATACATTATAGTACAGGAACAGGGCTTGGCCCTATGTATTTGTATGATAAGTATACGAATAACAAACAAACATACTGTAAATCAGCTGATCAGGTGTCACATTATTGAAACGTGTCTTGACCCTTTAATTGCTGGCCTTGAAAATTTTAATTTGGGCATTAGCCACCGGCCTTATGCCATGGGAATATGCAACCTTGCAAGTATGTGCTCCCTGGGATAGTGGCTAAGTAGTAAAATAAGTTGTATTGGAGATATAATTTGCACCTTTCTGACAAGGGGATGTAGTACTCATGTTGAATATTTTTGGATTGATTAAACAATTCTGATTCTTTGTTTCATAGCAGGAGCTGCAATTTAGTGGTATTGCTGCCATAGGGCAGCACTGTTACTGCCCTTTGGCAGTAGCGGTTTTTCAGGGGTATTTTAGATGCTGCCCGGAGGCAGCAGCGGCCCTTAAAGAGTTAATAGCCACACACACTTACGTTATTTTCCTGCAAGTGTCTAATCAACCACTTCAACCTTTACACTAGTCACTTACTAACGTCATTAGGTCCAGTGCACATTTTCAAGACAGGAATCTCAAGGCCGTGTTTGATTGCATTCCAACAGACAATTAGTGTAAAGAGACAGCTAATTCCTGGTGTAGGTGGTGCATATGTCTCAGGTGGTTACTTACATTACACACCCATCTAATCAGGTAACCTAGTACACAGTTCTCCCACAAGGTGCCTGGGAGCAGGTATCAGTACTATCAGGTAACACCAAGCATAACTCGATAGCGTCAAGTAATACCCAATAGTAATTCCAACAAGCCAAGGCGATGACGTCATAGATACATTATACCCTGCTGGGGGTACTTCCATGCCACTATTAGTATTAACAGACCCCTTCAACACTTTAAGGACGGCATATCGCTAAAACATTACAGTTGTCGACACCAATGCAGCCCCAGAGCGCAGCTTACCAGGGCTGCATTGTTGCATCATGCTGACCATTTGGAACTGTCTCAAGCCTGCAGAGTCAGCATCATGCTTGCATGCAGCACTGGTGAGTCACTCACAAGAGCTGCATTTATGTCTCATGACCAAGGGCAGTATGCATTATGCATTATGCCATCCTTAAAGGGACAGCCATATCACCCTAGATGTACCTCATAACTGTGCCACTAAACTGTACTGCTGGAATCCCAGGTCGATTTTTACTTCGCAAATATTACACCAGAGGGCAAAAGAAAGTGATCCAGGTGATTTTGACCCCAACCTGATTATAAGCGACCCTTCAGATGTGGCTGTTAATAAGGTCCCATGCCCACCAAAGGCCACCTAGTAGATTGCAGGCAATCTTGAGTGTGCTGACAGCCCTCAAACATACACTGTGAAAGGTGTTTCTAATTTAAACGCATTTACTGAAACACATTAAAACCTAACACTTTCACTGCACACTTCACTTTCTCAGCATCTAAACACTCTCCTCTGCCAGTAAGTGCAGGGATATGGCCGCTGGCGATGGGTGAGCCTACCAAAAGTGTAACATTAGTGGGCAAGGCCAGTTTGGCTAGGCCACTGGAATATTTTGGACAACACTATTTACTCATTATATTGTTGACAATATCTGAATTATCATGGATGTCAAACAATATTATAGCTACTGTATTTGGCTAAAGAGAGCCTGTACATGGGCAAGAACTTGTACAAGGAGAAGGGAAATAATACCAATGGGCTAGCTAAACTGTCCTCTCCCACCAAAGCTGCCCTCTCCCACCAAATCTCACTATTGTATCTCACCCATCACTGGCGACCATATCTCTACACATCTCTACAGAAAACCTTTCTATATGTTTCCATCAATATGTTTGGGTGAAAGTGTTCAAATCATATCCACTTTTTTTTACAGTGTATGGGTGAAGGGTGCAATGGGGAGCAATGGGACCAGGTGATCATGCTGTTCTAGCCAGGTGACTTCAGTAGGGGGACCCTTAATCAGGCTTTGCTTGGAATTAAATAGTCTATAAAAGCATAATAAAACTATAGCACTCTCTTACATTTGATGATTACACATTGGCTTCTAGGTATACACATTGTGCAATGGTATCATTATGTATAGATTTTCTTTTTTTTTACCCAAAATAATAGCATGTGGCCTATTCAAGAGGGGATGGTTAAAAGACACAAAAATTACCCATAATACCCTGTGTGGATCTCTGGGGGATTGCCCTGCTGGGGGTCGGTGAGTGGTGTTCGACCCTAACTCCCAGACTCCCAGACAACTATGCAGAAATTGAAATCTATATATCTGAGGTACAGCAGCTTTAAGGCATTATAGAAGGTTTATTATGCAGTATCTCTAGTATCCACATGGGATGTTGCACATATATATTAAGAACAAAAGGATTACAAAATGTAAGATCTTCATGCTAGCTTTAACCTAGTGCCAAGGAATTTCAACTGCAGGTCCTGCCACAGTTCCTATTTATGAAAGTGGAATTCTGATAAACATGGAGATAGTTTGTTCAAGTGACCACCCCTTACCGATACAGAACTATTTAAAGGTACTTAACACAATCTACACATACGGCACCTGGTGGCAAAAAACGGAACTAACTAAAACCATGTTATTTGTAGATTTCCCCCACTTCTATGTCATGATCTTCTTTAATCTGCCATTCAAGAGCCACACCTTGGTATTCTACACATCCTGATCACTATACTTCTTATTTGCTATGCCCATAGGCTCATACAGGGAATATATTAGAAAATAGAAGTGCCTTTAACCAATAACGTGCTTACTTGTCTATTTTGGAAATAACTGTGATTATTGTGCTCACCAAAATAAGCTGACCGTATGTTATCTGGTTATTCTATTTATATAGGCTTGGAGCGTAACAAATAGAATGTATCTGATATGATATCACATGGCTATGGAGACTACTATTTTCCACCGACTTCATTTTGTCCCTTCTTCTACGTGTAGGGATTGGTAAAGTTTCCTAATTGTCTTATTGTTGTTGTTATGGTGGGGGTGCGCTGTTTTGGCACCTATTGAAAGGCCCTGTATGTAGTGAACTCTTACCAAATGAAATAGTTCAGAACTCAAACTCAAAACCATTGTGCAGAATAGTGCTAAATACAGTGCCCTTTATCCCCAGCCTTTATCGTCGTGATGCATGGATGCAGCGCCAACCCTACGGGATTGATACACTCCCAAAGGTTGGCTGTAGTAGCCTGTGGCGAGTAGCTGCATTTATATATCAGACCGAACCTACGAGATTGATACACTTCAGAATGGTCGTCATGGTGCATGAATGCAGTCAAGGCGAATAGACTAAACAGGGCTGCATTCATGCATCATGACGACAGGGCACATACAGCACATTAAAGCACTATGCTCCCCTCAAAGGTTTAACAAAGTAACAAACTGACCAATGAATCTACACTATGCTTCCCTGAACCCTTTAAGGACAGATGTTGCTAAAAACTGACATTGGTGTAACATGCCCACCATGGCGAGCTACTCACCAGGGCTGCATTCATGCATCATGACAACCAAGGATATGATGCATTAAGGCATCATGTAACAAAGTAACAAAGTGACCACCTACCCTGTCTAGTTGTGTCTGTGGGCTGCCCGTGCGGCACAGACTGCGGACCCTGTAGTAGCCGCTGAGTTGCTCTGTAGGTGAGGTGTGGTGGGTGAAGGTACAGGGGCGTGAAGCAGTATCCTCAGGGACAGGGACAGGGACAGGTAAGTTACAGGTAAGGTACAGGTGGGGTACAGGTGTAGAGTTGCAGGAGGAGGATGATGGTAGAGGGCGGACAGCGGAGGGCGAGTGGCAGAGGGAAGGGGCGAGCTGCTCTTATATACCACCGCCAGGGGGCCGCGTTATGACGTCACCACCTGAACTGCTCCTCTCACTGACTGGGGGTTGGTAACAGGGGAAGGGGTGGGTGGGGAGGGTGATGGGGGGGGGGGGGTGATAACGCCCACCCCTTAACCACCCACTCAGTCAGTCAGTCGGTCAGGGGAGGGTGTTTACGTAGTCGCTGATGCTGTAATGTGTTCCGGTTCACTGCCCTGCCGTACTACGTATTACGTAGACCTGATCACTGGCCTTCTCTGACCACTACATGCACCGCGTCTTTCCTTCTTTCTTTCTATCTTTCTTTCTTTCTTTCTTTCTTTCTTTCTTTCTTTCTTTCTTTCTTTCTTTCTTTCTTTCTTTCTTTCTTTCTTTCTTTCTTTCTTTCTTTCTTTCTTGCTGCCTTTCTTGCTTTTCCTTTCTTTCTTTCTATCCATCTATATATTTCTTTCTTTCTGTAAATCGTTCTGTCTTACACATTTCTTTTGTTTTCTTAATTCAACCATTCCATCTTCCAATCAATAATTAATCTATGTCCTTAATTAAAAGCTTTCTATCTTTCTCCGTTCCTCTCCTTCTGTATTTAGCTCCTTTGTATCGTTTCTATATAGTAAGCTCGTATTACGATCTTCCTCCATACCTTAATTCATTCCCTTGTTGTTTCTGTCCTCCTTCCAACCTTTCTTCGTTCTTTCCCTGGTTTGGCCATTCTTACATTTTATTTTCATTTCCCTGTCCTTCATT
Organism: Harmothoe impar; assembly: GCA_947462335.1. Taxonomy (NCBI): domain Eukaryota; kingdom Metazoa; phylum Annelida; class Polychaeta; order Phyllodocida; family Polynoidae; genus Harmothoe; species Harmothoe impar. The sequence continues at coordinate 25,390,100 of OX381707.1, forward strand.
CCTTCAAAGAGAAAAGAAACAAGGCTCAAGATAGAGTCCGGGCTTGCCTCCAAAATGATTCTCTTGTCTGAATCTCTTTCTGACTCTTTTGATGAAGGGAGCTAGCTGACTCTCCTTAGAGAGCCCTGGTCTTACTTCCAAACGACTCCCTTTTATGACTCCTGTCACAAAAAGAGTCCAGGTTATTCCTAAACCGCCTTCAGAATGGGAGTCTATAGACACAGTGACTCCACTTGTAAGGGGAGTCATTGAGCAGTTTATATAGGACTCTTTGTAGACAATTCACTGTAAGATGTTGGTTTTCATTTTTGTAGGTGTACATTAGATTCTACTGTAGGTGTACAGTTTATTGTAGGTAAACAGGAGAATCTACTCTATATCAACAGCAGATTCTACTGTGTACCTACACTAACTATTACAGTGAAGGTCATTGAAGGATGGCTTCTTTGGAATAGAAAGTCACATGGGTATCTCTTTTTCTGTATGTATTTATAACCATTTCAATGTCTGTCACCCTAGATCATCTTTCTACTTTGTATTGGTGCAAGGACTATTATAGGTGAGGATATATATGCAAGATCCCTCCGGGCACATTAGTTAATATATGAAGGAACGTCTGAATTGTTTGGTACTACAGTCATTTTACTGTAGGAGCTGGTGTGTCTCCTATTTCTGTCTTGTATATGCACTTCTGCGACTCTCTTGGGGAGTCCTGCGACTCCCTTGGGGATTCCAGGCAACCATTTACTTACCTCAGCCGACCTGACAGCATGATGGCCCAATGAGACAGGTAAAATCGACAAATCGACATGAGCCTATTGACAAGGGATACGGCTTATTTCTTAGACTCGACACATGACATAGGCATTCCTTAAAATTATATAATAAAACTAACAAGTAACTGTAACATGAGGGCTGGTGACGAGACCCTTTTATCAATAGACAAGGGACATTGGCATTCCTTAAAATCGACAAGTAACACAGTACCTCCCTCCCTCGCCTGGCGCCTTCCAATCTGTCACATTACTTGCCGGCGCATCATTGATGCATCATGACGCATCATTGATGCATCATGACGACTGCGTATCGATCCCCACACACGTCATCTGTCATTGTATACGAACGGGAATTAGTACACATAGTTGAAACAGTTTCTATTTCTTTTTAGAGCTAGTTATGACTTGCAGAGACCACACCCATATGCCTAAGTTAGTATCACTTTGACTTGCCCTCAAAGGGTAACCCTCCCATGGGCCGCAAAGCAATTTGATGCAGTATAACCTTTGCCGTCATGATGCAGGAATGCAGCCCTGGCCAAAGCTGCCCGTGCAGAGCTGCATTCATGCATCAAGCCAAGCTCTAATTTGTCAGAGTATATATATTATACTTGAATTCAGCTCCAGCGAGTTAATCGCACGGGGTGCATGACTTTAAGCACTGTCCATAGCCTTTATTCCCGGTATAACAGGCTGGAAGGTTGGCCTATATACATTCATGCATCATGTCAATAAAGGGCATAATGCATCGAGGCACACTGCTGCCCTTGACACTTCAAAGACGGCATGTCCCCGAAGGATACTATTTGTTGCACCAATGCAGCCACAGCAAGTAACTCACTGGCGCTGCATTGGTGCTTCAGGCCAACCTTTCAGGACTGTCCCATTCACTCATTTATTCATTCAATCATTCATTCATCATGACGACAAGGGCATAGTGCATTACAGCATTATGCGGCCCTAAAGGGTTAAAGCATTATGCGGCCCTTAAAGGGTTAAAGCACTATGCGGCCCTTAAAGGGTTAACGGTGTTTATTGGCCCCCTACAATTAGCCTTATGTTCATATTTTACCCAGAAGGCCTTGTTAAGGCTTGTTACCGCCTGATCCCGTGACACGGCGCGGCGCGATGACGGATACGTCAAACGTCACGTCATCAATATTTAATATCTACAGACCTCTCTAGCATATATCCAAACACCGCTATACTTTAACATTGAGACATGTGTGTTTACTGGAATTCGTTTTCTATAAGAGGGTCCCATCCATATATCGAGTGAGTAAATAAGTAATGGTTGCTGAGTGCAATTTCGACAACTTAGGTCATATTCATTGCCACATAGATATGTGTCAAATGGGCACCAGATAAACAAAAGAAAAAGCGAAAAGAGGGATAATAAAGACCCTTCTAAGATTCCTGGTACGGATTGGCAAAGCTGAAAACGAGTAAAACTAACACATTTTTTGGCGTGCAGTGAACTATGATGCTGGGGTATTGTTCTGTTAGCTCCTACATATATATATGTATAACCCATGTCTATACGAAATACTACCAACACTATATCAATGACATAGTGCCTAAGGGATCGATGTCGATTCATGGACGCAGCTTTGGTGAGTTACTACAGGTTCTATGCATCATTAAAACAAAGGGTTAAATAACTATGCTGCCCTCAAAGGGCTAGGGCCGTGACATGAATAGAGCATGTGAATCAAGAGGTGTATACACACACAGAAAAGTAAAAGTGTCAAATGTGTCTGGTAAAATAGAGAGTCAAACTGCTAATGACTCTGCTTATATGAAGGGTCAACTTTAGTTGACTCTGTACAATCAGTGTCAACCAAAATTGACTCTGTACAATCAGTGTCAAATGAAGTTGACACTGCATATAATCAGAGTCATTAGCAGTTTGACTCTCTATTTTACCAGAGCCACGTGGGAGACACATTTGACACCTTTATTTTTCTGTGTGCAGTCAACCCCCACTTCCTCGAACATTTACTTCCCCAGACAGGTGCATGGCAACCTCCTTTGTATATTCCATTATATTTGGACTTAATTCCTCGGATAATTTGCTTTCTCAAACACTTTTCCTTGCATTTCCCAAATGCGAGGAAGTGAGGACCGACTTAGTGTGAACTGTCAACTCTTTAATGGCGGCCTAATGCATTAATTCCCGATTTCCTTGGTCGTCATGATGCATGACTGCAGCCCTGGTGAATACCGTTACCTGATTAGATGTGTGTGTAATGCAAGTACACCACCTGAGACACGTGTACCACCTATACCGGAGTTAGTTGTCTCTTTACACTAATTGACTGATGGAATGTAATCAAACACGGCCTTGGGCGCTCTCCAGCCTGGCTAAAGGCCAGCCTGACTCATGTTCACTGGGCCTAACAACATTAGTATCTGCCCATACACATTTCAATGGCGAAAGTGTGCTCTTGTAGATAACAAGGGTTGATTCACTTCCAAAGGGAGCTGCTCATGGCTAATTTAACCCTTTAAGGACGGCATCATGGCTTAATACATCATGCCCTTGGTCGGCATGACGTATGAATGCAGCAATCGCGAGGGCTTAGGAGGACCTATAGCTAAAGGGTTAATGTTTGCTATGTGGTAGGTGAACCTATAGCTAAAGGGTTAATGTTTGCTATGTGGTAGGTGGACCTATAGCTAAAGGGTTGATGTTTGCTGTGTGGTAGGAGGACCTATAGCTAAAGGGTTAATGTTTGCTGTGTGGTAGGAGGACCTATAGCTAAAGGGTTAAGGTTTGCTATGTGGTAGGAGGACCTATAGCTCTAATTAACCCAACTGCCGCCAGGTGTGATGTCACATCCGGGCACCCCTCCCGCGCACAGCCTTCTGGGACAGGAAGTAGTAGGTGGCGATAGATCAGGCGCCTCTACTGTCAATGTCAAACATGAAAACACAAACAACGCCAGGGTCTAGAAACCACAACACACTGATAATCTTTGGCTCCCTATACGACCAATCTCCCAGTCACTATAGGACACTATAGTGCCTAACCAAGTTAGTCATTTGTTAGCTCCCTTTATATGACCAACTAAGGTTAGTTAATAATATTGCCAGGTCAGTCAGTACTGACTAACTCACTTTAGTCTTTCCACTTTCACCATGGTCTTTTTACGTTAAGTCCTTTTGACTGAGGTATTAGTCATATTATGTTGCTTTGCCGCAGTCATTCTTGAATAGCACTTGGTCATGCCTGACCAATGTCCCTATGACGAGCCTAGCTGGGATAGCCACTACAGACTAAGGGTAGGGGCATTTAAATTATCAGTGCATGTAGACCCGCTGATACACCGACACCCAAAATGGGTATACCAACACAGTGTAAAACCCACATCATCTAGAACCAGCACTACCGAGAAGCGATACCGTCTAGAAACGATATCATGTAGATCTAGACCTGCCAGCATGAAAAGACAAAAACACCATCTAGAACTGACATCAACGAGAACTGACACCATATAGAAACAACACCGTCTAGAAGCAACATCATCTGTATAGGGACTGATGAAGTATCACGATTTAATTTGAATATTTGTTAACGTGTTTAAATACCAGGTGTTTAAACAGATCCAATGTACTTACTTTTTACCATCTATAATTATGTCATCATCAGCGTTTCTTTGAAAGGCTCAACTTGTTTGGGTTTGTCAATAAACATTTTTCAAACTCAAACTCATCTGGGAACGACACCATCTAGATGATCTAGGAACGACACCATCTAGAACTGATGCATCTGGGTAGAAGCGGCGGCTTAAAGGTAAAGTATAGTGCAATACTAAATTAGCAATTTTCAGATCGCCAGTGCGGCTTATACGATTCTCCAAGTTAGAGGTGCGGCTTATACGAGATTTATACCCGAGAAGCTTTGGAGAACCATAGTGTCATTAAAGGTTATAACCCGAACTGCAATAGAAATAGCAAACTCATAAGTAAAAGAAAAATTAATCAAAACAGGTACATCAAAACAGATGCTCGTCACGCCTTGATTGAGGGGGAGGACATGGTCGGGCTGTCAAACCAAAGCTCACTGACCCATTGTATGAATTAACCTTTAGGAACAGCATTGTCTTTTAATATACCTTTGTTGCTGCTAAATCACTCCTTAGGAGTGCATTTGTGTATCATGTTGACATCGTAGGGGTGATACACTCGCAGAGGGCGGTTATGGTGCACCGATGCATTGCCAGCGAGTTATTCGCCAGCACTACATTGGTGCATCATGACGACAAGACAAATGTTGTCTCGAGGTATCATGCTGTTTCGAGGTATCATGCCGTCCTTAAAGAGTTCATAGCACGACAAAGTACCCTCACCTACTGTTTGGTACAACCGTGAAATTGAACGAGGTGCTCTCCAAAACGCAGCAAACTATTTCTTCCTACCCTTTGATGTTTTAAGGTAAAGGAAAATATGAGGGTGGAGCTTTTATTGTCTCAACTCACCCACTTTGATTACACGAGGAAAATAAAGGGAATTCAAATTTATGAAAAGGCGAGGAGGACTCATGGTTAATAACCCAATCTTGATGGGGACTTTAAACTGCTATCTTCACGATAAACACAGAATATGTATTTCTACGCCCCCACAAATGATTTATGGATATACCAGAAATACGGATTCAAAGGATATTGAAATATACATACTGACACGGGTTCAGAAACGATTAGCCCGCAGTATAACAGTTGTAAGCCCATACGTGTTAACTTATAAATACAAAAGACAAAGGTGTAACAAACAGTGCGATTCAATTTGAGATACAGTATAATTTGATAACTATCATTTCTTATTTGTATTTAAAGGCGCACTGAACCCACGACGTCATTTGCGTACAAAACTCGGCAGGGCTAGGTCCTGAGCTCAGTGCACCTTTAATAACGCAAAGTTCAGTAACTACATTGTGTGTATTCTCCTCTACCACACAAACATATATTTTTATTCCCAAATAGCTTCTAAAACATGTAAATGATGTTCCATTGTAAGGACTGTGTGCACTTTTACAACCCACGTGTTATTGAATGAGGCCATTTTTTTTTGAGTTTATAACGTATTTTATTCACTTAGTGATTTTCAAAAAATACGATACATTCAATGTACTATGAGTACTAGGTGATGATGTTGTTTCCATGATGGTACTACACAGTTCAATATGGATATACAATGTAAATAAGTATGCAGGCATGTTATAATTGCCTAGGACACCAAGCCATTTGATTAGTGTCGACAGATGCAATTATACGGTAATCACACACAGTTACATCATAAGTAAATGGGGGTACTAATGACATTATTATGTAAGGGTGTTCCTTTACAATAGTGCATAGGTAACTCCTATGGTTTCAATTGTTTTGCGAGAAAGAGACGCATGACGGTTTGTTTGGCTTTTGCCTTAAATGCATCGCGATCTGTTAGTATCCGACATGAGGCGTTCAGAGTGTTCCACAGATCTATTCCTCTGTAAAGGGGGCTCTTGCGATAGCCTAGGGTATTAGAGTGTGGGTATACCAGAAGTCCAGTATTAGTGGATCTTGTAGTACGCCCACAGGCCAATGGCTGCTTAAAAGCAAGGCCAAGTACATCGGGGTCATGGTGTACATTATACAGGTATTTATGAAGTAGTAGTAGCAGTTGCATATCAAAGCGTACATTTAGATAGTCGACTCGAGCGTCCTGATGTAGGTCGCGAATATGATATCTTTTTTGCACATTTAGGCTTATACGTAGACATTTATTTTGTATGTGCTGCAGCCTTTTATGCTGGGTGTATACCACTCCATTGAAAAGGTAACCACAATATTCTAGTACTGGCATTATAGTTTGCTTGTATACGAGTAAGGCAGTGTTGAGTGACATTCGGCGCCGCATGTTACCCAGCATGTAGCACCTGTTAGAGGCACTACTTACATTCTTGCTGATTGTACTCTTAAGGGTTATGTTGTCGTCCAGGACAATGCCAAGGTATTCATAGCTGGTGCAGCACTGCAGGAGAGTATCGCCCATTTTTATCTTAGGGGGGGGGATATCAGGGGTTGGGGGGTTAAAGACCTCAATTTTGGTCTTCCCTGTATGGATCACTAGCCCACTGTTGCAGAACCAGCTGTGAACACTCGTGGCGTCATGTTGCAGTTTACTCTCAGCAATATGAAAATTGGACGAGGCGGTGTAAAAAACCACATCGTCCGCATACATGATTATTTTACAGTGTTTTACGACATTAGGGAGGCTATTTACATAGCAAATAAACAAAAGGGGGCCTAGTATCGAGCCTTGGGGGACTCCATAAGTAATGGGGAGGGTGCTGGAGGTAGTGCCATTGCAGGTAACCCGCTGGCTTCTATCCCCAAGATAGGCAAAAAGCCAGTCAGTGTATATTGGCGGGAGCCCTAGTTTCCTCATCCTATTGATAAGTTCTAGGTGGTGAATACTATCAAAAGCCTTCCGGACGTCCAGGAAACAGGCCAGCAGGTATTCAGATCGATCTCTAGCTGTATATATGTCATTTATTAGTCTGAACACCGCGTCATTTGTTCCCCTGGACGCCCGGAAACCGTATTGAAATTCGCTTAGGAGATTATTATTTTCCAAGTAACGGTAGATACGTTCATATACGATCCTTTCCATGATTTTGCTCGGGGTGGGCAGCAAGGAGATCGGCCTCCAGTTGCCTATATCAAGCAAATTACCGCTTTTGGGAAGGGGTATAACGTTGGCACAGGCCCATTGTTTGGGGAAAGATATTGTATGCAGACCACAGTTTATCAGAGAGGTTAGCTGGGGTGCAAGTATTAATAGGGCATCTTTTAATACAGAGGTATTAATATTGTCAAGGCCACTTGATTTATGAACTTCAATGGCCTTAACAAGTTCTACAACTCTGGAGTAAGGGACATTAGTGTCCGGAGAGGGGTCATAAATGTTGCTTATTGGGGTAAGCAGAGATGCAACATTTGGCAAATTGCCTAGGGAGTTAAACAGTTTGGATCCTATACCCGTAAAGAACTCATTAATATGAGTGGGGACAGAACCTGCTCTGAGTTCCTCACCTGTGTCAGCATGCTGTAACACAATATCTGGCTTATTAGGTTCAGTTTTACCTAACAGCATGGCAAGTTCCCGCCAGAACTTGGTTGGATTATTAGACAAGTTATTCAGTTTATTATGGAAATAGTCATCCTCGGCTGAGCGAGTTTTGGCATTTATATCTCTCCTAACCTGCTTAGCCTTCTCAAGCAGGTCAGGATCACTGTACTTGCCAGCAGAATACTCTCTCATGTACTCATTTCTTTCATAGATACACTCGAGGATGTCCTGTGTAATCCATGGTTTGTTGCGGTCCTTAAAGGACATATCTTTTATAGGACAGTACATATCCAAATAGTTAGTGATACAGGATAAAATGATAGACCATTTGTTATCTACATTGGTGGTGTTATAGAAAGTAGACCAGTCCAATGAGGTCAAATGATCGAAAAAATCAGATTGATCATAGTTTTTGTAGGAACGGCCTCGGACTGTCCTGACTATATACACTTCCTTGGCCTTTTTCTTAATGGCGAAAATGGGGAGGTGGTCACTGATCAGACAGGGGAGTGTCCCTTTGCTCATGACCTTGTCACAATCAGTACTGATTAGATCTATGCATGTCCCACCCTGCTGATTTGGGTGGGGGCGGGTTATATCAAAAATAATGTTAGTAAGGTTAGTATCAGAAATAGCACGGTTGTAGTACTTGGTTTTACAGTCATCTGGCTGCAGTACGTCTACATTTATATCCCCTATTAACCATCTTTCCCTGCCCTGTAAAGAGGGGTGCTGACATAGGGTTAGCATCGAGTCAATACAGTTTACATAGCTGCCGTTAGGCGGCCTATATACATGGATAAAGGTGGTTAGTCTGTGCTTGGGTTGTGTATAATTCATTACTATGGCTTCTATGTCCTTTCCTGAAGTGTTAAGAGGGGTTAGTAGAGAGCAATAAGGAGCTAGTCGGTCACACACATAGAGTAGTAGACCTCCTCCAGCTTTATCAATTGCTCGGTCCATTCTAAAGAACTGGTAACCCTTTACATATAGCTTTGGGTTGGGGAAGTCGGCTAGCAACCAACTTTCACTAATACAAATTATGTCAAAGAGTTTTACCAAGTCCGACATTTGGCTGAACTTCCGGTTTTGACTTCTTATGTTATAGTGCCCGATTTTCAGACCTGTCATTGCGATCAGGTCTGGCACAGCCGTGGTCATTTTAAGGACGAGGTGGCGATAGTTGTTAGTGTACATGTAGGTTTTGTATGCAGAGGCGTCTTATTGGCTAAGGTCTTAAGTACTAAAATCTTAAGTACTAGGGTGTCAGTGTAGGGTAACACCGACAGCATGTCGTTCAACAGGATTGGGGTATTTACATAGCATGGTGGTGCATGAAATGCACAGTAGTTGCGCAACTGCATCTGTGGTTTTTGCAAGCATGGCTACCCCACATTGTTGGCGGGATATAATTCTAGTCCATGATCAGTCTCACTCACTAACATAGCATATGTGTTTAAGGTATAATTCTGTATGACTGATGCATTTCTGGGACAGTCATGTGGAGCTAATAGGCTTGATCTCAAACGAGTTGTGCGTCTCATCAGAGATATATCCCCTGGATTTGAATTTCTTTATTCTATTGTGAAGTGCTATGTTTAATTACCTAGTCTGCCAACTTCAGATTGAGGGTTGGGTTTAGATTTAGATTTATCAAGCTAAACTAAACTAAACTAAATAGAATAAAACTAAACTAAACTAAACTAGGCTAAGCTAAAATAAACTGAGCCAAATTACATTGAAGCTAATTAAATAAATAACTAAATTAAATTAAATTAAATTATTGCTGGATTCCAGATGCGTATTTCATTGTACATCGGGGGAATACGAATATTACGACGATTGTCGTTATATTAATACATTCTTAGTAATCTACGTTCATATTCATATTCATCAAACAGAGGGAGCATGACGCCCCCACCGCATCAGAAAAGATGTATGGAGGGAGCGTCAGACTAACAGATTATATTGTCACATGATTAGTCAGACGATGCAGCGTCAGGGTAGCAAGTTATACAAGTTATACTGTCACACAATCAGTCCTAATTGCCCAACAAACTCAGAACAATGAGCTGAGCGAGTAGGAGTCTCAGGGGGATGTTCATTGAGCATGACATAATACAGTGTACATAGTATAATCAATGAGTCAATGCAAGTGATGAAGTGTTACAAGTGGCAGGCATAATTTAGGACAGTATGTCTTGCCTTGTTACTTTCTTATCTCACAGTGATAGAGAATGGGTGTTAAGCAGATCTCAAATAGAGAGTACAGTGGTACAGTGGAGCAAAGACATGTAGATAGACAGACTGATTGTGCCGCATCAGAAAAGATGTATGGCCAATCAATTGTCGTCAATGATCATCAAAATCTGTAACATATTATAAGTTAATCGAGGTAAGACATCTGATTGTGCCGCATCAGAAAAGATGTGTGGCCAGCTATCGATGTAAGATGTATTAGTGATCTATGATGATAATCTATAGGAGTTTAGTGCTTAGGCGCAGAACATAGTAGAGTAGGGGTGATACATAATAATATCCTCAACCCTAACAATCAACATCAGTCAGTCAAACAATCAGATGAGAGCCACTATAGTAGTAGTTTGGTCTACCAATTATTGATGTAGGTGACAGAGCCTGTTGGCCGCAGTAGCAGCCATCAGTTCCCTGGCACACAGTTGCACCAGTGTGGTCGTGGGGTGCAGACCATCCCTGAGATAGCCATAGTGGAACTCATATTTGTGAATGCGAGAGTGCCATTCGTGCAGTATTTTGTCAAACTTGGGGGTGTAGTACCTGTGTGACATGTTGACAGAGTATATTGCAGCATTGAGCATTATGATCAATTTCTCGAGTTCACCCTGTTGCTCATGCCGGCACATAGGATGAAGATGGTTCATGTCTCCTAGGTTGGCACTATAAATGGGCACAAATATTACCGGTAGTGATGGGCAGATCAGCTGGATCTTGTAGACCATGTATTGTAATTTCACCAGGAAGCTCGCTTTAAGCTTGTATGGGTCATCAATGTACTTGATACATGATCTTTTGTGGTCATCGTAATCCAGTAGATCACAGATCCCCCCAGCTATATAGATGCCAGAGTACACCTCACCTCCAAGGAGGCGCTTACATATTAGATTACTGAGTTTATCTAAATTGGCTCCCCCTTTACATACAGTCTTGTAGTAGTAGCCGGGAGTGAGGAATTCATCAAGGTCTCTGGTACGGGAGTCACCAATGAATAGTAGACTCATATTTATACTTATATTATAGCAATGTAAGGTGTGTTTCAGTCCTAGTGTAATATTGTATTGTATAAGGAGGCAGGAGGTGATCAAATAACCAATATAGACAACTATGTAATTATGTGTGCATATTCACTCACACATACATACATGTGAGTGTGTGTATACATATATATACATCCACACACATACGTGCGTGCACACCACGCACACACACGCACAGTATTCAGTTCAGGTGAAATGAAAAAATAGCAATGAAATGAAATGCAATTGAGCGAGTATCGTTTATACGTGAGTCAGTTATAGGTACTGTATGCTACACCTGTACAGGTGAGCCGCACCCACACTGCCTGCATGTACGGATGGCCAGTGTTGGTGGCAGCAGTAGTGGTGGTACCTCACCTATAACTGTATATGTGACGTCCTTGGGTGGGAGGACGTGGGCGTGGAGGCGGTGGGCAGTCGGAGATGTTGTGCTTGATAGCCCTGGGCTGATCAGCTGGGTTTTCAGCACGGAAGTCGTACAACACCGAGAGCTCGTACCTTATGTCCGCTAAGATGTTGCCCATAGTATTCCTCCCTTTGTAGCCAGTCAGGGTTAGTAGTACAGAGACCTTGTAGGGCACACCAATAGACCAGTACTCGTCTCTGCAGGACTCCAGCAGGGGGGCGTTCCCAGTCAGGAACAGCCTTTGGCGTAGCTCTGGGTGCTGGATGTATTTCTCAGTTGCGTAACTCTTGATGTAAGACACACGATGCAGGTACCAGTCAGTACCGTAGTCATCTACCTCGTTGCCCCTCGATTTATTGAGGGGGGCCCGACTCTCATCGAATATGTCCGTGGCCGCTGAATGGTCAGAACAATAACGTGCTTTGGTGTACTGGTACGCCTGCTCGACGGTGGCGAAGGTTTTGGTAGTACCTTCAATGTCCACCTCAATCTTGGCGGGGTAAAAATTACTCAACCACGCAGACTCTCCACTAAAGCATATACCTAGCTTTGTATGTAGGACCTTTTCCTGTTTGTTCTTGTGTAGGTCAATGTAGGAGGTAGGAGGGGGTGTGGAGGCTCTTTTCGGCCGTGCCTGTGGGGGTGGTGGGTGGGGGCGGGGTGGGGGGGGAGGGGGCATTCTGGGTGGTGGTTGGTAGGTAGGGTGGTTAGGCTTGTGCCTTGGGGCAGGGGTGGAGGTAGTCAGCGGCCTACCTCTCAGGTTGGGGGGGGGCGTGACAGCTTGGATGGGGGAGGGGTCACCATTGGTGGTAGGTGAGGCCGAGCTGTCGATCTGAATGGACCCTCGTGGCGGCAGGCGGGTGGGTGTTTTTACCTGTACATCCATTAGGGGTTGGACAGTGGCGGGTGGGCAGTCTTGTTTGGGTATGGGCGGATTCAGTAGTGGGTTGGGGACAATGTACAGTGAGGGTGCCGGAGTATCATGCACATTGGATGTGATCACCAGTGGTGGTGGTGGTAGCAAGGGGGGAGGGCGGGGGTGGGTAGGTGGCGGGTGGGTGATTGGGCGGTGGGCGGGACCAGTTGTTTTGGGTATAGCTCTGGCTGTAGCAGCAGGGGCACTGGCTGTTGCCTTTGCTGCTGCTGTTGCTCCAGGGGGCGGGGCTGTTATAACAGCCTGTGCTCCAGGGCGGGACTTCCCATTGAGGCGGGCGTCCATACCAATTGGTTTGAAGACACTGTCTATGCATTCTATGGCAGCATCTGTGGGAGGGTAGAGTGTGCCATTCAGAATGAGACCATCCAGGGTGAGTGATGCACCCACATCCCAGTCTTTCACATGGTTGTATATTGTTCTCAACCTGTAACGGTTCACACGTGCCTCTCAAGGCTCGTCAGGGTTGAGATAGACGCTGATCTTTGTCTGCTTGTCACTCAGACTGCGGATCCTGTCCCGGATTGATAGAACTAGCAACTGGGTTTCCGGCTTATTGAATGCTATCATAATAGGTTGGGGCTTTTTACCCTGTCTGCCTATACGAGCAATTGAGGATAGCTCTGTGGAATCCAGCTGGATACCTAGGGCATTTTTAATCCGCGCCCAGGTGCTGAAGATATCCTCATCTTTTTCTTTTTTCAGCCCAACAACGACCACATTGTAGGTGGTTGGCTGAGGTCCTGTAGTCCCAGGTTGCGGTTGCAGTAGTTGTTGTTGTTGTTTCGGTGGCTGCATAAGGAGGGGCGGCTTTGGGGGTGCACGGGGTACACCACTCACCAAGGATGCCACATAACCTTTGCTATGTGTGGCAGCTTGGGAGATAAGTGCCTTAGCATGCACTTCCTCTTGTGCTTTAAATGCACACCTTAGAGTGTTAAACTCTGTTAGATGTGCATCCAGCTTGGTCGTTAGGGCTTGGTGTTTGCTGTTCAGAGTGTCAATAGAGTTCTTATGGTCACTCCTCAGCTTGTGCATATCCGTGGTCATCTCAGCATGGTGTAGGCCTATGTCCCTTTCACAGGCGCCTACCCTGCCACCAAGATTTGTGAGCTGACGAGTGAGGTCAGTGGAGAGCGATGTAATTTTTTCATCAAAATTACTTTGGAGACTGGCCATACCATCCTTCAGGTGGCTTTTCTCGGCCATGTTGTCATGAATGTGTGAAACCATGGATAGTAGTCTGGTATCCATGGTGACTGCGCTACCTGTGACCGGGTATACAGGTAGAGTGTGCAGGCTCGGTGGTATGATGTTTGTATACACGCCGGACTCACCTGAGTCACGGACACGCGCATTTGTTGTTGTTGACCTCATGGTCATGGCTGGTCGCTGTGTTGGGTGGTTGGTGTGCGGGGGCGGTACATCAAATTGTCCAGTGGCTGGCGGTGGGTAGGCAGGTGGCGGTCCTGTGTGGGCGCTCATCTGGAACCAGTTTGGCGGTGGGTGGTTGTATGAGGGCCTTTTTCTGTCTGCGGCTGCAGCAGGGCTGTGAGGGGGTGAGGCATAGCCGTCATCCTGAGTACCATAACACGTCCCCATATTTAGAGATGCACTGAGTGCGTCCCTAAAGTCTGCTATGGGATTCCTAGTGGTGGGTGGGTGGTAGTTACCGGCAGTGTCATTACCTAATAGGTAGTTTGAAATGTTTGATTGCCGCTGGGGGTGGTCGTCACCTAACCCATGCAACATACTGTCAGTGGGCAGGGGGAGGTCCGTGTTTATCCTAAGTGACTCAGGGGGGAGATCAATTAGGGCTGTGGAGCTGTTGTAAGCTTGGTGGGCGGTAGCAATTACCACCTGTGACAAGGGGTTGTTTACAGGTGGGAGGGTGGGTGGTTGCTTACCGGCCCTAGCTTGTTTACCTTCCAAGATGGCCGGGGCGTCCTTGGCAACCATAGTATTGTTCAGAATATCATACCTGTTCTTTTTGTGTAGGGGTGATATCTCATTTGGGCTGGAGTTAACAAGATCCGAGAGTCCTCCAATACTCCTCGGGCGTTTGGGGGTGCCTGAAGATGGGGGTTCAGTGGGTGTCCCTACCTCCATGTTGGCACCGGGGAGGTGCAGGGCTAGGTGCCGGCGGCCTTTCTGTACGGCCTCCTTGGCCAGCCGTCGGTCTAGCTTCCTGGTCTTCTTGGTCATATCTCAGTATTTCCGTGGAGTATAACTCCAAATGTATGTCCTAAGTGATCCAGCTCACTTTATAGAGTCCCTATGCACATCCTAACATAATCCTAAGCGTTTGGACTAGTATAATCCCTAGATATGTGGGGAGCATCGTGAAGCACGTCAGCACTCTACGGCGGCCATCTCAAAACTATAACTTAGGCATTATTTGTAGTGTATTACACTATTATGGTACCCGATCTGAATCTGTATAGTGAAACCCTTTATGTATTTCTACACTCTAAGAAAAGTGTGTTATGGTTACATGCTTTTTTGAAGCCACTTTTAACACACTTTTATATTGTAACACACTACACACTACTCAAAGTGTGTTGATCTCAAAAGTGTGTTACTCTGTTATCATCATATGCCTGTACGAATCATGTAATGTGCCATAGTCAGTAACACATTCAGGTTGACCAGCTCAGTATTGCTTTTATTAATCCAAGTGATTGACGGCAACAACAAAACAAGCAACCCTGAACTTGAGCTTTGTGTGGATTTGATGGCCGATGCCATCCACATGCTTAGTGTCTAATAAAAAGGCCATATTATATATAATATATTTCTTTTGTGCTTTACATATTAAAAAGAGAGTTCTGGCCTCTCTCTACAACAAGCAGGCTGAGACCCCCCTACACAATTACATTTTGAGCAGAGAAAAAAAGGCACATGTCCTGGAACAAACCGCTGGCCACTCATGCAATAGGCAAGCACCTTACCTACTGCTCCACAGAGGTTATTCTTAGGAACTGTCGATTTTTCTTGCAGCCTTCTGGGTGTGGGAATAAAAACTGCTATTCACAACCCATGGGGGTGCGAATAACTATGCCTATTCACACGCCTGCAGCATGCGGATAGCACTTGCCAGATTGGCCAGTATTGCACAATTAAAGGGTATTTGTGACAAAACATGGGAATCTGACATTAGGGGAAAACACCTTTATTTAAGTTCATGTCTTCAGCTACAATTTGATGCTTCAAGCATCAAAATATTTGAAATAGTTGCTGAGAAATGATATCTCTAAGCTGGGGTGGTAGGAACATGTAGAAACTTAGAATAGACTGCAATGCGATCACATATCAATCTATTTTCAAATAATTCATATAAATCATAATTATTAGAAATTAAACCAATAAATGCATTTATTGTACATCGATTTGGATCTGGTAGGAATATTGGCATTCTTTTTTCAGTTCTGAAGTCCTCATGGATGGGGCAATTGGATAGGGATAATCTTGATTCGAAAAAAAGAATGAATTGATGGTTTCCATGGCAACCAAATGTCAACAAATGGGCTAAAAATGGCTAAAAACTTTCTCGTTACATTCCAATTTACATCTTGTCTACATGTATTGAGTTGTCATATGGGCCTACACTATAACATTGGACTATTATATCTATGTGCCAGCTTAAATGGCATTGGTTAAATGTATGGAATAATAGCAAAGGCAGTTTTTTTCTTTAATGAGTATTACAGAAAAATGAGCACTGTAACATGACATTGTGATCTTTTTTCCATTTCCTATTTGATTATGTTTTGAACTATCATTATCCAAAGTAATTTGCAGATGGCAATAAAATAACATGTTCATCTGATGACCAAAAGGAAATTCTTGTATAGCCATAGTTAATAAGAGTTAGCTTTCAAGTGGCTTTCCCATAGAATTGAGAACCATAACATATGTCATTTTCTTAACATTTTCTACTTTCACCAAGCGACCTTTTTAAAAAATTGTTTCTAACTATCAATGCAGACTTTAAAGCCTTTCTTCCCAAAACAAGGGTTCTGGCTCGCATGTTTCCTTACGAGGAGGGAGTTTCCGATGGGTACTTATGGAGTTCGTAAACTCCTTATGGACGTCCGTAAGTCAGTTGCATATACAAGAAACACCTTCAGGGCTATGGCCCAGTGTATGTAATAGATAGACAATGGTTATGAAAAGGTATGTAGAATTAAGCACAGCTTGCCTGTGGGGGCCAGACGAGGGCGAAGCCCAAGTCGCCATACCAGCAAGCTGTGGTTAATCTACATACCTTTTCATAACCATTGTCTATCTGTTTTAAACCAGGGTATGCTATATAACCAAGGTGCGAACTCTATTGTTCTACCCCACCACCGTGGTTTAAGAATTGTTATCCGTACATGCGCACACCCATGTAACTAAACCACACTTAGAGTGCCTACCCTGATCTAATGGTACACTGGTATTATGTACAATAGGATTAAACAATATTGCTGACGAAGGATAAACCTAGATATCCGATAATATCCTCCCCCACATAGACATAATTTAATGCTCTAAGTGCCGCAAATTGCTTTAATGTAGCACCACCTTGTCGGCATGATGTATTAATGCAGCCCATTTCTGCATGAATGTATCATGCCCACCATCTGGGAGTGAATCATCACACATAAAGCGCTGGTGAGTTATTTGCCAGAGCTGCATTCATACTTCATGACGACAAATGGCATAGTACTTTAGTTGAAGTGCTATGCAACCCTTAACTCACTCCCACTGCATTGCTGCACCCAGGGTTGACCGGTGTTCTATCATGGCCTGATGTCTGAGTACAGCAGAGGCAATTTCCGAATTTTTTTTCATACTTTAATTTCCACTTAAAGTTGTTCAAAATGTCATTACAGTATCATATTTGCAGGATGGGACACAATAGAATATTGTTGATGGGTAATAAGAGTCAATATAGAGGGTCCCATGAGCACAGGTATAGTCTTTTACGGTGTATTCTCAATGCGTGGACATATAGCGTGCACTTCAAAACTCTTAAACTGAGCATACACCTGATGAAACGCTGGACTCTGGGTAATAATGTCGTGAAGATAAGTTAGGACATGAAGTATAACCATTGAATATTGTGGATAATTTTAAACTAAATTGATTTTCGAGTCCAATTCATCTGACCATGCCACCTGAGAGGGTTAGAGATGATAATCCCCCTGTATGCATGATGTTATAATGATCACAGTAAGGAGATAACGGACCCTGGACATCCAGGCTTTATCCTCTTATACAACTATATATAACCCCTTCGCACTCGAAAATCCCCAGGTCAGCAAAATCTCATACATGGTGAATGGTTCATTAAAAGTGAAACATTTTATGTGCAAGACATATGAGGTCCAACTTAAAATTAGTACATCCGAATATTCCATTTTGTAAATCCTACTTGAATTTGTTCTACACACTGTTACAATACCATATGGAAGGGTGAGGAAATAATCAAATACATTATATGGGTAGTAAGGTTCATATCTATAGGGGGTGCCTGGTACCCAGCTTTAAGCCTGTCTAGCGTATTTCTAAGGGGTGGGACTTAATGAATGCATACCAAAAGTTGCACCATGGGCTTAAATTTGACTTTAATCAAATCACTGATACATCGTGTAAATGTACTGCTGCTAAAGATTGCCATGCTTTATGAATTCATCAAAACCCATATATCATTGATATGTTGATATACAACACTAACGGCCCTAATATCGATCCCTAAGGGACTAAAGTCATCGCATTCGCAATTTATTACGTACATTATAGTTAGTAAATCGTTTTTAAACCAACCACAACTTTGTTCACTACACCAAAGGGTTAATTGTCATCAGTCTTGCAGGTCCACCTTACCATTGAACGACTGGCATTGCTTTGTTATTATAGATACGGCACCGATAAGGCGAGATGTATCACCCAGTCTCCTTATACCCACACAGAGAAAAGAAGTAGAATCACGTACTGTAACTCCCAACTTGATCATTAACGTAACTCTTCCCGGGACTCTAAAGTGACTCCCTAACATTGGCAGGACTCTGTAATAACTCTATAATGACTCTTATTCTAAGACTCTCTAATGATTGGGAGTCACTTTAGAGTCATGGGGAGAGTTACTGTGAGAGTCACTGTGATTCTACTTTAATATTTTCTCTGTGTCTACCTCCCATGACTCCCCTCTCTAGGGGAGCCCAGGTCCTTAGTTGACTCCCATATTTGAGCAATGCAGCTAAGTGACTCCTCTATTTCAGATGTATTGCTATGTTCCATTTTATGACACTTTTTCATTATGTGCGTTACCACCCTGACAAAACTTGGAAAGGCAAACACCTGAATAAAAGTTCAGTTTTTTTTAAACAAATTAACTAAATATCAGTTTTCACGGCTTGTCAATGAGGTGATTATTTAGGTTCCTAGAGTGTAAAACATGGGGAAATAGAATTAAACAGGGTTTAGATAATCCACCAGATGGAACATTCCTTACAAATTAAGCAACTAATTTTATCTTTCTTCGTATGAAATGATTTAAATCGGGTGTTGTTGCTGGTTGCTGGTTGTTTACGTCTGGGGCTGTATTTATAGGACGGTACCATGCGGGTTGATAAACACGGAGCATGGAGGAGTTTATTAATTATTGACAAATGGCGGCTTCTTCTTTATCAACCCTTTAATCCTTTAAGGATGGCATGATGCCTTAATGCATCATGCCCTTGGTCGTCATGATGCATGAATGCAGTCCTAGTGAGAAACTCACCAGTACTGCATTCAAGCATTCTAAGGTTGAGACATGATGCACCAATGCAGCGTTGGCAAGTTACTCGTCAGGGCTGCATTGGTATATTATGACAACAAATGTCATCTTTTAACGACATGCATCTTTAAAGGGTTCAGGTGTGTTTGCGAAGGCAAACTGACTCCTTTTGTGTAATTATAGCTTTAGAGCAGACGTAAGGGGGCTGATAAGGTCTATGTGCTACCAGTACTATCATGTCATATCTGCATGTTGAACCGTATACGTGCACGATGGGACTCTTCCTAATACATCTTAATTTGGTTCAGTTTGCTTGCCTGCCGTTTATTTAATTAAGTACTTGATAACTTGAATTTTCCCTCATTTTTACTATAAAGCACGATGGTCCGGGGTCTCATAAAGGTTTTTCTA
Source organism: Harmothoe impar (assembly GCA_947462335.1). Lineage (NCBI taxonomy): Eukaryota > Metazoa > Annelida > Polychaeta > Phyllodocida > Polynoidae > Harmothoe > Harmothoe impar. Next base: position 25,409,802 of record OX381707.1, read on the forward strand.
TTCTCTAAGTCTAAGTAGATACCTGTCCGTAAGTTCAATAGTTTTCCAATCTTCTTTTTTATCCCCACAAGCCGGCCTATCAAACTTATATAATTGTAGCGGATTGGAACCCCATTTATCACAGTTTTCCAGTCCTATAGTGTGAATATATATGCTGGTTTTGAATTGTATAACGTCATGATGTGGATGACGTCGTCATGACGTCATCTGACGCGTTCTGACGTCCTTGTTCCGTTGCACATCTGTAGGTGGCAGTAACTACATCCGGGCTCTCCGCAACAGGAAGTGGTTCTCAAAGAGAGGCTGACATAACGAGTTAACCGTCACCACACCAGGTGGCAGTCCTGAACCAACAACAGTGTTGTCTCTGCTATAGTAAGGCACAAGAAGGGGCAAACTCAACCTGGGGCCTTGACGTTTACATACCTTACGTACCCTGAAACTATTTACCTTGCATAGTCTAAGCATAGATGTATTTCGCCTTAGGTTTTACCACTTCAGTTGCAAACTATCAGTTTTAGAAGAAAAAAAAAGAAAAATAACCGGAAAGTAGATTCGGGGGTCAGGAACCCTAGGATATACCTATACAATAACATTACAAACTATACTCTCAAAACCGAGCTGAAACGAATTTATCATAGCCCATTACTACGCATGCTATGCAGCTTAAGAATATGCGAGGTATCAAATGATAAGGCATCTTGTCCAATTCGTCCCCTCGGGACTATGCAATCTCATGTGTTGTATGAAGGGGAAGGCCTCATTCAAACCATGAACAGCATATATGAGGGGTAGGTTAAGGGACCAAGTGGGTTCCACAAACTGAGACTTCCTCCCCCACGCCAATTTTTCCAAAAACACCTGCACATAAAACAAAGTGGTCAAGGGGGAAATCAATTGACAGGGGATGAATGGGGAAGGGAGGAACATAAGTGCATTGTGGAAATGTATGCTATAATGGCTAGGGGAGTGGAGGGTAAGATGGTGGAGCGGCAGGGGGTATTACATGAGAGTGGTGGGTAGGGAAAGTGACGCTGTGCAGGCCTGTTTAGAGAGACACAGTAGATTAACCCTTTAAGGAAAGATGTCGCTAAAAGATAACAATTGTTGTATTGATGCACCAACGCAGCCCCGGTGAGTAACTCACCAGTGCTGCATTGGTGCATAGTGCCGAGCCCTCAGGGGTGTCTTAATGATTGGCATAATGCTTCAATGTAGCCCGGGCAAGTTACTCACCAGGGCTGCATTCAAGCATCATGACGATGCATTAAAGCTTGACCGTCATGGTTGAAGTGAGGCCAAAAGCACTTTTGGATAGAGTTCAGTTTTGATTCACAAGAGGGCTCTTAAGGGCTTGGAGCTCAGCTCTTACAGGCACAAGATAGGGTGAACAAGTTGTAGCTGGACAATGTTCATGGTCCCCTGTCCAAACACTGCTGCCCTCTGGTGGAACTGTTATTTTAGTCTATGTATGGAAAATGCTGAACTTATTCCCTGACGGCCCAGCTTTAAGGCATTGTACGGTCTTTAAAGGGTTAAGGTGTTGTGCTGCCTGCCGCTAGTCCAGTTACACAGCAAACCTGGACATGCACCTTAAGTCGGACACCATTAGTTTTGAATTACATAATCAATATACAGTACAATCTACTGTAAAATGGATTTACAGTGGAATATATATACGGTAGATTTACAGTAGATTCTACTGTTTACCTACAAAAAACTGTACACCCACAGTAGAATCGACTGTACACCGACAATAATGGCAACCAACCAATCACCAGTGTAGAGGAAACCAAAGGTGTTTCTCCTTCTAACAAATACGACATACAAAATATCAGCCATTTTACATATACATGTTTTGTTTTGGAAATTTCTGTCTTTCGCCTAAAGAGGCTACTATAGAAAGGTAGCGTTTGTACCCAGTACCCCCCGTCTTAGATACATTTTATATATACCTCGCGTATAAGCCTAACTCACGTATAAGCCGCACCCCGACTTTGGGCCGATCCTATAAGCCGCACCAGCGATCTGAATTTGGTGGCTTTAGTACTGTACTATAGGAGCAAAACTCGCGTATAAGCCGCACCTGGACTCTGTGCCGATCCTATACTATAAGCCGCACCAGCAATCTGATTCGCGTACTAGCCAAGGCTTATACGCGAGGTTTTACGGTACTTGGTATTATGCCTTCCTAAAAATGGGGTGTTCATGCTTTATTTAAAACGGCAATTCATTTAATGGTTCAATTTCCATGGTCGTCCATTGCTGGTCTAGGAGCATCACTTTGAAACAACAACAGAATGTATTCTGCTCAGCTGTGCTTTGTTGATCTGTGCAAGTCAGGTGTAGTCGCCGAGTAAACCAATATGCCAACCCTCCAAATAGAACCTTAGAATGACACAAGAACGGATCTTGTGTAAATCTCATGAAAAGGATGAGCTTTATTCACGAGATAGACGGATACACCGGGTTCTTGAGCATAATGAATGTTCCTAGAGTGACATGTTGAATTGTGATGTATATTTCCCCACTTTTAATGGTGCGAATGATAAGAAATCGCTGAATATATGACACAACAAAATTTATCACGTAATTCATTGGAAAATTTGTCTATATCTTGAACCGTGATGGTGTATTTTCTCAAGCGTCATCCGTTCAGATGCCAAGAAAGATTGTTTGAACATCCCTGTGTAGTAGTTTAAGAAAATGTGTGTAAGTGGTATAGGAAAGTGTGTGTAAGTAGTATAGAAAAGTATGTGTAAGTAGTATAGGAAAGTGTGTGTAAGTAGTATAGGAAAGTGTGTGTAAGTAGTATAGGAAAGTGTGTGTAAGTAGTATAGGAAAGTGTGTGTGAGTAATATAGGGAAGTGTGTGTGAGTAGTATAGGAAAGTGTGTGTAAGTAGTATAAGTAATGTAAGAAAGTGTGTGTAAGTAGTGTAGGAAAGTGTGTGTGAATAGTATAGGAAAGCGTGTGTGAGTGGTACAGGAAAGTGTGTGTAAGTAGTATGGGGAAAGTGTGTGTGAGATGTATAGGAAAGTGTGTGTGAGTAGTATAGGAAAGTGTGTGTAAGTAGTATAGGAAAGTGTGTGTGAATAGTATAGGAAAGCGTGTGTGAGTGGTACAGGAAAGTGTGTGTAAGTAGTATAGGGAAAGTGTGTGTGAGTAGTGTAGGAAATGTGTGTGTGAGTAGTATAGGAAAGTGTGTGTGAGTAGTACAGGAAAGTGTGTGTTAGTAGTATGGGAAGCATGTGTAAATAGTGTGTGTGAGTATTATAGGAAATGTGTGTGTAAGTAGTATAAAAAAAGGTGGGTGTAAGTAGTATAAGAAAGGTTCTGGTATAAGGCCCCTAATGTACGTGTGTCGTCCTACTAGTTGACTGGTAAATCCTGTTACTATATCCCGGTGTACAGTAGTCAAAACTATAATAACCTTGATGTTGTGGTAACAGACATATTTGCAGCAGTTATGAACATGAGTATTATTTCAGTTTCACTTTATACCAAGCAAACCAACATTTGTCCATTTCTACTACCCGGTATCATTTTCGTTGAGATACTGTCATAAAAATGATCAGTTCCATACGTGATTTCTATTTTTGAGAGGCCAAAGAGTTATTTCCAACTTTTGTTTTTCATATGTAAGTCCTCTCAAATTATGTAGTCCCCAGACTGTCCACCATGGTAATACCCCCATGGTACCAACAACACCCACATTTATGTCGCAAACACATTTAAACAGACTTAAAGACAACACAATGGAGTCAAATCTACATCTTTTATTACAGCAGTAAGTGAACACCTACCTAGTGGGAACTACCGGAACTACATGACAGAGAGAGTTGTCATGGTAACAAGCTACTAGATGTAAACAAACACTAGTACACAGAATATAGAAACTTTTTGTGAAACCCGTATCGTTTTAATTATAATATTATGTCTTTGTTTATCTGTTACTAATCTTTAATCTATTAAAGCTGCGTCATGATGTGTATGTTTTGGCGCCAAAAACTTCCAAAAGTCGTCTGCTGAATCCAATTCAAGAAGGCGATTTAGTGACGTCACTAGGGGACACAACCTGACTGCAGTTCGCATTTCTCCCTCCAGATGGCGCCACAGACAGTAGACGTGACGTCATGGGGTGACGTCATGAGTGACTCGGAGGGAGTGACTTGGGGAGGGAAGCGTGAACGTCACCGACCCATCGAAAGGTTAGTTCGTATCACCTAAGTGAAACTTCTATAAAAGCTCGCCATTTTTGTGATTTTTTTCTGAAGTAGAGGAGGACGATCCCCTACTGCCACCTGTAGGGAGAAAATATCACCAGAATTAATAAAGTACGATCGGAGTATGGATTATTCACTTTAAGAAAAGCTAAGAAAAGCTGCCCTGTGATATAAAGATGTAAAATCATATGTGTAGAACAAACAGACCGGCTAACACAATAGGTCGAGCATGAGACCTCACGTCTGAAGGTCTGAGATTCCTAATGACATTTCTGCCAATCTGTATGAGAGGTAAACATACATATCATGGATATTAGAATTATCTTTATGTCTATACTCTCATAGTACAGGCGAAAGTTCAGTATAGATCTACCGGGTACATCAGGTAGCTGTTAACTGGCATCTACAGCAAAAGAAATATACACCCACAGCAACATTTGCGGTATTTTCATTACACCAAAAGTGCTGTTTAGCTACATTCTGCTGTTTAGGAACAATAACTTTTGACAGTGTTGGGTGAGCTGAGATTAGAGACAGATGCCACCATCCCTTGATATAGTCTGCTGTATTTCACGAGGGTGGGGGGGGGGGGGGGCTGAGGCAATATCCCATGAAGCTGCAGACAGAGTGGGATGCACCATAGCTCTCATAAGTGAAATACATCAGAGTCGTATCATTGCAGTTGGGATATGCGTTGTTTTTTTTAAATTCGAGGCCATTTAATGATTGAAAGAAAATATTTTCGTAGCCCATTGAAAATGGCACATTGTATTCAATGGAGGGCATTAAATGCGGCCCTTCAAGTACTTAGGTATAGTAAATGTTGGATCTCAAAAAGAAAATCTGCAGTACAGACCGTGAGTTAGTGCTTGCTGGTCTCCTCCTCCATCTTGGTCTGCATGCACTGGTTGATGCGGCTAGCCTCCACCTGACAGAGAAAACACGGATCAAACCTTTTATTGAGGGACTACACTGTAAATATAGTTTTTAGATCCTAAACACTTATTTAAACACTTATCATGTTTGTTATTCTAAACACTTCTATAGGAAGGTATGTACAAGTGTCTAGGTAAAAGTGTTTAAATTCTAAACACTTTACGAAAACACTTCTCTATAATGTGTTTACAAATCTAAACACCTAAACACTTATAGAATGTGTCAAGCTGTAATGTGCTTAACATTTAAACACATTCGAAGATGTGTTAACAATTTAAACACTTATCTAAATATTTGGGCTAAACACTTTCAATATAAACATTTTAGCAGTATTTAGGTAAAACACTTTTCAAAATATTGTCTAGAACCTAAACACATTATATTAGTGTTCCAAATCCAAACACATAAACACTTATTCTAAAGTGTTTAGTTCAAACGTGTTTAGAATCTAAACACTTTTTATAAATGTTTAAAATAACGGACAAGTGTTTGAATTCTAAACACTTTTTTTTACAGTGTATGTTACATTTAAAGCGGCTGAGCAGAACTTCCACTGGTTATGGTGAGAAGAGCTGTGATATATAGGGACTGAAAGTGTGAGGATTTGATTAGTCAACTCCTGAAGACAAGTTTGTCCAACAAGTATTTATATGGGTTTGCCTGAACTCTACTGTTATAGAGTCCATGCCAGGGACTGGGATTATGCAGGAACATAGTACCATTATAGTACATGAACATAGTACCCAGTATATTTTATCTGTTATCTTTACCTCACCCAGCCAAATTATAAATGGCGGATATACCGGCTATGGATCTAGGCCCACAATAGGCATTGGGGATGAACAGGCAACTATCTGGTTATAGCTATTGACTAGTGGTTATTCTAGTAGATATTGGTACTGGTAGCCTATAGATTAAATACTCACTCATTTTTGCTATTCCCCTACGCGACAGCAGTCATAAAATGTTTTCAATTCTTGGATACTAAATTTAAAACTAAAGGAAAGTGTTTTTACTGTAGAAATAAACCAAATTGAACCAGCTGATAATACAGACCTGCCAGTAATACCCTTCAGAACCCCATGGGTTTGTTAATAGAAGAACCCACCTGAATGGTTTTATACAGGTTGAAAAGTGCCTCTGGATCAAAGTCTGTGCAGTCTGTCCGTTTGCCGAACCCCACTCCTCGTTTTCCATTTCCCCATTTCCCAGGCAGGGAGAAGGAAAACTGGGCGCCACTAGCCTCGAAGTGGAACGCCACCACGACGCAGGCGATGAAGAGCAGTGTCCAAGTTTGCCGCATGGTGGCGTTACTGTCTGTGGTGAATCTGAGATAAAGGTAAAATACTTAATAGAATGGGCAAAATCTGATTGAAAGAAATAACCCTAAAGATTTGATCAAATGTGAGGTAATAAAACATTCAATAAAATTAATGATAATCCCTGTGAGGTTATTTGGGAAATGCTTCAACAACAACTTCAATGATAATAACATGTGCCCTAAAACTGCCGTCCAAGTACGATAGTGAAACCCAAGTTGCCTGTTTATTTCTTAAAGGGCCGCAAAGTGTGTAAATGCATTATGCCATTTATCGTAGAGTTACTGTCGGGCCTGCATTCATACATCATGCCGGCCAAAGGCATAATACATTGAAATGTGTTTCTTTAGGCCACTTAAAATTGGTTATCAGCTTTGCGGATGATGCGTGCATCCTTTAAAGAGGGCCTCATTTTCTTATAAAAAAACATACATATTTTAGGAAAAAAATGCAAAAAAAAATGCGCTTCTAAAAAAAGTCAGAATAAAAGTTGTAAAATGTTTAATATCTCAGCTGTTAATTGGGGTAGAAACGTAGTTTAAAAGGCATTTCAGGAAAAAAAAGAAGGCCCCCCCACACCTGCAGGAAAAAAAGTGAAACAAAATAAAAGAAAATGCGCCATCCCGCACCCCTTTTCCCCACAAAGTGTCCGCAAAGCTAATAATTGATTTTAAGTGGCCTTAATTAGGAACAGCTGAGTAGGAAACGAGCTCGTCATAACGGTGGTCAAACATCCCACGGCACCTCCTGGTAGGAGGCAACTTAACTATTACAGTCAACCCTTGATAATCCAGTCTTTGACAATCCAGTCCCTCACCTTCCAGTCATGATTTACTGGGAACCGCTTTTATGGCACTATAATAGTCTTGGTAATCCAGTTATTTCAGCTTCCAGTTCCAATGGCTGATTATCAGCAACACAATGTGTAATTAGTATTAAAAAGTGATCCAATATTTTTACAATTTTGACTGAAACAATAACCAAATACTATTATTAGGGATTCCTTTGATACATCCACTTCAAAGACCCACTCCATGACATTTACTACATGTATGGCTGTTACATGGTAAAAGGGGATGAGGGGTAACATCATCCCACTGTTAGCATATAGGGGGCCTACATGTAGTAAAGTACTCAGTGGCAGGATGCTGGCTAGGAGTATTGCTTTGTGTAATAAATTAGATGGGTATAAGTGTAATGTAAACACTCTATATTAAAGAATCTGAATTACTAACTTAGACAAACTGATGACACTGATTGCTTCTTGGCCTATCCCAGTAAACACGCCAACGTAGCTCAGACGTAAATCTACGTTGTTTTGGGGTCTGAACTACGTAGTTTTACAAGGTTTATGAACGTCAAAACATTAAGGTTCATTTACCTGTTACAGACCTACAGGTTTGATTTACGTTCATCAACGTAAATAGTCTAATAATAATATATTAGACTATAATGAATGACCCACCATTCAACCCCCACAAAAATCAAAAATATATTGCAGTTGTATGTTGTATTGACACAGTACATCAACATAAGACGTAGCATATACAATGTCGTCCTCATGCATGCAGGCTTGATCCCACCACCTTCAGATTCAAAGTCACCAGCTCTACTGTATGAGCTAGCGGGTCAAGTGCTGACTTTTCTTCATGTTGCAGTAATAATCTCATAATTGGAAAATTAGGTACTCTAGGGCATCTGATCATGTGACACCTAGCCATGATTCCCTCGTCAGTGTGGGAGACAGAACCATATTGCTATTTAGTGTATACTCATAGACACACTCTCACAGCATTCAAAAATGTGGACCTTTTTCTCTCTAAGGGTCCGTGGGGGGTGACGAGTACCCCAAGTCACCCCCCTGGCTACGGGCCTGTTAACACTTCTGATTACAGTGGCTTTTTATCAGGAACGGGACCAACCGGATTATCAAGCGTCGACTGTAATCTGTAGTGGAAGATAATGCCACCTGTCGAGATAATATCATCTCTCTGTAGGGGTAGACAGCCATCTCAATCTGCCGGTGGATGATCTATGTTAAAAAATGCAGTTATATTTGAGTCTAGACCAAACATCTTCTACAGGTTTAAACCCCACAGAGAGGCCTTCTAATCCTTCCTTCTACTGCAGAATGCCAGACTGCATTAGACACACAGTGCTGCCGCCAGTGGCCGTCACTCACACTACCACCGTCTCATCCGGGCACTCCCGCTCCTGTCTCGTTGGATCTCACCCACGGCGTGGTTTGGCAAGATGTTGACACTAATTGTGCCCTATGAGGTGGGTGTGAGGTGTGGCACATGGCCCAGGGACCAACACGACAACAGAGGACAGGAGATAAGGTTTGGGAGTACAAATAGATTGCCTTGGGTGGGCGTAAGGTTAGGTAGTCAAATTTGACACTAGTTTTCCTTTTTGTCATAGCTTTCTTGCCGATATATATTATTCAGACCCTTTTCCGTCTTTGCAGGGTCAAGGGGGGCTACTAGGCCCCCTAGTTGTCCCCCAGCGGTCCTGTTTCTCTATGAAATTGCGAAAATCTGATTGCTGAATAGAGTGCAATGGGCTAGAAACAGCTTAAGTTAACTTTTGCATATCAATAAACTCTTAACTCCTAAAATGTGAATTTAAATCGCAATAATAAATCGTTTTCCTATACATTTTGGACCCCTTGGTGAAAGAAATTGAAAAGAAGTACTCTCTCGTCATATTTTCAGTGCTTGGTGATGAGAGATCTTCTGATACGGCAGGCAGATTGGGCAAGTTATCGACATTACAATGTGCTATACTATACTGAATCTGGGACCTCCAACTGTGCTAACCTTGATAAAATCAATTAAAATGTAGACAACACCTAACCTAAGTGTCATTTGCAGACACTATCAGTAAACTTTCCACCCTCCTAGTTGCCACATTTCCCACTAGCTTCACAACCTACAATGGGATTCCCTGAAGATAGCACCAACCCCTCCCCACATTTCATTGCCCCGCTTATTTGTCTAAGACATTGGGTATCCAGTCCAGCTGTGAGATCATCAAAGAGGCCCTTTGTCGGCCTCGCCAGCAGGTCCCAGATTCAGTTTACATTTTAAACTGAGTGCAGGGAACCTGTTTGTTTAGTGTGTGTGTGTGTGTTTATAGCTAAAGGTGACAGTTGTGACACCTGCCTTTACCCCCACCCCCCTCCCCATTCTACCTCTGGTCCTACACCTGTCCATGTCCGACTCCTTTATCTCATTATCGCTCTCTACCGGAACAGAATGCCAACTTCCGGTCCGTGTATTCAGTAATTGTCAGGCACTTCCGCTACAGGCGGCGCTGTCAGTAAGTCCTGACCCCTCCCTGAGCCCCGTAATCACATCCCCATCACTCCCTCCACCCCTCTTCTTGAGCTCCCTGTGCCCCTGTCCCCCTAGCTATGCCCCCTGTCCCCTAGCTGTCCCCCTTGTCCCCCTTTCTCTCTTTCCATCTGTCCCCCCTGGCCCCTTGGCCTATGGTCCCCATATCCCCCAGCCCATGTCTGCACCCGGTTAGGGGCGTGGCAAGCAGCTCAAAGAGGAAAAAAAAGGGGGGGGGGTCTGGCGAATTTTCATTTTTTCCGGCTTGTCCCCCCGTCCCCGCCCCCCACACTTTTGGCCAACTCCCAAAAAGGTCAAACCTAAAAGGTCAGACCGAAAAAGGCCATCAGAAATTGGCTCCCTAAATACTGCTTGTCACGCCCTTGTTGTTCCCCCTCTTCTCTAGGCGCTCATCGATCCATTATGGTCGGCAACATACTCAAATGCAGCACGAGTGAGTTTCCTGCCAGGGCTGCGTCTGCGCACCCATAACAACAAAAGGAGTTTCCCATTAAAGCTGCTATATGACCTCAGATATATAGATAGTTTAATTTCTGCATAGTTGTTAAGAGTCTCCTTGTTGGAGTGTACTGGTAGCATCCCAACATCTTTTCTCTCTTTTAATCATGCTAGATTTAAGGAAAAAGGTGAGGAAAAATAAGATGCTTCCAGCATTCTATGCAGCATTTGATTACATCAACAAGGAAGCGCCATCTACCAGGATACACCGGGTGCTAGTAGAGTGTGTTTATGAGTTGAGCAGTGGAAAACCTCCAGGCTCCTCTCCACTCAGTACTGCCACCTGATGGTTTCTGTCAACACTAAATAACCAAACCCCTCAGGAATATAGATAGTAGTTAATATTGTAGTCCTGTCTAACATAATATTTGTTATTCGATAAGACAAATGGCATAGCATATTGAAGCACTGTGCGGTCCTTAAAGATTTAAGAGATTTACTCTGAGCATAGCACATTAAGGCGCAAGGTGCCTCCTTACGGGTTAAGAGGTTTGATCTTTCATTAAATGCTAACATTCGTGCAGTGAGTGGTGTTAGACGACAAGACTAACTGATTTTTTTCCCTGGACGGCATGTGGCTTAGTCATAATGGATTATTACTGTGCCTTCCTTCCTTAAGGATAAAGCGGCATTTGTAGATGCCAATGGATGTAAATATCCTGAATATGTCAACTAAGTTGTCAGCAGTATTACCATTGTACCTACTGCATGGCACAATACAAATTATTCATGAGACTACAACACTTCTCCGGGACACTTTATGATGGGTCTTTTGGAAGATCCTCCACATGGTTTTATACGGTTTTAGTTCAAAGTCTAGATTCACAAGTACTTAGGTTAAGCAGTGGCTACTCATACATAGAGCTATATTTATAAATCATAATTCCTGTCAATAACTCATATTTGAAGTCTAAAAATATGATAATATTTGAATGGCTTAAAATTGACTTAAATGAGGGAGAGGATAGAGAAAGTAAAAGTTGTGGATAAACAATACCTTCAGTTATGTTGGTGTTGTAACTTGTTTACTTAATGCTTGGGCCTGTCTGCACATTGCAGGCTGGTGTGGCTGGATAGGATAACAACACATGGCTATTTTGCCTCTTGATGTGACAGATTGGGTTGTGTCTGGACTTTTGGTGTCTGGACTTTGGATCATGCCTTTACAGCTGGTAAAGGTGCCAGCCTTAGGAAAACAAGATCTAACTTTCGAGGCCGAGACAGGGGTACAGCCAGAGCGAGAGTGAGAGAGACAGAGAGAGACAGAGACAGAGACAGAGAGACAGAGACAGAGACAAAAAGACTGAAGGAACAGAGAATATTAAGAGGGTTCAATGGCTGATATGATGTGGATTCTAGGAGATGTTTCATTTCTTTTAATATGCATTTCTACCTGCCCAGGACACTGGGGTGAGGAAGGGCGAGACCAGTGCCAGCATGCCCATATAGCAAGGTAGGGTGAACCCTGTGTGAAGAAGCTCAGCCTATGTGCTGGACTGGGCAAGCCTTGTGCCTATGGCTATAGGGCTCTACCGGAATCGGACTTGTTCCCCTGATCACTCTGTGGACATTGACAACAGCAATCTCGTGAGACCTTGGTTCTGCTCTTGTATTGGAGCTTATTCCCCGGAAGCTATGGTGTGTGAGTGTTTGGTCACTGCCTAAGTCTCACGATAGATTGCGAGCTCAGAACTAACAAGGCATTATTGATTTGATTTCACATTGCCATGGTTACCTAGGACCTGTGACAACTCTAAAACTATGTTAAAATGATGTATCTCAATGAGACCTTTAATTTGAGGTATTACATGAGTGTAGGTGTTAAGAAATGACAAATTTCTTATAACAATATATATTTTGTATTAGAATCGGCATGCTGGTTGCTATGGAAACATGCTATCACCATGGATACCTACACAAATGACTTTTTGACTCCTTTAATCAATGAGGCATGTCCAAAAAACCCAATTTAGAGGTATTACACATGCAAATCACATAATAATTGACTGATTTATGACTTCAAACATTTTCGTCAGCCATCTTGGACGCCATCTTGAATTTCGGAAAACGCTCAATAATGCCAGCCGGGCATCGTCAAGATTCTGAAAGTATATGACTTCCTGTACCCAAATCAGTCATAACCTCTTCGGTTTTTTTTTATGTGAATGGTCCAGGGTTCAAGACTCGGCCATGTCAATCTACCAACCATTTTACCTTTAATTGTCTATTTTTAGTAACCTTACTTCACAATTGTTCACAAAATACATCTCACTGGTCTATTGTTCTTAAAACAAGGGGCAACTGAGAGAACTCACATCACAGCTGCATAAGGGCCTTTATTATGCTACTGCAAGCCACTATCGCAACTGTTCCACATTTCCACACAGTCCCAGCCATCAAACCTAGATTTGGGCAACTTTGCTGAGAGTTGGATATGACTAGCACAAGATTCAAGCTTGTGTGAGGGCAATGCTAGGAACAAAAGGTTAAAATATTCCATTGTACAATTCATATTCCTTAGATATCACAACCTCGTACCCACATGGTTGTCTAGTGGTCATCACAGTCGCCTTGTATCTCAAACAGTTGTGAAGTATAATTTATCGCAGACCACAGCCTACACAGGCACCCTCTCTAGTCGTTTTACTTACATCTTTTAGCGACAAATTGTACTTAGAGTTTGTGCATCTGGAGGTTTTATACACATATAATTATATATATAGGTTTTGCAGGTTTTGCAAAGCCCTCTCTTGTATGACCACATTAAAAATGCCCTTTAACCATCCTATCGTTGTGCTCCATAGTACCGTTTAGCAGCTTTTATAGCCGTTAGATTTCATTGTCGCCTAGCCCAAAAATTGTGTCAAACAAAGACTACGATTTAAAACATGATAAATCGGTATATGAGTGTAGCCCCCCCCCCCAACTTAATTCTGTTTTAATGGACAGAAGATAAGTTCATACATCATAGAGGAAGAAGATGAGGACTGTTATACACTTTGCCCCTACTTACTCTGAACAAGGGAGTGATCATTTTTACAACAGGGGGCTGGGTGTTGGGTTTTCACGCCGAGCATGCAAAATCTTTTACATTCCACATTATTTAACCCCCCCTCCCATGTGCCGAAAATTGGTGCGTGCAGGGGCCTTTTGAAGCACACTAACGTTGGGTATTTTTGTTCACAATTGGTGAAATCGTAGATTTAGGCCAAATCCACACATTTCGCCCCAGCTTTGGGTTTTAATGCAGAGAAGAAATCGCAACTAAATTCTTTTCACAAATGAAAGTCTTTAGTTGTACTCTTTTAAAGAGCTCCCTACTCCAAAAGATGGCATTTCACTGAATCATTATTATAGTGTCCCCAACTTTGACAAGAGATTGCTATGAAATAAACGAAACCCATGGCCAGCCAAGGTCATTAAACAAAATCAAAATTGTCAGATTTATCAATTGGCGTTATTGATTCTGGTATAGGATAACATCTGATTGGCCTCTTAAAAGCATTAACAACTTAGCGTGTGTTTTTTAAAAAGATTGATGAGAATCAGCCAAATTAAGACATTAGTAAAACACGTATATTCAAGACGTGCATCACACGTACAACACACGTACACGTACCTGCTGTAGTTCTGCACGTCCTGGTGGGATGAGGGGCCTAGTGCGCATGCGTCGTTTCTGGCAGGAAATGCTCATTATCTGCTTATATACCCCCATTATACAGGTGTACAGACATGCGCAGTCACGCTGTCAGCACTTCCTGTGGCCTTCATGTAACAGTCAGGGGGTACATGTGTATAGATACAGCCTGCTACAGTGCAACACAGGGACATAATGACAATCTCTATTAATCGTCACCTCAGTGGAGAAAGGCCTTAACTGAAAAGGTTTCCAACTTAGCACAGCAACGTCGTAATCGCTCTGTCATGATCATGTGACCATTGCTACTATTTTGACATGATTATTGTAATATGCCATATGACTGGAGATATGTAGAGGTATAGAAGAACCTTGTAGATCAGTGGCGTAGGAAAAGGGGGGGCCAGGGGGGCCCGGGCCCCCCCAATCACTGAGGAGGGGGGGCCTGAATATGTTTGGGCCCCCCCAAAAATTGTCAAGACCTGTAATATAATACACACAATTTTCAATCCTTAACTCTCCCGCATAGAAGAAAGTGGTGGCCGAGGGGGCAGGGCCCCAAAATCAGACCTAAAGGGGGCTCAAATACTACTTTTCCATACAATCTAATACAAGGATGTATATGATACATCATGCATAAAAAATGATACATAAAGTTGGTTGGAGTGGCCCCCCCTTGGGCCCCCCCGATGAAGATTTGCTTCCTACGCCTCTGTAGATAAACATGAAACGACATGCCCTCAATATTTCATTATGAGAGTGTTCTAGATACCATTATGTTTCTGAAATGGAAATATCTAAAAAGAGATGTTCACTTACGACCTTTCTTCACTGAGGACATTCAGTCTTCAAGTTAGACAGGCCAGCTTGGTTGAGGGATGTACCCTGCTTGTATTAACCTTTAAGTGAAGGGTTACTCGCAATGTTGACCCCAGATAAGATTACACATGATTCCAGCATAATCATCAATGCCAACGCCCACTCTTGCACTAATAGTAATAGTAAAGATTATCAACTCAACATTGAACTCGAAGCTTTTCAGCATCTTACCACCCCAAAAAATGAAAACCAGCACGGTGGAAGTAGTAATGGCAACACAAGACTGCTCCCAATTTTCAAACCATCTGGAAACAGCAACAATTCTCTTGCCAAATAAAATATTCAACAACAACAATAGCTTTAGCATCACCATGATTGGTCAAGGGGTAGACGCATGAATACTAGTAACTAACACCTGTAAGACTTTGGTGCTGTGATATCTCCAATTTGAACAATTAAAAGATGGCCCTGTTTACACCGTAACATACCCAAGTCAGGCCTACACGACCACTGGTGTCTGCGAACACAACTCTAGTTCCCAGAGGGCCCAGAAGGGGGCAGGGTGAGCGGGGGATGCGTCAAGGCTTCATAATCCGGGTCTTTGAGTAGGATGCCCCCTGGGGAGTAATACAGTCACTTGTGGGCCTCCACATAGGGTAAAGGTCCCGAACAGGTAAAGCAGTAAGTGCCAAGGGCCGCACCTAGGAATTTGAAAAGGTGAAGCGGGATGTCAACCAAGCACCAAAGTACTAAAAAGTGTCAAGATTCATGCTTCAAGTTGTGCTGCGAGTCGTGTCAAGAGTCATGTTGTGAGTTTTGTCGGGTCGTGTCAAGAGTCGTAAGATTCCCACCCCCAGGTGATATAACCACGTTCTCCTACAAGTTCTACACAAGGATATAGCTCGGATTTCAGAGCATTATGGGTAAAAAACAGAACTCAAGGACTTTTGCTATGTGCCAGTCCCTCACATCAGCAGGCCGCACAGTGGTTTAAATAACCCGCCGGTTCTGTCAGCCGAAAGTGCTGCCACCTGACAGGAGATGTACACACCACACCGCCTGGTGGTAAAACAAGGCACTGCTCCCCGGGGATGTCGTCATCCATCATGGATATGCTTGTGGTGTCGTTGTGTAATTACAGCTGGGGGAGGATTCCACCACCCCCCCCCCCCGCACACATGCTTACATCTACACACCCACACACATATGTACACAATGTACATACCTCCCACCTCCTGTTTGTATAACACAGAATTTACTCTCGTTCCCAAATTCTTCAGACGAAAGGCTCTAGTGACAGCCACTATGACCTTGAACTTGAATTTTGCTGGGATCGGGCAATCCCTGCTGTCTGTCGGTTCCAAGCTACCGGCAGGGATTGCCAAAACCTAGCAAAATCCAGGTTCAAGGTCATAGTGGCTGTCACCAGAGCCTTCCTTCAGAAGAGTTTAGGAACGAGAGCAGGCCTACATAGACCTAAGAGGCTACTTCATTTGTCACTCGCACCATTCTGGTATAGGATGGCACTTGTGAACACCACTAGGACCTTGAACTTGAACTTTTGCTTGATTTGGACAATCACTGTTCTTAGCTTTGAATTAGCGAACAGCAGCCAGAATTGGAACCAGAAAGTATAATGGTAGAACTCCCATCATTCATTCTGGTTCCTGTTCACTGGTTCCAACCTACCAGAAGGAATTGCCTACATCCAGCAAAATTAAAGTTCAAGGTCATGGTGATAGTTAACAGAGCTCTGGGACATCCCTGCATAGGGTAAAGGCACCCGTTTCGGACGCTCCTGGACAAGCAAGAGGTGATCACTTTTGGCTGTTTAGATTGACACCCTTAAATGATACCAATCATAATATGGGTTGCACTATTAGCTGCTTATAATCTGGTAGTTTCTACTTCCGAAGGAATTGTAATGAACTTTATAATCTAAGTAGGAATAAAGCTCCATCTAATCTGTTGGTTTCAAAAGAGTGAACTGCACCTAAAGTCGGACACCTCATGCCAGAAATGATCGGACACTTGGTGTTACCATTGGTTACATTGGTTTACTTGGTTTTATACATGCAATATGCTTGTAAAGACTACATGGACAAGTGTCAAAATAAAAGATTAACCAGGTGTTTTATTATAGTAGTAATAGATAGGCTATAATATAAAAACATTACAATGTAATTTCTATCAGTTTTTCTTAGGCGTTTTGTTCGGTTTGCAACATCTCCTGTTCTTCCCATTTTCCTCCTTTGCCCTTGGCACCCTTTATGCAGAGAGATAGAAGGAATCGAAATATATTTATATTTACGATTATCTAAGGTCAACCCTTGTCATGGACTCTAACTAGTATATAGTGTCCGAGTCAGGGTGTAATTAGTGTCCGACTTTAGGTGCAATTTGGTGCTGCTGGGAAGTGCACTCTCATGAAGCATTCTGGGTAATTTGTATTTATTGATATGAACCCTTGCAAAAAATACATATATTGCTTTTATTATACTTAGGAATGATGAATCTATATCGAACAAGACAGAGCAGACAGAACAAGAAAACCAATTTTCCAATTTCCTTGTGACTTTTTATGTTGAGAATAAAGCCAAAATACCCTATTTTTAAGCAATCATAGAAGTATTTAGAAAGTGAGTTATATTTGATCTGCTGTGTTTGCACCAGCCTGATAAGAAACTCTTTGGAATACTGTATTATATCGTTTCAGCGCTCTTCAGTTTAGTAGGGCTTTAGCCTCAGGACTTTTGAAACATGGACGGGTATTGAAGATCCTATTAGAAATATATTTCTCCTCAATCAAATGAATTTAATCTACCACTGTCTTCTTCAGAATCATATAAGATTATGATATTCTAAAGGTAATCAACAATAAAATATAAAAATACTGATAGATGAGCACTTACTCTTCACTCTAAGGCCATTTGACGTGAGAGTTTCGATGCTTTGTTGATGACGTCACGATAAGTATGAGCCGAGGTTAGCCCTTGAAGGGCTGCATGTACTCTCGTTCCCAAATCCTTCTGAAGGAAGGCTCTGGTAACAGCCAAATGACCTTGACCTTGAGATTTTGCTGGTTCTGGGCAACCCCTGCTGGTAGCCTGGAACCAGTGAACAGGAACAGGAAATGGAACTAGAAAGTCTGATGGTAAAATACAGTAAAACTACCATCATACATTCTGGTTCCTGTCCACTGGTTCCAGGCTACCAGCAGGGGTTGCCCAGACCCATCAAAATCCCAAGGTCAAGGTCATTTGGCTGTTACCAGAGCCTTCCTTCGGAAGGATTTGGGAAAAAGAGTAGGCTGCATGCTGCTTTCATATCCTATATCCTTTGTCGTCATGATGCATGGATGCAACCCTGTTGAGTGTACTCAATTAACAAGGCTGCATTCATAGGACATGCTGACCCTTGGGGTTGTATCAACCCCATTGTGTTGGCATGATGTATGCATGCGGCACTGGCAAGTTACTCACCAGAGTTGCACTCATGTTTCATGTATGTCCACACTCATACTTGTGACCGTACTCCCCACTGGATCTGCCCGTCCGTAGTACTGCGGTCGGGCAGCGGGGAGTAGGGGAATAGTACATTAAATCACTATGCGCTCCTTAAAGGTCTAGTCAATCCTGCTCGACATGTACCTGTGGTTATGACAGATGGTTGTTGGTTTGATGATCCTTGCTGGACATATCACACTTACACTGACCCTCATCCCCCTTCTCCCCAACCCCTTCCTCTGCCTTATCCCCTGACACCACCCCACCATTCACCCCCACCCACTGCCCATGTCCTGTCCTGCCTGCTTTTATGTCCCCCCTGCCCCCCTCCTCTCCTTGCTTGCCCCCCCTCTCCCTGCTTATATTCCTGCTTCCTTTAGTGATTTCATCCCGTCTGGTTGCCTGGCCCCTGCTTACTTCTCTGCCTCTATCTCACTGATGTTCCCCCGGTAGCCTGCCTGCACCCTATCTGCCTAACCCCGTGCCTGTCTACCTCTCCTTCACTGTTAGAAGTAAGTAGTATTCCTGTACAGCAACTATTGGGGGCAACTTTGGCTCCAGTAAATTCTGCTGTAGACCTACAGTAGAATCTACTGTAGACGCAGACCTGAGTTCTAAAAGGGCTCGCATATTCAACATCTTGGAGATTTGAACCCCCAGCTTCCAATCCAATCACACCTCCTACTTATGTGTGAATGGTAAAGAGGTCAACACAGGATCCCTGGGGACAGTTTTAGAACTAGACTGTTCATGTCTTAAGGGTTGACATGAAAATTACTCTATTGCAGTAATGTACTAATAAGTACTGAACTACCATTAGTTGGATTGTAATCTTGATGGCCTTTAGATGTTTTTCAAAGTAAATTTTACTATCTTTCCTACAGATTGTAGAGATACATTGGTTTTATCCTCTGCATATTTTCAATAGTAACATTTCAGTTTACCAAAATATATTATACTTTAGAACTGCATCAGGAGAAATGTAGTTTGTATGAGAGTTTCCTGCTGGGACAGGAGCTGCTGACCCTCAGACTACATCTCCCACTGCTCTACCAACTGAGCTAGAGGGGCAATCACTTATGTGTAGCCTGCATCAATAGGCTTTTGAAAAGATCAGGTCATAATTTGAGCTGTGGGGTATGGTACTCCCTCCAACCTCTCTACTCTCTCTCCCTCTGGTTATTGGTTATGGGATTCGAACCTGCATCTACAGTAACAGAAGTGTATGTGTACAGCAAAAGTTGCTGTATTATCTTTTACAGCTAAAGTACTATATAGTTACAGCACATATTGCTGTTCACGAACAACAACTTTTTACAGTGTTGCCTATCAACCTTGCCTGTCTACCTCACCTTGCCTTTCTAATCCCTTGCTTGCCTGCCTCCCTTTGCCTATCTAACCCCTTGCCTGCCTCCCCTTGCCTATCTATCCCCTTGCCTGTCTGCCTCCTCTTTGCCTATCTATCCACTTGCCTGTCTGCCTCCCCCCTGCCTCCCCTCCCCTGTGCACCTCCACGTTAAGCCTCATCGGTCACCTCCCCCCCGCCCATCCCACACACACCACTCTGACCTGCCTCCTTCTCCGTCCGCCATTACTTCACAAATTGCTCCCCCTGCCGGTCATGATGGAGTGAGGACAGGTGCAAGCTGGGGTCTGGTAACCCTTTAATGGCAGCATAGTGTTTGGATATGCTCGAGCATTGATCGTCATGATGCGGCCATGTAGCCAGAGGGAGTCTATTTGGAAAGGCTGCATTCATGTCTCATGCCGAACTGTCAGGAATGGAACAACCCCCTACGGGGTTGGCATGATACATGAATGCAGCCCTGGTGAGTTAGTCACCAGGGCTGCATTCATGCATAATGACAACTACCGTAAGGGCAGAGTGCATTAAATAACTATATGCTGCCTTAAAAGAATTGATTGGTAATGTTCGCTCACCTTGCCATGACAGTTTAACACCTTTCAAGATCCTATGTTGTCATATAATACAATATATTGTAATATAGTTTGAAATAAAAGGAAGTGCGACAATGTCTAAAATAGATTAATGTGTTGGTTACAACGTGCTTTCAACTTTAAAGAGAAAGAGATAAATATTTCCTAATATCTTTTAATATATACATAGCGTGTGCACTGCAAGCACTGGGGATACCCAAGTCAATCCTATATTGTATGAAAGTCGGGTAATCCTGGACTCACATTGGCATGGACCCTCTTTACAGTGAAAGTCAGCCTGACTCTCACATGAGGGTGCTTTTAGCGACTCTCACCGTTGTTTCTGTGTACACAGAGAGACGTAAAACTGTGTCTCCCATGTGGCTCTGGTAAAATGGAGAGTCAAACAGCTAATGACTCTTCTTATATGAAGGGTCTACTTGAGTTGACTCTCTACTACCAGTATCAACTTGAGTTGACTCTCTACTATCAGTGTCAACCAAAGGTGACGCTTCATATAAGCAGAGTCAACAGCTGTTTTACACTCCATTTTCACCAGAGCCAGGTGGAAGACACAGTTGACTCCATTACTTTTCTGTGTGTAGGACAGATATGCCTAATACGGTATTTGAGCTTTTTGAGTGTACAGGAGAAATGCTATTTGTTGAGGCAGTTCATCCATTATTGCGTACTATACAGACATTGCTATCCCAAGAGCACTGTTACTTACTGCTTACTATGGTGAGCTGCTGTGTTCTTTCACAAAATGTGTGCAGCAGCGTGCTAATACCCAGGCTGATAAAAAGGCGTAACCTGAAAATAGCATGAATACAAAGGTTGCCTCTGTTATGCTAACAGAAAGACAAGTAAACAAGTAAACATTTAAGGACGGCTTGATGCTTTTAACGCAAGCGCTACGTTGGCGCATCATCTCGACCCTTTGGTAGTATTGCATGAGTCAGCATGATACATGGATAACCGTATGACACTATAGGCCGGACTCCACTACAGCGACACTGGTCGCTGCGAAACGCGGCGTTCTTTTAATCCTTTGTTCTAGAAAACATCGCTTCATTTCGCTTCATTTCGCTTCATTTCGCTTCATTTCGCCTGTGTTTCGCCCCGAATGTCGCCCTCTTCCTGGGGGCATTCAGGGCGACATTCAGGGCGAAACAGAGCGAAACAGTACAGGGCGATCTATTTGAGAACAAAGAACCCAAAAGAACGCCCTGTTTCGCAGGTACCTGTGTCGCCATAGTGGAGTCCGGCCTTAACAGGGCCACACCCAGATCACTATATTCGGCCCTCAAACTGTTAAAATAGATATGGACATCAACCAGGGCCCACCTGGGCTCTCAACCAATTATCACAGACTTAGACCTTTAAGGGTCACATGTCACTTTAATGTAGTATGACCTTTGTCATCATGAGGCATGAATGCAGCCCCGGCGAGTAACTCGCCAGTGCCGCCTGCATACTGACCCTTTGGGGTTGGTACACTCCCGAAGGATCACGGTGATGCATAAATGTAGCTCTGGCAATTATACTTGCCAGGGCTGCATTTATTGACATATAAAGGGCAGAGTGCATACGGCCCTTGAAGGGTTGGCGAGCTCTCTGCGCAGGTGCAAAGCGCATTCATGACATACAAAGTCGGCCAAGATACCAAAACCTGCCACTAGGGGGCAGAGCTGAGGCAGGGCCGCTTACAGCAGCACCAATAATGAGTTAGACAGGGCCCCCTATGTCCCCCGGGTAGCATACATAGGGGCAGGTCTCTGCTGAGGGCTCCAGGAGGGAGATGGTGGGGGCTGTTGGGTGGTCTTGTGTAACGGCCGTAAAATCCCCACATTTACAACTTATTCATATAACTATTTGTGTAGGGTAGATTCACCCTGAGACGGACAGTGAATTTTGAGATTATTTATGTACCCTACTACTTCTAGTGTTTGTTTTTTGGAAGGCATAGTACTTAAACTTAACTATTGTTCACAAACAAAGGGCCTAATATGCTTGAATAACCACTAAATCAGGGATCTGTCTCAAGGTATGTGTCCAACTCCAGGTGAATCTACCCTATGTACACACAGTAGAGTGGTGTACTGCCATTAGATCTACGGTCGGCAGACATTAATTTTCCTTCCGGAACTCCACTATCAACCTCTACGCCGACCTGGCGGTGCACAATTCAATGGACCAAAATGAAATAAGCCAAGTATTATAAATAAATGATTCAAATATGTAAATGGACATCTAAACAAGAGATTCTGTGAATTATAGAAACATTGCCCATACTCTTTTTCTGGTAGATATTTTTGAATTTTTCTGAGGAACTATTTTCGGGTAGGGATACCGTCAACGTAAGTTGTGGATAGATAAGCAAAAAGATTGTACTTCTTTTGCACCTGCTTCTACACAAAGAGTATTCATTTTAGCATTCATTCTACAGAAGAGTTCTCACCTGGTGTCAGGCGATCTCCCCCACTGGAATTCCCCCCCCCCGGAATTCCCCCCCCCCTAGGATTCCTTCCCCCTGGAAATCTCCCCACCCTGGAATCCCCCCTCCAAACAAGTCTTAATCTCCTTTCCTATAGTTCTGTTCACACAGAGAAAAGAAACAGCGTCAAAGGGGAGTCCAGGCTGCCTCCAGAATGACTCCCCTCTTTAGGGGAGCCCAGGTCCTTATGTGACTCCCTTAGGTGAGTCAGGAAACTATGTGACTCCTTCAAGTGACTCCCTTAGGTAGGTCAGGGAGTCACATAGGGGAGTTACAGGCAGCCTGGGCTCCCCTAAACAGGGAGTCATTCTGGAGGCAACCTGGACTCCCTTCTGACGCTGTTTCTTCTTTCTGTGCAGTTTCAAAAAGTTTCAAAAAAGAAAAAGAAAAAAAAGAGAGAAAGAAAAGGGGATGCGGGGTCAGCTAGAACCCCCTATATATACATCAATGTTACCAACATACAGTGGTGCCATCTAGAGCATAGGCCTGGAAATTGATTGAGATTAACGAAAAAGTGGGCTTTTTAAGATTACAGGTGAAATGCTTGGATTCTAGTCACTTGGCAGGTTCGGCCCCATGCATGTGCCTGACATGGGTGGGAGGGGGGGGGGTTCGAGAGGGGAGAAGTCCAGGGTGGGATATTTCCAGGGGGGAGATATCCTTGGGGGAGAATTGGAGGGGGGGGGGTGGAGTTCCCGGGGGGGGGGGGGACGCCTAGCACCACCAAAGCCATAGCTTGGGACAGAGATGAGTGAGGGTTCTCTGCCAAGGGAGATGGCGTGTACTGCGTCCAATGATTAGGAACCAAAAGCCGAGCTTCTAAAAAATGGGGCTGTATCTTTACTAAGATTATATTTTAGATGATGCCTTCTTCATTTAATTCAATTACCCATAATTTAGCTTATATTCAATCTAAACATCATATTCATTCACAGTCTGCAAACTTTGGAGTGTATGCTTAGAATCCACCCATTGAGGATACTGTGACCACGGGCCCCACGGGATCCTCCTTCTGAGCTCTTGCTGTCCATGGATAACACAACAAGGGACAAACTGACCAAGTGACTATAGACACCACCCATTTTACCTGTGATATTAAAAACCCATTTCACCGCTAATCTTAATAATTCCCCTTTTTCTCAAGATGGCACCACTGTATTGTCCCATCCTTTAGGGGTAGATGGGTTCGGCTATAGTTCTGTTGTTTTAGTTTTATAAAAGAAAAAAAAGACAGAAGAGAGAAAGAAAAGGGGGTGCGGCGGCAGAGCCCCTAATATATATAACAATATTACTTACTGTGCTGCCATCTAGAAGATAGGCCTGGAAACTGAATAAGATTACCGGAAAAGTGGGCATTTTAAGATTACAGGTAAAATGGGTGGCGTCTAGTCACTTGCACAGAGAAAAGAAACAGCGTAAAAGGGGAGTCCAGGCTGCCTCCAGAATGACTCCCCTCTTTAGGATAGCCCAGTCCTTATGTGACTCCCTTAGGTGAGTCAGGAAACTATGTGACTCCCTCAAGTGACTCCCTTAGGTAGGTCAGGGAGTCACATAGGCGAGTTACAGGCAGCCTGGGCTCCCCTAAACAGGGAGTTATTCTGGAGGCAACCTGGACTCCCTTCTGACGCTGTTTCTTCTTTCTGTGTGGTCAGTTCGTCCCCACATACAGGATAACACATGGTAACATTTCGAATTCTAGTAAGATCTAGTATAGCTCGCAATACGTATACGTCAATATCCGAGGTGACTGGTTGGCATTACTGTGACTCAAAAATGGAATTTAAAGACTACTGGATTAATAAAACTGGTGCAAATTATGTGCCATTAAGGCACTATATAGCATAATAACTGATTTTTAAGACCATCATACCTCTTAAAGATTGACCGTTACCTGACCTGGGTTATCTATCTCAATCAACATTTTGGTCTCGTGATATAATCAGCGAGTAATGAGCTGCAATTATATTTGTAGTTCAAAGACACTTAGCAATGAGGTACTTTGATTAATTACCTTCTTACGCTCATTTGAACGTCATGCTGTACCTATTAAAAAAACATTTATTAGGCCACTTAAAAAAATAAAATGGTTTCTCATCACCATGCGCATCATAGAAACCAGGTTTTGAGGAAAACATTTTGCTCATCTTTTATTTAAAACATGATAGAAATGTACAAATATTTTTTTAATAACATTTATCTTTATTTGTCGTCAGGAAATATTTACAGTTACATCAAAATAAAGGTATATGGATCAAGATTTCTCAAGCATTTTCCACATCCAATGAGTATAAGATAATTAAATCCAGTATTCCTGAGCATAAAGAAAGGTCCCTCTCAGCCTGCACTTGGTCGTGCCTGGCTGATACTTCGTGAGGGACCCTTTCCTTGTAAAAGGACTATAATGAGTACAAAAATATTAAAACAGTATGCAAGACCAATGAACTCTCTTGCTCATAACAGATTATGTCACATATTACAAATGGGATTAAAATATAACAAATATTAGTTTAGACACGTACATTGGGTTTTTGGTTATCTAACCATTCCTTTCGGTCAAATTTAAATGCTTGTTTTGAGGGGAGAGACCTACAACTCGGTAACAATTGATTCCATACCATGGCTCCAAAATGCTCTACACTTCTGAAGTATACTCCACCATGTGGTGTCAATCTTTTTAGAACTGGGCCTTGGGAGCCTCTTGTGTTAAGAATTCTGTTGTCAAGGTAATGTGGATCTTTCGATCTAGAGTACATAAATACATATAAATGGTACATACGTCTATCCTTAAGGAGGGGAATTTTTGTTCTAGTATGTATATATTCTGTGTCTGTGAGAGTAGGCACTTGTAAACAAATCTTAATACACCTGTTTTGGGCCACCTGTAAATCATCCAATAAATCTTGGTTTGTACACATAAACAAAATATCCCCATAATCGAAATATGGTACCACCATGCTCTTGTAGATTTGTAGTGCAATTTGCTCTGTCATCGACCCTCTTATACAAGCCAACATATAAGTTTTGTACGAGACAGTCTGTTTCATGACTTTAATATGCAAGTCAAACTTCAGGTGTGGGTCCAGGGTGACACCCAGGTATCTATATGATGGTACTATACTTAGCTTTATGTTATCCAGAAATAGTGATATGTCAAGCTGATTTAGCTTTCTTTTGGAGGCAGTGAAGCACATTATTTTGGTTTTCTTTGTATTTACTGTTAATTTATTTTGAGCCCCCCATAGTGAGAATTTATCTAGACTAATCTGGAGGTCATCCTGAACCCTGTTTGCCACCGCACCCGTGTTATAAATAACAGTATCATCAGCGTACAACATTACAGAGGAACCGGTTATACACTTAGGCAGGTCATTCACATAGAGTAAAAACAGTAACGGGCCCAGTATAGACCCCTGTGGGACACCGCAGACCACCTC
Source organism: Harmothoe impar (assembly GCA_947462335.1). Classification (NCBI taxonomy): domain Eukaryota; kingdom Metazoa; phylum Annelida; class Polychaeta; order Phyllodocida; family Polynoidae; genus Harmothoe; species Harmothoe impar. Next base: position 25,435,970 of record OX381707.1, read on the forward strand.
TCTAACCCCTGACATTAGCCCATTTACTTTAGTTTTTTGAGTCCGCCCATGTAGGTAACTACTTAGCCATTTTAAGTTTGAATCCCTAATACCATACATTTCCAGTTTTTTTATTAAGATGAGGTGGTCTACGGTGTCAAAGGCCTTACTAAGGTCTATAAAAGCTGCCACCGTGGGCTCTGCCACATTTAGTCCCCTTGCCACATCATCAGTAAAAGCCGCAAGTGATGTCAATGTAGAAAAACCCGGGCGAAAAGATATTGGCATATCAATTTTGGTATCAAATTAAGGCTTATACTGAGAGTTATGCAGTGTGCTCAAAAAGAATTACACTTGTAAAGGTCAAATAATTCTTCACTAACCAAATTAGAATTTTGGTCACCCTACATTTTAGACCGTGAATTTGAAAAATAAAGCCTCCCTCGTCATATTTTTCAGACCCTGGTGATGAGAAACCACCTTTTTTTTGAGTGGCCTCACAAGCTGCAGCTGGTTTGAGGTTTGAAAGTATAGATGGGGCTCCACTACCCGATTTTTTAGGGTAATTCTCACAAACCGATCATATAGGTCTCTATACGCTGGGACTCCACTACCCGATTTTTTGGGTCATTCTCAAGAACCGATCATCATGATCATAATTATAGGTCTTTACAGTTTGATCAGGTCAAAGCAAAAAGAGTTTGATATATGATTGGGAGCCAAAATCTGCCTCAGATGCAAAATTGGGGCCCAAATCGGGACATAGATCCTGTTTATATAGTCTTGGCAAGTCTAATTTCAACTTGAGCATGAGTTTTTATAAACATCAACATGTTTATAAACATGAACCTATGGCAGGATCTAAAGTACCTCCCTACTTACAGTATGCACAAATATGGTTCTTTGGTTTGAGCCCGATTTGTGAGAATAGACCTGATTTGAGCACAAAATCGGCTAGTGGAGCCTCACCTATAGTCTTATCAGGTCAAAACAAAAACAAGTTTCCGAAATGCTATTGTGCAGAAATCGGTCAATTTATAGAGCCCTGTGTATGGGGGAGGAGCAGATAAATAAAATTCAAACCTTTTTGATATGAGATCAGAAGGCCATAATGGCCTGAGATTCAAAATTGGGGCTGTTTAGACTTTAGGTGGGGCTCCACTAACCGATTTTATTCACAAATCGGGGCTATTCTCACGAATCTGACTCAGTTATATACCATAACAATTATATGCCTTAAGCAGGGAGGCACTATAGACCCTGCCATAGGTTTATGTTTGTCAATAATGTTTATGTTCATAAACAAGTGGAAAATAGAATTGCCAAGGCTATACAACACGATTTAGGTCCCGATTTAAGCCCCAATTTTGCATCTCAGGCTGATCTGGGCCTCCGATTTCATATCAAGCAGGTTTGATTTTCATTTGTCTGATGTTCCCCCATTCACAGGGCTCTAATCGGCCGATTTATGCACAAAAACAGATAGGAAATATGTTTTTGTTTTGACCGGATCAGACTGTAAAGACCTATATGATCGGTTTGTGAGAATGGCCCAAAAAATCGGGTAGTGGAGTCCCAGCTTTTATCCCACATACTTTATTCCAATTAGAATAATCCTCACATGAATTACTGCTATGGGTGGGGCACACCTGAACATGAAACGGCCGGTTACATTTAAATGGTCATCATTGGTCGTTAACACCTTTTCATCATCATCTCCTTTCACAGCTACTTATTGAGTGTCGGGGAATGCAGCAGTAATGATATGCAGGTTCAACGACCGCTAATTGTTTGATTGGTTAACACTTTGAAGACGCATGTCGCTAAAAGATAACATTGTCATCATGATGCAACAATCCAGCCCTGGCGAGTAACCCGCCGAGGCTATTGGTGCATCATGCCGACCCTATGGGAGTTTCTCAAGCGTATAGGATCGGCATGATGCTTGAATGCAGCAGTTACTCACCAGGGCTGCATTCATGCATCATGCCGACCATGACTATGATGCATTAAGGCATTATGCTGTCCTTAAAGGGTTAATTAGTAAAGTGGTGTAACAACCAGGTGGGCAGATAGCACCTGTATATAAGGGGATGGACAGACTGACCATCGTCACTGTCTGTGCCAACTAAGGAGACAATGGATCGAACAGCTGCTTTTGCATCAACATGCTCTTCTGGTAAGTTTCTTTGAAGCATATTTGTGTTAGCCAAACCTTTAAAGAAAAGTCTATAAATCATAGAATATATTCATTGTATTGAACAGGGAATACTATAATACTTCATTTTTAATTTAGGTAGTGTTGATTATTTAACAATTGGAGGATTTTTTTAATTTCTTGTCATATATTAGAGTACAACCTTACACAACATTCATACTGTACGGTGTTCCCCAGGGAAGTATTGCAGGACCTGTGCAGTTCTCAGCATACAATTAACTACCCTGTATTCTAACCGACCTTCGTCTTAGAGCAAAAAAATAAAGGTTTATTTCAGGTCACCCGACCGACCCTATCTACCGGTAAACCTTTTTTTGGCCTTATTAGTAAATATGGCTGCACTGATTGGATGGGCACAATAGTCGTAGCCCTATTCTATAATCATAATGTATACAATCACCCACGTGTCATCACTTAAGGTTGATCGCTACTCATTGAATATGGACCACTGCTCAGGTTTCTGGGCAGATAGCTTAAATGTATCAGATTGAGCTAATATTAGAAAACTATATACATATACATGTTTATAAAGCCATATTAAAAGATGAGCCGATTCTGAGCGAAATTGAGCATTTTATTGGACTTTGAATATTTGATATATTTATAGCCAATAATATTTGCCATTTTTAATGTCAGTTAGAATATTGGACTTATTATTATCATTATCTAGATAGATATACATGTCATCAGGTTTCTTGAAATTACCAAGTGTAGGGAATACAACTATTTTATACCCTGATTTTTGCGATTTTACCCATTATTTTAAGCTTTAAATATGAAATTCAGTCCATTTTTGCATCATTTTTTTACTTCAAAGGCCCTAAACCATAAAGATATGCCCGGTACCACCTATCAGAATTCGTTAGAAATGTTTGCTATTGATCTGAACAGTTTTTTGAACAAATTTAGAAAAAAGTTCATGGCTTTTTTTAAAAGATATTTAGATATTGCTGAAGAATTATGCATTAAATTTGAATAATCGTCATAGAACCATCATGTTTTTTTCATACAAAGGTACATTTTCGGAGCATGATCTTATTTTCCCCATTAAATGACATGACCTAGAATTATTCATGTACAATACAAAATTAATGTAGGCATTGGTTCACCAAGAAAAAAATCATGAAAATTTCCCATTTTTTGGTGTTTTTTTTAAGCAAAAATAGAGAATTTTTTTTTCTCCAAAAATCTGTAATAAAAAAAGTAGCTCGGGGTTCCTCTTTTTTTTTTTTTTTACATTTTACATTTCTAAATGATTATAAGCTACCTTTGGGAGGAAAAACAGGATATTTCATGGATACAAAGTTAAGAGTAGCGACCAACCTTAAACAACTTTTAGAAAGAACAAGTTATCTTTGTCTTTATTTGTCTTTATTTGTCTTTATTTCAAATAAAAGTAAAAACTTCCCTCGGAGGAACTAGTCCTTTTTGAATAGCAGGGGGAGGTAATTGTTTGATTTTCACGCTAGCGCACCAACACTTTCTGGTGCCCCAGCAATAGGGGTCCAAATCCCCTGATGGGTTTAAATAGATTGTGGCCGACCTCTTTTAGCTTTAGTAACGCAATGGCTTTTTCCCTAAAAAAAAGGGTTAAATTATTTTAGTCCCTTCCAGGAGTCAAAATTCTTTTGGCTTCCCCCTCTTAAGGGGTTCAAGCTTTTTGCCCCTCCCTTTCTTTGAAAAAGAAATATTAAAACTCATTTAGATATTCTGATCACAAATCGTCTACAGCCTGGGTATGTTCTCACCTGGCCTTGACCTTGCCCCAGCTCTAGGACCAACCACAGGCCTAGTTTCTGGACACAACTTAGTAACTGATAAACACCTACCTGGCAAGTCTATAGCCTGGGTATGTTCTCACCTGGCCTTGACCTTGCCCCAGCTCTAGGACCAACCACAGGCCTAGTTTCTGGACACACCTTAGTAACTGATAAACACCTACCTGGATACCTTTGTCCTGGTGGTGTCACATGGTACAGAATAAGTTGTGGAGGTGAATCTCAACCTGGTCTGTGTCGTATTTTCGGTCTAGCAACAGGGTTGCCCACACCTGTCCTCGTCTGCCGGTCCCTTTGGACGGCACACACAAATCAGGCTCATCATTTTTCATCAAATCTTCCTAGCATATGACACAGTAAACATTTAGTGAAAGTCTTAACACTTCAAGTGCGTAACCAACCACAAACCATCACAATTGATAGGCCTGCTAATACTCATATGGTACTCCATATGTGAATGTGAATATTCTATAGGAAAACTTTAATACAAGATCCATTAATGGTATAGGCCACCTGATAGAAACATAAGGTAGTGATAAAGGGTATTTATATTGATAAAAAATGAATAGGCTATAGGCCTATAGATATAGATGAATTGCCTCAGTTGAAACAGCAGGTTCCTAAAGATAGTAATTAATGTTGAATTTGTGACGCATCCCCCCAATTCATCAATACCTACCCCCATTGCTAAAAAAGCCGAACGCCTTAATTCTACATTCTGATCCCGCACCAACTATTAAGCATTTTCCTAGAGATATTAAGTTATTGAAGCTGTTATATATCCGCTTTTTACCAAATTCTAAATCCTATATTAAGATGCTCCATAAACTGGGAAAAGCGTAGCATTTATGGGTTAGGGGACATTATAGGGCTGCTTCCACAAACGCGACTTGACGAATCTGTCATGTACGCTATTCTCTCCATCCGTCGACGGATTGGGCAAATCCGTCCAATTTTGACCGATCCATCACGTTTCTGCTTCCACTCCTTCCGTCCGTCGGTGGATCCGTCCATATTTGATGGATCAGTCACCTGTTTTGACGGATCTGACGATGGACGGATCCTTCGACGGACGGATTAGTGGAAGCCAAATTAGCCATCATAAAGACCCAAAAAAGTGATCCAAAAAGGGATGGAAATATCAAAAAATTTAGATGTGCCCGTCACTTGATGAATCTGCCAATATGAACGGATCAGTAGAAGCAGGAAAACGGGAATTCGTCCATCAAAGGGTGACGGATCCGTCACATTTTGGCGGACCCGTCAAGGGATGGAAATATCAAAAAATTTAGATATTCCCGTCACTTGAATGATCCGCCAAAATGGTGACGGATCCGTTGACGGACGGATTTCCATTTTTCTGCTGCCACCGGTACGTCCATCAACGGATCCGTCAAAACTGGACAGATTCGTCACGTCACGTCGGTGGAAGCAGCGCTTATAATGGTAACTATGGGCAGTAACCGCTCAGAAAGTGGGTCAAATTGGATCCAACCATGGTCTTTACAGTGTATTTTCAATGGGTTGAATAAAATCGTGCAACTTCCAATAACCATACAGTGGCAAGGACAATCAGATTCAAGCAGTATTAAAGGTAGTGACAAGGAATGGAAAAGAGAGGAATGAAAGAATAGCATTTCTAGATAAACATTTTAGCTCATTTAAAAAAAAACAATTTTGAGCCCCAATCATTGGATTTATTAACTTTAATGTTAAATTACCAGCGAATCAAGATTCACAAACAAGGTTGTTATTTTGTATGACTAATGAGTTGTGCTTTATCCTATTCAGGCTATGTATCGCATTATGTCAGATCATTATTAGGTCTATAAAATGTGCTTATAATGGCTTGATCATAAAGAGTGTTTTTCATTTTTGCCTCACCCTAATGAGGGTTATAGATTTTTGCAAGTAAAGCCTTGTTATTCTCCATCATATAAATAGGTTTTCGCCACACCCCTAACTTTATGCTAGTGAAGTGTATGAATGGGCTGTTATGTATTATTGTCGTAAATTTAAAGATAACCGCAGCCCCGCCTTTTCCTTACATAAAAAATTACCTAACCGCAAGCAATCAATGAATTATAGCCAGTAATTGTGTATTGTAATTTAAACTTGTGTTATGTGGTATTCCGCTGGATATAATTAGGGGTCTTTCTTTCATGCATTTATATACGAATTTGCAGATTTGATAATTTGATAACTGGCAATTAGAGAGCAGTAATTTGACACTGTCCGATGACGTCAATAATATTGATGTTTGTGTTTGTATGTTTGTACTTCGTTTATTTACCCTGCAGGTATATAGGGCCAGGCCCTGTTTCTTACGTGCAGCTCATGTGTATGATTATTAGCTCATTATAAAAATACAAAAATGTCCCTAGGGGACTGTAAATTTCTTTACATATAAATAGATATAAATCAATTTTATCCAGATCGACCCAAGATGTGTATGGATCTAGGATATACTTCCTTTACCTTGTTACATATTAAACCTATATTACAGGTTGTAAATGTATAAATAGGATAAGATTGCCCACTGTCACAGACATGCGTGAGCATATCTATGCCTGTAGGCCTATCCTGTAGGGCTGATCTTATGCCCTAGGCTGATGGACTTTGCCTTCTTATAACATAATCAAATGTAGATGGTATTCTAAATGATTAGTGGATGATGTTATTTCTACAAGATAGCTTATATTAGAGAAATATAGAACATTCAGGTAGAAAATGGTGTGGGTAAGAGTGGATAACCTGACACAATGCTTGAAAATACGACTCAGTTTTCTGTATCGGGGGGATGTAGTATGTCCTTATACCTCTTCTTGTTCCACCTCTGGAATTTTTCTTTTTCTTTATATACTCTTACATTTTGGTCAAAAGAATTCCAGAGGGTAGAAACCCTGAATTCGTAACTTTTCCTGTAAAAGGGGTTCCTCTAAAAGCTAATTTTACTCTCAATATTTTGGCGATACTAATAGAAAGAGTACAGATTTGTCAATATTTAGGCATAAGATAAGATGCTGAGCTTAATATTATATCCATAAATATCTGTACCTAACAGTTAATGTGTAATGTTCATTTCAGGGGGACAAATTTATACGACTCCATGAAGATCCAAAATTATAAATAATTTTGGATTGTTGTATTTAGAAATATCATTTATGAATAAAATAATACACATTGCATACTCAAAAATGTCTTCCATGTTTCAGGGGGACAGATGGCCTGCCTGGTTATAGCATTGGTAGTACTGATGGTACACCAGATCACATCCCTTCCAACCCAAATGCGTGAAGCCACGACCATCAGCCACCTCTCACCTCTGCCTGCTGAAGAATCGCTGAAAACCATTACTGCCAAACCCGATAGAAAATTTCCAAGTGACCCTGCTGCCATTTTAGGTCATCACCATCCTGAAACTACCGATGGACAGACTCAAGGCAAGAGAGATATATCTCATCCCTCATCTGGTCTCAAGCAGAGTCTGTCCAACATTGCTCATGAGGCTCAAAACGTGAAATTTGGAACAAAAGACATTGAGGGTGACACAAATGTGATCTCATTGAACTCAAAACAGATTAAAAACAATTGGCATGATGTTAGTCATATATTGGGAAATACCCAACATGACAACAGTGCTAAGCTACACGATGTAGATAAGCGTGAGGCTGATAGCATTATTCAAAGACTCCTGGCCCCCTGTGCTGGTAATAGAGGGAGTAATGGAGCCAAGCCCTCCGGTGTAAGGCCACACAATATCTCTATTAGTGACCATATCGTCCATTTGTCTCAAGACGCTGTGGCTGCCAGCCGGCATGTAGCGCGTGTCCGCACACATTACAGGCGGGTTGTTTTGGGAGGTATACGGCTTCCAGCCAACACACGGGTCTTCCTCCAGCAGCTAGGGGCAACTGAAGTACTCTTTGAACACTCCAGCTTGGTAAGTGCTTCGTTATAGATATCAAGTTCTAACATTTATCAACACAATTTAAAGCTTCTAATCTCAATTGAACTCCTTTATTTTGTTCTCTCATGATAAACTATTTTCACTATAATATATTTACAGTTTTCTTCAAAATTATATATCTGATTATCTAAAAGTTTGGAATTATGTAAAAGTTCTGATTTGAATGTGCAAAATGAGGTTCTCCAAGTAGCAATAAACCATAGACCACATTCCTGTCACTTTTAAATTGCCTTAGGCCCAAAAAAAGGTGTGTTTCAGGTTACATAGTCTGAAAATCTAGGTAGGGTAGGTCGGATTTATTTATTTATTTATTTATTTTTTTTTACTTTGGCCTGAGAAGTACCCAAAAACTGACTCGCAAACTTCTGCGCTGACTCGTCGATGAAGGTGTTGACTAGTGGACTATCAAATTGACTCTGAAATAGGCCCAAAATTGTTTTATAAAGACAGATTATTCCCATGGCATGAGAAGTACATGTATCTAAAAATTGACTCCCAAACTTCAGCGCTGACTTGCCAACACTGACGTCGACTCGTGGACCATCAAATTGACTCTGAAATAGCCCCAAAATTACTAAAAATATACTTTTTTTTCTTCAAAATTGTATAAAAATTTCTAGGGTCGGCCCTGTTTTGCTAGGTATGGTCGGGTAACCTGAAACACACCTATTTTTGGGGCCTTAGGTAGGGACACATGCTTTAGAACTATGGGATTTAAGGCCAATGTGTCCCTAGATCAGATCAGACTTGTCTAATCTGCATAGCTCAAAGCTGATGATTATACTTCATACTTGTCCATAACTAGATAGGAAGAGTATGATTCAGCCTTGGGTGTATTAATTAGCAACACCTGGGATTTCCTACAGTCAATAAGTTAGTGGTTATTTGGTCGGAGTGGGGCTGCTATTTGGGAGGGCATAATATATTCATTATCTCTGAGGGGATGGGGGACCTGTTTTTGTTTTTTTGTTTTTTTTTTCCTTTGGGGGGGGGGGGGTGAGAGGGAAAGCCGGCTAAAACCCAAGCTAAGCCTACATTAATTGGGGTCACAGGCAAAACCAATGACTAAACTGGGATAATGCTAGGAGGTCTTGCTACTTGGGTAGACAAAACCCAAGTTCAGAAATGCTCAAAATTAATTGTGTTCTCTATCCATCGCTTTTCAGGCGGAGCAGACATTGGGTGTAGTCTACATTCGTCTGTCACAAATAGGCCGCCACCTGTCCCAAGTGTTAGTGTGGCATCCACCCACCGGAGGAGCCACCCTCGACACCTCCCTGGAGCACATTGTGGAAGGCAGCATCCTCAATCTGCTGTGTGGGGTTAAGGTCATCCTAGGGTCACCGAGCATGTCGCTGGAAGACGGCTTCCTAGAGGAGACCCTGCAGCAGAGCTCCCTTCCCGTCCCCCAGCTGAGGGCCCTGAGGTACCTGGCCGTATATGAAGTTCTGTCCAAGCTCGAGGAAGTACTTGGAGAGGTGGGTGTTCTGCTAAACGCTCTAGCACTGCAGATTTAAGGTGTTACTTGTAAACATACAGACATGGCCTTTTTAAGCAGAGTGGTCTCAAAAGTGCACAGAGGTCCACAATAATCTGTCTGAATGACAGGTTTCTTCATGAGTGGTGCATTGGATCGTATCACACGAGGCGGAGCTGAGTGTGATGCGATCCAATGCACCACAAGTGGAGAAACCAGGAGTTCAGACTGATTAGAGTGGATCTCTGTATTTATTTTATGTAATTCTTGATTAATTTGATTAAAATATACATTTAAAGATCGGTTTCATAGCTATCATCGTGGAGAAACAGACCATGGAGAATGAGCTTCAGTTTCTCCACGGGCGTGTGGAGAACAGTGGTTTTAGTACTTAAGCATAGTAACTTTGTTTCTCCACATGAAATAAATAAAGTTTTAAAACGTTATTTTGATGTATGCAGGTGGTAATAGGGGCTTGAGATTTAAGAGCAACAATGTGCTTAAATGTGCAGTTATGGTAACATAGAATATGAATAGTGGCTTGAATAAGCAGGGCACTCTCAAATTAGCACATATATCTTGAATAAACTTATGGTAAATAGGAGTATTAAAATGAAAAAGTAGGTCGTTTTTTAATAAGCGCAGGTCTTGTATAAGCACAAGCTTATCGGTGCGATCTAAATTTCAACTAAGTTCTGATCTTGTGAGTACCAAACATCTGCAGGCGAGGTACTCCTGTGCTCAGGTTACTGACTTGCTAAGAGACTACTACTGCAGATTGATGTGCTTATTCAAGCCACTAAGGTATATGCACTAAATGTGATATGTGTTTTTTGTTGGAGAGGGGAATAGCAAGCAAAACCTCTGGTAGAACTATATAGATATATCAGATATATAAGATTGAGCACCCCTGTCTAAAAGCGTTTTCAAGACAGGGCTCTGTGTATATATATGGTTAGGTATATGGTTATAATGATTAATTCTTTATTATTTTAAGTGCTGCATACTGTTTTGATGTTCTTTGTCATCTTGATGCATAACGCACTGGCGACTTATTCGCCAGGGCTGCAGTCTAGCATAATGGATATACACGCCAAAAGGGTTTGCATGATAACCCTGGCGAATGGATTCATATTCAGATATTCATGATGCTGACAAATAACATAATCATAACAAATTATTATGCTGCCCTTAAGGGTTAACATGAAGATATTCATATACATATTGTGTCTTAAGAATTATGTGATATTTTTTAGACTAGTGCTCATTATGCTTATTATCATTATGACAAGTGAGTTGAGAGGGGTGTGAATTTTGAAACCCATCAAATCCATTCCCTTCTTGCATTTTCAAATACTGTTAACAAACTCTATTTCATGCTGTACATATTTTGGCAGATTTTGCAGCTTTTAAAAACCGTGAAAAATATGTACGGCAAGAAAAGTTGTCCGATATAGAGAACTAGCATAATATTTAATCCACGAATTTAAATCTATGTAAATTAGTAGTCTTTAGCAAAGGTTATGTGTATATTGCAGTGTTTTTGGTGATCGGAGAAGGAAATGGCTGCCATAGATGAAACATTGGGTGTTCTGATTGGTCCCAATTCCAAAATTTGTCAGAAGGACATGGAATTTAAGCATGACATGACCAATTGGACTTTTCGTCACAGTAATACATCTAATTTTGGGGTTATTCCAAAAAGATTGTGATTCTAGAATGCTGAAACAAAATGGCAGCCATGACTGTAAAAATGAATTTGTCGGGTTGCAACAAAAGTAAGATTCCTCCTGCTGCTATGGACCTTTAGCATGATATGTCAAACCATGCTATTTGTCCCAATGATAGTGCTAAATGTGTGATTTGTGATCCTTAAACAGAATGGCCACCCTGCCTGTAATAATCCATGTTTTTGGTGGCTCCAACCCTAAAATTCATCCTATGAACATACAATTCAAGTGAACCCGATTTGATGCTTTCACGACAATTTGCACGATTCACCCCAAATGTGGTGCATAATGCATGGGCTAAACACCCAGCTAACAAAAAAACGTTTTCCAAACGATTGCAAACGTTTTGGAGGAAAACCTTTTCTGTACAAAAAATTTGCATCCAAACGTTTTAAAAACGTTTGCCAACGTTTGGAAAACGTTTTCTGTTAGCTGGGCAGGCAGTATAGTAAATGTAATTGTGTGCGATGATCAGAGCAGAATACAAAAATATCACAATCCGGGTTTTAGGATGACCGCTTCAGAAGCAGCAGACCAGTCAAGTCAGCATTGTGTACATATAATTATCGTCACCTATAACTGTAATTATACTCAATCTCTCTCTGTCTATACCGTATTAACTAATTAATGTCAGTCAGAAACGGTAATTTACTATATTGCTGTAGAGTATTAATCTTAGTATGATCAGGTGCACACATGTACACATTAATTCGTCATAGATGTAATAACCTCTTTCATCATAGATATGATATATCATTAAGTTGTCACATTCATTCATACAGCATTTTTGTCATTGTAGTGTCAGAGCGAATTGTGATTTGAATTGTTCATGTTTATGCTGATTTGTTTCACTGGTCAATAAAGCCAATCAATGATACCTAAATTTGAAACAGAGTCTAGTTTTCTATCTGTCTATGGGGAAGTTTTTGCTATCGTTTACATAAATCTAACTTTAATTAGTGGGTACCCTGCCATAGGTTTATGTTTATCAATAATGTTTATGCTTATAAACAGATGGAAAATAGAATAGCCAAGCCTATACAACACGATGTAGGTCCCGATTTAAGCCCCGATTTTGCATCTCAGGCTGATCTGGGCATCCAATCTCATATCAAACAGGTTTGATTTTCATTTATCTGATGCTCCCCCATTCACAGGGCTCTAATGATCTGATTTAGGGAGTGTTCATTTTTTAACAACAGGGGGGGGTTGGTGAGTTTAGGGGGGGGGCGTAAAATAACTTGACCCCTTCCGAGGGGGGGGCGTAAAATAACTTGACCCTCTTGAGGGGGGGGCTTAAAATAACTCAGCACCTTTGGAGGGGGCGCGATTTGTCGCGACATGACGCTGAATACTTTAACTCTTCACTTTTTCTGCCTCTAAATTACCTCTAAAATCTTAAAACTTTGTGTCGCACCTGTTAAATCTGGCAATTTTACTATGTGAATTTTCAAAAATTTTCATTTGAGGGGGGGATTTATTTCTCTCCAAATTGGTCATTTTTGTGATTTGTCTAGATCCAAAGAAAGCTCTGTTTACCTTTATGTAATTTCACCATTTGCCCTCTTGATTTGCGAAATTTTCCTGGGGGGGGGGGCATGCCCCCAAACCCCCCTAGTACTGCTATGAAATGTGATTGGCAAATGAACACATGACTATTTCAGTGATGGTTTAAGATGGGGGTAGACATGCCAGGTGTGCCAAAATGCATCAGATTGCACCTTTTGAAGTCAAGAATTTCAAAATTTTCTAAGACCTTTCCATCCCAAAAGCAAAGTTCCATCCCCAATTATAAAGGCTGGCTATAGGTAAAGTCATGAAGTATAGGTAAAAAGTTTTAAAGTTCATCTACTTCTTTTAGTTAAATGGCATTTATTTAATGACCAAATGGCACACAAAAAACGTGTTGATACCAATTTAAAGCCAAGACATCATGGAATATGAATTTTTCATTAGAGAAAAAAGTTTTGAAAAATTGTGGATTCTGTTGCCATGGCAACAAGGATTCTAAAATGTTGAAATTTCAAATTTTTCACTCTTTTACAAGGCTAAGTTGCCATGACAACCAGAGTAACACCTTTTAGCTAAATGTTTCAAGAGGGGTAGTTCAGAAACTAAATTATCTTTCAAATGAGACCAATTAGGGCATTGTATCTAGTCTGGTCTATGAAAGAGACTCATTTAATGTTGGGAGCGAAATGTTGAATTTTTGCATTTTTTTGCCATTTGGCTCAAAATGGATGTTTCACCCCATTACTTGTACAGTATGATCAAACGTACCAAAAACATCAAAATTTACTTGCACAAAGTATTAAATGCTGACAGTGATGATGAAAACGGTACAGATTGAGGTCACCTTTAGAAAATATGTGTCTATTGTAATAATAAGAGGTCTATATGTGATAAAAGTCAGATGTTCTATGTGAAATGTATGACAAAATCATGCTTTTTGGGGCCGGGCTTCTCAAAATCTCAATCTAAAGTATATTTCTTGATCCAAAATGGCCAACATTTGGAGGATTTATCCCATATTTTCGAGCATAATGGATCTATAACCAACAATTGATGGTTTCTAGTACAGTATGTCTACAAAATATTACTATATTGCAAGACTGACAACAATAGTAACCACAATTAGGCCTTGAGAAGTATTGCTGAGTGTTCAATTCTCCCTGATTTAATGGTATTTATGGGTATAAATACCCAAAAAGGACACTTACCCATCAATTATTAATGAGAAAAACATAAATTGCTCAACAATTGTAGATATTTGACTTCATATTTATGGTATATATGCATGTATCAATTTCCTGGAACAAAAGAAAACCCTTCACAGCCTAATTCCTGTGGGTATACTAGACTGGCAAAGTAGGTGTATTAACTGGCCCTTTCTTGGTGACTGGAGCTATAGTACAGATCTTAGCTTTAATACAATTCTGGCCAAAATGCACCAGAATGCAGCATTTCAGGTCTAGATTTTCAAATGTTCCCAAACGTTTCCAACTAAAAACAAGCTTCATAACACAGTTGGCCAAAAGGAAACCGAATGCACCAGTTCAGGTCTAGATTGTCAAATCTTCCCAAAACCTTTTCTCAAAAAAGATAAGGCCCTAATTATAGAGGCTGAATAATGCAGATCCGAGTTGTAATATATTTTTGGCCAAAATGCAGCAGAAAGCAGTATTTCAAGGCTAGATTTCCAATTTTCCTAAAAACCTTTCCTAAAAAAGAAACAAGTTTACAGCCCCAATCATTAATAATTCAGAGCTGAGCCATAACATATTGTATGCCAAAGTGCATCAGAATGCAGCATTGCTAGTCATAGGCTTTCAAATTTTCTTGCGGTGGCATTCCCCCAAAAAATTCTTGGGCTCTGATTTTTTCCTCACCAGAGTTTGTATATCTGGTGTGCACTGTAGGCCCACATTTGCCAGTAAGATGTGTGTTTTCAACAGGCCAGTCTACCGGTTCATTGTTTTTGCTGGTATAACAGAGCAGACCAGACTGCAAAATGAATGTTTGTGGCGTTTAAACCAAAATCAGACATGGTTGGGCACCCCCAAATTGATATTCCAAAATTTACAGAAGTCCCACTATTGCATCAACAAAATTGTTTTATCAATGCACCCTTGATTGGCAGGTAGAGTAACAATTTGCTTATCTAATATTGAAAAAGGTTTGTAGTAATTCCAACTAAAACCAAACAGATTATTCAGTGTAAAAAAGGGAACCCCATGTAGACCTATTAAATGTTGGATGATATGCTAATGTGGTTTGCATCACACTCCTGTAGTTCAGTACATGAACCTATGCAGTTGTGTCCAAACGACTACCAACTGTTCATATTTTTACACCTTTCTTTAATGGCAGATTTTATCTGCTGCTGGAATATCATTGCAATGAAATGACCTAGTCGAAAAAATAATAATAGAGATTATAGTAGTGATCATCAAATGTACCCAGGATGCTTCATCATTCCAGATAGGCTGTTACCAACTGTTCGTTTCAAACTACCGTAAATTCCAGCGTAATACCCACATCTCGCATATAACCCGCACCCCCAAATCAGGAGAATCCTATAACCCAGTTTTCGATCTGAAAATGTCAATTTTAGTACTATTCTAGGCCTATAGTGATAAAAACCCTCGTATAACCCGCACCCTATATATAGGCATGTCTCGTATCAAATCAAGGCTGAGTTTGGTTTGCGTACAACCCGCGTGTAGTATGCGGGGAATTTAAGGTAGGACTAGACTGCCCTGTTGGTTGACCAGGCCACCGGCTTGGATCAAGGCCATTCATTTTTAACTTGACCTTGAGAGCAATACCTACAAGGAATGATTGAGGCATAATGTTGACGTTTATGGAACATGATACTGGACAGTAATAGATTGTATTGAGCAACATAAGGTTATTCAAAATTGTCAACTTGTGGGTATGCAATCCATTCAGGATTCCACCAACCCTCCTATGAAGCTTTCAAAGTGCACCTGAATACGCCATTTGCCGCTCTAACCCCCTTCTCTCTAACCCCACTTTGAGTATGGTTGTGATTCCCTGGGAGCTGGCTAGATATTGTGTCCCTAGTAATATTCATGCTTAAATTTGATGAATCCATAGATCAAAATCAATACTTACAATTTGAATATTTAATGGCCATTTCTAGGAGTACATTTACCGTAAAACCCTTCCCTTACGACCCCCCAGTTAGGAAAAATATACCCCAAAATAAGTCTGTCTTATTAAAAGGAGGGGTTTTATGGTACATGCCTTGAAGCAACATAGGGATAGGCATTGTAAATAAGGCCTATATCCTATATATCAAGTATAGATCCATTTCTGGGTAACACTGATGCGACACAGCAATGCAATGCAAATTGATGCAGAACGATTGAAAGGGGGGGGGCGTAAAATAACTCAGCTCCTCCCGAGGGGGGGGCGGATTTTAACTTGGCCCTTCCCAAGGGGGGGGCGCAAAATAACTTGCGTGTCAAAACGAAAACTCACCAACCCCCCCCTGTTGTTAAAAAATGAACACTCCCTTATGCACAATAACAGATAGGAAATATGTTTTTGTTTTGACCTGATCAGAGTGTAAAAACCTATATGAGCGGCTCGTGAGAATGACCCAAAAGATCGGGTAGTGGAGTCCCAGCTTAACTCAACAAGGATACAGTGTGTGTTTCAGCAAACTTGCTAAGGCAGATTGAATATGTTTTACAGAGACTACAATCTGCATGTCTAGATATGTTTTCTTGATAATTAATCATACATCTGTCAAAAAGAATGTTGAATAACTTAATTCTTTGGCGGAAAAATTGTCATAAAGAAGTCGCTCCTGTTTAGTTAGTAAGTTAGGGTTAACCCTTATAATGTATATTTTGCTGGGCCCAACGACAAAGCAATTTAAATGCAATTACCTGTACCGTCAATGTCTTGCTAAACTGTATTGTTGTAACTGATCATTATTAACAATAATATATTGGTCATCATTCACTCAGTAAATGCATTATCATGTTTCATAATAACTACTATGAATTATATAGATTACTGACCAGAAGGAACTATAGGGCTATAGACTCACTCACTATAATTATAGGGGTGGGTACAGAGTAACTATAGGGCTGCGTGCAGAGGAACTTGGGCTGGGCACAGAGGCACTAGGGCTGGGTACAGAAGAACTATAGGGCCGGGTACAGAGGAACTATAGGGCCGGGTACAAAGGCACTATAGGGCCGGGTACAGAGGAACTATAGGGCCGGGTACAGAGGAACTATAAGGCCGGGTACAGAGGAACTATAGGGCCGGGTCCAGTGTTGTATTGATAAGATGATCCGTCAGTGATAGTGAAATCAATTTTAGAGTTAGGGGTCAAATTTCCCGATTCATTTATATTTTTGTATAAAATATGGTTTTTATTCTCATATTGATTCATGTGTTGCGTACATATACTGTTACTTCATCTTTACATAATCTATCTATACTCATCTTTATATCATCAAAATTTGTGTTACCAAAGAAACCTACGACGATTGATAAGGCATCACCATTTACCTTCATAACACATATCACGGATTGTAGTTTTTGTGATTTGGCAATAAAAAAGACTTTCAAACCTTAACAGAATCTTCCTGACTAGATTTACAACTCTGTAGACTTGTGCTATGAGACTAAGAAAACCATCCTAAGGTTTCACCCAGATAGTTGAAGTCACATACTATACAGTCAAAGTTCTCCCTTTCATTTAGGGTTGTACATCTGGGAGAAGAGTCCAGCATCACTAGACTTCCTTGTAGTCTAAAGATGCTAGATGTCCATAATGAGAGTCCAGCACGTCCTGACTCTCTTCAAGATACCTGACTCTGGAATCTGGTCTAACATGATAGGGGGGAGCCTGGCTAACGCTCACTTTCTATCTGTACAGACTTCATACATGGTACCAAGCATTATGATATTCATTCTCTGCATGCAATGTTACCTCTATATAAACCTCATATTCCTCTACTATCACATTAGTACAGTACTATAAATACATAAATACACAAGTTATACATTAGGTAGAAACACGACCACCTTCTTGCGTGCTGCTTTGGTGACGTTGGTAGACTTGGTTTTACTGCTCATGGCAGACTTTATCGGTTTCCCCTCAGAGGACAGCGCGTTACGGATACTTCTCCCACCACCAGTCCCCCGCGACGTCCCAATAGCTTCATTCCCTTCCCTTTTGTTCCTGTCCCCTTTCTCACCCCTACTTAGTTCATGGACAGTCTGCTTTTTGAGATCCTCATCATTATGTCCCTTGGCAGCAGCAGGCTGCTTCTCCTTAGTCTGGGCTTCTTCACAGTCCTCCAACCAGGCTGAGATTCTTTCAAACAGGTCCTTCCGGTACCGGGTGTCAGTCTTTGTGTTGATGACATCACTTCCTGTCCTGCTACTCGCGTCACTTCCGGATGCAGAGAAGACCCCGTTGACCTCCACGTTAGTGTCATTGTTTGTCCTGTAGGTGGCGGAGGCAGTTCGCAGTGGTCGAACTCCTTGTTGCTCACAGAAGGCCTCGGCTCTACTGTTGGCAGCCGCACTGTCTAAGAAGGATTGCGCGCGCAGTTTCTGCAGGTAGTAGGGGACTTGGCGCTTATCCCGCTGCCTACGTTCTGCCAGCTTCACCACCTGTTTCCGGTCCTCGTGCTCCTGACTACGCCGGTCACGGTTGCGCCTCATGGCTTCCCGCGGGTCGCCCAAGCCCTTCCTCGACAGAAACTCACACAGTTCATCAGTATCCATGGATGGCTGAGACTTCCGCTTTTTGCTGTTCTTGTGCCACCCATTGCTCTTCCCCACAATATTAGCAGTTGATTTTAACGACCATGTATATTCCCCTCTGTTTACATGGTTACCAAAGGTGTTACCATGGTTACCATGTTGATTTCCATAGTTACTGATACGGTTAACATAGTTGCCATGGCTACCATTCTGAAATGACCCTAGACTGGGTGAAGAGAGTGTTGCCTTGTTGACGTCAGGAGAATGATTGACGTAAGCGTCAAATGACGTTAATGTATGTGACTTGAGGAGGGGTGCAGGACGTCGCGGTGACGTCATTGGACTGCTGTAGCTAAGGTCGTTCAGCTTTTGCAGCACTCTCGTACAGCGGTCCAACTGGGGGAAGAGGCAGAGGAAAACTATTAACAAAAAAAGAATTGGTCAATGGAGTTAAAGCTGTGTATGATTTAAATGCATTAGATGTAAAGCTTCTTTTGCTTTCTATATTATAGGCCCAGTGCTGACAAGCAATAGTCAGGGCGGGGGGCTTTGTGAATAGGGAAGAGAAGAGTAGAGAATAGGCACAGAACACCCAAGACAACAACTGTGTCTGGCAGCCTATATAACTCGAATATTGGTAGTCTGCATGATTATTCATCCCTCTTACCACCATTAAAGCGGCATAATCACCAAGCGTGTCCCATTCACATCTCTAGTACTGTGCTACTCTATTCTAGTGTGAGTGGTGATATTGCCCCTTTAAGTACCCATAGGATAAACGTTATTTGCTCTGTGTAATGTGTGAATATCTGACATGAGAACATCCGTACCACGCGACACCGAAAAAGTTCAAAATATTGATGCATCCGAGCGTCGTAAGAAATGTGCTGAGAGATCTAATGTGGGGCTTGGGAATGATCCTTGAGGAAATGCAGTAAATGTTAAAATAAGTACATTGTAGTTTGTTGGTAAATGACCGGATTTCGCATGTACATGTAATACATATATCTATTTTGTTAAAAGCCATGTATACATGATGTATACATGGCTTTTAACAAAATAAATATAATTCATTTGCATTGCCATTCTTTTTGGCCCTGTCCCCACACTCTTGCAAAGCAGTTCTAGAGCTGTTAATCAAAATGAGCTGATAGGTTGAATTACAAGGCTGATTATGGGATCCTTTTTAATCAAAGCCTATTCGTAAATCACTATCAATTACTAAATTGCATTCATCTGAGTCGTGACCGATGAACGTTAATCTGCCCGGTCATCTAATGATTATACATCCATTAGCCGAGGTGCCATGCTTTAATAGACCTGTAATGAAACAAATTCTCTCACGAACCTATGATAAGGGCCACACACGATATTATGTTGATGCATGGGTTCATGCTTCATGCCGACTCTCTATTGTTGATACATTCCTGAAATGTCAGCATGATGCATAAATGCAGTGCTCGCAAATTTGAACAGGTACTGCATTGGTGTACCGTGACATGAAGCCATATAGCTGAGGCATCATGCCGCCCTTAACCCTTTAATGACCGCATATCTATTTAATGGTGAATGACTAGTTAGTGATGCTTTCATGCATCGTGCTGACTGTTTGGGATTGATACACTCTTCAAGGGTTAGCATGATGTACCTCAGTGCCAGTGAGTTACTCGCCGGTGCTAAATTGGGTGAATTATGACGCCAAGAAAACGTGCAGTCCTAAAAGGGTTACTGACTCCTTGATTCCAATCTATACTACCCCCTACTGCATCATGCTGTCCTTAAACTTTCACTGCCTATACTACTCTCTGTCACAGCATGCTGTCCTTAAAGGGCTACTGACCCCTTACCATCTATAGTACCATCTACTGCAGCGTACTGTCCTTAAGGGGTTACTGGCCTCTGACCATCTATACTACCATATGCTGTAGCATGCCGTCCTTAAGGGGTAACTGTAGTGGTCTCTCACCACCTATTTACTACAACCCACGGCATGATGCTGTCCTTAAAGGGTTACTGTACCTCTATCTCTACCTCTATCCGCCTATACTACCCTATCCTGTAGCATGCTGTCCTTAAAGGGCTACTGGGCCTCTACACACTACTGCATCATGGTGTCCTCAAAGGGCTACTGACCCCTAACCATCCATACTAATTCTGCCGTAGCATGCTATTCTTAAATGGTTAGTAACCACCTATACTACCCTATCCCACGTCATGCTTTCCTTAATGGGTTACTAACTTCTTACCACATATACTACCCTCTCCTGCCCCCTATAGCTACCACACTCACTCTATACTACAGTTAAAACACACACCTGGCACCACTCAAAATATTGAACCTGACATCGGTGTCAACATTGACACAAGCCTACACAGGGGGCTTTAGCTAACTGATTGCCGTATACTCCGTCTTTTATCGTCCTTTAAGGGCCGCATAGTGCTCTAACGTGCCCTCCTCGTCATGATGCATGAGAGCAGCCCTGCGGGTCTATTCAGCAGGGCTGCATTCATGTATCATGCCCTTTTAGAGTGTATTAATCCTGCAGGGTCGATATGCTGCGTAAATGCATTACCGGGGAGTGATTCGCTAGGGCTGCATTCATGCATCATGACTATGAAGGGCATTATACATTAAGGTGTTAAAGGGTTTAGCTAACTGATTGCTTTATACAGAGTCTGTATAGGGGTGTCAGGAAAACACGGCTTGTGTGTATAGACACGGTATACACCTCTGGTAGCCATAATAGAACAGGCCTTATGTTTGTTTGCTGCAATTCTTGTAGATTGGCCACATGCTCGATGATAGCTTTTTTGCCATGCATATGAATTGGTAAAATGACCTTGCAAAACCTTTGCTGTGTTCCAAGGACGCTACCTGGACCATTTCCAATCCATCAAGGATGGTTTGCACAAGTGAGTTTGTATTTTTGAGGTTATTCGTATGAAAAACAAAGTGACTGGTCTGACGAGGGGTTTGAAGATGACATGACTAATATAGACAGTGCAAACTGATTCGTCAATACATGTGACACAATTAAATTATCATATTGACAGTTTGAACTTAGAGTGGTCGATACGAGGTAGTGACTATATATACGGACATGTGGCTTGAGGTATATTGACATGGTAATTATAGTGTTGGAACTTTACACCTAAAGGCAGTATTCCGGTGTGGGCCGTCTGCTCATTGGTTAAATAAAGTTGCTATATCCGATTTATTTTCAAATTTTATAAATTTTACATAAATATCTTCCCACCATTATAATAGTGTAATATCTAGAGGATAGGGGGGATCAAATGTTACCTATGGGCAATACGGGTCAATAAGGGGTCATATTATATTATAAATCCCAGTCATCCTGGATCGATTTTAAAATTGAATTTTTGGTTAGAAAATCATCGGATATATTAAATGTAATTGACAAACTTATCCTTCAAAGCTTACTAAACTTTAATACTCGTGTCATGTAGACCGTCCTGCGTGGTACACTGCTTTTGAAGACCTAGGCTAGTTAACTATTTAAGAACCTCAGTGAGAATGTTTAAAGTTTACAACTCAAAGACCCGGGCTAATCTAGTCACTTAGAACCTTAGTGAAAGTTATGTAGATGATGTGGGTAGTATTGTATGTATCGGAACGGGACTATAGTTAAGTACTGTTTATTACTCAATCGACCTGCAGCCAATCAGAGGCCTCCATTTGGTCACGTGACCAGAAGTGACCTACTTAGGGGATTAGTGGTGAGGTCACGTGACCTAGTTAGCCAATCAGAGGCCGCCATTTGGTCACGTGACCGGAAGTGAGGTCATATGACCTACTTATGGACCGGAAGTGACGTCATATGACCTACTTAGGGGACCGGAAGTGACCTACTTTAGGATCACGTGACCGGAAGTGACCTGATGAGTCACGTGACCGGAAGTGACGTCACATGACCTAATGGCCAACCGGAAGTGAGTGACCTGATTGAGGATCACGTGACCGGAAGTGACCTGATTGATCACGTGACCGGAAGAAGAAGAAGAAGAAGTGACGTCACGCGACTTAATGAAGAGATGAGCGTCTTTAAGGGGTCACGCGCTTTAAAATGTGATATCTCTTTTTTTTGGAGGAGGAGGAGGAGGAGGAGGAGGAGAAGGAGGCGAGTCTCTTATTTTTTTCGGTAAACTAATAAAAAACACTACGATATAAGTTTTTTTTTTTTTTTCATTTTTTATTGTTTTACGAGCGACTGGAAGTGACTTATTGAACTAGGTAGAAGCGTTCTTTAGAGTGTATAAAGGGGGGGGGGGGAGGGGAGGGGAGGGGAGGGAAGGGGAGGGGGGCCCCTTTAAGATGCATGGGGAGGGGGGCGCTTTTAGGATGCATGGGGCGAGTGGTGGGGGGGGAGGGGGGGGAGGGGGGGAGGGGGGCACTCTAGGGGGGTGGGGGGCACTCTAAGGGGCGTTTGTCTCTTTTAAGAAAAAAAGAAAAGAAAAAGATTTCAATCGAGAGACACGCTTCTTCCTCTCGAGAGGAAGAAGCGTGTCTCTTCGTTTTTTTTGTTTAGGAAGTGAGGGTCTTTAAGATCACGCGACTGGAAGCGACTTGATGAAGCATGTGACTAGAAGTGACGACGTCACATGCTTTAATGAGGCTATCAGCTGTGACTGGCGGCGGCAGCAGTAGCGGCGGCGGTGGTGCTGGTGGTGGTGGTAGTATACGTTACTGTGGTCAGAGTTGATATGGTTTTTTTCTAACAGAAATCAGAGCTTTTATACAGAGGGAGTTTAATCCTATTTCCAACAGCACCCCAGCTGTCTAGCAGCTGCTCCGCTCCTTAAGAGCTTCTTAAGAGCTTAGATGACGAGGGGTATGTCATCGCCATCTGTGGAAGCCAGCTAAAAATGGTGTTTTTTCCTTATCCATAGCTTTACTTCCTACCCCCTACCTGAGGACGACTCTCTCCCCCTTTGGCATTCATTGTAACAAACGTCAGAGGTCAGGTGAAAATCAGATTTTCATGCACAGCCTTAGTCAGCTGTCACCCCTATTGAACTAGCCAGCCGCCGCCGACCAGTCTACTCACCACGGCAGGAGGCGGTGATTTTTTTTGTTTTACACTTAAGTCGCTCACCACATGCACACGACTCTACTCACAGACAGACACACCCGTCTTAGAGGGTCCTGCTTCACACCACACGCCTCCTGTAGTTTTTTTGTATACACACTCTAAGCTCATGACTGCTTAATCCTTTATACAGCTAATGCGCGTTGAATTAGCACAGTCGGTACACCGCCCGCTCATGGCAGTCGATCTCTCAAAAAAGGGGGGAAAGAGATCCAGCTGAAAACGTCATGACTTATGTCTTTTGTTTCTCTTTGTGAATGTCCGCCGGTCAGCCGGCGGCAGCAACTGCTTAATCCTTTATACAGCTAACGCACGTTGAATTGCTGGACAAGGCAGTAAGTAGCTTAGCTCATGTCAGTCGATCTCTCAAAGGGGAGGGGGAAAGGGATCCAGCTGAAAACGTCATACCTTAAGTCTTTTTGTTTCTCTTTGTGAATGGCCGCTGGTCAGCCGGCGGCAGCTGAACAGAGCTGTAAGTAGCTTAGCTCTAGAAGCGAGAAGGAGTATATAAGGGGGCTGGAAACACTCATTCACTCACTCAGTCTTTTGCTGCTCTCTACAGTCACCACCATGAGCAAAACACAACAACTAGTGTCGTCCAAGGATCTAATCGAGTTCAAGAACAAGAAGAGTACGCAGAACGGTGATCGTTTAGCGTCAGCGTCTCCTCTTGCTACAGAAATTGAGACTACCGCCGCAACCGCTTGGTCTTATCACCCTCCCGCTGTAGCGAGCGCACGCAGCAGTAGTAGTGGTAGTAGTAGTCGTCGTGGTAGCGACGTTGTTACACTCGCGACGGTTGTTACTGCTAAGCACGCTGCTGCTGCTGCTACTGCTGCGCCTGCTGCGGCTGCTGGTGATCTTCGTGCTGCTAGTGCTGCTGCTGCTGCTGCTGCTGCTGCGCCTGCTACTGCTGCGCCTGCTACTGCTGCGCCTGCTGAGACTGCTGCGCCTGCTGCTGCTGTGCCTGCTACTGCTGCGCCTGCTACTGCTGCACCTGCTGCTGCTGCTGCTGCTACACCTCTTGCTGCGACTGCCGCTACTAGTACTGACACGCAGCACGTTGCACAGAACCTCTCCACCGCTACATCAACCGACGCCATCAACGCCGCTCGCGCTGAGACTTACAGCTATTCGGACACTCAGCCCCAGCAGCGCGTAGTAGACATACATACCCTAAAGCAACAGGGTGAGACAGAGAACGACGCTGACGACGAGGCGCACAGTCCGTTTTTCGACCTCATTTCCACTGGTAGCGCGTCCGGTCCGTGGCGACTGCCCTCACCACCACCTTACGAAGTCGTGTGGTTGCCCTGTTCCGACAACGAGTCGTCGGATACCAGCGCAGACGCTGCTCCTGTTATTGGTTGTGCTGCAGTAGTACCTGTATCATCATACTTCAAAGCAGAGCCGTTAGGATACTTGTCAGACGCTATGCTACTGAAAATAAGTAGTAAGTTGCCGACATCAGATTACATACGGTTAGGTTCATACCTTGAAGTGAACTTGAAGGATATGGGATATCTCAGTTGTGAGACAAGTGTCATAACTCAAGCTAGAGAAATGTTCACTACTTGGTACCAGAAAAGTTGTACTACTAGGTGGAAGGACCTAGCCGCCGCCTTGGAAGAATCTTACCGTATGGACCTCATCAAATTCTCACGTGAGTACATGGACAAGCATGACATGTGGGATGGCTTAGAGAGTGGAGACATGGAGTGGAAAGTGCAGAAATATTTCTCTCTTTTAGCTGAGCTCTGCCCTAGAGACTGGAAGATCTACTTAGGGTTGACTTCTCATGAAATAGCTTTCATCTCTCAACCTGTGCCTTCTGACAGGACTGTGAAGAACCCTGTCTATGAAGTGCTGAGAGCTTGGAAGTACAACGAGACGTCTGAGCCTATGGCTCTGATGAAAGTGTTGCAAGATGACATGGGTCGCAGCGACGTCGCAATGTATGTTCAAGGGTTGTATGCAGCTGTACCCAAAGACATAAAAGTGAGCTGTGACACTCCAGTGTTGACCACTCTTGTCTGATCCCTGCAGTAAGATGGTTATCTGTTGAATTCGATCCTAGACTACAGTCACCTTTCACAATGCTAATAGTATCGTGTGGTAAGAGGTGTCTAGTATTCGAAGTGATAAATAACGTTTTATTTTTTTTAATAATTGGTAAATAAGTGAAAAAACAAAAAAAAAGAAAAACATGACGCAGGACGTTTGCGAAAAGTGTTTCAAAATTTTTAAAAGACCGTACAATCACGAGTGACCCGTAGAAAAATGAAGAACAATACCTAAGTTTTGCTCTCTATGCGGCGATGTCGATTGCTGAAAAGATCACCTGTCGACGCGAATCTCTGGACGAGGTGCCTATCCCTCCACGTACATGCGCTGTACCGAACGGTGAGGAAACGTTCACGGCGAATTGGCCTGCAATACGAACGAGTGTCAGGATGCACGGGACTCGCGTGAGTGTAACAAACGTCAAACTACCAACCGGCGAGTTGAGTGACGCTGTAGATACTATGCGTCGCAATCCGCTTCACACAATGATAAAAAGCGAGTTTCTCGGTAGGCTTACTGTTACAACACAGAGAAGACAAGAACATACTGCGCTACTTTCACGTCTCCCAGAACAACGCAACTCTCATTACAACCGCTCCCTACTATAACTAATTCAGAAACTTTGGAAGAGCTCCTCTCAAAGATGGAAAACACCGTCGCTTGCGAAGAAGTACGGAAACTTTGCGACGCTGACACCAAGCGGTGCGCTCTTTTTCCTACTAATTTCCGGGGTAAGAGGGGACGGTGTACCTCAGAGAATCCGACGCAGATTCCGACCCCTTGTTAGACCGAGTTTAAAATCACATAAACGAGAACGCCAAAGTCATCGAGAAAGCTGTGCTAGAACTTTACCGACCAACGTTAGCGAAGTTACATGTGGCGATAGGTGAAGCTCTCCTGCTAGAAGAAGCGACATTCACCCCTTCTCCAGGCGGCTTCGCTGCAGCTCACACTAGACAACCGTTAGTTCAACTGAAGAAGCAGCTTCTGAGATACATCCGTCAAGCTCCAGTCGTGAGCTTCAACACGGAGCGTTACGACTTGAACCTGATCAAAAATACGCCTTCACTCGTTCTTTGCCTCCGGAGACCGAAGAAACCAACAATTCAGCGTCATAAAGAGAAGCAATCAATACTTGACGGTTTACACACAGTTTTCTTGGACATAGTAGTCAACTATTTGGCACTTGGTTACAGCTACGCGAATTATTTGTGAGCTTTCACCAGAAACGAAGAGAAAAGTCGCTTTCCTTACGAATGGATGACGTATACCAAGAAACTGGTAAACAGAACCCTGCCACCGAGATCGGCTTTTGACAGCGAACTGACGGGCGTCAAAATGGCCGAAATCCGACTACGCCACATGTCAGAAAGTTTAGTACGACAAGAAGATGCAAACTATGAGAGATTACTTGATCCACTACAACAACGAAGACGTCAAACCTTTCATAGAAGCTTTTGAAAAAATCACGCTAATTTTTTCCAAGATCGCAGCATTGTCATGTTGAAAGACGAGATCTCTCTCGCCAGTTTGACTTTACAGGTCCTCTTCCAAAACCTATAAGCTGTGTTCACAACGTTCCCTCCCTTCGACGCCGTCCTCCACGCTCTGATCAAAGAAAATCTAGTCGGTGGTCCTTCCATCATCTTCCATAGATTTCACGAGAAGGAGTGTATAGGTGTCTTATAAGTCGGCAGAGGGTGAATACTGGTGAAAAGGGAAGGCAGGTGTGCAAGTAGCTTTTCTAACAGACACGTGTGTGAACTAAGCTGCTTAAGTCTAAACCCACCTGCGGTAGAAGCTCTGTACTGAGAGAGTCTTTTCAGCCGTTTAAGAGGCTTATCTAGGACAGGGTACATAAGGAGTGAAACGCCGCTCTCACCAGTCACACTTTCTCCACCCGCCCTTCATCTTCGTAGCATCGTCCACTCTACGCTCGCTCAGCACGTTACGATGATTAGTTCTGCTATTTTCTTTATTTATGAAAGTGTTGACGCTACAGAGCATCGAAACCCTCTCGAAATGAGTCCAAGAAAGAAAAAGCAACTCCCACTTGAAGCAAGAAGAGAAACAGTGCCCTATGATGCATGTGAGGTAAAGAAACATTGGAAGGACGTCACCAAGGAGCAATGGATAGAAGCATGCTTCAACTTCATCGGAACAGTAGTTTCATCTGGACAGAGAGAGAAGATTTTGTTAGAGCTATTTTTCTTAGCTCCGTATACTTGGCCTGACTGTGGTGAAATTCCTTCAAGTTTGTCAGTCTTCGCCATACAAGTTATCAACTCCTTGAAGGAGCTTCGATATATGCAAGGCACTCAGGAGGAGATTGTCAAGATAATGACGGAATTCGAAACAGACGAAGACACAATATGGTGCGAGGAGACGACATATGCAGACGATGATGTGGAGTCCATCATTTGTAGCCCGTTGGAACATTATGTTAAAGACTTTGAGGACATGCTAGACAGCACTGAGATGAACCCGAAAGAGAGATCCCTTACTGCACAGAAAGAGGCCAAAGCTGTGTTGGAAAAGCACAAGTTTGGTCAAGGATTCACTCTTCAAAGCAGCTGTGTGAGTGTGATAAAAAGTCTTGTGTTGAAACATTCAGACATGAAGTTTTCGCGTGCTGTCGACACACTTCCTTTGCCTGAACTGATGATGAACATGATCGACCCCATCGTTTCGACTCTGCCAATTGTCCCATGTATAAAATGGTTTCAAGTTTTGCCCGTGGCCGATGGCTAAACGATCCACTGAAGTCAGAAAACCTCCTTGATTTAATCAACTGACTAAATGTATTTTCTCATACTAGTATTAGTAGCATTAGTAATAGCGGCTACTCAGTCTCGTGCAGCACAAGCAGCAGCATCTGTCAGCAGCATCCGTGACATCGTCAGCAGCAGCAGCAGCTGCACAAGCAGCACAAGCAGCCACATCTGTCAACAGTATCCGTGACATCGTCAGCAGCTGCAGCAGCTGCACGAGCAGCGCAAGCAGCCCAAGCAGTAGCATCTGTCAGCAGAATCCGTGACAACGTCAGCAGCCGCAGCAGCGGCTGCACGCGCAGCACAAGCAGCAGCATCTGTCAACAGCATCCGTGACAGCGTCAGCAACTACAGCAGCTGCAGCTGTCAGCAGCTGCAACAGCTGCACCAGCTGCACAAGCAGCAGCAGCAGCAGCAGCGGTAGTGTAGACCGCTAAATTCGAGATGACGTCATGTCTGTTTCTTAGCATCGACATTCGACATGAGACCTAGTGACATTTGACATGAAGCTTGAAAAACATAGTGACAGGTGACATGAGCAATTCTTAAAATCGCCATGAGATATGAGCATAATTAAGCGACATCGACATGTGCCATGGCTATTTTTTTTTAAGACAAACGCCGTAGTCTCCTCATCCAGACCTCCGCTAGTAGCGCTCTATAAGCGCAAGCTGTGGCTGTGAACCCCCTCCTCCCACCGTACACACGGGTAAATGTCACCAATACTACTCTCATACAAGGGTCAGGCGCTGCTGGACTATAATAGATGGGTCAAGGACTATTCTACTGAGGGTCAGGCTACGCCGGACATTCAATAACAAGCTGGACTTTGGCAAATTTGCTTGAAAGTCTGGTCAGCAAGAGTCCAGCATACTCTCCCAAGAGTTCAGCATTGCCAGACTATGGCATGAGGATCCCGCATGGTCAGACTTTCAAGCAAGTTTGCCAAAGTCCAGCTTGTTATTGAATGTCAGGCGTAGCCTGACCCTCACTAGAATAGCCCTTGACCCATCTATTATAGTCCAGCAGTGCCTGACCCTTGTCTGAGAGTAGAATTAGCGCTATTGGGTGCTTCTGATATTTGCCTCTGTGTAGTCAAACCTCGCCTGAGAGAGACATACTTCAGAAAGAAACGAAAGCAGATTCCGACATCGGTGTGTGACGATCACTTAGAGCTTTTCGTGAAGATAAAACGGAAAAAAGTGCGAAAATAGTGTCCGCCGCCCGGCGGATGTTGTGAGAGACGTTACCTTCACGATCTGAGAACTTCAGAGCTTATGTAAACGGCGTGGGAAGGTGACGGGATCCTAAGTCTCAACCCTAAGACTTACATTTGCTACGATCGAGTCAGCAGCACCAGTGAAAGAAAATCCCAAAAAAAGAGATGGCGTGCAAAAAGTGTACAGAAGTAACAAAACCCTAAAGAACCAGTCGTCATCTTAGATGTTTTCGCAAACGAAAAACTCTCCTTGCGGTAAATAGAAATTTCAAAGTGGTACGAACCAAAAATGGACACTTACACCATAGAGAAAGATGACGTGCGCTACTTGTATTATAAGCGTCGCGTGCATTCTAACGGTGTGACAACAAGTCCTTTAAAAATATGAAAAAAAAGTGTGTTATTGATTGATTGAGCGCATCTATTCAAAAATAGCGTGTTTATTAGAATTGAAAAAAAGAAAAGAAAAAACTAAATAAAATTATTGTTGTGTTTTATTTTCATACGTCTTCTTTTATTAGTAAGTAAAAAAAAATTATAACAATTAACTAGCGTGTCCTCTTAAAGTGACACTTCCTCCAGTCGCTGCTGATCGCCTAATTAAAGCATGTGTCGTTGTCACTTCTAGTCACGTGACTCATCAGGTCACTTCCGGTCACGTGATCCTAAAGTCGATCACTTCCTAAACAAAAAAAATTAAGAGACATATTTCTTCATGACCCAACCAATCAGGGGTCTCCATTTGACCAGAAGTAGTCCCCTCATTTGCATAATGGGTCACTTCCGGTGTACCAGCCAATCAGAAGCCTCTTACTAAGTCAAGGTCACGTGACGTCACTTCCGGTATGCCCTTATATGGACATGTGAAGGTCGCATGACGTCACTTCCGGTATGCCCTTATATGGACGTGTGACGTCACTTCCGGTCAAATGGAAGCCTCTGATTGGCTGCGTCATGACCTTGACCTCTAACTAGGTCAAGGT
The DNA here is from genome assembly GCA_947462335.1 of Harmothoe impar. NCBI lineage: Eukaryota > Metazoa > Annelida > Polychaeta > Phyllodocida > Polynoidae > Harmothoe > Harmothoe impar. Next base: position 25,466,530 of record OX381707.1, read on the forward strand.
CACGTGACGTCACTTCCGGTATGCCCTTATATGGGCATGTGACGTCACTTCCGGTCAAATGGAGGCTTCTGATTGGCTGCAGGTCGATTGAGTAATAAACAGTAGTTAACTATAGTCCCGTTCCGATACATACTATACTACTGATGTGGCATGCTTTAAATCAATGTTTTGGTTTATGATAATACGGCCATGTGGATTGGCAAGTATACAATTTATTTCCTCTACCCTTCCTCTCCTACTCTAACCATCCCACAGAAAAATCTCAGATATTTTGGCTAAAATGTATTTAATTGGCTGATTGCTTGATTCTTTTATTCATGCTGAAATGCATATGTATAAATATAATTATAGATAGAGAGAGAGAGATGCCTTAGTTATAGAATCTACCCAATGCAATCAAATAAAAGACTCCTATAACAAAGTAATTAGTGCATTAACTCTATAAGGAAATACTTATATAAATAAGTTCCTTTGAGCAGCCTTCCGTTTGGCCTTTGAGTGAACTCTGACTTGAACTCAGGGCATGCAATAATGAATTAATTATCTGTGAAGAAGAGATGAATTAAATAGATAATTATATGAGGATCACATCGCTGAAGAGATTACATGTATAGCTACATTAGGCCTTCATTAATTCACATATATTTGAATTATAAAACCTCTAAATAAGTTCAGTTTCATGCAAGAAAATCTAAATAATACTCTTCCAGCATGTGGCTTCAATGCAATTAGCAGTTTAATCCAACGTTACCTCCATGTTAAAGTAATCCGTACGTGTCGGTTTGGTCGGGTATCTGCGGCTCATCGTGACGGTAACTTCTCTGGTCTCGAAAACCAAACCGGGCAACAATGCAGTCTGAGGACCAGTGTTACAACGGTCAGGCCTTAACTGGTGTTATCTTCTACCATTTTCAACAAGGCACACTTGCAGCTCATTGAGGATGATCCAAGAAGTTGGACCAAGTAATTGGATCTTTTCCTATAATTAAGTGAAAAAATATAAATTGGTGTCAACCTGGTTGCAGGAAAGGACACTGGAAGGCCTAAGTGGTAACTCCCCTGGCTCCTCGACTCCTTTGTCTGTCTCTAAAAACCCTCTCTGTATCCTCCTCCTCCTCTGGGTTGAGGTCCATGGAGCTTATTTTGATGTGGGTCTATAATAAGCTACTGTATATTGATGTTTGATTTCCTAGAGCACACACACACACAAAGTCAACCTTTTAACCATGAATTAAGGTTTTAGGTTGTTCCAGGCTGGTAGTCTATGATGCTGCAGTGTGAATGAATGTCCGTGTGTATTACTTATTTCAGTGGATCCTTATGGCCCCTTCCCTGGTTGCAGTTCACATTTCACATAATCTAGTTGTTCTGCACCCCCTCTATAGATATAACTTATCCTATCTGTCTATCTATATCATTTAATGATACTGTTTCTGTCTTTTTCTGTTGTTATCTTGCTTCCTGTTATCTCCTGTGTGGCTCACTACCCTGTTCAGACACCTCAGAGGGGCCCAGGGCTCTACCACCAGTGGTGATTCTATAATCCCATAGTTTAAAAGTTTCTCAGGAACATTTATGTTAGTTTTCTAATCCTCAATCCATGGTGCACATGCCACACAGTAAAACAGGCCTAAATGCTATTAATCTCCAGAGAAGTTTGGCCCTGACCAGTAAAGGCACACAGAGGATATCATGCTCCCGAATCCTGGTCCAGTCCTAGAGCACCTCTGTAATACTCTGATATGGTTATTCTAAATTCTAATCGGCCACGGCGCTTCTGGACATGACCCCTACCCACCCCCCACCACACACACACATTCACACACACTGTACCAAGCCTTGAATCCCCGTTAGGACTGTTTGCACAGTAAGGCATAACATAAGCTGAGTCACCCTCCATTGGCCGCCATCTTGTTCACAGACCTTAGCTTGTTCCTGCCGTTCTACCATGCAGCCTTGCCTGAAACTACGTAGAGAAAAGAAACAGCGTCAAAAGGTTGCCTCCAGAATGACTCCCCTCTTTAGGGGAGCCCAGGTCCTTATGTTACTTCCTTAGGTGAGCCAGGTGACTCACTTATGTCAGCCAGGGAGTCACCTAGGCTCCCTTAGGCAAGCTGGAGGTAACCTGGACTCCCTTTTGACGCTGTTTCCTTTCTCTGTCTAGTTTCATTCCCTCTAAAAAACATGTCCCTGTCCCCTGCTCTACCTGCAGTTTTAGTTCCAGTCTGTGCCGCTGCTACTGCCCCCATGGCGCCGCAGTCGTCCTGACATACCCCTGTACCCGGCCTCATACTGCAGCCCTTTAGTTACACCAACACAGCTCAGTGTGATAACACTTAATGTACAACCCTTTTATAACCAGAAATGTGCGTTAATATGCTGTGCCCTTTGTCCTCATAATGCAGTATTGCTGCAATGACCAATAATGGGCAGCATGCATCTTGCAGACCTGGCACCAGGGCTGCTATCATGCATTATGACGACAAGGAGCAAAGTGCTATGCGGCCCTGGAAGGGTTAAACAGTCAACATCCAATAACCCCTGCCTCTCTAACATATCCAGCTCCACCCTTGACCCTCCCCACAACTATAGGTCAGGGTCCCGGGTGAGGGCTATGGGGGCAGAAAGGGGGACCTGAGAAAGGGCAACCATAGGGTGGCTGGGTTGGGGCGGAGGAGGTTTAGTAAACAATCAATGTATACATACTGTCATATTGTGTAGAAAACTAGCGCTACAGAATGGCTACGGTGCTGTCTCACCATACATGCAAGCAGCAATTCTTACAGATGAAAGCCAAGCTTTTGATGACCGCCGCCAGCCTTTCTTTGACACCCAGGTGCCACCGAGTTATAGTCTCAATGTTATTTCCTGATGCCTTCCAAACACACCCCCCCCCCACTCGTATCCTGAATGGCATTAAGAAAGCCATCCCCTGTGAATTGATCACTTTCTTTTATATAACTCTGTTTAAAATGTTTACCGGTAGTTCCAGCCTTGTTTTTCGTACCCGAATAGTGCAACGAATATTTGGCAAAATGAAACAGCACAGAGCTAACCTCTCATGAGATCCACTTATACACGCAAACAGGAACCAGTTGTATTCAGTTTCTTCCTTATTCATTGCTGGCTCTAATGACTGCCAAAAAGGGTAATTGGAACAATATCATTTTAGTTCCTCCCTCTGCCACTGTTACTGCCCCCATGGCGCTGCAGCTGTCTGAACATTACAGCACTATAACAGACCAATCCGCCATAGGGTGCAATGTTTTGTGCAGGGAGTTGTGAAAAGGCTGAACAAAGCTGATAAGTTTGTTTGACTTGTGGCTGTGGGTGGGAGGTGGTATATGGTTGTGCTGGATATTTAGACAAAAAAAAGGTTTGTTTCAGGTCACCCGACCGAGTCTATACAGGGCCGACCCTACGGCTTCTTATGCATGTTCCCTAAAACAAACCTTTTTTGGCCTAAAGTGGGACTAAAACATCAATAGGAAGGTCTGTAAAGCACTGTGCAGCCCCTAACCCGTTAACCCTTTAAGGAAGGCATGATACATTAATGTATCAAGCCTTGGTTGTCATGATACATGAATGCAGCCCTGGAGAGTGACTCACCATACCAGTGCCGCATTCAAGCATAATGCCAATCCTACAGGATTGATACACTCTGGAAGGCTCGGCATGAATAAAGCACTGACGAGTAAACTCGATATGGCTGCATTCATGCATCATGACAAGCATTAAAGCACTATGCGTCCATTAAAGGGTTCCAAACCAGCAATAGGAGATGTGTGTAGGACTGGTGCAGAGGGGTGATGAAGGCAAACCCAGTATGCGTCTCACTCTGTTCTGCTAGACCACCACAGGCAGTGCCCAACTTTCAGAATTAGGTGATTTTGGCGACAGTGACGCTCAGATTTCTGTGTGTGTATAAGTTAGACACTTGGATCTTTGCCCAGACTCTGATCTTCATTGATCATCATGACGTATGGTGGCACCACCCAGTAGGCACAAAATTCAGTCCAACATTGAAACAATGACGAATCAACATTGAATCAACATTGACAACCAGTAATCAATGTTGATTCAATGTTCTGTGCCCACTGGGCATGTGCAATTGAGTAACTGGCTGCAGCTGCATTGCTGCATCATGCCACCCCCTCTGGAGTGCATCAACCATTCGGCATGGGTATGATGCATTAAAGCTCTGTGCTGCCTCTACATAAAGTATTGAGGCTTAAAACTGGATCATGCATTTTTGTGTGTGTATATAGTGGCAGTATGTGTTGTCGTGTGTTAATGGATGTGTACTTTACATGTTATACACCTTATACAAGGTTTAGTGGGGGTCTGTCAAAAGAATACTTAGTACTTAACTCTTCAAGGACGGCATGTCGCTATAAAATGGCATTAGTCGTCATGATGAACCAATGCAGCCCCGGTGAGTAGGCCTATATCGCCGTGGCTGCTTTAGTGCATCCTGGTGAATGCTTGAATGCAGCTCTGCGGGTTACTCGCCAGGCCTGCATTCATGCATCATGATTACCATTGGAATGATGCATTAGATGGATCATGCCATCCTTAAAGGGTTAATTCTGTTGCATAAACCCAAGATTTATTTCAATCAATGTCTGCCTGGTCTGTGGTGCAGCTCAATTTACAATAAACACAAAGGTGATATTTTTGCTACATTAATAGTTATCTCACCTATTTGCTCGACCATAGCCAAACTTAAAAGACCTACCTTGAACATTGACTTTTCAGAGTGGTGGTTACTACCAATTGTGTAAAATTTATTTAGTCGTTTCTGACCACTAGCAAGTAATTTATTATCTCTTTTTTTATATACACTGTTAGAAGTAACCACAGACATTGCTGTAGATATGATTTACAGCACATAAGTCAGTAAATGTACAGCAAATAGCTCTGTATTACCGACTACAGCAAAATGTTCTGTAAATTTACAGTATATTGTGCTATAAACTAACAGTAACTATTTACAGTGTATTTATTTCTGTACATTTGTTGTTCCCGTGTGTCGTCTGTTATGACTGAGCCGGAGGAGCGTGACCATCTTCATGAGTGTTGGTCAATACAACTTTTCATTTAAAAAGATCCAGGGGTTCATACTATTATTTTGTTGCAAGCTAAATAATTAAGTTGTAAGCTAAATAATTTTGTTGTAAGCTAAATATCTCGAGATCAGTCTGGGCGTGGCAGCCATAGATGTGTGTAATCAGGCAGCCAAAGTTGAGTTATGCCTTGAACTTCTTCTTAAAACAGTTCCGGGAAATGAAGGGAAACCCTCCCCAGAGCCGTTCTTTACACCAGGGTTAATTTTCACAACGCAGGTAGGTGTGAAAACACTGCAGGGCTAGAAGTAGCAACGGTTTTGCTTGTAGCATAAACACTACAGGGCTAAAATTAGCAACGGTTTTCTTATAACCCATTTGCTGAATTTTCTATCAGTTTGCTGTTAAATGTACATATCCCATAAGGTAGATTAGTGTATTCTCTTGAATCATACATGGGGAATAGTGAATCATACATGGGATTGCCATGAAATCACATATAAACAAGCTTTTTCTATAGACTTTCCCTCTGTGCTCCTCCACTTTACCCAGTAGGCAGTGAGCCCTGCAGTGTTTTCACACCTACCTGCGTTGTGAAAATTAACCCTGGTGTAAAGCACGGCTCTGGGGAGGGTTTCCCTTCATTTCCCGGACCTGTAAAACACTATCGAACTTGATAAATATCGAACTTTATAACATTTGGCTAAACCTTTGATGTCATAGGAGCTGTAAAGCTCATAGATTATAGGATTCGAACCTTTTGTGAGATCAAAGTTATTTACTATCACTGTGTCACGGCATATTCACCCCAACAATGTTGCAGTCATAAAATAGGGTCAATGAAAAACGGTAATATTTTGGATATAGTCATTAGTAAACCTTGAATTTGTCAAGGAATTGTAATCTTCAGCCCAAATTGTTGCCAGAGGCCTTTTGCAGGCCTGGATATTGTGGTACAATATTGCCATTGAGAGATAATGTATAAAGCAAGTGTTTGTACTGACAATGATAATAGATAGGGTTGCCCTATTTGTTTACACTGTAAATTACTAAAGAGCATTACAGAAAATATTCAAGCTTTCTGTTTTATGCTGTAGAAACCTTAATAATGGTCCAATTAACAAACCATAAAAAGTGGCAAGAACCTCTATTATACAGCCAACTATTTGGGCTGGACCGGCAGACTTTTTGCTGGCTATAGCCGGTGTCCGGCAAGAACTTGGAGACTCCGGATGGAAGTGTTGTAAGGGACTAACAGATAGGGAGGAAGGGAAGAATCCTGGCTATTGGTACTGTAGCTGTCGGCTATTCTATGAAAAACCCCAGATTCGAAAATAGGTAGTTAGAAATTACTCTTTATTCATTCTGACATACGGCTTGTAATCATACAGACGGATAGTGATATTAAAATATGCTTTCCAACAACATGTGATGTATGAACATATAGGAGTGATACGCTCACGGTCTCATCAATAATTCCTCAATGTCCAAGGCTCTCTCCTATCTCGGTAAACTCCATATGAGCCGGACTCCTCAGAGGGAGTCGGACCCAGAGTTATATGGCTGTGTCTCACGACCTTGAGCCAATGTTTTTGTCTCTGACCGGGTGCCGTCTCTGACCAGGTGCCGTCTCTGACCAGGTGCCGTCTCTGACCGGCTTGGCTTGATAAGATCAACATACCAATAGCGGAAGGCTAATAATAATTATAATGATAAATATATAACAACCGCCATAACGTTTTTACAAATCCTTATATATATGAGTATAAATCTTTTTAAAACACCTTTTTTCTTACACCTGGTCAGAGACGGCACCTGGTCAGAGACGGCACCCGGTCAGAGACGGCACCCGGTCAGAGACAAAAACATTGGCTCAAGGTCGTGAGACACAGCCATATACCAATATTAATGCGTCTATCTCCTATGTTCCCCCAGAGGGTGGAACAGAGAAAGACGCAGGGTCACCGAGGTAGGAGCAGCAGCAGGACTAGGCCGAAAAGTACAACAGAGTTCTAGGAATCTCTGTTGAGGAACAACCAAGCTGATAACACATAGCTTGCAAATGGTCAACCGGCGGCAGTTATACAGGCCAAAGCTATCGGGCAGGAAGCCAAGGTTCAAGGTGACATATAGGGTCGTATGTTAGTTTAAAGGTCTAATCCTATCTGTAGTGACAACCTTATCTGGAAACAAAGAGTCTAAATACTAATGAATAACGTTTCGATATAGAAAACATCAGAAGATTTGTAAATCTCAATGATAGAGGTAACGGGTCTTTGGTACAGTTGATCTAGATAAAGTTTTTCGTATATTATAGTTAAGTTGATACAGACAACGTCTTTTTGGTATAGTTATCTTAATACAGATACCGTTTGTTTTTTTGTACAGTTAATGTATTGTATTGTAAATTCTTTTATTTATAGTGAAAAATTAGTTAGCCAAAGAACCTGTGATTCTCCCTATTCCAGTCAAGAGAATATCGTACATGTTCTTGTACAGTATTATACTTTACTTTACACATAAGAAATAGCGATAAAGAATAAATGGAGCATAGGCTTAGAGCCATGACTTAGTCAGTCTCGAACTACAAACTATCCTAATTAGTAGTCTCGAACTCCAAACGGGAGCGTCTGACAGTGAGAGACTATGACTTAGTATAATAGAATAGATATTAGTTAAAACTTTGCAATATAATAGTGGCTGAAGCTGATGTTATTGCCACATGGATGATGTCTTTTTGATACAGTATGTCTTTGATATGTCTGTGTATACCACAGATACATACAGGGAGTGACCACAATATATAATATGCTAAGGGTGTCGTCATTAATTAATAACGAAATCTCATGTGGTGGTGCGAAATGGTTTAACTCCAGTAGTAACACACTGGCCTTTTTTTAAATTATAAAATGGCATCATTTTTATGCCCACTCCCTTGGTAGGCACCCCCAGCCCCCTATTATCAGGAACACACACCTTTACATTTTACTGCATACATTGATTGTAAAGTAACCACCGGTCGTGACCGTCATTAGGGCATAATATCTGATTATTATCAGCTAGTCTTCGCTAAAAATTAAATAGATAATTGTATCCATTTATCCAGTTAATGAACGGACATGACATCCTCTTAACTACCCAGACATGTGTGACCTATTATGTTACCCCTTTAAGGACCGCGTAGTGCTTTAATGTGCTTTGCCCAGTGTCACCATGATGCATTTTTAAATAGTTTTATTGACACTTCTCATGTAAATTTACATACTCATCCGAAGATGTCAGTAAGGTGGAAATAAATATATACAGTAAAGTACAGGTATACCATTAATATGATATTGTCTTTATTATTAGAACACATTTAGTGAAATGGCAGTATTTGGACCATAATTGGTCGTTTCATTATGTTATAACATGAATGCAGCCTTTGTAAGTCCACTCACCAGGGCTGCATTCAAGCATCATGCTGACCGTTCAAACGTGTATCAACCCCGTAGGATTGACATGATGCTTGAATGCAGGCTTGGAGTTATTAACTAGGGCTGTGTTTAAGCATCATAAAAGATTAAGTCAGTATACGGCACCTAAAGTGTTAATGTATAGCAGTGGTAGCTGTAGGGCCAGTCATAAGACAATTACAGCATCATGAGCGGCTTGTTAGTTGGGCGGTTGTGGTAATGTGTCAATTGTGCACTGTAAAATAAATGTTGTCAAAATAGCGGTGAATCACCAGCAACTTTTGGAACATAACTTTCACCGTTTTTTTTAACGGTGACGGTAACCTCCAATTCGATGTAGAATCACTGTTAATTTTACGTAGAATCACCGTTAATTTTACATTGAATCACTGTTAATTTTATGTAGAATCACTGATAATAGATTCAGAATATTCAAATATACAGAGATGCGGCTTTATTGCCAGTGCTATTACAGACTTTGGGAATATTCTATCAACCTCACAGGGAGTCTGATTATGGTGACTTTAGTTACTGTAGTTATATCTAAAAACTTACGGATAAGCCATACTTTGACTTTGTCCTGATCCTATACGCCACACTGGCGATCTACCTTGCATACTAGCTGTGACCTATACAAGAGGTTTTACTCTATAGGATTGATACGAGGCAGAGTTTCCAGAGGTGGGAATATATGCATAGTATGTTACCACAAAATAGGTGTATAGATCCATACAGCTACTTTCTTCTGGATATTATCAAGTGATCATGGTATTTTGTCAAACCTATCACAAGATTGAATTGTTAAATTGTCAAACATATAGATTAATAGAAAACCACCATTATTTCTACATGTTTAATCCACTTCAAGGCCTCACACTCTCCAGAAAAAACTTCTAACAAACCAGGCCACCTATCTATGGCAGGATCCACTATATGTGGCTCCCTCTGGGATTTTACATTAGAAGATGAATTTACGTTGAATCATTGTAATCCAAACCAGGTTAGCATTAAACAAGGATCCACTGTGAAATGGCTGATATTTACGATGCTTCATTGTATTCCAAATAACGGTGAATCAGCTTTAAATTTTACAGAGTGAATCTGTAAAAAGTACATCTATTTTTTACAGTGTGGTCAAATCTAGTTATAATCACATTAACTTATAGTTCATCAGGCTAATGGATTAAAGTAACATGTCGTGCCAAAAACGTTTCCACACCTCAGAAATTAGACATTGTGTGAATAATTTTATTGATTTAATGGTTGTGCAACAGTTGCGTGGATGAGGGGGTTACGCAGCTATGACTCAGGCCCGAGCAAAAAAGAAGACCGACCTGTCAGAACATGTAGGCCCTAAGTAGAAAACCACAACAAAAAAAACATTGCAAGTAACTCATAATTAATCCACGTCCATACACGTCCCAAATAAACTTTGTTTTATCATTAATGAATGGCAAGGAGAGAGTCACTGGTTGCTGTTCTATAGAATATGGAGTGAAATCAAGGGACAACGTGAAGCAGGACACGATGACGTGCATACCTTTTGAATGGGACACATAGTATTAGTTATCCCAAATCTTAGAAGTGGCCACATTCATGAATATGAATTACATGTTGCTGTTTTTGTAGTAATTGTAACCTATCAACTCCTAAAATCATGGCTGCCATTGCGCACACCCATGCTGTATTGGAACTGAGAGTGATACATAGTCAATGTGTTGTCAATGTGTTGAAAAACCAGAATAGCACCTTCCTCTGATTCTCCCGACTTGGTTTGTAAGACTCCCAAGTGCCTCCCCCTAGCAGAGCTATGGAGAACTACCTCTGGTCCACCAGGACGCTACCTTCAGGGGTGGTTATGAAACAAATGTAGAGACTTCGTGGACTAAAGTTATATTACTTAGCTAGAGGCCCTAATAGCCCCTTTCCCTTCATTTCTTATGCATAATTAGTAAGGGGACCTTGATGGGGGGGGGGGGGGGCAATTTCCGTGTCGATCTTAAGATATGGCCTGTTGCCATATTGATTTTAGGAAATTGCCATGTTGCCATATGTCCCATGTCACTATCTATTTTTCCCATGTCACTATCTATTTTCCTCCTGTCCCATGTCACTAAGCCCCAAAATGGTTCATGTTACCATGTCGGATTTTGGGGTCTAGGGCCATGAGTAATCAAAATCCAGGAGTGGACCCCCAGCACAGCATGTGGTATTCTTAAAACATTACTGTTTAGAAGCTGGTATTTTGCAGGGCTCGATTTGAGGGTGTCTATATCCCATAGACCATAGGTAATTAAAAGGTAATAAAAGAGCAATTATATACCAGGTTCTATTAAAGTCTGATAGCTCCCATTAACTCGGGGACTATGTCATTTAGACAGCCTCCCTACGGTCGGTGTCTAAATGCCATAGACCCCTCGTACAGGGATCTATTCTTAACATAGCTCATGTGCCATACAGGGTTTAATGAGATGTGAATTAAAGTGTTGTTGCTCCATATTGTGGTCTCAAGTTCTATGATGTAATTCATTAATTCTTTTTCACATATTTATAATGAGCTGAAGTGGGACTGATTGTAAAATCATCTTTTCTTACATTGGTCTACACTATAACATAGTGTACAGTTAGGAGAAGGTCATTTATCATTCAAAATGTAACTATTGTTCACAGCAGGGGGGGGGGCTTCAGGAACAACTTTCACATGCTCTATAGGGGCTGGGTGTTAAAGGTTTTTGTGTGGAAAATGTCATCACCACCACCCCCTCTGTAATCGCACCCCCTTATACTTATACTGATGTCAGCCTCCCCCATTTACTACTAGGTGGAACAGGTCAAACCACATCCTCCTAGTAGCAATAACAAACAGTCCTCCATCAGAGGGAATGTGTTAGGTGTGAACTGTCTAAACTCCTTGTGCAGGCTTACATCATATAAATACGGCCATCTCTCCCTAAATGTCTGTGACATAGTCCCACCCATAAGGCCACTCAAAAAGAATTTGGTTTCGCATCACGGAGCACTGAAAATATCACGAGTGAGGCTGAGGGGCTAAAATATATAAGAACCAATATTCACATTTTAGTAGTTAAGAGTTTTGATTTTCAAAAGTTAAGAAATTTAAGGTATTTCTAATCCACTGCATTACTGATTTGATACTAAATATGGCAATATTCTTTTAAAGTTTCAATCGTGTTTTCATTAAAAAATTGCCAATAAAACAAAACGTTTTTTCTCGTAACTTGATATATGTGACGTTCGCAGTAATGAGAAACCAGTTTATATTTTTGAGTGGACTAAATGGCCGGAAAAGACCCATGCTGAATATAGCTCCAATGTCAGTGTACCACATAGTATCCTGTGGAGATAAGGGAGGGGTCATTTGTTGACTACAGGAGGGTGGTGGGTTTGGGGTTTGGAACGTAAAATATTTTGACCCCTGAAGTGGGGAGAGAGGTGTAAAATATTAAAATCCAATTTAGCAAAATAAAAAGCATTTTCCGGCAGATTTGGCGAAGGTGGCGCCAAATATTCCGCACCCTCTAGAGGGGAAGATTAAAATGTTTTGACCCTCCCGGAAGATTTCAACATGCCGCCATTGTTAATTAATGGCCACTCCCCAACTTCCATATTCACCGGAGCTGCATACAGTCACTCTGTTTAGAGATAGAATCAACTAGATCTTCTGGCTACTTTGGTGGTAAGCAAATCTTTGTAAGCTGAAAATCGTTAATCCATAGTTCTCTAGAATGTATAATTGAGGGATACAGGAGGCTCTATGAAATAGTCCATAGCATCTAATTGGGATTATTAAGTGAGACATTGGGAGGGGAGTGTGTTAGTCATTTTGTGTAAATAACATTGTATACCATTGACCCTGTTACCCAGTAGTTAGTTTGTAGTTTCGCTTTGGGATGTCAATCGGTGAGGGTTTGAAACACCAAATTCGGCAAATATTGTGTACCTTACGTGAGTGCAGGGACAGTGATATGCGACTAGGAATAAGAAATAAGAGAGTAAGTGTCCAGCATCACCCGTGATCACCATTATACTAGTCCTGCATAAGTAGGGGGCGTGTTAAATGGCTAATTTTGTCGTACGGTTTGAGGGACAGGCTCAAACTATGCATTTGGGACCTGAAACTCGGTAAATCACAAAAATATTTTTTTTGAACCCCTGTGACACCCCCGTACATGGGGTCTGAAGATCGGCCAAATAGTGAACAAACAGCCCAAATTCAGGCTTTCAGATTCCTACTCAAACCTCATCATGCCTTCATGAAAATGGTCAGAAACCTTCATTTGGGACCCAAAGAGAGCATTTAAAGTCATATTGTTGTGATTACAGGGGTGTTTCCCCCTCTGGGGAGGGGGTGTGTCCATGGTAAAATACCGATAAATCAGCTTTTTTGAAGGCATTTGCTCCCATACAATCAGGTCCCTATATTGCCATAAAACATCATCATGAACCATTCTGGAGGGCCCTCTATTTCTGTTAACTACCCCCTATGACCCCTAACCCGCCCCCCCCCCCATAGCATGCACCAATAGCCATCAGATAACTCCCTTCCCCCCTCGCCTCTATATTACACTGTACTAGCCTTAGCCTGTCTTGGGAGTAAGACAGTGGTGTGTTTAAAAGAGGGGTGGGGGATATGGAGGGGACCCAGACCTCCTCCCTTACCCTATACCGACATAAGAGGAGGGCTATCTCAGTCCATCTAAGAACTCCAACCATCAGACCTCTTATAATTTATTCATCATACATGCATGAATGGCTTTACCACCTCAACAGAAAACTGATAGGGGACCCAAAGAGACTATTACAGGTTATATTATTGTGATTGCATGAATATTACCCAAATTTTGGAGGGCCTTTGCTTCAGGATATATGAATTGTCAACATATTAAAATGAGTTTAGATCAGATAGATAATACCCTTTTCAAAGGTCTTTATATTCATTTTGAGTTACCCTACCAATGATCACAGCCCCCCATCCATTCTACACCTAGTACCTCACCCCATGTGTATTCATAGTCACAATGACTGCTTCATGTTGTTACACTTATTATACATAGTAATTCTATAATAGTTATAGTAGAGATCTAATATCAACATCACTAATAACCTGATACAACAATAAATAAAAACCCTGACTCTCCTCCTTAACCAAGTGGTTAAATGCATAGAATGATGGATGATAGAGGGGTGAGGGGGGGGGAGCCTGCAAATGACTCCAAATAAGGACTGTTGTCCATATCTCTTAGTCTGCACCTTGCATGGTTAGTATCCTAGACATAAGACAAGAGATAATTATTTAATTCAATTCTCTGAGGTGTTAAATAAATACTCTGAACCCTAGATATTATTGAAGCCAATAATTAACCCTGTATATTATGGGGGGGGGGGGGGGTAGGTAGCCCTGATACCCCATTTGCAATGCTAAAGATCAGATTTTGTCAAAGACAGGCATACATGCAACATCTGAAGGCGCTGCTATAATATTCAGATATATGAAAATATAACATAGGCATGGTGCTTGGTAGACCAATGCCATCCCCTATATGGGGTAAAGGGTAAGTTGGTAGAACCTAATATCAAACGTTGAGGACAGCTGAATACATATCTTGATATTAGACCAAATATTGAACCCAGATTTGACTTGAAGTACAGTATCCCTCTATGAGCTGTAGTAGATACACCTACCAGGGTGATTTCAAGGACCCAGCTCATTCTCTTTTTTTCTTTTTTTTTGGGGGGGGGGGCTCTTTTAACCACACCACTGTCCCACTACCAGGCATGATACATACCATGAGAGGCAATGCTGTGCACTGTGTCACATGGAGGGAGGGTTGGGCTGATGGTTGTAATGTGTAATACGTAGGTGAGGGGGGGCGTATTTCATGGCTATTAGTTTGGGGTGAGGGTGGGGATGGGGTGGAGGGGGGTCATAGGGGGTGGTTAACAGGAACAAGGGGCCCTCAAGAAAGGTTCAAACTATCAGACAGGTCTTATGTTAATACATTATTTCAGTATAGGGTAATATAGAGGCGAAGTTATCGGATGGCTACTGGTGCATTCTGGGAGGGGGGGGGGTCATAGAGGGGAGTTAACAGAAAGAGGGGACCCTATACAGAAGGGTTTAATCTGCCTGATTAGGTTTCCTGAAGATCTTTTATGGCAGTATAGGGATGTGATTGTAAGGGAGCAAATGCCTTCAAAATAGCTGATTTATCGGTATTTTACCACGGACGAACCACCTTCCCAAAGGGGGAAACACCACTATAATCACAACAATATGACTTTAAATGGTCTCTTTGGGCCTCATATGAAGATTTCTGACCATTTTCATGAGGTCATCATTTGATTTTAGAAGGAATCTGAAAGCCTGAATTTTGGCTTTTTTCTCACTATTTGGCTGATTTTCGGACCCTATGTACGGGGGGGTCATGGGGGTCCGAAAAAAATATTTTTGTGATTTCCCATGTTTTTGGACCCAAATGCATGGTTTGAACCTGTCCCCGAAGAAAAGTAGATTTATCACCCCCCCCCCCTAGCATAAGGTGATCTAATCACATCACAAGGTGCCGCACCCCTTCCACAGCCCTCCACCCACTTCTCTGCCCCCTCTGTTTTTAACTATTATCCACTGGGATACTCATATAAAGAAAGATGTTCACTATCGTCTAGATGGCGCTACCATAATTTGGTAATATTGTTTTTCAAATAGAGCCCCCGAACCCCTTTTCCTTCTTTCTTTCTTTTTTTCCGTTTCCTTTATTTTACACTGCTATATAACCCAACCCATTTACCTTAAGTTGAAAGCTATCTAAAGGATGAGAACTGTTGTCATTGTTTTTGGGGGGAAAATTAAGACTACAGGAAATATAACTTATCAAGATCTTTATCTAAACGCAATACGTCAAGACTTTCCTTGCAAAAAGTTGCCATTTCGCCATACATTTAGGCCCCTCAGGAAAAATATAATTATGATAATAAATAAACACCTTTGTCATATTTTTCAGTACTTGGTGATGAGAAACCCTTTTTATTGAGTGGCCTAAAAATTATTTTTTTTTCTACAGAGAGTGGTTAAGAGTGGATGGTGCTGATGGCTGAGATGGTTTGGTGCCTAGTGGTGCTGGCTGCACTACTGGGGCATTGTCAGACTCACACCCTACTACCCGGCAGGACCAGCAGCATTGCGGTGCTCACCGAGCCTAACATCAACACCCACCAGCATCGTGCAGGGTCAGGAAGCAACACAGGTGTCAGGACTGAGGGCACCAACACATACCAACATAATGCACCATCAGGCCAGGCAGGGAGCAACAAATGGACAGCAAAACAGATGGCCGTTAAGAATTGTCCAGCCACTTGCAAGTGTTTTGTTACACATGATTACAGCTACACACTTACAGTAGGGGCTTGTAAGAAGGACCCCATCACTGAGCTGCCCAAGCTGCTAACAGCATACATGGATGTACAGGAACTGTGCATTATGTCGTCCAATCTCTCCCAGCTGCCACCACAAGTCACTGAAATGTCCAAGTTATCTTCATTGATACTTGTGCAAAATGAGTTCAAACAGTTGCCTGATGAGGTGGTAGAACTTAAAAATTTAGTTCATCTAGACCTTGCAGGAAACATGATTAAACAACTACCTTCAATGATAGCCAAATTGTCCAAATTACAGTATCTGTGTGTACAGGACAATGTATTAGAAGCACTGCCTACAGAAATAGGCCTTCTACATACACTAACGAGCCTCAATCTAGACTCCAACAGGATAAAGGAACTGCCAGAGGAAATAGCAACTTTGGGAAATCTACAACAAATCGATATCAGTCATAATGACATACAGATGCTCCCTGTGGGTTTCTGGAACCTGACACAATTGGACACTGTATTGTTGAGTCATAACAAGATAAAAACACTATCTAACAACATACTTCAATTAACAAACCTAAGGAAGCTTGATCTGAAAAACAATCATATACACACCCTGCCTTGTGATATTTTTGATTTCAGATTCTTGATAATATTAGATTTGAGTTACAATTCCTTGAAGTATCTGAATTGTAACACTTCAAACTCTGTTATAACTCACCTAGACCTCAGCAACAATCAACTACAGGAAGTACCTTGTTCAGTGGCCTTATATAAGCCAAGCAGATTGAACATCAGTCACAATGAAATCCAGTCAGTTCCAGAGGATTGTCAGTATCTCACATTGGGTGGTAGCCTTACCCAGTTAGACTTAAGTCACAACAGGATCACTACCCTTCACTCATGGCACCTATGCAACAATGTAAATCTTGTATATGTATCATTCAGAAATAACAGCATCAGTATTATAGACCGTAATGCATTTTCTGCCTCCAGCTGCCTGCAACTGTCTGCCTTTGTTGACCTGTCAAACAACAGACTTTCCACTCTAGACTCATGGCCAGTTAGGCTTTCTATGACTAAAGCTGTCGCCATTGACATGAGTGGTAATCTATTAGAAAAGTTTATTAACTCTGGTACGAGTGAGATCTCTCAATTTCACTCTGGGAGTATTTTCCAAATGCACAGAAATAAGATTAGACATTTTATGGACATCTTCAATGGTTGGAAAATCATGCTAAACTCCACTTCTGACTTTAGAACTTTACTGGGTACTGCATTGTTTGATCTGGGGGACAACCCATTGGTGTGTGACTGTGTGGACTATGAGGTGTTCAGGTACATTCAGACATCAGGTGACGTAAGGTATAAGGCAACCAACCTGGTGTGTGACAAACCTCTGGGTCTGACCGGACAAAAACCTGGCACGATTTCACTAGAGAAGTTTGTATGTGACGTCAAGAAGAACTGTCCCCCTGGTTGTGTATGTACTAACATACCTCACCTAGCAATTATCAACATAGTATGTACAGCATTCAACTATACAGACTTACCAAATGAGATTCCAGATGTTCCACAACAAAACTTTGCCTATCATCTGAATTTGAGTAACCAAAATCTGAGTAGGATTTCATCAAGGGGGTATCTGTGGAAGGCAACAGAAATCAAGTTGAGTAACAACTCCATACGGTCCATCACTGTCAGGTCCACTCGAGCTTTCAGCAATGTAAAATTACTGCATATTAATAATAACCTTCTGCAAACACTACCTGAGAGTATATTAAGTATGTCCAATCAGACGGCTGAGGATGTTCGACTTAGCAACAATCCCTGGGTTTGTAACTGTGCCATCATGGCCATGAGAAATTGGATTAACTCAAATGGAGACATGGTGAGAGACAAAGACTACATCATCTGTCATTCACCACCAAGCATTGCTGGCACCAAAGTTATCACCATGGACAGATCACTGGTTTGTCCCAATGAGAGTAAGGTTGCTTTTATTGTTATCGTAGGGAGTGCAGTCATTCTTCTTATTGCCATAACCTATTTGGCAGCTTCAGGTCAACTTAGTTCTGCCAAGTCACGATTTAGGGGAAGTGATGAATGTGAAGGTGAGGGTAAAGAGTTTGATGTCTTTGTATCCTATGCCAATGAGGATGAGGAATATGTTGAGGGTTATTTGATACCAGAAGTAGAAAAGCATGACTACAGGGTCTGCTTCCATCGGGTTCACTTTCATGGTGGAAAACCTATCCTTCTCAATATGAGTGAAGCCATCGAGAAAAGCAAAAGGACCTTGGTGTTTTTCTCAAATAATTTCAGGGAGAGTAACTTCTGCATGTTTGAGTTTCGTTTGGCTCACCATTTAGACGTTGACAACAATACCAGACGCTTGATCACCATCAAGGACACTGACTTGGCCATGGATTCACTTGGAATCTCTGAGGTACATTATTTCCAGACATACACATATATACTGAGAGAGAATGAAAACTTCTGGAGATGCCTGCAGCATGTGTTACCACGACAACGGCTCGGTGCAGAGGTGTATTAGAATCTTTTCTCATTCACAGATTATACATTTCTGAAACTAGAGATCCATTCACAGCCAAAATAGTGCAACTTTAATCAGTGCACAAACTACTAGTTTTAATGGAGAAAAGGGAGGGCATGAAAATATTTATTTTATTGCTTAAGGAATATTTCAAGGCCCTATACCCCCTGTGCTTATACAAGACCGGTGCTTCTTTTAAACTGGTGCTTTATCGTGATGGTATGGTTTTTAAATGACATGTGTCTAACCCCCGGTCAGTGTACGAAGCAAGCAAGATTGAGCTATCAGATTGGATTGCCTTTTTTTTTTTTTTTGATGGTTTCATCGTTTTATTTTGTCTCACCTTGCATGAGAAGTAGTTACTCAGGTACAAATATAATTTACATATTCTTATCTTGCACGACTAGAAGTTTCACGTGGAATGGATTCAACAAAATCAATTACATTTTGACATCTGCCCTACTTATCTTACATGACAAGTGACCAGTATTCACTAGAGACAATCTCGTATATATTGCTTCTGTATCAGGTTCTTATTGTACACTTCAAGAATCCAAGTAACAATACACATATCATGAGGAAAAATATACGTTTGCTTCCCATTGCATTACAATTTAAAAGAAATTATTTTCTTGGACAAAATAAACGATAGGCTGCGTATTAGCTGTGAGGCTAATTCGAGGGCGGCAGCCGTACTTGGTGTAATAACAATTTCCTCATAGCACTTAAGTGTGCACTTGACAAGTTTACAATAAATGTGGATCAACAAGGGAAAAGGGACCTCCGCGGCGGATTTTTAGTTCCAACTTTGGCCACCAGGGGGCTCCATATAGCCAACAATGTTCAGAATATCATAAAAATTGTTCTATACTACTTTTTGATGGAGAATACAATAAGCCACTTTAGAAAATTCCAACTTTAGTGAAAACCTTCCATATTTGGAATGTAAAAAGAACGTTTTTGGGCCTAAATTAGTGTTTTCACACTTGTTGGTTGCCATGGAAACAAAATTATCATTCTAAATTGCATTTTTCAAGAAATTAATGATTACAGGCCCCACAAAGATTTCTATGCTGAAAACAGAATGTAAATCCCATTTTAACCCTTTCCCTGCCGCCTCATTATTGAAAAATTGTTCTTAACCACCGGGGGCATTGCAGATGAATATGTCCTACTAAAACCGGCACTACACTACAGATAGTGCCCTGGTACTGCATATATGCAGTATCGGTTTTTGGGAACTAAAATACAGTACTGCATATATGCAGTATCGGTTTTACAGTGGTACTGCATATATGCAGTATCGGCAGGGAAAGGGTTAAGATTAAAAGCTATGACCAAATGTTTAAAAAAGTTTGGGTATTTGGGAATTTTCGTAATTATGCTAATTAGATAGAGATATCTGTAAAACAAAGTAAGATAGAGCTTATTGGCATTTGAGATTGGACAGTGCCCACACATATTCAACGAGCCAGTTCTCAAAAACTAGAAGTGGTACCTGCTAACGAAATATATCACTGGAAAGCTGATGAGCTCAATTTTATAATTGAGTTTAACCTTTGGAGGACCCTTTTCCCTCGACTGTCCATAAATATGAAGGCCGTTGGTGTCTAACACTTGTTTGAAAAAAATTGTCATTTGATAATCTTATTCCATGAGACTAATGTAAAATTAATGAATAGATGCCTTTGTTCATACCCTTGAAATCCAATGCCAGTACTTAAAAGTTAATTCTGCTCCAAGTTCCTCTGTAGGAATCCTCCTGCCAACATCCAGGCCAGGATCTCTAAATTGTATTGGGCAGGGACAAAAATATGGGTGGGTCCCCACTCAGGGATTAGCCTTCTTGGGTTTGTTTAATTCTAGGAATTTGGAAATTTCCAATTTGAATTTGTCGAGAGTTTCTATTGCTCTATCTTCAGGTTCCAAATCGTTCCACACAAATGCTAATGAATGTTCTAAACTCCTTGTGTATGCTCCACTATGGGTGGTGTGACACTTAAGTATGGGACCTTGCCAGGCCCTAGTATTCAAATTCCTATGATCCTTATACTTTTCCTTTCTACTTCTAATAAAGGCCTCTTTAAGCTGATGTGCATACATTCTGTCCTCTAGCATGTTCAGCTTGGCAGTGGCATGTACATCGTATGTGGGAGTCAAACGATCAACCCTTTGAGCAACCTTAAGTCCTCTATTTTGTGCTTTTTGTCTCTCTTTTAATATATCTTTCTTGACTCCTGCATACAGTATGTCCCCATACTCAAGTATGGGTAATATATACGTTTTATATAGTAATATTGCAGTACTTACATCTATAAAAACATTCAATCTGGCCATAAGGTATGTCCTAAAAGCTACCGTCTTTAATTGGTGATTAGCAAACTTTTCATAAGATAAGGCCTTGTCTAGGATGACTCCCAGATATTTATATTGCTCAACCTCATGTATGGCGTCATTTTCAATGTGCAGTTTACAATTATTCCAGTGGGATTGTCCCGTGAAACACATAAATTTGGTTTTTTTACCATTAATGGTAAGCCTATTCAATTTACACCAGTTTGAATATAGCTGTAAATCTTCCTGCATTTTGTTATTGAGTTCCCGCTGGTTCTTCCCAGTTACATAAAGTAATACCTTACTATGTTTACATATTAACTCGATATCATTGATGTATAATAAAAATAACAACGGCCCCAAAATAGACCCTTGGGGTACTCCACACTTAATATTTTCATACGGGGATTTACAATTATTAGCAAGTGTACATTGTTTCCTTCCCTTTAAGTAATCTCCCAACCAGATACCCGCCTTTCCCACTATTCCATATCTGTCACATTTCCTAAGCAAAATACTATGATCTACGGTATCAAACGCCTTTTTAAGGTCAATGAACACTGCCAATGTATTCTTTCCAATATTCCTTTCACGTAAGATATCATCAGTCAATTCACCTAAAGTCTGAATTGTTGAGTGGTCTTTCCTATATCCACCTTGAATAGAGGACAAGATATTATTAACATCAAGATATTCCATAATATTTCTATGTACAATTTTCTCCAAAAGTTTTGATGGCACGGGTAATAATGAAATAGGTCTGTAATTTTCAACTAGGGACAGGTTACCATCTTTGGGAATAGGGATTATGGTAGCCTCCTTCCAACTCTCTGGAATTTTTTGAGTGTCTAGTGAGCATGTGAACAGATAAGTACATTGGTCGATCAAGTGTTCTAGAGCATCCTTTAATACCCTTGAATTTACTTCACTGAAACCAGATGATTTATCTACATTTATTGCTTTAATCAACTTTAACACTTCTTCTTTGTTCGTGACAAATTCTGTTAGCTCACAGTCTACTCTTGGAAAGCTAGGCTCCCACACTGTCCCATTACCCTCTGACAACTTGGCTCCAATATTTGTAAAGTAGGTATTGATTTCTTGAGCCACCTTATCAGGTTTGACAATCTCTCCTGTCTCTGAAGATAACAATGAAATGATTGACTTGTCACAATTACTAGGTAAGAGTTCCGTTATTGTTTGCCAGAACATTCGTGGGTTGTTTTTATGCTCATCTAGCTTTTGCTTGACATGGGTACCCTTGGTCCTTAATACTAGTTTAGATGTCTTATTTCTATCCTTATTTGCTACCTTTAACAAATCATGATTTTTTGACCTTTTGGCTCTGCTCACAATTCGGTCCTTTTCCTTAAGATTGGACAACAAGTCATTTGTAAGCCACGGTTTTTTGTGTTCCTTGACCTTGTATTTAGTCCAGGGGCACAACACGTCTAACACATGTACTATACGATCAAAAATAATTTTCCACAGCAAATCCACATCATTTGAGTTATAGAAAGTGTTCCAATTAAACGCACCAAGTGCCCTAGTGAGATTTTCCTTGGAGTACTTTTTCATCCTTCTACAATCAATGTAATCTTTTACACAAGATTTAACTCGCTCCACTTTGGAGGTGATATAAACCATGTCATGGTCACTTGGCCCAAATTGCACTGTACCTGCTTCTATCACTGTGTCTATGTTTGTAAATATCAAGTCCAAACATGTTTGGCCTTTGGCATATCTTGTCGGAATGTGAATAAAATTTAATAGACCAAAACCCATCATGCCTTGTTTAAGCACTTCAGCTTCGTCACCTGGTACCAACATATTGACATTCATGTCCCCCAAGATATATACCTCATATTTGTGTAGTCTATGGAACTGTGATAAAATTTCCTTGATTTTATTCCAGAATTTGGTAAAATCTCCCTGTGGAGGTCTGTAAATGTTTAAAATTAATATATTTCTCTTCTTTTCTCTTATAATCATCACCGGTAATAATTCTAATTCCTGGGTACTGATCACTGGTATATCCTGACAACATGAGACCGTATATTCATTCTTTACGTATGTAAGCAGCCCCCCTGATTTTTTTAACTTACCATTTTCTTTCCATGTTCTATCAGATCTTATGGTTTGATACCCCTCTAATTTGTAGTTACCCGTGACATTCTTTTCTTCAAGCCATGATTCAGAACATGTTATAATATCAAAAGCACTACTATCAAACATTATCCTAAAATCCTCAATGCAATTTCTTATACTTCGTAGATTTAAATACGCTATATGAAATCCCCAGTCAGTGGCGAAACTCCCGACTTCCTTGTGAACTCTAGTCATTAATATAAACTGCTCCTGAGTGGTCCCCTCCCTTCCTCCCTACCCTAAATGTATTCAAATGGATTCCTACATGTGATGGCAATGATGAAAAAATAAAAAGAATAAAAAGCTTTTTTCTAAACATGAATCAAGATAGAGAACTTTAGCACCCGACAGGTTTAAACAGTGTTATAACTAGCCCATCCATTTGTATGATTTACACTGACAGATATTCTTATCCACTGTATCTACTAACTTGTAGTAATTACATAGCTTGATCAAGGACTTTCACGCCTTCTTATCATACATGACAAGTAGAACATAAATCCTAATCAAGGTATGGTTATTTACCCGTAGGCGTAGACTTATAGTTTGTCTCGCAACTTAACAATGTTTTTGTTTAATACCCATTTGCATTTACATTTACTCGGTTATGACTCAACAAAACTGAACAAAGCTCAATCAAGGCCTTTCACCCTCTCTTATCGTACATGACAAGTAGGACATATATTCCAAATTAAAAATAAGGTTATTTACCTGTATGTGAAGACTTGCAATCTGTCCCACTAATTAACAATGTTTTTCTTTAACACCCATTTTCTTTGACTCGTCTTATAACACAACAAAACAAAACAAAAATGCGAGTCCAAGAACCTTGGATATCAAAGGCACTTCAGATCTCTTCCTTCCTATGATTAGCACTCTGTTATGATAATGTTTGCATGTGAACCACATAGCTACCTTAACAATGAATACACACACAGAAAAGTGAGAGTCATTGTCGCTAAAACTACCCTCACCTCTCAGGTGAGGGTAGTTTTAGCGACAATAACTCTCACTTGGCAGTTATGACTACCGTCTTAACCCTACAGATTATCAGTGCAGACTAATTATTCATTCAATATTTATCAATAGAAGATGTAGGTAAGAGAAATCATGGATGAGCATGCCGATTTTCCTACAGTATATATTGCGCGTGATCCCTTAGTTGAGTTGAGAGGCGGTCAACGTTTCACAGTAATGTAAACATCATTGTGAATTCCCCGAGTATGACTTCATTTCTCTATCAATGATGATATGTGATGAAGTGTTTCATTTGGTTAAGATACACACACACCTTGGCACCTTGACACCCCCCACCCCATGTCACTTCTTGTCACTCAACCCAGAGACCCACCCACCCCTTAGCAGGTGACGTCATTTGTGAACGTTCGCCAATCAGTGGAGGTACTTGACCCTTTAATAGCAGCATAATGCTATAATGCTATAATGCCATTGGTCATCATGGTGTATGGATGCAGCCCTAACGACTACCGTAAAACCTCATGTAGTAGCGTCGGCTATAGTACGCGAGTCAGATTGCTAGTGCGGCTTATAGGGTCAGGACAAGGTTAAGGTGCGGTGTATACGTAAGTCTTTGCTACTATGGTACAGTACTAAAAGTAGTATAATCAGATCACTGGTGCGGCTAACAGGATTGGCCCAAAGCCAGGGTGTGGCTTATACACGAGTTAGGCTTATACACACAGTTTCACGGTAACTCAACGCTGCTGCATCAATGGGCATAACGCATTAAAGCACTAAACTGATATTCCTGAGTGGTCATCAAAGTATATTACAGGTGGCCCCAACTAGTGGTATACAAATACAACACACCAATGATGAACCTAGGTTAGCCACTACTGACTGACCCCTCAGTCATTTTTGAATATAACTTTGCCATTGTGACTAACACACATATGATGAACCTAGGATGGTCTGTACTGACCAACCCTTTCAACCTATGGATTTTCAGTGTATGCGGCCCTTAAAGGATTAAATTGCCAGCCGGTCTCAGGTTGGCCCTTGTGTAGGGCGGGGCTGTACCAGGGTTATACAGACAGCAGGTGGGCTGCATCCTCCAGGGTGTGAGTAGTCGGGGTGCCAGGTACAGCCAGGTAGGGTGGGGCCAGGTGGGAAATACCCCTCCTCCTGTGTCTTGTAGGCTGTATACTCCTACTACCACACCCACCCCATCTGCAGCTACATACTTAGGGAGTGCTCATTTCCTTTCAGCAGGGCGGCCCTGGATGAAGCGGGGGGGGGGGGGGGTCCCCATGTCTTATGTTGAATTTCAAGAAATACTATGTCATGTCTTTCTACATGAAACTAAGTTCCATACAAAAGTGATCTCATGCTACTCTCGCAATCATGCAATTTGCTCAATGCTCCCATATTCTGCCAGAATAGCTTATTTTTTTCAAATGATGGTATTTCTCTTTTAATGGTGGGATTCACTAAGTTACCGATTAACAGAGCAAAAAGCAATAAAATATAGGCAGAAATATGTTAGCTGCAAGCACTGAGATACATGTACATGTGAATGTGAAGCACGCTCCACCATTTCAGGTGTGCATAGACGTGACAGCACACATACACTGGTCTTCTGTGCATATACCTTCCCAGACATTGTGTGTATCTATCCCAAATCTAAACCAATTAGGGAAGTTCTTTCTATCTTATCTTGGGTGCTAGCCAATTAGTAAGCAAGTGCCCAAGGCTGATTATACAGACGTGCTGCCACCTAGTGTTATTGGGTCTTACCAGGTAGGACTAGTGCCCTGTGGGCGGGTGCTCACTTCCGCCTTGTTTGTTTATTTGTCGTTTACATTGCCAGAGTGGTTTGGGAGGGGTAAAGTGGCATCCAGGTGGGAGAAACAGGAAAGAGGTAGGGAAGAAAGGGTTGTTTGGTCTAGCTGGGTTTTGTTACCTGCCTCTATAGTCACATGTGGTTAGAGGAAGTGTATGTGTACCGCATCTCTACAACAACTGTAATGTAAATCGGTCTCCAGCAAATGCTTCTGTAAACTTGTGTTGCAATTATTGAGATCAAAGCACATGCTCTGTAGAATTCTGCAGTGGTCTGCATTGTTTCATATACGTACAATGCATCCTGCTGTTGGTTTAGATCAAACATTTGTGTCATAAATATCTGCTGTATTTATAGAGTTATATATGGGAATTGTGGAATTGCAGTATCCCTTTACACTTCAACTCGAAGCTGCCAACACACTTTGATATATATGTTGTGTACTTATTTCTTACAGTACCTGCTGAGTCACATAGTTTAAAAAGGAAATGTACAGAACAAATCCATCATTCCCAATATTAACTGACAATAAAGGAATTAACATCAAAACATTGTTCATATCTTTTTATTGTCAAACACAGAATTTATATTCATACCACATCACAATGTTAAATGCATAGATTTCAGTACTCAAATAGTTGAACACTTACAGTATTGTAAAACTTTTAATCTTTATCATTCATCAAAATTTACAGCAAACCAAGATATTTCAACTACCAAGTTATTTCTACCTTCACTTCAGCAGAGCTGCCCAACAGATTTGTATCGTTAAACATTTATCTATAATGGTTAAACATGTGTTTCAGGACTATCTACATCTAAGCTAGATAGTGAACATATATGTATATAGTTGTTTTTCACACTGTTTAATCTTTTTTCTCAATATTCCAACACTCTTTATTGATATCAGAGCCATGATTTACATAATTGAAATAAAGAGGAAATAATGTATAAGGACATTTTGATTATACCATGACCTGCATAGCAGGTATATTTTAAACAAGGCATACAGTTTAACTTAAACTAGTACACTACCCTTGGTAGTCATTTGCAGAGTTTCCACAAATAACTTTTTCATTTTTGTTTCATAGGACTGGTATATTTTGCTATAACTATATTCTATATTACATTTCATTAATACTGCAACCAAACAAAAGCTTGGAATGAAAAAGATTCAATTTTCCACACTCCTCTCCTTTTTTCATATTTAGTCAAGAGGAAATGTCAAATGAAACTTGTCATATTCAGGTAATTTCCTTTCTATGTTCGGGCCACATTAAGATAATGTGGTAGATTTAGGTTTTCAGGTCATTCCAATTTGAAATAGCTCAAACCAGACATAAACTTTTCAGTATCGGTAAGCAAGTTCCAATAATGCCCATCATAATATACTTTAATTATTACAATACACAAGAGAAGTAATTGCACTCATCTGTTTGTGAGTTATTTCAAACTTCAATATCTCTTCATCAGTTCATAGCAGTATTTTGGACGTTTTAAGAGTGTTATCAGAATAATCAATGTACGCTAGTTTTTCCTGTCAGGAGTCATTTTGGAAAATTAAAGTCACTTAAAAGAGTTAACATGGATACCAAACTTAAAAATTGAGTTCAGACACAGTGATTTCCTTTATTCTTCCCATCTTGGAGAATGATACCTTACCACATTGCGAGGAATACCTTCAATTGTTGGCATCTGCTACTTTCCTTCTTTCAATTAAAACATATTTTACTATGGCAGGTAGTGTGCCTATTTAATGACTCGGGAATCTTATGTTATGTATGCGTAGACGATTAATGGATCGAACCCCCCATCACCTGTGTAGAGGTCATCCTACTGGAGGTCATACTGCTTCAGATGGATTTGTAGAAGACAGGCATAATCATGAAAGTGCCAAACTTGGCTTTGACTCTCTCTTCTTTTACTTTGACTGTTGTCACATGTCAGACTTTAAATATCCCCGCTAGATAGGGTGTCAATATCTAATCTGTATAGCGAGCGGGGCAGTCACATCGACCATCTCCAGAGGATGTTAGGTTTACTTGGAGCCGCGGCGGATACTGTCAAACTTGGTGAAGTGGTTCCAGCCGCAGTTCCGCATGCTGCCGCAGAGCTCATCTTCCAGCAGCGGGGGACATGGTCGGCCATTACTGGAGGGACGCTGGATGACACGACGCATCCTCATCCTCTTCCCGAAGCCACACGACTTGCTGCACGCGCCCCACTCTGACCACTCACCCACCGTGCAATCCTGAACATTCGCTGTTGAAGAACAGTGGTGGATCATGGTAAGCTTTTAGTCTATTATGTACATTTCTGTAAAGTCTCGTGTATGAGCTGCTTGTACCCGAGTCTGATAGAGCTTTCTTTAATACCAAACATGCCTATGTAGGGTGCTGCTTATATACGAGAGTTTCTATAAGTATACTACAGGACCAAATTTACAATTTCCATACCCCCTCTGCAGTGTCTGTGGCAGTTACAATCTGTCAAAGTTAGGGGTGCAGCTTATGCGTGAGTTAGGCTTATATGCAAGGTTTTACAGCAATAAAAATAGGAGTCAAGTGAAA
Source organism: Harmothoe impar (assembly GCA_947462335.1). Classification (NCBI taxonomy): domain Eukaryota; kingdom Metazoa; phylum Annelida; class Polychaeta; order Phyllodocida; family Polynoidae; genus Harmothoe; species Harmothoe impar. The sequence continues at coordinate 25,494,849 of OX381707.1, forward strand.
CCACCTATGGGAGTAGCACAGAGTTTTAATGCACCATACTTTTTGTAGTCTGCATTAATCATCAATGCAGTACGGGACCAATGAAGTAACAGCAAGCGATTTTATTCAAGTATTCACTTAATGGAAAGGATTGCAGGCTTATGGTATAATCATTCTGTGTTCATATATTTATTTTCACACTATTTTAAAGACAAAGTTAAGTTTTCTTGACAAGATACATGTAAATCTAGATTATATATGTTTAGTAGTTACATGTTAATATTCGCTATTTGTGGTAATTATATGATAAATACTTCCCCAATCACTACTATCTATTAAGTGTAAACAAGATATTTGATATGAAAAATGTAATTTATCTTTTAGACTGCGTCATTAAGACACTGGGATTATGACAAGGCATTACAACAGAGTCAACTTGAGAAAACGTTTGATCAATTGATGCGGTTTCACTATCTGATAAAATCTTCAATAATTTTTTGAGGAATTTGGTAAGGATATATTATATAACATCTGTCTACAAAACATGGTCATTAGTGAGGAGGCAAATAATGGGTTCTATCACCTCTATACATGCACATGCATAATCACAAAATTCCTATTCCTATATACTATTAACGAGCTATTACCGTAAGTTCCGGCTATAACGCATGTGCTATACACAGACCAAAATCTTGGTGTGGGGTAATATGAGGGGCTTTATAAGTAAAGTAGGCCTATAGTATTAAAGTATATTTGGCGCCCTAGAAAAGGGATTCTCCCAAAGTCGGCATGGGTGAAGGTTATACGTGACATGTGGGTTATGGGCTGGAATTTACGGTAGACATTGGTAATATTACCATATAATTGGCAGTAAATGAAAGGTCTCTGACTACAGGACCATGTGGAACCATACACAAAGATGTCAGACCTAGCGATGCGGCATCATCCAGCTCAGCTTCTGCTGAGTCGACATTCTCATCCTCTTCACTCCCGTTAGCTAGTCGATCAAGATGCTTATGAGTATATTGGATTCTTTTCATATAGTCATGCACCTTTTATTGTCTTTATGGCATGCTTAAGGCTAATATTAGAGTGTTAGTTAAGCATTAACTGTATCAGTATTACATATATATGGTATCTACACAATATATCATGAGGCCAAGATTTGTATTGAATACATTATTTTTAAGTGTGACTTGATCTTGAATGGTTTGGTAAATTAAGTAGTTATCATAGATAATAATTTAGCCCCAAAAAACTGTTTTTCACAATAAAATACATTATGTCAGGTTACCTTAAAACTTCTTTCTTTTTAAGGCAGTTCACTTTTGATGGAATAAGTATGTTGCTTTGAGATTCAGTTAGGATTGATACAAGTGCAGACACCGAGGGTAAGTAGTTGTTACTCTTAGTTTATACTCAATATCATGCTTTAATTTAACTAATAATAGATACTGACCAAGCTGCTTCCTGTTCTGCTGTTGCCGCTGGCGCCACCAGTTGGACCTACTCTTGGTTGGCCAGCGTCGCGGTGTGGGGGTAGGGGCAGGAGTCGGGGCAGTCTCTACCGCCTCAATGGCCTCTCCGCTGTCTTCTTCAATGTCGTCCTCCACCTCCTCCTCCAGGATCTCACGGACGTTATATGTGGCCACCTGGTGAGAAAGGTAGACATCACATGTTTGGATAATGTTATAATTTTTTTATGTATATCTAGACACTATGTTTGGAACCCATTATAGGGTCCAGCATATTTGTCCCAAATTATAATTAAGATTATGAATATAATTATATTGGTGAAATGGGAACTCAGTATTTTAGCCTGGAAATTAGATTCACAGAATCTATTTAAAATGGAAATTGTCATTATTCTGGCTCGTTCATTTCCATTTTCTTGGACTCTAGCTGGGACGGAGTTCGTGACAGGTCTCATCAATGTGTTCACTGTTGGACAAGAGGACAGACAGGGGTCTCTACCTATCTCTATCTGTCCAAACCATGAGATTCCGACCCCAGCTGGCTACATGGATCCCTCAACAGCTCTACGGCTGGATCGAGCACAGCTCTGTGTGAGTCACAAACCTTTCTGTCATTGTCCCTATTTTTCCATATTCAGAACAACCCATAATTGCATTTGTGAAACCTTAATCCAAATTCATTGTTGTTTCCTAGCACCCACCAAATTAAATATGAATATCATAGTTTATTCCAAAGCTCCTACCTTCCTGAACTCGAGTCGTGCAAGTGGTGGCAACTCAGGCAGGTCTGGGTAGTAGAAGGAGTTGGCGGGATGGCTAGGTTTCTGTGATGTAATCTGGATGATGGGTTTTGGTGGGTTCTCTGGCCAGTTAGGGGCAGTGAATGTGTACCCCATGTCTGTACCTATGGTAATAAAGTTACACACTGTACATAGGTGCAAAGGTAGGATGAAAGAGGTGAAACGTATTGCTAGCACTGCATGAGACTCAGCATTTAAGCACCTATAATTTGAAATCAAGGTTGATTATCAATGGCTGTATTTCCGTATGAGAATCATCTATGAAAAATAACTTTAAGCAATTTTTGCCATTAGTCAATTTGAATTCCAAATTTTAGTGTTTTAAATCTAATGTTTTCTGCAGTGTACCTTAGCGAAGTTCTAACACTAGTAAGACAGATCTAATAACAATTGAATTAATCAATTAATCATTTGAACAATGTTTTTTTCTTATTCCTTACTTTACTTTATAATGTTTACCTGCGTCGTATGGGTATAAGTTGATGCTGTCCGATGCTAGCCATCCTGACGTACCACACAGAGGGTGACTGTCAATGCCAACGAACCAATCAGGGCTCGGTACAATGCGCGCCACCATAGACACCTGGTGGGAGAAAGAGGAAGTGACTTTAAATGGTTTTTATTACATGATGGATACTGCCCTCTCTATGTTAAAGCTATGGGAGCTCCGCACTCCATGTTCCCATGGAGTATGGTGCAGCATCACTGGCCTCCCCCTCCCCGATCCTACTATGTAAAGGGCCGGATGAGTGTGGAGGGTAACAGAGGACGGCAGGTGGTCACTATTCACGTATTAATAACTGAATAAACCATAAAGGACAGTATCATTATCTTGGTGTCTCTCATTGGAACTTCATTGAACACGGGTATTTCCATGCCAGTAGTATTGTTTGTATCGCCGATACAAACAATACTACTCATGCCCACAGAGTGGTGCAGAAACCGGGCAACGAAAATTTTTCAAGAATGAAGTTTTTCAATGAGCAGACACCGATCACCACTGGAAACTCCAGCTAGGAACACAAGAAGTAGAGGACCACCTGAACCGCACAAACCCCTCAACACAACGAGAATCAACAAAAGAAAAACCAACACAAGACAAGAAATAAAAGTGAGTTCCCTTATACCCATACTGGAGAACGGGTCCTCCCCATTATCGCTCGCAAGCTTGAAGGATGGCAACAAATTTGTTCTCCACATATCTCCACTAATACTAAGAGCTGGGCTCTAAAATTCCAAATATGGGACCTACTTAAGCTACCCTACCTGTAGGAATCGGGGGGAAATTACGTCACTACATGTCCCAGGCATTTTGCAGTATATTCACGAGACTTTGGCCCCCTAGTTAATACTTTTGTCATGTGGAAGTAGATTGATGTTACATTTGGCATGCAGTTAAATAACAAAAAGGATACGCATTATGTCATTCTACACAAAAGAATTGAATAAACCTTAAATTGTCCGTTAGTGCTTAAAGTATCCCCTATAGCAAATCAACCAAATTTGTATAGCCATAGCATTCACTTGCAACAACTAAGCACTTAATGTTAATTCTTAGATAAATAAATGAAGCTTTAGTTACCATGTCTTTGGAAATTTTTGTCTTTCACCTAAGTTTTAGTTAGCATGTTGTCTGTGCTTCACTCGCCACCCACCAGCCAGTAACAAAGACAGTGCTCTGAGAGTGATGCCTAACACAGCTCACAAGGCTTTCTGCTAGCAGACAGAGAAACCCAGCACTGTGCCTATAGGACCTTCATTAAACATACAGACTCGGGGTGGAGAGTGACACAGGGAATGTGGGGTGGGGGGTGAGCTGTAGGGACCTTCAGTACACAAGAAGATAATACCCTCTGTCACAACCTTCTTGTTGGTGGTGAAACATTGTCACTCTGTGAACTCTGTTAATTTCCTGTCAACTATTTTGTTACAATTCTTGCTGGAGCCTAATTTTCCTGTGTATATAAGGATTATATTCTTAAGGTGGGTGGCTCTGATGATTTAAGAATAGATAAATTATCATCAGGCTTTCACCAAAAATATATAGGGAGCCTATATATCATTTCAAAGATGCTTAAGAGATTATAGCCCTGGTGCCGAATAATTGGGTAAGATATTCAACCTTTAAGTTTAAATGCGTGGAGCAGATTTTATCAACTTGCTTCCACCAAACAAGATTCAGATTTCTGTGTGTTTGTTGACTTGCAAGGATTGTCAGAAAGTATGAAACTAAAGATGACATTCCTGAGTCGTCAGCCTGTATTGTACTATTTTGTCCACATGCTACAAAAAGGCCACACTCAAAAGCAAACACTTCAAATGTCAGTGTCTAATTTATTTCTTCAGAGGAGAAATTTGCAAGGTCCGTCATCAGTTTTAGTAAGTAATCTAAAAATAGATACTATTTGAGGTCTGATTGCTCCTACCTGGTGACACATGGTACATCATTAGATTACAATTGTGCTGTACTAAACTGAAACTGATAGTATAGCAATGGTTCTTGTCCTGTAAGATGAAAACATGACTACAACAGACAAATTATCCCCCAAGTGCAAACATAATTAATTTTAACAACATCGACTTGTCTCTTTCCATCAATGTAAAAAGTAAGTGTAGATATACAGCAAAAACCTACTATATTTGTACAGCCTCTACATTATATTCTACTGTTTACCTACGCTAAAATCTACACCTACAGTAGGGTGTGCTGTATACCTACAAATAAGCCAACCAATCTTTTACGATGCTATTCTGTAGGAATGCTGTGGACACTTTGTAGCCTGTGGACAAAACCAAACTCAAACCTTACCTTGGGATGCTTTGCGTCCACCACGATCCTACTGGATGTGGAGCCCACACCGTCAGTGTTAAGGGCAGGGAGTGCGAACGAGTCGAAGATACCACCCAGTCCCTGAGCATCCCTGTCCAGGAGGGTGGTGGTACCGAGCTGCGAGAACTGCTTTAAGGCGTCAGACGCCAGCCCTCCCACCTTGAACACATTGTACTTGTTGTTGTGGGTACGACCTGAACAAATGGAAAAATACAAGTTTTGTATATTTTTGTTGCCAACTTTCATTTACATGTTATTGTTTACATACAATATTTGGCAGACATGGAACCCTGATGCAGAACAAATACTCGATCGTTTATATGAACTTATAGCGTATCACAAATACGAATGGATTAGAACAGTGTACAAGGATGCAATAAAATATGATCGCCTCTTCTAGCTTCTCTTTCTACTCTTTTGCTATCCAACAAGAGTAGGCCACAGGGACTTCCTCACAGAAAAATACAGCAACAGTAGGCCCACATCTGAATCCCACACTGTAAGAAGTAAGTACTGTACACCTACAGCAAAAGTTGCTGGCACCTTTTGCTGGCGGTCGGTCCCTGCTGGCAACTTTTGTTCCAGTAGATTTTGCTGTAGGTGTATAGCAACTGACTTGCTGTAAATTTACAGCAACTTCTACTGTATATTTACAGCAATTTCTACTGTAAATTTACAGCAACGTCTACTGTACATCTACAGCAAAAGTTGCTGGCAACTTTTGTTCAAGTAGATTTTGCTGTACAACTGGGTGCTGAAATAGGGGGCGGGGGCTAATTATTTGATACCCTAGCATGAATATGGCAGATCTTTCTCCTTAACCCCATAAGTTCAAGCAACTTCTACTGTAGGTTTCATATTGTTGTTCTCATCAATTTATATCAATTAATATGCCTGCATAGAGAATACTTTCCTGCATAATAGGTCAATCTCAGCTAGGATAATACACACTACACAATGTAATGGTTTAATTCTGCATTAATACAGCTGAACCGTGTGTGATACCAGCTTTTCCCCATTCCGGGCACTAAAGCATTAAACTTTTCCCACCAATGTGGTGTCTATTCTATACTTTCTCATCCATTCTTATTCTACGATGTCTTGATAGTTTGTGAGGTTTTATTTGACTCGGGAAAGGGTTGGGTGGAATAATTAATACAGAAATGGTCTACTGCTGCCACCTAGCGGCGGAAATCTACAGCACAATGTACTGTAAATGTACAGCAACATTGCCGGAGACCCAATTTACAGTACATAATGCTGTAATTATACAGCAAATAGTGCTGTGATACCAACTACAGCAAAAAGTGCTGTAAATGTACAGCACATTGTGCTGTTTAAATACAGTAGCTTCTTACAGTGCAACAGATCCTCTGATCGCCAAGCCAACTCAATGCTTACTTCAATCATCCTGTCTTTTTTCAAATCTGTGGACCCAGCCAATTGTCTGACAATAGCCGATTGATGCAAGACGTATCGACAATTTCCGAACTCGCATAATGCCTGGTGTAGTGTTATAGTGATAAAGTAGTGACCTGATCTTAGACGCATCACAGTCAGTCAAACATAAGTGGATGTCAGCGGATATTGTCTTAAAGGCTGTCCGTGTAGAGTGCAGGGATCATGTGACTCCCAGCATGTCACATCGGGTGACGTAATGTCAGCAGGCTATTTCCTGCTGACTCGCAGCTGACTCCCAGGGTCCTTTGCAGCTGCAGGGGTAATGGGGATTCCAGGCACTGCTTGGTATCGCAGAAGGTTGCATCAGTGGGGCACTATCAGAAGTAAGTGTAGCTGCACAGCGAGTTATGCTGTAGATTTACAGTATAAAAGGACGTAATTTTGGTTACTATATAGCAAGTTTAACTCACTTGCAGCTACACTTACTTCTGACTGTGGAATTAGAGCGGCCACGCCCACCCCTCTGTTTTTGGGCGGAACCTTTTTAAATGCAATATTTTGCCCAAAGTTGTCTGGAAGAAAAAATGGCCAATAGCGCGCCCCCTCCTTTTCAAAATTCTGTATCCGCCACTGCTGCAAGCTATATCTCCTCTGGGGTCAGAGATAGGGGGTGGGAGGCTAATTATTTGATACCCTAGCATGCATATGGCAGACCTTCCTCCTTAACCCCATAATTATTGCTTTCTTAAGATTGACAAATACAGCACTTTCCAGCCATGTTGGTTGAGTCCAGCCTCTACAAAACGAGGCTCTAGCATCGCCTGACCCTCGGAAACGTTTGAGAGAATGACCTTAGAGCTTCTGATTTCCTATGTGTTGGTCAGCATACTCAGATGTAGGCTACTGTTATAGCTTACAGGTTATAGCATTGCCATGATTGGAGGTATCTAGGCTACTAGAAAGTAGCCACCACACCAGTGGAGATACTAGCTTTGACCATAGACCACACATATTATGGCAAATACGGGATAGCTCTCCTATGTGAGAAGACAAACGTTTAGAGCTTTATCTTAATCTTAAATCTTAAATCTTAATCAAGTGTCTTAAAATCTGGCAGGGCTGTTTTGTTTTGACACACTGTCATCCACCTAGGGTCACCTACCCAAACTATGCTACCTGAGGTTTACCTTTATAGTATATACCCTACACCCAGATCAGACAGAATACATACATCTTAAAGAAAAGAAAAAAACGGGGGAGCCCCCCATGAGGCCTACATACTGATAACTAGCCTATCACACAGTGGACTTACGAAACTGTGGCTCCCTCTGTTAGATTATATATAGAAGGTAAGGTGGCCACTTCAGGAACTCAAGTTAAAGCTGGGCCATCAGGGAATAAGTTCAGCATTTTCCATACATAGACTAAAATAACAGTTCCACCAGAGGGCAGCAGTGTTTGGACAGGGGACCATGAGCATTGTCCAGCTACAACATATTCACCCTATCTTGTGCCTGTAAGAGCTGAGCTCACAGCCCTTAAGAGCCCTCTAGTGAATCAAAACTGAACTATATCCAATTGCGATTTTGGCCTCACTTCAACCATGACGGTCAAGCTTTAAAGGCGCACTGAACCCACGACGTCATTTGCGTACAAAACTCGGCAGGGTTAGGTCCTGGGTTGAGTGCGCCTTTAAGACAAATAAGACAGTCTTAATAAGATAACGCTCTAAACGTTTGTCCTCTCACTTAGGGGAGTTATACCGTGCGTGCCATATTATGTGTCTATGCTTTGACGTCGTTCAGAGTCTTCTACGTCCCAACTGCTCACCACGCATCTGTGAGGAAGGAAGGTGAGTGGGGTGGAGGACGTATGAGAGGATCTAACTTTTCTCTAACCTAAGTTCACAGGGATTTTTACGTCATGTCTTCATTTATTTAGACGTACTAGGATCATACTGCGTGTAACCCTGATTGGTGACGTCACGTCATGTGCACCGTGACCTCAGGGTCACCCAGGGGTCACGTGAGGTCATGGAGACGCAGCTTTGATGTTGTTTTTAGACTTTGTGACGTGAGACCTGGTCACGTGGGCAGAAGGGAGTCACGTGGTCAGTGACGGATGGGCCGCCCCCTGGTGTCTTTTTTCACAAATTAGCAGCATCACGGATTGAGACTTGAAGCACCACCTAGTGCTTAAATGCATCATCCCCTTTGCATCTGCATGATGCATAAATGCAGCGCTGGTGAGTCTACTCGCCATGACTGGGTCCGTGCATCATATACCGACCCTTCGGGAGTGTATCAACCCTAAAGGATGCTAGCATACATCATGCCCATAAAGGGCACCCTACATTATGCAATATGCAATGAGTCCCAATCTTACAGGGTTAAAGAGAAACACTGCAAAACCGCGCAAAACAATTCCAAGTGGATCCTTATATACGTAAAGGAGTATCTAAGTGGTGCCATCTGGTGGCTTATAGATGAGACCACCAGCAGTCAGAGTCATTTATTAGGAGGAGTACAGTAAATGATAGAGACCTCCTGCTCCAAGTTCACTTAACGCCCGTACAGTCCAACCCAAACATGAATAAATCCAACTTTGGACCAATAAATGTCACAATTACAAATACCTCACATCCTACTGCTGGTAGTCATTTCCAACAACTAGAATTGCAAATCTTGTGATCTGGTCTTTATATAGCAGACTTTCTCATCGTAACAATAGGGACAACATTTTTTTTTAAAAAGGGTTGGTTCCTGGTAACATATAGTCTGTCAAGCAGGCCCATTCAGTCGGATTTTTAACTTTTTAAAACCTTTTTTTGCTCATCTCAATTTTAGGCTTGGATTTCGGGTTTTCGCTCTAAAACCCTTAATGGGGCCGATCTCTGAGACTGGAGGAGAGTAAATCGTGTGGTTCCTAACTGTGCCACTAGCAGCCACTGGTTGGTTTTAACTGGACTGACCCTACTGACTGCACCCAACACAGGGCACTGTGTTTGTTTGATCCCCAATCAGCCATAAATAGCACAACTGGACAACTCTATTACCTTGAACCAGTTGACCCGGCCTGGTCAGGTGAAATTGGTAGGAAGACCATGAATCAGGATTGGCTTGGTATGAAACATGCTATAAAACCAGGATAAAGCCATCATAACCTCCTTAAATTAATCATTGAACTAGGCTTCTAGGGATACATAATGCAGAAAGGAATCCTTGTGTATTTAAGTGTTTATTTTTAACCGAATCTATGGGATGTGGTCTATTCAAGGGGTAGTATACCATTTTCTGTGGCCACACAAATGGTAGTCTAGACAGTCAGTACACTGGTGGGTATCAATAGTATTGTATACTACCACTGGCATAGTCTAACTGCTGGTCACACCAGTGCAACTTATGTAGAGTAGTGAATTGCTGGAAGGGAACAACCAGCATCCTATTTCTTGGTTGCCTGAGCCATTATTTTTGGGGTACTTTGCTAGGGAATATGATCCTACAGGTCTAGGACATGCCTGGCTCTCAGGGATTGTGTTTGGGCGATTCTTAATTTAACTGAGGTTTATATAAACTCAACAACCTTGGCAGAGGATTTTACGATTTGGTTTGAAAAGCCTTAGCCTTTAATAATTGTCCAATTCACAACCGTAAACAGAAAATCACAAAAGAGAAAGGAATTGAAAAAAGAGGGGAACCCGGCCCTGTTTTGCTGGACCCGGTCGGGTTACGGGAAACAAACTTTGACAAACATTTGGTCAAGCCTACCAGCATTTTGAAAGAAAATGGTGGTGTCGTCATGTTCTGCGGAACTCCAGCTTTTATCTCTGGCCCAACGAAGACTTCCTGTCCAAGTGGATGTCCAAATGATACAACTATGGTTTGTTTCTTTGAATTTCTTTTGTTTATCCATGGAAAGCATTAGGCTTATAATTATTTGTAGCTCATTTCATCACAGCTACTGAATCAGATCCATCAGCTATTATGGTGATATTCCAGTAGGAATATGCAAAGATACCATATCTATTCCCTCATCCCTGTTAATAATCAGAATTATATACGTTAGTTGCCTTAATTGTAGAAAGAGAAGAAAAGAAGAGATATAAGAAGGGTAAGCTTATATAAAGGGGATGGGGTGGCGTAGGGTAGGAGGGGGGTAGGGAAGGGGTAAGATGGTTCGATGAGATGTAGATGTTGAAGCAACCTTGCTTGACTATAGGAGGAGCCCACTGCTTCTATTACTATACAATGGTTGGTCAAAATCATTATGTTATAATAATTTGGTTGTAAAGATCCTTTACACAAGATAAATCCTTATAGGGTACCAGTAATCCAGATTTTATTGTAAATAATATTACTATTTTTGACCAACTAGGAAAAAATTGGTCAGGTAACCATGCAGTCTTGGCGTGGATTCAAAGTCAAGACCTCGGGATTGGTATAGGCCAGTGTCATAACCACTCCCCACATCTGGACAGCAGACATAAGAAATATTCAACTACCAATCATTCAAAAAGTTATTACCCCTAAGACTAGCTATTTTGGACAGGCCAAAAACCAGCTTCAGCTACAGGTCTCACAAGCGATAATTACTAGAACCCGCTTGTGCAGAATAGGTGGGACTTATATATGTTGAAGAGGGCAGACCCTGGAGGAGGACTTGGAGGTGTGGCCTCTTGGGGCGGAGTAGGGTGTGCCTTTCTTGTAAACCCTTGTCTCCTGCTTCCCCTCCTACAGACTGCAGATAGCATCACCTGGTGTCCCCTTCCCACCCACGCCGCATTGTGGTGCTTAGGCCACAAAAAAAGGTGTGTTTCTGGTCTGAAAATCTAGGTAGGGCAGGTCAGATTTTCTTTTATAAAACTTTTATTTTTATTTTTGGCCTGAAAAGCAGCCAAAAATTGACTCAAAAACTTTAGCGCCCACTCGCAGACAACAGCGTTGACTCGTGGACTATCGAATTGAAATAGCCCTTAAATTATTTATTTTTTTCTCTCACTCACACAGATTTTTTTGGTGTGGCCAAACATTTTTTTCAAATTGGATAACAATTTCTAGGGTCGGCCCTGTTTTGGTAGGGTCGGGTAACCTGAAACACACTTTTTTTTTGGCCTTACTGCATGTAGCAGCAGCCTGGACCCTCCACTCCACATGCTCATTGGCACCATGCACGGTAAGGGGTATCAAAACGCCTCCTTACCGCATATATTTTGAATATAAAAGTACCCCCTTTCCTTTGAAAATAAAGATATTGAGGTCCCTAAAATACCCCAAAATATTGATATCTTTATCCACATACCCCCCTTTCCATGAAATCACGGGCATTTGAGTCCTCTCTGTTATGAATTGGAAAGATATTGACTCCCTTTTCTGATTTTCATGTGCTTTTCTTGGGAAAAATACCCCTTTTTCAAAGAGCAGAAAAAGCCCTTATTTCAGGATTGCAGGATGATCAACTTACAGCAGCTGTTGTTCATAATAGTATTATCTGATGATCAATAAATGTGTGTTACCTGAAAATATTATTACAGTTCAGAATGTTGTGTTTATCTCTTGGCTATTGGTATGCACTGCCCGTGGGGTGAGAGACTGGAGGGGGGGGGGGGGGGGTAGTAAGATATGGGTTATCAGTGTCCTATGTCCCCTACTGTCCACCCCCACACCCGACACCCCCCTCCCTACAGGCCCTGTACACAATGTCTTTGAGCTGCTGGCACAGTCCACTGTAAGTGCATGGTGAGCGGTATGGGCTAGGTCTCTGTACAGCTGTACTTTTGGGGCAATGAAGAAGAGCACTCTGTGGACACGTAATTCCAAGACCAAAAATGGAGGTGTGTTTCAGGCAACCCAACCCTAGACTCTAAATAGGGCCGACCCTAGCATCTTCTGTGTTTTTTTAAAATCAATATTATTTTCTTGATTTTAGCTAATTCTTGGTCAGGAAGAACAAACGACTACTTATTTTCTTGCCCTAACTGCCTGAGTTCAGGAAATTGCTTCTCTAATAAGTATGTCCGCAGGTTTGTGATATTTCCTCACTGAATGCGGTGATTCACACTGGGTACATTAAACAGTAAAAAAAAAGAATCCTACCTACCCAGACTAATTCTCAAGACCATGTTGCCTAAAACACACCTTTTTTTTGGGCCCAATTTCAGTTTCTTATTGATTGATATCCTTGAAACCTATGATATTATCATCAGATTTTAAGTCATAATCAGTTAAGACTATAGCATAGAGTTCACTGACAAAAGAATGCAGGTAATAGAATCAGCGCAGATATTGGTTTCTGTGACTTAACCCTTTAAGGACAGTATGTCACTAAAGAAAAAGACATTTGTCGCCCATGATGTACCAATGCAGCCCTGGCGAGGAACTTGCTGGGGCTGCATTGGTGCATCATGTTGATCCTTTGGGAGTGTCTCAACCCCACAGGGTCGGCATGATGCTTGAATACATCAATGGCGAGTTACTCACTAGGGCTGCATTCATCATTATTGCATTATTCCGTCCTTAAATGGTTAGTTAGGATAGCTCAGGACCACAGTGTACACCCTCAGAAAAGTGAGAGTCATTGTCGGTAAAACTACCCTCACCTGAGAGTCAGTCAGTGCCTGACCCTCAGGTGAGGGTAGTTTTAGCGACAATGACTCTCACTTTTCTGTGTGTGTAGACCCCCACAGTACGTGGTAGGGTACAGGAACAAGCTGGTACGGAGTCTGTAAACACTGTTTTGTAGTTCTCCTGTCTCCCTCCTCCTCTCCTACCCCTCCTGGCGTCCTCCTCCATGTCCCTGGTCCATCTCAGATCTCAGATAAGGTGTCCCCATCTTGGGGAATACCCTGCCCCTGATACAGAGACAGATGTGGGAATTCCCAAAGCGTAGTGAGCGACATTCACACAAGGCTTCACTTCCCCTCCTTCCTACACTAATCTATGAAATGTATGTCAATATGTACTTCGCCCTTTTGATTCCATCTCATGAGCATCTCCCTCATTGCATGAACGTTGGCATTTAAGCAAGCTTCATTTTTGATTAAAGTCACTCTTTAAGCAGCTTTAAATTCAGTAAATGCCATGTAAATGTCAGAGAAGGTTCATAATAAAATTTGGGCGGCTTTTAATGGAAAAGAAACGCTTGAAGTGTGACTTTGAGCTGTCAAATGCTTGCTTAAATGTCAATACTCATGCAGTGCGTGTGATTTGAAATGCAGTTCTAGAGCTGCAACTTCATTATGCAATTCATGTCCCTCAAATGTAAGTTGATTGCAGTTACGGCGAGGTAATATACCAAATATGGGGGTGCAGATGGGTCAAAAGCGACCTGGCGACTTCGGCCGTTTTGAAGGCGACTTTCGACCTATGGTAATAATATAAGCGACCTGGCGACTTTTGGGAGACAAATACAATAGGTTAAAGGTCCCAAAAAAGCGACTTTGTGACCTGGACCCCTTAATTTCGGCGACTTTCCGACCTCAGGGGGGGGGGCCCTCTGCACCCACAAATATGCTAATGTTGTCCATATTCATCTCTCTTTTAAGCAAATAAACGAAATCCCAAAGGACATCTCTGGGGACGCACGCGGTGATGAGAATCAAGTTGTTCTGGAGTTTAATGATCAGTAAACCCCTCCAGTCTAATGATCAGTAAACCCCGCCAGTCTAATTATCAGTAAAGCCCTCCAGTCTAATGATCAGTAAACCCCGCCAGTCTAATGATCAGTAAACCCCTCCAGTCTAATGATCAGTAAACCCCTCCAGTCTAATGATCAGTAAACCCCTCTAGTCTAATTATCAGTAAACCCCTCCAGTCTAATGATCAGTAAACCCCTCCAGTCTAATGATCAGTAAACCCCTCCAGTCTAATGATCAGTAAACCCCTCCAGTCTAATGATCAGTATACCCCTCCAGTCTAATGATCAGTAAACCCCTCCAGGGGTCATTAAAGGCCTACAATGCTGACTCGGCGTTGTGGCTATCACATACATTCAGGTTCTTATCAGAGCCATATTCACAGTTCACTGCACGGGGAGGGAGTGGACACCAGTCACAACCAGACCTCCCATACTCCACTACGCCTATATAAATTGCTTGCTTGTGTTTGGGAAATCATAAACTGGTTCTATCTGTGCGGCTAGCTCGCCGCTATTGCAATCCTACGGCATCAATAGAAATTAGTAGGGCCAAGAATAATATATCAATGCAGGTTAGTCACCGGTATTGCATACTCGTAATTCTCACTCTCCCAGTCTCGCAGTTGTTATTTGCTACAGATAGGCACTACTTTCATCTCTGCCAACGGGAGACCGACCCCCCTCAAAACTTACGCGATGTTTTTGAGAAATCAATATGATATGAACAACTTTTCATATATTGTTGTTTAATGGAATGGTTATATTCTAACAAAAAGATCTGCAAGTTATGGACTCATCTGCTATGCTTATCTGATAGGAGTCGTACACCATTTATCATAGGAAGTGTGTGATGCGAATAGGAGAGAAGCAAAGTGTTACTGTCTCCCTTCTTTCTTCCACAGAAGAGTTCCTATAGTCCATAGGTTTAGGCAGAGATACAGTAGGAGTCGCTGCCAGGGAGAGTGCATAACTCTGTGCCAATTTAAAGCACCAGAAGTGCTTCCACAGCTATTGAGCTGCTCAAAGACTGTGTGAGTGGCTCCCCCTGGGAGGTAATACCCACACTGTATACACCAGAGATGGAGCCAATACCGGTGACGTAAGAGACATTACCCATGTTAAGTACCTGGCACGGGAGGAAGTTACTCTGTGTACCAAACAGTACCTGGGATAACCTTAGAGCTGACTTCAGTCTCACCCCATACTATTTTCAGTATTTTCTGAGATATTCTAGCTTTACGTTTATGCGACAGATGATATAGGATTGCCTATTCATTTGCCAAGTATCTACATACAATAGCGTTGCAAAGTAGCTTAATTTCTATATAGTTCGCTCAGAGTATATGCCTTATGTTCCCACACATATTTTTAAAGTCTTGGGTCACTGAAAAAAGAAAGTTGAAAAAAAATGGAGATATACTGAGGTACCTACATAAATAAGTTTCAAGTGCAACTACCCCGAGAGACAGATAGGGGGCCCTTGATGGGGGGGGGGGGGTCCCCATGTCGCATGTCGGTTTTAAGAAATGGCCATGTCGCATGTCTATGTCGCTTAATAATGCTCATGTCCCATGTCGACTTAAGAACTGTCCATGTCCCATGTCACTATCTTTTTACGCCTCATGTCTCATGTCACTAGGCCTCATGTCGCATGTCAAATTTAAGAAATGCCCATGTCGCCGTGTCGAATTTAGGGGTCTAGGGCCATAGATAGGCGCAGTGGTTTGTTGCCTGTCCCACAATGCAGAGATCGAGGGTTCTAGTCCCAGTCAGACCACTTCCCAGGACTTCCTCACTACCATGTGACAGTTTAAGTCAGGTGCCCTCTGGTGGCGTGTTGCTGAACTACAATGAGATCGACACACCTCTGTATTGTTCTATGTTTATTTAGGGTGCAGACACAATTAGACAGAGTCGGCCCCTGACACAGCCTCTTATGTAGAAGGCTTAGTGTTAATCCAACCAGTAATAGGGGCCCAAACTCTGACCACCCGAGACTTTCTCTCTCATGACAGCCTGAGACGTAGTAAGATGGCAACACCCACTTCTAAAAGGGTCCTAAATTACCCACTGAACTAAAAATACTGCATTATATACCTCATTAGGTCAAAGAAAGTGTGTTCCAGGCAACATGGTATAGGACGAGTATCAAGCTGTACGTGAAATACAGTGAAGGGAGCCTAATAGCCCTATTTCCCCTATCGATTTTAAGAAATAGTCATATCACCCTGTCGATTTTAAAACTTATTTATACCACCGGCTGTATGCAGTATACAAGAGGTGTTAAATGCTTTGTCTCTGGAGAGCATCTTTAGATCAACAATATCCCAACCTTACCTTGCTTGACCTCTGCATGATCGTTGAACCCATTACTCCAGGCAAGTATTTATCAACACAAATGCTGCTACAGAAGGAGTTGCTGCTCTTTACTTTTAAGTCATTAACAACTTCTGCAACAGGACGTAAGGCTGGTGAGAGAAGTGCCAAGACATCATGTCTGCACAGCCCTTTCTCCCCATGCTAGTTACCTGAGTAGGACACTCTGACCAGGCCACAGGCTTAAACTGAGCAGCATACTTGTCTGGTTGGTGTATAGGTGTTATACATATATACCATAAGGTAGAGAGTGTCTCAGAGGACTTGGGGGTCTAGATCTCCCCCCTTTTGGAAACCAATTTCAAATTCTGGAGTCTTGGACACATAGGACAGTGGGAGCATCTAATTTACTAATATGAAATATGTGAGTCTTCCACTGTCGATCTTTCCTTATGGGGCTGAATAGCTAAATTCGACACGACGACATGGCCATTTCTTAAAATCGACATGCGACATAGAGCTTTGTGACATGAAGGAAAAATAAACACTGAGGCCTAAAAAAAAGTTGTGTTCCGGTAACATGGCCAAAAATAGACAGGGTCGGTAGGTCGGATTTTTTTCTTTTTTTTAAACTTTTTTTTTTTGTCAAAAAAAGTCAATTTTAGTACCGGTAGTAAAAACGCCAAAAATGTCATGAATTTCCTCAAAAAAAAAAAAATATCCAAAAAAATTAGGGTCGGCCCCAAAATCGTAGGGTCGGTCGAGATACCGGAACACAACTTTTTTTAGGCCTGATATAGTGTCTCTTAAAATCGACATGGGACAGGATAGGTTCCTAAAGGGACATGGGGATTTATGTGACAGGTGTAATGACCATTTCTTAGAATCCACATGCAACATGGGGACCCCCATCTAGACCCCCTATCTTATGGTATACATAAACACCTACACCAAGTAGCCCTGCATGTAGTCATTCGTGCCTGACGGATATAAGGCGGGGAGATATACGGGATACAGGAGGACGTAGCGTTAGACTCGGCTGGCTACCCTGCATGCTGCTCAGTTAGAGCCTGTGGAGCAGACATAACAATGTCCCTGGCTGTAGACCTCACCCTTCCTCTCCTCACCCTACTCCACCTTTAGCCCCCTGGTGGTGGTCGGTTGCTGCGGGTGGCTGCCCGCAGCGTCCTGCCGTGAAGAGCCGTGTCTACATACGGGCTATTAGCAGACACCACGTGGTGTCTGTCCAGGTATCAGCTCAGGCCTCATTAGTCATGTCAGAGTGCAGGCATTATACAGCAGCATCACTATTATTGTTACACATAGGGAGAAAATGGCGTCTTGCGAGAGTCAGACATGGTGGGGTGGGGTGGGAGGCAGGTCCCTATTTCACCTGTCGATTTTGAGAAATGGTCATATTACCCTGTCGATTTTAATATTTATTTTGTCGCATGTCACTAAGCGCAAGAATGCCCATGTGGCCGTGTCGAAATTAGTGGTCCCCATCATATTGCGCATGCCAAAAAGACTTTGCAGATAAGGCCCAGCATTATTTGACTAATAATTAGGCGATGCTATTTTCCCCTCTCTGTAGTCCAGCTAAAGGGGGATTTCTCTGAAGAGGAGGCAGGCAGGCACGGCTGAACTCCAGTCCAGCACTGACCAACTCCATGTATCAATATACTTAGGAAGGCTATTGTAAATAAAACAATTACCAAATCGAAGATCATCATGCTATCTTTAAAATTAATCGTCATTAAAGTATTCCTATTGCATAGATATGTTATTTCGTGAGAAATGCACGTGAAACGATCACCAAAAAGGGATCACCATCATAGCATAACAATATCGTTATGTACCGTGCAACGGCCCACTGAAGCGGTTTTGTGACCTGCAGAGAGGTGAGAAAACATGGCATACAGGCATATTAGCTTTTATGTCGAGGTCATAATGTTATAATGATAAATCTGCATGATTAGGTGTGCGTGGCGTGTGCGTGTGCGTGTGTATGTTGATTCTGTCCTCGGAAAGGCTTTGTGATTGTTAGGCAGGTACCATACCCTCAGATTCCATAATAAATTTACCAGGACGTTTTGAGATTAGAATCAACTTCTCACAACAGGTGATAGTGTGGACCCATTTTGAGGGGGGAGGGGGGGGGGGGAATGACCATTTGCGGAGTGCTCATGTAAAAATTCCCGTTGTACTATACCCCATGGTTAGATAATGACCACTTCCTAATATTGTTTTAAAGGCACATATCATAGTTGACTGAAAGAACAAAGGAAACAGCCTGCCTGTATAACACATAAAAACCAATCACTTGGTATAGGTCAGATATGGATATATGTGCGAGGGTATCCGGAATACAGGCCCTCCTGACTAAATTCCGTGTACCATGTGTGAGTAGCTGCATAAGTGTTATGAGCCTTGGAAAAGGCAGTTATCCTCCGCTGACGCGTTGGATAATTACCCTGTCCTTGGCTTATAAAACTTATACAGATACTCACTGGTACCATATCTACCCAGTGAACAAAAATCGTTAAACAACATCTTATAACGTTATATTACGTTATTTAACGTTTCTCTAAGGCTTCTTACTATGGCATCGCGTTATATAAAATTTTAAAACGTTATTTTGACGTAAGATTACGTGTTTTTGTTAGCTGTGTACCACTTAAACTCTGATTTACCATACACGCCCCTTACTTGGACAGTTGTCCTTTAGATTATTACATGTTGTAGTCATCCCCTCCTCTCCTGGGCAGACAGCTGGGCCCGCTTACAAGGCTCCTTTTATAACGGATCACGTTAGTCTCAGATCTTTACGTCCTCAGACCTTTCTAATCTTTCTTCATTCTATTTCGACAAAAGTTGGAGAAAAAGCTGGTGGTGGATACGAGATATGCCCAGGCTGAGCCACTTAAGGACTACTGAAGACGTGATGTCTAAGATGTCACGTACCATGGGTGGTGATTGAGTTGTTAGCGGGTTTTATACCGACCCGAGCTGCTCATCTCCCGCTCTCCCAGCATACATTGCTTCCCACACCCTGAACTGTGCCCCTCATACTAAGCTGTTCCATCACCATCAGCTTCCCCCTCATCCCAATCTGTTCCATGAGCTGCTCCCCTAACCCTGAGCTGCTCCCCTCATCCTGGGCTGCTCCCCTCGCTCCCCTCCCCTAAGCTTCCGCCCTTCCCTGAATTGCTGCCCTAACCCGAACTGCTACCCTAACCCTCAGCTGCTCCCCTCGTTCTGAACTGGTCCTCTCATCCTGAGCTGCTACCATCACACTGAGCTGCTGCCCTACCCTGAGCTGCTGTCCTACCCTGGGTTGCTCCCCTATTAACAGTTGCTTCCCCCTCATCAGGTGCTCCTCATCTGAGCTTTACCACTCACCCTCAGCTGATGCTGCACCCTGAGCCACTGCCTACCCCAGAGCTGTTCCCCTGACTTGAGTTGTTCCCCTCACCCTGAGCTGCTCCCTTCAACTGCTCCCTTCAACCTCAGCTTCTTCTTTCACCCTGAGCTACTCCCTTCACCCTCAGCTGCTCCCTTCACCCTCAGCTGCTCTCTTCACCCTCAGCTACTCCCCTCACCCTCAGAAGAGACCACACACTCTGAGCTGCTCCCCTCACCCTGAGCTGCTCCCTCCCACGACAGTGTCCCCTCAACCTAGTGTACCCTTCCCCTCTATTCCCCTCACACTGAGCTTCTACCTTCAGTCTGAGCTGCTCCCCTCACCCTCAGCTGCTCCCCTCATTCTCAGCTGCTCCCCTTACCCTCAGCTGCTCCCCTCACCCTCAGCTGCTCCCCTTCCCTCAGCTGCTCCCCAATGTCTGAACAGCTCCCCTCACCCTCAGCAGCTCCCCTCATACTAAGCCTCTCACCTACCCTGAGATGCTCCCCTCACCTTAAGCTGAGGTCCCACCCTGAACTAGCCCTTCACCCTGAGCTGCCCTCCCCCCCCCCACCTTTGAGCTGCTCCCTTCCCTCTCAGCTGCATGTTATGGTTTGTTTGCCTCAATGTGTACAAGCCAGAAATGGGGACAGGAGGGTTCAAGGGTAAAGGGGTGAGACTTAAGTGGCCTGGGGCAGCTAGCAGACCCGGATATGAGGTGGTAGGAGTGGTGGTGACAGATACCGGTGTGGGACCCAGGGCCAATGTTACAGCATCAGTCCAACATGTGGTCCTCCGTGTTGATAATCTGTCCACAGGAACCCCGCATAAAACACATCATGGTACGGGCCTCCCGGTCTGTATACCACGCATCAGCAGCTCTCACAACATGGCCGCCATGACTCAGCAACTTCTCACAACATGGCCGCGCGTCTTATAAAACACGTGCGCCTGCGTAGAATACACCACAACACACGACTAGATCAACTGCTGCCGGAAAAAGGCTTTGACTTATCAAAAACTGACATAGATGTCGCAAAAAGGCAAAACAGTGCAGAACGCTGCAGGATATTGTGGAAGTTGTTCTAAGGGATCTGGGATATGTAGCAAAAAGGAATTGTCGTAAAAATATAGAGATGTCGTAAAATGTTGCTTTCTTTGGACTGATTGTTTACAAGAGTCATAAATACTCAAAGGTCTGGCTTCAATGATAAAGAACAGATGCCCACAGAAAAATGATTCGTATGACTAAAAAGAACGGTGAGAGATGCAAACGTCGTAAAGCATCAGCGGATATAACTGTGGGTGGTCACCCGATGAGGGACCTAGATGCCAAATCAAAACAAGCATAATGTCCGTTATAGACCCCAAGAATGTAAAACACATAGAATGATGCAGGGAAATTTGTAAGATACATTGTTAAATATCCATGAACATTTTCCCGGCCTTTCTGTGTACATATCCCCCATTTCAGCTGTTTGAAGCTTGCTGGTCAAAGGCTACACCCTGTCAAAGACATTTCAATTGTTACAATCTCATGAGACACAACCTGAAAATGTTCCTTCTTTCCGTACGGACCTGCAGTGTCAAGTGGTAGACCAAACAAGAGGATGTACCTGGTTAAACACGTGTCTTCTTTGTGACAAGTGACGGTGTTCCTACCCATACGGACAGAGAAAAGAAACAGCGTCAAAAGAGAGTCCAGGTTCCCTGCAGAATGACTCCCTCTCTAGGGGAGTCCAGGTGGCCTAAGGCAGGGAGCCTATAGATGACTCTCTGGCGGAACTAAGGGAGTCACGTTGGGGAGACATGACTGTAGCTCTTTGGGCCATATGACTCCCCCAGGTGACTCCCTTACTCTGCAGAGTTCATATGTGCGGGCACATTGTGCTCAGTTACTCCCTTTCAGTCACTGAGAGTCACACTACAGTCACACCAAGAGTATTCCTACAGTGAGATATCGTTAGAAGGAGGAGCGATTGTCAGCTTTCTATATCTGTAGTATTGGTTATAAGGAAGTTTGTTATGTACCAAGGCCCCTCCCCTATATGACGGGATTTTACAAATATACGGATTATCCCTAATTCAAGGCTGAGTTAAGGGGTCCAGATCGAAAAGTCGCTTTTGTTAATCCTTAGAACTATTGTCAATGTTGTTTATTAGTCGCCATGTCCATCATGTGATTGCCTTAGGTCGAAAGTCGCCTTCAAGACAGCCCAAGTCGCCAGGTCTATTTTGACCCATCTGCAGCCATCTCCCCTCACCCAGATACTCATGTGACGAGTGTGTGGTAGAGTACCTTAAAAACATGTGGGTTCAGTATGTACATGTATATGTTCAGTAAAGTAGTTGTAAATAGATGTGTGTTCAGAAAGATGGCGAGGATGCAGACCACGTAAATATCCGGCAGTATAAGGCACTCCTAGGCTATAGCACATACAGTTGTATGGATGGGTACCAGATGGGAGGAGTGGCACACATGCACAGCTGTCAAATATGGGCGCAGGATGGCCAACCATGTCTAAATATGACGCTGATCTGTTCATGATTCTGAATGTCGGGTCAATGCTACTGCTATGTGATGGGAGGGGAACACGTCTTACCTATCTTCTCTCACAAAGGTTTACATTTTGTTGGATCCCTAATCACTTAGTTAACCTTTGGGGGGAGCTTCACGTTTTATTGCACCATTTTGCGGATAGTGTAGAACAGATCTCGAGACCTCATTGGATTTCAAATACATTTCTCCCCATTTAATTAACCATCTAAGGCCTATCATCGACTATGGTTGACGCCATGGCAGGCCTAGCGTTGACTATCAGTGCCATTGGCATGGGAATACTATAGGAATTGAGATATGTTCCGTTCCCCTGGGAACTGGTAGATTTCAGAGCCTGTCCCCATGGCAAGCTAAGTTTTCTTTGGTCAGGATTCAAAGGGCTAAGTGATTTCTTCAAAATCACATTAGGCAAGGCTAGTTAAGGTTTATCATCAATGAAAAGTAATTTGTCATCAATGAAAAGTAAAATACTGAAAGATGATCAAACACTTTTCAATCTGTATACGTACGTTTGAAAATGGCATAGCTTTAGTATATCTATGAATGCAGAGAGTTTACCTTTTCCTGTTTTGTGATAAATTACCCAAGAATATTACCACTAAATTCTGCACGTAATGAGAAGTGTTTATGATTATCAGCAAAGAATATAAAGTCCAGAGGAGAAAAACAGGGTTCTAGTGAAAGGAATATTAATAATACATTGGAATATTAAAAACGTTCCGCACACAACCCCACTGACACTCTTCAGGATTTAGCCCTCTAAGCATCTCCACAACTACTGTGTCCATAAGCCCAGCTTCCAGAGTTTGTACTCTGGATCTGAATGTACAGGGTTCAGTTCTCAGGTCGAGTCCATATCTTAGTTTACCTACTTGTCACCAGAAGGCCCTGCTATGCATGGTGCTTGATAATGATGCAGGAATTTGCCAAATGGGGGCGCAGGGAAGGTGGGGAGCATTGCCTTTAAAGGGTTAGCACCAAGTACTGCACCACCCCAGTCAGGGCAGCAGAGGTACAGGAAATACCAACCACCTCTGGGCAGCTCAGTGTCGGAAGGAAAATGTTTGAGGAAACATCTCCAACTCGAGATATAAGAAACCTGAGTACTTCCCCCTCCAGGGCTGGTTTAGTCCTTTAAGTACCGCCTGATCCTTTTTAAAATGGATAATGACATTTGTGGCCATGGTGCATGAGTGCAGTCCTGCCGAGTAACTCGCCAGGGTTGTATTCAAACACAATGCCGGCTCTATGAGGTTGATGCACTCTCAAAGGGTATGCATGATGCATGAATGCTACACTCAAGATTCCTTCTCTATGAGGTTGATACCTTCCCAAGGGGTCGGTATGATGTGTGAAAGCCCTGGCGAGTAGATGCGCCAGGGCTGCATTCATGCATCATGAGGACAATCGACAACATAATACAGTACCAGGATACTATGCGTCCCTTAACGGTTTAGCTATATAAGAAACCTTATAGTGCTTCTCGCTCCCATGATAGTTTAGTCTCCAAGCAGAGGAGCGCAGTCTCCAAGCGGATCCTGCAGGAAGTGGAGGCCATTTTGTTTTTTATTCTCAGGTGGAGTGGGTAAATGTTATGCCACTGGATGTTTATATGACGGTGTGCCACATTACCCTGTCTGAGTGCATGTTTGAAACAAAATTAATGAGCAATGGATAAAGAAAGCAGAAACTGGGCAACATGGAAACTGTCAAGGAAAGACGCTTGCCCTTAAAAAGGTCCTTTAACTAAAAGAGAAGGTATAACAGTGGGGTAGCATTATGGATTGAGAGAAAATGGAAATCAACGACCAAAACTCCACAAACTGGGCTAATGACAAGAACCCAGTGGGCACAACATTCAGTTTAATGTTGAATCAACATCAAATTAACATTGAACCGACATTGACAACCATTTGTCAATGTTGATTCAATATTCTGTGCCCACTGGGAATGATACTTCACCCAATCGGAAGGTCCTATGTTTGAGCCCCACGCTGGGTGGACTCAGCCTCAAAATGAATAGCATTAGAGATTTGTCTCAAGGGTGCGAGTTAAGCAGGAGGCAGTGACAAAAAAGTGTACAACATTAGCAACCATCAAGTGACTCCCGTGGGCACTGTGCATGTATCCTGAGATCAGATAGTAGTAGTCTGATATTCTGTGAGGTACACCTGAAAGTTAGGAGTCAAAGGGAAATCAGCAACCAGTGCCATGTGGCAGAGCCGCAAGCCCAGAAAAAGACTTATCAGGCTGACTGATGTCTAACAGACTAAAAGGCAGACGTAACGCTTAACTTAACAACATTGCAAAAGATAGCCAGTGGAATACTACCTTTAGGAGGTTATCGACCTCTAGCATTTTTTGTGATGGACCAAACATTAATCGGGTAAAGATCAGGCCCCATGATTATTTTCAAAATATTATATATCTCTTTGTTTTGTAAAACTAACTTTGACACACTTGCTCAAATAAGTCATAATAACATACATATCTTAACATACGGCTCTACATTGTTTGCCCATCACGAACACAATGTTTTGCTGTTCCACAGTGTATGCTGTGGTTAACCGTTCAAAACGGAATGCCTGAAAGTAACATTTGGCATCGTGATGCACCAAATAGTATGATGCCCCAACTAGCGCATCATGCCAATCCTTCAAGAGTGTCCGACTCCTAACCCCATCGGATCGTCATGATGCATGAATGCAGCCCTCGCGAGTAGACTCACCAGGGGTGTACGCATGCATTACGAAGACAAGCCTATAAGGCTCCCTTCACTGTATTTCGCGTACAGTTTGGTACTCGTCCTGTAATTATTACAAATGGCATAGCAGATTAAACCATTATGCGGCCCTTAAAGGGTTAGCCCAGTGCTGAGGGGTGGGTGGGGGATTGACACACGTGGTGGTGAGAACTGGGGTGATGTAGTGTGGGACTGCACCTTGTAAAGACATCTTAGCCATCTGTATGTAACCCCCCCCCCCCAGTATTCCCACATATACATCTGTACGTAACAGACTACTCACTCCATGCACAAATACATCTTGTACCTCAGGAAAAGTTGTTTTTTTCTGTGTAAATCTTTTTTGTGTGCCTTTCCTGTGTGTGTTTCGAGCGCAGGAGTCTGTGTTTATAATGGCAGAATAACCACTGTAAGTTTGGTACAATACCTATTTGTTGGTTTTTTTCTGAAAACAATGGGGATAATAGTGGGCTATTATTCTCACAACAGAAACGGTAAGGGCCTCAGTAGAGTTGTATCCTTCCTCTGTACGGACGACTGCTCTGGCGGTATAGGAACACATCTTTTCAACAAAATATCCATAACTTAGCCCATCAGGCATATATGTGTATGTTTCATTATTTTGCAATGTTTCAGAATACCACCACTGTCACTTAGATGGTGATGTATTTCAGCTGACATCATTCCGAGTTATTCTTTTTCAGAGAACATTTTTAAAAGTGCCCATGTCTTGTGTATCCATGCCGCCCATGCGCCAGGTGGAGCTATCCCAGACTGCACCGCGGTACCTGCCAGGGTGAGGGGTTATGTAAGGATAACTGGGAGTGGGAACAGTATGGATACCACCTGCACCTAGCAACCCTTTAGGGACAGCATGATACACTATACTAATGCAGCCCTGACAGGTAATTTGCTGGTGCTGCATTGGTGCATCATGTCAATGACACGACAGTGCATCATACCACAATAGGTCGGAATGATGTTTCATGATGCGTGAATTAATTAAGCTACGAGTCACTCATCGGACTCATACAGACATAAAGAGAGCAATCAGCAATATGCTGTCTTTAAAGGGTTAGACTGTTGCAGCTCACCTCAAAACCTAAACCAATATAACTCACAAATGTAGGGAGAAATGGAACTGACAATGCCCTCTCATTTGGTTCAATTAACGTCCACGGAAAATGCAGTATAACACGGGGAAAACTTAGATGACAGGTTTAGAAGTATCGATGAAATATTGAAAATAAATAATAATCCGTCAAAAAGATACAGAACACGTATAGAAAAAGGAAAGGACTGGGGAAAGGTTTGAAAAGGTGAAAATATACAGAACTAATCATGGGTTGTTAAAGAGATAATAAAAGATGCAACCTGGCTCCCTGATCAGAGTCTTTCTGCCATTTGAAAGGGATCAGCGTTGGAGTCACTTTTAATAGTAACATGCCGGAAAGACTTCAAAGTAAGTCAGACCGACAATATGTTTGGCTCAGTGGTTTGATATGTGATGTAGCAGATCTCATAATAACAGTTCCAATTTGCTAATTGGAATTTACCCTCCGTCAAATGGATTGGCACTGCCAGGGAATAGTACCTAATCCAGTGCCCCTGCATGCATGGCCAGTGGCGAATACGCTGTACTGAATTTTTCCTATTGTTGTAGTTCAGTTTTGTTTCATATTTTCCTCTTGTTAATTGCATTCATGCCAACGGCTTATTGGTTCCTACCATTTCCCCTTGTTTAAGGCATCCACGTGCCATAAAGTGTATCCAGTTGCAGAGGCGGAGGGAGGGGGGTGACTCTTTGATGCGTGGTACAAACAACAGTAAAACTACAGCCCCCCCCCCTATTTGGTCATTAAATTTTGACAGCCCCTTGAAAATGTGTATTATATCGTAATAGCCCCTCATTTCCTAAGAAGTCAGCTGACAGTTTACTGTTGAGCGGTCCTTTCCATTTAACATGAGGTTATTTTGGAATTATATATAGATTACTCCTGGATTACTCATGTCATGTATGAAATGTAAGGCTTCATTATTTCTATATCATTTGTGAAGCCCCTGATTCAGTACTTTCCAGGGGTGTCGGAACAGGGGGGCCAGGGGGGCCACGGCCCCCCAATCCTAGACATGGGGGGCCAGAGTATCTTTTGCCCCCCCCCCCCCCCAACATTTTGGAAATGCTAAAGAATTATATTCATTACTCTGTAGTAATGTAAAGAAATTTCCACAAATTGACCTTAAAATGCACCAAATCATTTCAAACTTTTCAAAATTCTCCTTGGGGGCCATGACCCCAGATCCCTAACAGTTTCTCAGTGTGTCGCTTTTAACGCTCAGAATCGTGCACCCTTCCAAACTTCTGTTCGGTTTGGGCGTGGCCCCCCCAAAGTCGAGTTGCTTCCGACACCCCTGCTTTCCAGTTAGTGACATACCATCATTTTCTGCTTTTATGTATTTGACAGCCCCCCTTTTTTTTGTTTGATGCACGCACAGTGACAGCTCTTCAGGCTTGTTACCATAGTTGGTATCCATAACTATACTGAGTACCCCCCCCCCCCTGCAGAGGTACTCTACTGGTACACTCTATGGCCCCTAGGCCTCTATCTAAAGCTATTAATTGCAGCCAATAATTCACCAGATAAAGCATCAGCATATCTACACCACTATTAGTATGATAATCGGCGCCAATATAGAAATTACAATAAATCATCAGCAATGCAATCATCAAATGGGATGTAGAGAAAAACAAATTAATTAGAGAAATGGAGACAAAAAAGAAATACGCAATATAATGGGGAGAAGGGAAAATGCAGGGGATGAGAGAATCACAGAAACGTTTAGGAACTGGTAGGGGGGATAAAAACTCAGTCTTAATACACAGATCGTATCCCACTCACAATTCTAGTGTTGTTCTAGTCAACTATGTGGTTCTAGTCTACATGTGAGTGGTGAGATTGCCCCTTTAATAATTTTCTAAAAGTTGATAAAAGATTTTTTAAAACTGTGAAAAAAACTACTTCTGGCACTTACCTACGACCTTTGTCCACTGGGCATGTGGCCGCTGGAGGGGGTACTGCTTGGGGAAGTCCACCCTGGACCACAGCCCAACGAAGGTCACGTTGTATCTCGCGAGACCTCGGCAGCCCCTGGTCCGGGTGCGACTCCTGAGGCGGCGCCGGTCAGTAGCGGCTCCGACAAGGCACGCCGCGACCAGCACAACCAGCGCAACAACCAACCCCCGTCTCAACATGGTTACAGGGGATGAATGTAAAAAAGGGTCCTTTAGGGTGGTTTGAGCTGCTCTGGGAGCTGCTCAAATAGTACAGTTCTGCGCTGTTCTCCTCCTAAACGATTTTTTCCTCCTGGAAAATGCTTGCTCTCTGAGTAGTGCTACTCCTCCTAATTCTTATAGTGCCCTTGTATATTGCTCTGTGAGCTGCTCCGTGAGCTGCTCGGTGAATTGAGTCCCTTCAAGAGTTTCTACAAGAGGTAGTAGTTTCAGAAAGTGAGAGTTACTCTGCGATCTGCCCTGAGCTGCTCTGGGTGTTTCGCTGGTATCCAGACGGGGTGCTGGATAAATGAACTAAACCCGCCAGGTACCTGCCCCTTGTAACGTGCCGCCTCATGTAAGCTGGCCCCTGATTGGCTGAGAGTTGGCGCGCTCCCAGCCAATAGGGAGAAGTGGCTGGGTAGGGTGTGTTAGTGGGAGAGGGGGTACCCCAGCAGTCTCCCTGATCGTACCCCATCTCTGCCCTAACCTACAGAAACTCTTCACTGAAAGAGGTGGAGAAAACAGTATTACTGTTCTGCTCTCCTATCTTCATCACATAGTGCCAGTCTGCCTTCACCAAAAATAGTCCCTTTGAATATATTTAATTTATACCACAAACTTTTAGCCGACGGGTCTGTAGTTTACAGAGAAAAAGTCCCTCTATTATGTTCCTTTAAATATATGAAAAGTTAAATCATTGTATACCTGGTTATTTGAGAAGTTCAGTACAAGTTTAAGGAATATATGAAGGAAAACTGTTGAAATTCACAAAAAAAATATTGGCCATGTTTTTATGCTCGAAATTGAAGACCTTCCAAACAATGATTTGTACAGGAACTCTAGGCCTCTGGGTAGAGTCTTGTACTAGACTGTGCTGGGTGAGTGGCAGAGCAGGGTGGTAGGTAGTAGGGTGGTATAGAAGTGGGTGGTGGAGTTTATGCCAAAACTAAGATGTACGGGCTGATATACACGACCTGAGGGTGTTTGTATAGGCCGTTATATGGTGGGGTGTGGACGGGGGCAGGGGGGGGGGGGGGTAAAACGGAGTAGAATATTGGCCTTATTGTACTCAACAGAAGCTGCACACCCTGAGGCTTATCCATCTTCGTCTTTAGGTAGAAACCTGTTCAGTTTAAGAACGTAATTTTCTGCTTAAAACGTACCCTTTTTTAAACACACACACACACACACACACACACACACACACACATACATATATATATATATATATATATATATATATATATATATATATATATATATATATATATATATATATATATATATATATATATATATATATATGGTCCACTATATACCAAAGGCTAAGTGTTCC
The DNA here is from genome assembly GCA_947462335.1 of Harmothoe impar. Taxonomy (NCBI): domain Eukaryota; kingdom Metazoa; phylum Annelida; class Polychaeta; order Phyllodocida; family Polynoidae; genus Harmothoe; species Harmothoe impar. Next base: position 25,524,598 of record OX381707.1, read on the forward strand.
CTTCCTCCTTTCCTCCTCTAGGGTGGCCGGACCTTTTTTTTTAAATGCCCTGACTTGTCCATGTGTATTATTTTCACAAAGCCTTCATATTCGCATTTGATAATCTGTCACTGTTATGGCCATACACTAGATATGACAGGAGTGACAGCTGATTACAGATGCCTTACCAGGGCAACTCTTCTGACAGATTCTTACATTCCCAGTATATACCTGTATACTTACTACATGGGTCATTCACTACTCTGTGGGGACATCTACTGCTTGACCAATGAACCATGTACGTATGACCTATGACCCTTTGTGTACATAGCTGTTTAACAGTGGCCAGCTGGTGCTGCCATCTGCTGCCTTATATTACCTTATATGATACTAAAGCCCCTTCCATGGTCTATAATGACCCCCAGGAGATATAGTGACGCTGGCTGGCGGTAGGTTGTATCATTTCCATTCCAAATGCATCATTTTCAGCTTATTTAGCTCTATTTTCAGTAGTCTACCGTAAACTACCAATTCAAGATTTCTAAAAAAATAATTGAGCTAAAAATTATGAATTTTAGCTGGCTTATCTGTTAAAGATAAAATTGTGTCAAGTAATCATAGGACTCCCCATAGCATACCTGCATACAAGACGCTTCAAACAAAAAAAGAATTTCATTGATACATGGATTTGCCTTCAACCAGTGAATATTCTCCCAAAGGTCAGGTTCAAGATACCACCCAGTTATAGAGCTCAAACGAGACTAAAAATCTGAAGGTCTGTCAACATTGCCCCTGATTTACATTATGAATTACAATTTATATGGCCAATTCCAGCATGTATATTATAGATCCCTTAAATATCTTCTGATACCAACTTACTAGCAGTCTTTATCTGCTCCTTAGCCAAAATAGGAAGACATCATAAAGGGTTCATTTAACATAGGATCAGATACAGACTGGGCACTCAGTTGGACCCTCCGGCCACCCTACCTCCTCTACTACTTTCCACTTTTTACGTTGTTTTCTGCTTTGTATTATGTTGAACATGCATTGTGTTGTATCTCTTCAATGTATGGCGAGTGCCGTCATAAAGAAAGTCCTCCAGGTGGCTATTCATATATTCCACATGTGTGCACTCTGTTAGGGAAACAAAGACATGTGTATCGATAATTGGACATAACCACAATACACCTTACAGCCCCTACTGTACAACAGGCACCACAGGCTCTGACAAGACAGCATGCTACACTTTTTGGTGTATATGCCGCACAGAGAAAAGTAAAGGAGTTACATGCCTCTCCAACGTTGCCCTGGTACAAATGGGGTGTCAAACAGCTATTGACTCTACTCAGGCGGGGGGACAGGAGAGGAAGAAGAGGTTCTGCAATACATGGGTCAAGCTGGTCGTCCTGTGGGCGTGAGATAAGCACTGATAACAGTGGTCACATGGGTACAAGCTGTAACATATTATTTCCGCAGTGAATGGCTGCAGTGAATTATCTCATTCACCCAGCTACACACCTTTACCGGACTAGCATATCCTGGTACCTCAGGTAGTCGGGGGCTACACCCATATCTCCTTGTCAAGTTAATCCCCTCCCCTTACACCTGATAGTACAAAAGAATTGTACTTATATTAGGGTGTTTGTGATAAGAATGCACCATATAGCTTATCATTCTTTGATCAAGGTACGTTTTGTATGATATATCAAATGAGAGACGCTTCAGAGTATATCACCACTGTCATTCAGCGGGTATCATTCTGAGTTATCACTTTTCAGAAAACATGTTTAAAAGTTCTCATTTTAGGGGAGCAGATGAGAAATTCACTCATAATGCACTGCTCTAGAATGCGGGGCCTAACCACAATTGCTCTGAGTCAAGATGGCGGCGACCATAGTCTAATTTTCTGGTCCCGATCGGCGGGATAGGCAAGGGGCGAAGGTTGACTATAGGGAAGGGTGGTCAACATAGCTAGGATAATTAGTAAAATATAGGGAGAGACAGGCAGGGGTGGGAATAGGAGAGGGATAAGGGAAAAGAAAAGGCGGGAAAGACAGGCAGGGACATAATAGGTAGGGACATGCATGGGGATATAGGGGTGACAGGCAGGGACATATATAGGGAGGGGGACAGGCAGGGGGAGACAGGGGAGACAGGCAGGGGAAAGTAGGGGGAGACAGGCAGGGGGAGACAGGGGAGACAGGCAGGGGGATACAGGGGGGACAGGCAGGGGGATACAGGGGGGACAGGCAGGGACATATAGGGAGGGAGACAGGCAAGGACATATAGGGAGGGAGACAGGCAGGGACATATAGGGAGGGAGACAGGCATGGGGATACAGGGGGGACAGGCAGGGACATAGAGGGAGGGAAACGGGCAGGGACATTATAGGGAGGGAGACAGGCAGGGGATACGGGGGAGACAGGCAGGGATATATATAGGGAGGGCGACAGGCAGGGACATATAGGGAGGGGGACAAGCAAGTAGGGAGAGATAGGCATGGGGATATAGGGGAGACAGGCAGGGACATATAGGGAGGTTGACAGGGAAGGACATGTAGGGAGAGACAGGCATGGGGAGACAGGCAGGGACATATAGGAGAGACAGGCATGGGGATATAGGGGAGACAGGCAGGGGAAAGTAGGGGGAGACGAGCAAGTAGTGAAGGACAGCCAGGGGAGGGACGGATGGCCAGGGGAATATAGGGACAGCTGGGGAGGGGCTGTATAGCCTTGTATAGCTGGATGCATTATCAACCAATGAGATACTTCTTGCATTCATTGCTGAATTCTTAGGGTGCATTATGTAACAGCTGGTACCCATGTGACCGATGTTATCAGTGCTTATCTCGCCAGTACCAGCTTAAGTAATGGATGCGCCCACAGGACGACCAGTCTGACCCCTGTAGGGGTCAGGCTGGACGTCCTGTGGTTGATAATGCATCCAGCTACAGGCCTATAGGCAAGTCATGGTAGGGCCAATGTGTGTAGAAGTATAAAGGAAATCAATGTGAGTTGCACTGTTGTACACATTGCCATCGTCCTGCTCACCCCTGGGCTCTTCCCGCCCCAGCCAGCAGGCATGTGTACCCAGATACTAGCCCACTCTTGTCCGTCGCCTGAAGGGTCAACACAAGCCTATCGCCAGTGAGAGTCTTATATCGAGCAAACAGAAATGTATAACCATTTGTTACACAGCCAAAAATAATTTTCTCATTTCCAGAAAATATTTCTTGTTTTAAGTAAAATAAACTTAAAACAAGTTTGTCCGTAGGATAACAAAATTTTACTTGAAAGCATGGTTGAGTTTAATATACTTAGAGTAAGAAAAACAAACAAGAAAAACAAACAAGAAAGAAATTCTTAAATCAAGTATTTTATACTGGAATCAAGATGATATTTCCTGACATATTTCTCAAAATAAGAAAATCTTTCTTACGGAATGGACCTTTTTTTCTAGAAAACCTTTTTCTTAAGTAAGTTTTAAATACTTATTCGAGTAAATAAACAAGATTGATGTTCTATCCTGGGAAAGGGGTATAATTATATTTAATTTTAGTCCTAGAGAGAAAGGATTGATACCAGAGCATCAGAAAGAGGTTCATCAGATTAAATGCAGCTTTTTGTAGCTACAATAGAAGTTTAAGCAAACATACCTTTATTCAAAGTCATTTCACTTCATGTAATGGGAGAGGTAATCCTTCCCTTTATCTAAATGATATTATCAAGCAAATGGTGTCTCTTATCATTTCTCCCTATAGTCATTATAATTCATTCACTGGAACAAGGGTTCTTACATCAAATTAATCCCTAACAAATTTCCCCTTTTCCCACATACTTTTACCCTCTTCTGTTCCTTTGGGACTTAATTTGAGGCAAAAATGTTTACCCTGTTTGATAAGAAAGTTGCTGTATTGCATAGTGGTGGCCTCTTGTGGCACAACATGTAACTAATTTTCTTATTTTAAGAAAATAATTCTTATTTAGTGGTCTGTATACTTGATCCCTATGGAACCTAACTGAACTCACATTCCACACCTATATAATTCCCAAATAATGGAAGGAATTTGGTGAAGGCATTAAGCATGGTCATAACCATTTCATAATAGAGTATACTTGCATTTCTTCCCACTAATAGACACTTTGGACACATGGTTTCAGGTTAATTCTTAACTGAGCAGATTTTCAACACATAGCAATCTTAAATCTAGAAATAGAACTTTCTTATTTCAAGAATATAAGATACAATCTTGTTGGGTGCACAAATGACCAGTTTTAAGAAAATTCCTGAAGAAAAATAATCTTGAATACTTTTTTCTGGAAGAATACTAGAAAAATATAAGAATTTTTTTTTAGCTTCCCCTTTCTGAAAACAAGATAAACGTAAAAACTCAGAATGAGTTTATTTCTTGAATCGAGAAAATTTAATCTTGATTCTAGTATTTTCTTGGGGTAAGAAAATTATTTTTGGCTGTGTATTATTGGACACAGGGTGTGTAACTGGTAGGACTGGCAGTAAATGTGTTGCTGGTGCTGGGAGGCAATAAGACTCGCCGGACCAGGTAGAGGCTCTTGGCAGGTGTTTGTGTGTGTGAGTACAGAAAATGTGTGTGCCCATATCCGTTTATTGCGGCAGCAGGCTAAAGGCTCAGTCTCACGACTTTGTAACAATTGGATAGTCTTTGACCGGATGCGGTCTTTGACTGGGTGACAGCACCCGGTCAAAGACTATCCAATTGTTACAATCTCATGAGACACAGACTAAAGGAGATCTATAACCCTTAAGTACGGCGTATTGGTTAAACTTAAAGGTGACATTTAGGCCTATCGTCATGATTCACTAATGCAGTCTCGGCAAGTATCTCGCCGGTGCTGCATTGCCGGGTTGTATTGGTGCACTATGTCGACCCTTCCCGAGTGTATCAACCGAATAGGGTCGGCATGATGCTTGAATCCAGCACTGGCGAGTTACTCACTAGGGCTGCGTTCATGTATCATGACAACCAAGACATTAAGGCATTATCTTCCGATATATATGCACATGAGCTGCATTACACGAACAGGATCTGGCCCTATGTAAAGCAGGATAAATAAAAGAATTAACAAACAACAAAAAAAATCCTTTAATGAATATAGAGGGATAGCCAGAGCTAGAAATCCTTGGATGACTGTATTTGGCACTAAATCAGCTTGACTAAACTATGTATCGATATCGTCTCGGGGCTCTGAGCAGTTCAACCTCTCCACCTCCTAGAGGGTACAGGGAGTAGAGGAAGGGGTAAATCACACGGTATAGATGGCACAGTTGTTTCTCATCATGTAGTTTAGTAGCATCAAACGGTTCCAGTTTTTGTACATTGCGAGGACCCCCTAAGGTGAGGAGAGGATGGTTCTCTTGGTGGTGACGGGATTCTAATTGTTACCACACACACTCTCAGAAGATAGTGTAGCTGCACGACAGGATATACTGTATATTTACAGTGTAAAAGGGACTTATTGTTCGTATGAATCAGATGTTTATCCATATTTCAATAGTACTACATATGATACCAAGGTAGGACTCGAACCCACAATCTCCATATCCTGGATTACAGTAGGTGAGTTAGAAGCTGTACAGTTTAATGAGTATGTGATACTGTATAACACAAATACTTCCTTTTATACTATGCAGCTACACTACTTACTTCTAACAGTGCAGGAAAACCTTCTCCCACCAACTGCAGGCAAAAGTAAACCATGGTTTTCTACTTAACCCTTTAAGGGCTGCTAAGTGCTTTTTAATGTAGTGTGCTCTTGTGGTCATGATGCATGAATATAGCCCTAGCGGGTAGACACCCAGGGCTGCATTAATGCAGCATCATGGCGACCAAAGATATAGTACATTATAAGCAATATACCATTATCTGTCGTCATGATTCAAAAACACAGCATGTGTGAGTTCCTCATTCAGCTCTGCATTGATGTGCCATGCCAACCCTTCAGCCGAGCACCAACCACTAAGGCATCCCATGATGCATGAAGGACTACATTCATGCATCGTGACGACAACAATGACATCATGCATTAAAGCAATTATCTGCCTTTAAAGGGTTATTAATGTCTAACGCAGTAGGATATGGTGGGCTATGAGCATGTAACATTATGATAAAGTTGTAAAGTGACAGCAGCCTTTAATAGTGACACCAGGGACATTCTCACGTATCATGGTGGGAGGCAAATAATATTATACTCACGGGTACCCTGTAAGAGCCCCCTATCACTTATAGGGTAAACTGACCTAAAGGTAACCACGTACCATGAGATGTCCACCTTAATTTTGTAGTCATTCATGCATGATACTCCTGTCTTTGTGTATCATAGTGCACTTTAAGTGTTACTCTTTCCAGAAAAGGACACAAAAGACAATACCAAACATAAATAACTACAAAATTAAGGTGGATATCTCATGGTACGTGGTTACCTTTAGGTCAGTCTACCCTAGCTAGGGCTCCAACAACCGATTTTCTCGTTGATTCTCACAAAAGTGAATCTGCCTGCTCATGACTATATAGAGTCATGGGCGGACAGCCATTAGGGTTTGTTTTAGTGTACATATGTAACATGTACTGGGAAAAGGTACCTCAAGTAGTGCACCCTGCACCAGGGTCCCTTTTCGAAGATCGTGCCACATATGTTTGAGACAACAAAATCGGATAGTGGAGTCCCAACTTTAGTCTGATGTGTCCTTTGTGATACGTAAGGCGACCCTGGTAAGCAACTCAGCAGTGCTGCATTCACGCACCATGCTGATCCTACAGGGTTGATAAACTCTTATGGATTGTACATAATACTTGGATGTCGTACTTAAGGGTAGACTCACTAGGGCTGTATTCATGCATCATGACACAGGCATTTCATTTCCTGTTCCAGGTTCTGCAGTCACAACTAAGCTTGTTTCTTGCAAGAGAGTGAGAGAAGAGAAGAGAATAGAAGAGAGACAGAATGACAATAGAACTGACCTCCGAAAGGAGTAGACGGTTCTATATGTGGCACTCTGGTTGTAGAATGAGTTGTGCAGGCTCCCCGCTACAGCGTAACACAGTGGGAGGCCGTTGTAACAAACAGGGGTAATTTTTATCAATTCAAATGAAATATCTCTTTAACAGACCAACTATGCCTCTGTACTCAGTCTCCTGCTTCAACAAAACAAAAACAACGTCGTTCGTTATGCTTGTTGGCGGGTAGCATGGTTCATGCATTACACCCAACGACTACGCTGTTTTAAAAAGATGCAATGCACTGATAAATGTATTGAATATTCTAGCAGAGCTGATTAAAAATATATGATACCTCGCAATATTAATTTTACTGTTTTTATCTAGACTTTATACCAAGGGTATCCAGTCTGGGCAATCAAGAGGTGGTTAACCATCATTACATTAGCAGTGGATAACCACACTTCCATGACGTCACATCTGTCATTGGAGGTCCTAGGCTCTGGTCTTTGGCACGCGCTTAACGTTATTACATAAGAGCCCATTATCATTTTCAACAAAATGATTTTGGCCATCTGGCTTTAGAATTGATTGCTTAGGTCATAAAGATTAACAGTATATATTGAATGAGAATTACCATCAAGGAAAGCGGTGAAGGTGGGAGAGAAAGAAGCCGTTGGGGTTGTTGGTAACACAAGCCTAACTACATATAGGGTAGATTCACCTGGAGTCGGAAACATACACTGAAAAAGTAAACTCGTCTCCAGACTCGTCGAAGTGACTGTCATAAAATAAACGAGTCAAAAGTTGTCTAACGTATCAGGTTGCCATCCCACAAATAGAATCTGGAGCTGGCAAATGTCGGGTTTTGGGCTGGCACATACTAAGTGGGTCTTCTATCTCCAGCTAGAAGACCCGCTTCCTTGTCACTTAGACAAGTTTTTGACTCGTTTATTTTATGACCGTCACTTTGAAGAGTCTGGAGACAAGTTTATTTTTTTAGTGTACCTGGATTCGGACCCTTGAATTTGGGGTTATTGGTGCATGTTAAGCTCTTTATTTCTGAATTATGATAAATTTTAAGCGTTATTCCTTCCAGAAAATAAACACCAAGAGTCGTATTTTACATGAACAAACTCAGGTTTCACACAGAGAGAAGTAAATGTGTCGACTGTGTGTCCCACGTGGCTCTGATGAAATAGAGTCAAACAGCTAATGACTCTGCTTATATGAAGGGTCAACTTGAGTTGACTCTCTACAATCAGTGTCAATAGCAGAGTCAATAGTTGTTTGACACTTTATTTTTGCCAGAGCCACGTGGGGGACACAGTTGCCACCTTTACTTTTCTGTGTGCCGGTCTGCAGTACTCATGTGTCCGACTCATGTTGAATCTACCCTACTGAGGACGGGATGTGTTGTGCAGCCTTTCTCCGACGCAGCACCAGCTGGCCTCTAGTAAACTCCAACTTGTTAAAACATGAGTTTAAAAACAGTGAATTTACATGGCACAACAAATAAGTGTTAACGCGTGTTACAGTAGAGACACAACAAGGCTGCGTTGAACCAGAGAGGCTACAGAGTTGAACTCTGCGGTGGTCACACCTGTTTTACACGTTAACATGTGTGTAGCTCTCTCACTCCTCTCTAACAAGTTATTTGTAAATTTTGCATGTCATGTTTTTTTGTAACAAAAACAATTACAAGAACCTATTGCCATTCAAGTAAAAGTATCTGAATTGAGAGAAAGAGACATGAGGAGAAACACAACGATAGAGAGAATTGCAGAAAGCATGGGTGGTTTGTCACTATCATCATCATAGTATCTATCATATAGATTTCTATGCTGTTATGCTAATTGCACAGCTCAAAAATGACCATGTTGCGCAAGAGCCGAGAGAGGGGAAAGAGTTAGAGAGAGAGAAAGAGAGAGAGAGAGAGAGAGAGAGAGAGAGAGAGAGAGAGAGAGAGAGAGAGAGAGAGAGAGAGAGAGAGAGAGAGAGGAACAGCGAACGAAAAAAGACAGGGGCAAAGAAAGAGAGAGAAAACGATAGACAAGCATTAGGTCTGTATATCACACAGTCCTAGTGTCTATAACTGACGGGTTACCATAACATAACGTGTCACATAAACTCCCCTATCATCGCCCCCTGACAGTCACATGTAAATATACCAGCCTGTTTAGACAGCCATACTCATAGACAATACCATCTTAACCCTTAATATAATGGCCGAATTATAATTTAAGGTGTCCTTTGTCGCCATGATGCTTTCAAGAATGCAGCCTTGGCGAGTTACTCGCCAGGGTTGCATTCAAGCATCATGCGGTGCTGATGTTGATACACACCAGAAAGGTTGGTATTATTGCATGAATGCAGCCCTGGCGAGTTGTACGGTCTTCCCATTGCTGCATTCATGCATTATGGTGACAGGCATAGTACATTAAAGCACTATGCGACCCTTAAAGGGTTAATAGTGTTCCCAGCCCCAAGCATTGACACATTAACTGCTTTAACAAGGAGTAACAAAACTCGGTCACCAGACTAAGGCATCGTGCTGAACCTAGCCATCATGGGGATAAAAAGTATAAGACATAATTAGACATTGAGCTCCAATCATACTTTACCCCACTTTGCCCGCCTCATGTCCGCCTCATGGCATGTGTCCGACTCAAGATGAATTTTCCCTATGTTAGAAATAAGGCCCCAAGAAACACATGCTAAATCTGGTCAGTATGGGATGGTATGATGCCTGATGGCTTCATATGATAAATTAAGCTGATACATTTTGTGATGGTTCAAGTGAATCCGATGATATACAGCCTCGAAAATCTATTTCACTAACATACGAGCCAGGATATTTATAATTATAATACTTTCTGTATATATGTTATTAGCTCTTATTCCTTTTTTTCAGCTTGTATTTGGATATATTCCTCAACTTTATGGCCAAGGTGCACATTCTGGAGGGCACGATTTAAGTTGCACCCATTGTAAATACATTAGCACATCAGATATATCAACTCTCTACCATTGGCATGATGCAGGGAAACGCATTCACCCATTACAATGACAAAATACATGGGGCATAATTGCTATGGGGACCTTAAAGATGGTGGGTCAGCTAAATGTTTAGAGATTTTTTAGTTTTATCATATCACTATTGTATATCCTATCCCATATGTCTTCCCTAACTTTTAAAATTAATGGCAGTGTCTTAGTCTATAAGATAAGCACATGCAGTGCAATCTTTTTTACTGTAGGTCAACACTAAAACTCCCTATGTGTTGATACTGCATGGCTCAGTGCATTCTCTGTTAGATTAGTTCCCCCAATACTCTCCTGGGGGAGTGCCTGAGTCAGTGAGGTAAATCAGGTACATTGTTATCAATCTCAAATTATGTTTTAATAGACAAATATGTTGCACTGTTTATCAGCTAAAATGATAATGGAACCCATGGCATTGAAGTGATATCCATTTTAAAGAAAAGGTTTGTGAAGTCTATTAGCTGATGTACCATCTTTAAAGTTAAAGGGTTAAGGTATAGCCAGCTTCCAACCCTACATGTCAATGTCACGTTGTGTTTTGTAACCCGGCCTAGTTTGTAGTTACTTTTTTTAAACTCTGGGGTATTTTTACAAAAATCACAAATTAACCCTGTCTAAATAAAGCTGTAAGCCACAAGCCCCTGACGGCTCGGTGGTGAGGCCCTGTTCATATTGCCTCTACAAGTCACTTGTATTATAACCCATTAATGGCCGCAAAGTTCTACCGTAATGTCTAATGAGAGAGAGATAAACGGCAGCATTCTAGTAGTGTTTACACTTTTCCCCTTAGTCGCCAGGATACGTGGATGTAGCACTGGTGAAATGTAATTGGTCATCTGACAACTACACTGCTGCTGACCAGGCAATTCAAAATGTGGGTGGGGGGGGGGGGGGAGGAGTATATAGAAAATATGCCAAACTTGGAATATAGCGTTCTTCAGGTTAGCAGTACAGGTTTTTAAATATAATTTTTATGTGCTGATGTTCATGCTGGCGCGCTATGTTTGGCGACCATCACACACCGACCACGATGACAAATGGAAATGAAGGGTAGAACCTCTACAGCTCTGTCAGCATACAGCTGGGACTCCACTACCCGATTATTTGGGTAATTCTCACAAACCGATCATATAGGCTGTTTTACAGTCTGATCACGTCAAAACAAAAAATATTTCCAATGGTATTTGCATAAATCAGTCGATTAGAACCCTGTGAATGGGGGAGCAAAAAACTAATGAAAATCAAACCTGTTTGATATGAGATCGGAAGCCTTGATATGCAAAATCGGGACTTAAATTGGGACCTAAATCCTAAGTTGTATGCCCTTGGCAATTCTTTTTTCCACTTGCTTATAAACATAATTTACAAACATAAACTTATGGTGTATAACTGAGTCAGGTTCCTGAGAATAGCACAGATTTGTGAATAAAATGGGTTTGTGAAGCCTCATCTACATGTAGTGTCAGTCTGAACCTAGTCTAATAAATAACTCACCCATCTGGCCCCCACTGTCACACGAATATCACCTCGTGCTCTCAGGAACCAGGCTAAGAAAATGTTCAACAATATCTTGCTGAAATGTTTCCAAGAAACGTTTGGGAGTTGAAAATCGTCTTCTATGTCATTACAAATGTCACTAGACCGGTAACCTATTTGTACCTTATATATCTCAGTAATGTTCTTGACTTAAACTTATCGGTTATCGTATTGGTCTTATAAATGCCCGGACGCTTATTAATGTGAATTATTCTCTAGCACTTGCGCGTATTCAGACTGATAGCAAGACCTGTGTTTGCTGCATTTATTGAATTAATACCTGACACAGACACCGGTTTTCCCATAGTAATAGGTGGGGGTTGGTTGATTTCGGAATTTCGGATTTTGGAAGCTTTTCGTTTTCACGGAGGCAAAAGGGGGTAAAATAAGGGATAGGGGAGGAAAGCTACGTAAGTCCATACAGATTTAATATCTCGCTATACATTTTGTACTTGTTAAAAGATAATTACTCTCTACAAAGATGATTTATTTCACACAGCCGGTTACTTTTACGGTGAGATGGAGTTGGAGTCAGTGGGGGGTGAAGAGGGCTCAGTGTTGTTTACCATGTAGAAAATATTGTATTTGGAAATATATTTGTACAAGGCCCAGATCTTCAACTTTGCATCAATCCAATATGGCACCTATTTTATGTGGGGAACGAGAGTCTCTATAGAAACAGAGCCTCGTGGTTTACTGAGGTTTTAAGCACTCCATGATTGAAAACAAGGGTCATGAATAGGAATCATGAAGTCATTATCGTTCTGGTTGGCTGTGTTTCACTGCCTGTTTTAGTGCATCTGAATCATCATGATTCCTGCATTATGGCGGATGCATGCTCCCGATACCAGTACGGATCCATTCAGCACGGTTCAAGGGTCGTTATTGCTATTGTCAAGGAAGAGTACACTGTAAATAGTTGGTTGCCTTTTTTGTAGGTATAAAGTAAAATATGCTGTAGGTGTACAGTTTATCGTAGGTGTACAGTTAAATCTGCCGTAAAGCTACAGTAGATGCTGTAACAATACAGTATTTCTCTGTGTAGTTACACTTACTGTTTACAGTGTAGGTGGACGTGTGCTCACTGATAGAAGGCAATATATGGCTATCAATCAATATCCATTGTCTTTCCAGGGGGATTCTTCATTAAATAAGTACTACTTACACAGCTATATGTGCAGTGGTTGCTACTGGTGAATTTGATTTTCACACACAGAAAAGTAAAGAAGTCAACTGTGTCTCCCATCTGGCTCTGGTAAAAATTGAGTGCCAAATAGCTATTGACTCTGCTTATATGAAGGGTCAACCTGAGTTGACACTGATAGTAGAGTACAGTAGAGCATCAACTCAAGTTGACCCTTCATATAAGCAGAGTCGTTAGCTGTTTAACTGTTGATTTTACCAGAGCCACCTGGGAGACACAGTTGACTCCTTTACTTTGTTGTGTGCATGTTGCAGAAAGGTGAAATAGGCTTAACCCCATACAGATTCCACGTTTTCGCCAACTACTGGTATTTGAGGGAACATTTGCACTATCAGAAAGTGGGCTGGGGGGGGGGGGGGGATGGTATTGGTCATTTCCAAAGGATTCATACTTAATTTTTCTACGACTTTAAAAGTATAATTCTTATTCACTTTTCCATAGTTTACCTGATGAAATACATGTATTAAACAACAATTACCACTGTTACCACAATGATAGACGAAGTGTACGATGATATACCTTCATTTAGCCAGCTTGGTGTTTAATTATTCTATCATATAATAAGAATGGCAGTATAACTATAAAAGTGTTATCCGATGGCCCATTCAACCATATAGAGCACATTACATTACCCAGGGTGCAGTGGGAGGCAGCGGAAACGGCTGCCCACGTCTTCCTGTCGGCATATTTCACATTTTGTTATCAGAAATAATAAAACAGTGACATGAAAACCTCAGGGGTGGTGTATAAACAAACATAGCTGATGCACACATATAGGGATAGACAGACAGGAGGGTGAGGGCAGGCGGCAGGGGGAGTGGGCTCTATGGGACGTCACACAGGCCTGAAGGTGAGGGGGTGTAGGCGGGTTCTTAGGGACTGCAGACAGGGACTGGGGACAGAGAGGGTAGTGAGGGGAGGGCAGTGAAGGGAGGGGAGTGAGGGGAGAGCAGTCAGGGGAGTGAGGGGATGGCAGTCAGGGGAGGGAAGTCAGGGAGTGAGGGGAGTGAGTGGGGGAGGGGAGGGAGCAAGTGGGGGCAGTCAGGGGAGGAGAGGGGAAGGGAGTGAGGGGTGGGCAGTCAGGGGAGGGGAGTGAGGGGAGGGGAATGAGGGGAGGGCATGAGAGTGAGGGGAGGGAAGTGAGGGGAGGGCAGTGAGGGGAGGGCAGTGAGAGGAGTGAAGGGAGGGAATGAGGCAAGGCGAGTGAGGGGAGTGAGGAGAGGGGAGTGAGGGGAGGGAAGTAAGGGGAGGGAAGTAAGGGGGAGTGAGAGGAGTGAGGGCTGGGCCCAGGGACGTCAGACAAGGAAGTAGGGGGAGTGAGGTGAGAGGGGATGGACTCGGGGACTGCAGACAGGGTGTGAGGGTAGAGTAAAGGGAGAGTGGGCTCGGGGACTTCAGACAAGGGAGTGAGGAGAGGGGAGAGGGGACTAAGCAGAGGATGGAAGACTTCTGTGCATTGTAGTAGCCTATGCTGCCATCTCGTGTATGTTAAGGAAACCGCTGGGAACCCCACACACATGTAGATTTAACCAGGTTCAGATCACCCTATAGTCTCCGAAAATACAAAAATTAATAGGTGGTTCCCAGGTTGTTCAAGTATCATTGATTTCTGGTAGATTACCATAATATTAACTGTAATTATTGTCTATTTAGAAAATGCATTTTGAATACATGACCCCGAGCATATTTTTAAGATTTTGGGTCTTTGAAATACAAAAGATGATAGTAATTATTATTAGAACATGGCTAGAACGTGGGATAAATATATATATATATATATATATATATATATATATATATATATATATATATATATATAATATGTTCCTCCTTGACCAGATACAACACACTCCATGGTATAATGGTGAAAGCATGCATTTTCTAATGCTAAGGTCCTGGGTTCAAGTCAACCTACCTATAATGTTTTTAAAATCCGTCATAGTATGTCATAAAATGGCCCTCTGGTGTCATATGGTAGAACTACAATCACTGCCGGAAATTATTTTGATTAATTCAAGATAATTTCATGTTGCCTATGATCCCCTCAATTATCTTGTTTTCAACATTTTTCTAATGATAATATATACGGAGGAGAGCCTACATGGCATGGGAGCCGCCATTTTCTAACTGTCCCCTGACTCAGAGCAGTGCATTGTGGGTAAATCTGTTATCAGCCACTATTCACACCTAGGAACAATGGCCACAGATGACACTGATAAGACTGATGGGTGACATCCCACCCCTATCTTAATCATCTCTCCATTGTCTCAGGTGTGAAGTGAGAGACTTAGCCTGATTGGGATACAATACATTGATTACACTCTGACTGGCTGACATGTGGTCACCAACAGAGGTGTTAATGCTCTATTTCTCTGATTTTAAAAATATTCACATTGCTGTAAGCTTATCTAATTGAAGGCCAATTAATAGATAAAAGATTGATCTAATTTATACAGAAGTTAAACATGTAGTAAATGAGAGATAACCACCCAAAGTAAGCTACACAAAGAGGGAAAATGGAAGCTTGACCCAAGACTACCTGAGCCCCCTGGTACATGCCTCTAGAACCTGCATAGGCTCTCCCCCGTTATACGTCTGTATTTTCATTGAGATATCATTGGGGGATTTTGTTCTGTATGGAAATATATGATTTTCTCATGAGGGCCTATATACATGTAATGCACCTAAATTTGAATACCCTCCAAAAAAAACAAATATACCTGGTGACGTAGGATTTTTGTTATTTTCTTTATGTTCCATGAGCATCAGGCTAATATCCCTAAGAGTCATTAAGAAAATGTATTGGTCAATCTACAATTAGCTAGACTTTATAAGTTACCCCTAAGAGTAAGATTAGCTCTCTTGATTACAATGTAGATTTCCTTATACCAAAAATCTAAGGAAACAATTCAGCATGGGAATTTGGATATTCAAGGTGGAGACTTTATTCATTCAGTGATGTTAAACATATTTGCTCAAGGTGCATGGTTGACTGTAGGTCTAGTTACCCTATAGTTAATTGAACCACCATGCGGTCCATGAACACAATGTCATAACAAACATTTCCCCTGTGCATAGGTAATGTGCCGATCAAGCTTAAAAGCCTAAATCTTGGTACCCCTACAGCAACAGTTGGAGTAGAGCTGGGACAGGTACTCAGCCCTATATATAAGCGCGGTGGAGGTTTAAGTTCAGCGCTGGCTTTTATGAAAGGAAATTACCTGGTACATGTATGACACGGTTCCAGTTGGGCATATTTATTTGTCGCCGAGGAGAAGCTATCATTCTGATTGAGAGCATTGGTTTGAATATCTCATTCAGTTGTGCCAGAGTAGCCTGCCTCACAGCAATCTGACCATCCTCCCCATCAGTGGATGTCCCCGAGTGATAGGTCACGACCACCAACTTGTCCATTTTTCCATAACTCGCGGCAAACTTCTCAATGATCTTCTTAATCCTGGGGTTTGTGACAGGAGGACCTCCAGCGGCAGCTCGATGAGGGTCAGAAAAAAAGTCAGTCATTATTAACCATGCCCCTGTGGCGAGCCCAGCACCTACTACCGCAGGCAGAGCTAGAGCTGTCACTACCGCATGGCTCACAGCCACTATTGGTGCAAGTGCCATTGCTGATATAGCACGTGTTGATGAACTCATAGTTAGATGAAGCCAAGGGATCCTCCCTTCCCATGGGATGATGGCATACCTGACAGAAAGAAAACGGAAATTATTATAATTAAGGTATAGCATCTGAGAGAGGGAGAAAGAGAGACATGGCAAACAGTCAAATAGCGTCAGCTCTGAAAATAAATTCTTTAAATGTATATTCATAAAAAAATACCTTCGAGTTTTTAAAGACTGATACAATAGGTTTGGGATTGCTGAGAGGCAGATTTTATACAAAGTATATCTTTAGTGTTGATATGCTGCCGAGGGTTTCTTTGGGGCATACATTCAGCACTGGCAAGTTCCTTGTTAGCATTGAATATGGAGCTTTAAAGTATCATGCTACCCTTAAAGACCCAAAAATGTGTAATACTCACATATGTACTCCCTCCCGCAAATAGCCAAAGCTGAGTGGTACTGGTGGGTTTTTCAAAGCAGAGGGAAGAAATGGATGAACAATATCCGCAAGCATCTCAGACAGTTCACTTCTCTCTTCTACAATGTCTTCGAGTAAGAACAGGACCTCCTTGTTCTGTACCATCCAGTCAGTGCCTTGCAGACATGCCTGGATCTCTGATATCCTTAGCCGATTAACCACATTCACATTGCTGGTTTCATATTGTAGCACGCTATCCAAGCTGTGTAAACGCAGGAGTTCCTTCAGTCGTGGGATTTCAGAACAGGCGTGTTCACGAGGTGCTGTACTTGATGTGAACCAGTGTGTTGTTGGTTGTGTACAACGAGGGTCTTTAGACTGCAGAAGGAGGATGACTGTCAGCAATTCCTGTGCAAGGCTCAGATTGTTGTTATCTACCAGAGTGGCCAGTATGAACTTTGTCACTTCTTTTAATTCAGGCTTAGAAGCAATAGCATACATTACTGCTGGATCTGTTGTTGCGTTTCCAGCGTGGAACTCTCTGATTGTTTGATGTGGCCAATATAAGGTTTTCTGTCGGCCACTTGCAGATGGTAGATACTCAACCTGTAGTAACACCATGGCGGGAGAGCTCAGGTTGATGCCAAACAAGTTCTCTGCCTCCTCTGCAGTGTAACTGCACTGTCCTTCACCATTCAGAAGGGAATGAAGCGCCATCTTGTAAATGCCTTCCTTTGTAGCTTGGACGTCATCTTCTATAGAGAGTCTTTGTTCATCAGGGAGGTTTGCTACTTTGACTTGTTCCCTCTTCAGCAGGAGATCATGCTGTCTTTTGTACAGGTCTGTGATGGTCATTGATGTCAGATCTTCATCTGAAACTGCTCCATTTTGATACAGAATGCAGAGCAATGCACAGTTCATGGGACATGTGTAAGTGTTCTGGATATTTGAGTTCCTCAGAGCCTCTGACAGAGTTTCACATTTCTGAGCAAAGTCGTCGGATTCAGCGTTCTCATCACTGATAGACTTCATGAATTTTGTCACAAAAGTTTCAACACTCTCTGCATCAAATCCTTCCACCACAATATGGCGGTTGAAGCAGTTCATCTTGGACTCCAAATACGGGTGCCCAAGTCTGCAGCTTACCAGGACATTGGCACCACCGCTCTCTGCTAATCTCAAGATTTCATCCCTCACTTCTTGACTCTGGATTTCATCCAGAGAATCAACAAACAAGAACGTTTTCTCAGGCCTGTTCTTCATGTACCTCATGGCCCGCTTCTGTTCATTCCGGGGCCCTTTCAATGCATTCCTTATGGTCCGATCAAGTGTGCGATCTTCATGATGTTTGTCCACGTATATGACCAGATCCATATCATGGAGTGGTGAGGCTTCTGTATCGCTTGCATGCTGAACCCAATCACCACCAGGGTTGCGTCTCTTTGCCCAGTCCACTGCAGAGTGACACATCAGAGTGGATTTCCCCATCCCCGGTTTACCTTCCAATATGATGGACAGGAATCCTCCTTCATTTGGGTTGAACATGTCATTAAGACTAATTGGCCGTGATTGTACCCTGCCAAAGAAACGTGTATTATTTCCTTTAGACTGATATAGTGAATTGGGTAAATATCTCATCTAAAATTCAATTTTGCCTTTAAGAAAGTTGTTTTCATGTCTTGGTTTTATGAATGATACAGAACTATATAAATAAATACAAATATAAAATGCAACATCCAGATGATAGTTATGATATACTACATCTCAATGCTGTTCATCTCAATCTCAAAATCCCAATACCTTATACATGTGCTTCCGACCCATTTTGTAAAAACTGCTGTAAATTCTGAATTAGGGCCACGGCTAGTACGCAAGTCAGATTGCCAGTACGGCTTATAGAATTGGCCCAAAGTCTGTACAGTACAGAATTAGCATTTTTCAGATGTTCTCTGGGGTTTATAGAATTGTCCCAAAATCTAGGTGCAGCTGACACGCCAGTTAGACTTATACGCGAGAATTTACGGTGAACACATTTATAGACTGCTATATTATTTCGCATACCTTTCAGCTGTTTCTGTGTCTATCTCTGTGTCGTCTTGATTATCTACTAGTGTTAAGTTGGTGTAGGTAATGTCGATGCGGGCAGAGGGAGATCTGGTGGTATATTCATAGATCGGTGACTTGGCCAGTGTGTTCTTGTAAAACTCCTCTTGGAAAAATCCAACTGGAATTTACAGAAATAAAATCATTTCCTGCTCAAGCTCCTTCTCAAGCTCACATAATGTTACACTTGTCCCACACCTCATTTGCTAAAATGGCACCTGTAAACACCACTATGACTTTTCACAGTTAACAGGAACCAGAAGGTATGGTCGGACTTTTCTGGCTCCAGTTCCGCTTCTTGTTTGATGGTTCTAACAGCAAATACTCAAGTTCAAGGTCAGAGTGGTGGTATTTACGAGGGTAACCATATGTGTACTTTACCCTGTTGCTTATTGATATTTTTTATACTTAGGCCAAAAAGAAAGAAGGTTTGTTTCAGATAACATTTTGAAAGGTAACATGAAAGTTCTTTTTTTTCTATATGAAAGTACTGGTCTAACCAACCTCACTGCATATCGTGAAATTGACAAAAGGAATGTATAGAAATGTGAACATTCTTTTAGAATAATTATTGCATAAATCTCCAAGCACCATGCCGCATTTCTATTTCATATTATTTTTTAAACATGAAAAATACAGTCAGCCTCTGTTACTTTGTAACTTTTGGACTACTAATTTGCTATACATGATGTCTACAAGTGTAAAGAGGTTATATAAGTGACTTGACCGTACCAGATTGTGCAGTGGAACTGCTGGCCGCACGTATTAGAAGGGACGGGTGTGGAGGAAGGGTGGCTGAATGAAAACAATGTCAATACAATGTTTATTATTGTTTACTATTGTTTAACTTAACACTGGGTCTACTGCAATGTGTGTTAAATATGTACGAATTTAATTTGGCAATTACATCATGGGATAAATTGCAAAGCAGATAATATCCCTGTAGATCAACAAGGGAAAAGGGACCTCCGCGGGGGATTTTTAGTACCAACTTTAGCCACCAGGGTGCTCCATATAGCCAAAAAGGACCAAAATATAGCAAAAACTTATCTATACTACTTTTTTATGTAGAATATGATAGGCCATGTTAGAAGATTCCATTTTTGGTGAAAACATTCCATATTTGGGATGAAAAAGAATGTTTTTGGGCCTAAATTGGTGGCTTTAATTGAATGAAAGAAGGCCCCAAAACGATTTCTCTGCTGAAAACAGAATGTAAATACATGTACCATTTTTAGATCAAAAGCTGTGACCAATTGTTTGAAAAAGTTAGGATATTTGGTAATTAGCATAATTATGCTTATTAGATAGGAATATCTCTAAAACAAAGGAAGATAGAGCTTATTGGCATTTAAGATTGGACAGTGACCACACATGTTTAGAAAGTCAGTACTCAAAAACTAGAAGGGGTACCTGCTTATAAAAGATATCACTGGAAAGCTGATGACATCAATTTAATTATTGAGTTTTTACCTTGGAGGACCCTTTTCCCGCGACTGTCCACATATTGTCTTGTGAATATTCTGGTTCTTTTATGAATCATGTATCAAAATCATTCAATTACTGTACAACAAATAGCTGCATTATAATCCTAAAGGCTAACAAAATAAAAATAAAACTCACCTAGTTGTGCCTGGATCTGGTTGATGTCCACGCCCATAACCTGCAGCAGATGGCCCTGTCCCTCTGTGTGAAGGGTCTGACAGAAATACAGGAACCTCTCTATGGGCCCAGTTTGTACTCCATGCAGCAGTGTGTCTATCTTTTTGTAGCGACTCGTACTGGCCTGTAAATTTGGATAAAACACTATGGAGTACCACAGAAATTACTTTGTTTCACATGTATGTGACATCATCTGTGAAAAGGGACTTTAGTGCAGGGTAAACTAAGGTTCCTTTCCCCCATACATGTCACATATATTGCAAGGACGAAACAGTCATTCTGGATAAAGTGGGGAAGACATAAGGGTGCCAACTACTATATCAGCGTTAATTCACTGATAACCTAGCCTTATATATATTTCTAATACAAATATCCCTGTAGATATGCTTTAAAATTACCAATGATATTGGAAAAAAGAGTTGCTTACAAGATACTTAGGCATATGCTACAATCATGCTGCAAATATCCTAGAAATATAGGTGTATAAGGTGAAATATCTTTTAAACAAAAGCAGACGTGGCAAAATTTATCGTTCTGTAACATTTTTTCAATTGGTACAGATTCCCAGATTTTGACAAATAGAAACACCCTGAAGTACCTGAAGGTCGTCTTTCAGTGCATCGGTTATCACCCCAAACGTCTCCAGCTCTGCTAGCACAGGAACGTTAAGATCTGTAACGATTAAGGAGTATAGTTGTTCAAATACTGGCATTAAAGACACCAGCATTTGCTAATAGATTACAGGGTTATATTCATGTGTAATGCCCCAGGGGCATTCCCTATGTGCCCTCCTTGCGTAGAACATTTATTTTGGACCAATTGGAATTTTGTCTAAGCAGAGAAGATAACCATATTCATTAAACAGTGTGTGGAACATATTGGGTGGGTATATATGATAAACCTATTTTCACCTTTATAGAAACAACCCGAAGTGTATCAACCCCATAGGGTCGTCATGAGGCATGGATGAATTCCGCCATGGCGAGTTACTTGAAATAGATTAACCTGGGCTAAGCGGGCCTGAAAACTTAAATACATGAGTAAAGCTTACCTAATTTTTTTAGAAGCTCTGGCCTGGCATAAACGATGATGCGATCCACATCCTGTAAACTGAGCGCCATCTTGGACACCTGCAAGGACATTACAGAATAATTATATTCACCCTGTTTACTCCCCGTCCAAGAGGAGATAAAATTGCCACCAAACTACATTAAACCCACTTGTTCCAAATTTACTAATTTACGAGTTGTGAATTATCAGCCTCGCTTTGTGGGCTCTACTCCCGGTGGGCACACTAATAAGGTTGATTTAATGTTCATTCAATGTTAGCCGAAACCTGATATCAACGATTGATATAGTCATAATTTGGTACATATTAATGCTACCAGTTTATCAATAATTCAATGTTTATTTCGCAACCAATTTATCATCATCAACAATGAATTAACATGATGAATTATGATTTGTTGTGATTTAAGGTTGAAAAGTAATCATTGAGGCATAACTCATTTTTCGGTATTGTCTTGTTATAAACCTAAATGAGGCATTCTTCTATATAAAAAGAAACAACACTATTCCTTACAATATTTACATTTTCATTACAACATCCCACCCCTATTTCTGCAACATCAAATGCTCTTTCTATCCATGCAGGTTTAGGGGACTTATGCTATTGGGTACATTTGTTTCAAGCTGACAAGCTGTTAGTACTGAGGCCTTGGCTAATATTCTTAGAAAAATAGGGTGTGTTATCTCCAAACATTTTTATGATAAATACTGATTTAACCATACAACCATTGGGCAGCATGGTTGGCGTGACTACGCTTTCTTCTTTCCTATAATATATTACATGCCTGTACTTCACGTAAATGGATTGCATGTCCATGCTCTCTGGTGTATTGACATGTAAGCCTGAGTGTTTATAGCTACAGGCCACGGGGCCCATAGCCATGTAAATGTTCAGAAGATTACAGGCCATTGGCGATTGAGTAAGCGTTATAGTGTCTGCCCCTGTTGAAATACAAAAAGTTTAAGAATTACAGTTCTCTGGTTTTCCGCCAGATGGAAATCAGCCATCTCAACAGGAAAAAAACACCTATAATAACTCAGACTTGGCCCGATGCCAATCTCAACACTGTATGTATACCGGTAGTATACGCCCTTACTCACACACCTACTATGTATGTGTATGTATGTATAAAGGTGGCCAGCTGGGGCCGTGGTACTCTCGTTCCCAAATCCTTCCGAAGGAAGGCTCTGGTAACTGCCAAATGTTGGGATTTTGCTGGGTCTGGGCAACCCCTGCTGGTAGCTTGGAACCAGCGAACAGGAACAGGAAATGGAACCAGAAAGGCTGATGGTAAATCTACCTAAAACTACCATCATACATTCTGGTTCCATTTCCGGTTCCTGTTCGCTGGTTCCAGCCTACCAGCAGGGGTTGCCCAGACCCAGCAAAATCCAAAGTTCAAGGTCATTTGGCTGTCCCCAGAGCCTTCCTTCGGAAGGATTTGGGAACGAGAGTAGGGCCGTGGTAGGGGGAGGTCGTGGAGGTAGTCAACAAGCCTCCCCCCGACGGCAAAGCTACGTGCCGCAGAGCGGGATCGTAGAGTTGGCTTGCTGACTATCGTGGAGGGAGCTTTGCCATTTATAGATACATACTCACCAGTGTCAGCAACTAACCAACTGTAATTTACTGATATCTTCGGTTATGAAAATGATAATTCACAATCATTTTTAAGATAAATCAGACCGTCCTGCCTCATGAATAAGTACATTAAACCCCATATCAACTTAGATTTGCACATTTGATTAGGACAGATTTGCACATTAAAATTGAAATTCACCCAAAATTTAAAATTGAAATTCACCCAAAATGAACTAACATGCATAGATCCTTTAGCCGATTCATGTACTATACCAAACATGCCTTTCTACCTTCTGGTACCCGAAGCAGCAGTGTATATATAGTGGGTACAGACACTCTCCTCCACTTCCAGTCTACCCAGTCTGGACCAGGCTAGACTGCAACAACTAAATAACCAACAGCAATGATTATAATGCAACTGACCTGATAAGCGTCTCTCAAGGGTACAGGTCCGCTGTGTTTCCTTTGCCAAAAGATGTCTGTGCTTAGACATACATCTACCCTAAAGAAGGTGGTGGTTATACATTGGGCTTACCGTGGTTATGCTGTTACTCACATGGGGAGTACGGGTACTATGCCAAACCTGAACCCTCCTGCCCATGTAACAGTTGAAACGTCTTTGACCGGTGTCGTCTTTGACCGGTGTCGTCTTTGACCGGTGTCGTCTTTGACCGGTGTCGTTTTTGACCGGGTATGTGATTAAAATGAAGAAAAAAGTAGTGTATAGTAAAGAAATGGGTAAATTTATTGTATAATATGTTAGAACACATCATTTCGAGGCATAATATAAAATTGATATATTTATATACTGCACTTACTATGCGCAGTGCAGTTGTTTAAGCTCAAAGTTATATATAAAGTGACGTCTTTGACCGAGCAGAGTGAAATAATAGTACTATGCTGTACTATGCATAGTATGCTCAGTATATAAATATAACAAAATTTACTTATGTTTGCTATAAACGTATATCAATATATGGGTGCACTATTTCCCCACGTTTCTTACTACATAGACCTCATTTCTGCTATTCTAATGCTGCCTGGTCAAAGACGACACCGGTCAAAGACGACACCGGTCAAAGAGGACACCCGGTCAAAGACGTTTCAACTGTTACAAACTCATGAGACTGAGCCCCAATCTCTTAAACTTGCTATGTCAGATTTCTTTCAAATTTTAGATCTTACTTTTAAAATGTGTTCCAACCACTGTAATGGAAAATTATTCAGGGGATGGGAGACTATATCGAATATCATCCATGGGTGGTAAAATCTGAAGGAATACCCAATGAGGCCCAGCTATGTTGTGTGTTTTCAAAGGGTGGAATAAAATCGTGTTAAGTTTTATTCCCAATTGACCATACAGTGGCTAGTACGATCAAAATTAAGCAAAATGATAGGAAATGTGCTGGAATGCAATAAAATAGAAACTAGAGTATGGTATTCCTGAAAATCCTGGCTGCAACAAGGGATGACATGCCAAAGTGACTAGACGCCACCTATTCTTAACCTGTAATCTTAAAACCCCATTTCTCAGGTAATCTTAATGATTCCCCCTCTTCTCTAAATGGTGCTACTGTAAGTCTGCAAGTCTGAATGTCCTTTCCTTTAGCCTTAATCGTCCCATCCTTTGCAGGTAAATGGGTTCAGTTATAGTTCTGTTCCAGTTTCAAAAACGAAAAAGAAAGAAAGAGATAAAGAAAGAAAAGGGGGGGGGGCAACATATACAGTAATGTTACCAATTTACAGTGGGGCCATCTAGAGGATAGGCTTGGAAACTGATTAAGATTACCGGAAAAGTGTTTTGCTTTTAGATTACAGGTGAAAAGGGTGGCGTCCAGTCACTTTGCCAGTTCGTCCCACGTGCTTCCTGGCTCAGTTTTAAGGAAATTTGTTGTCACACTCCCAAACATCGGATGTCCCAACTATTTTCAAAATTCTGAATCCCTCCCAAATATTCCCTAACGCAGGATAGGTTGCATTACACTAAATAGCGCAGGGGCGATATGAAGTAAGGGGTTTCGTGGCGTGACATCATAGTATCTAGAAGCAGCAAGTTCCTAATAGTTGCAGTTCCAGACTCTCATTGATCCCCTTTCATGATTCCAACCAGTTTCTAAAGATATGTTGGCTCACCTACACTATTTTGATTGACCAACCATAAAAGCACTTTAGGATGGTGTGAACCAAATAGCTTGGTAAGGACACCTGGATTGGTAGGCTAGTGCCCTAACCACTTCCTCAATCTGAACAGATGACATAAGGACCCACAATAGAGGCCTAAACCAGAAAAGGTTATGGCCCCTAAAACTCAAGATTTCGGATATGACAGGAACCAGCTTCAGCTAATTAGCTGGCTGCTATAGTCCGTGCCACTGACGCCAGGTGGTCTGAGGCATCACCCCGCGCACATTCTTTGTTTGCTTTTAACAAACTACTAGCTGCCATAGTTAGCAGAGGAAAGAGCATTGGTACCAGACAAAATGGCCCTGTACAATGATCATCTTGCTAATCGGGAATATGATTGGCCTCGAGTCGGGTTGCGGCTTACATTTGATGCCCTGTCACTGTCCCTACACTGATGTGCCGACCACATGGTCAGCACATCTACATGGCGGATGGTCACTTGAATGGAGGCTAGGTTTTGCCTGATAACAGGGTGTTCCTGGGCTATTTAGAATGTACACTTCACAATAGATAGCTACAATATATATTTACACCAAGTGGATATTGATTCAACCATGATAGGGGCCTAGATATACAGTATTGGGCACCATACACACAATGAGTGATGTGCTGACCACACTGCTTGATTGTTGTTGTGATGTCCCGTAACACATTTCTGTGATGTCTGTACCACGTTTCTCTGTTGTACATAATTACATTTAGTTATAAGATTACAAAATATACAACCACACATGAACTAAATGAAAGATTTAATGACTGGTCTGGGGGGGGGGGAGGGTGGGAGCAGGCATTTGGGGTTGTAAAATTAGTGATACAATTTTGAACTGATGAGGTTCTTTATAAGTTATACAGCTTAATGCAAGCTCAGAGCACAAAATCCTGTTTGTCTTGGCATGTACAGCCCTGGCTGGGGTCATGAGGCCCTTGTATGGGCTTGTACAGCCACCGCTTGGTTCACCAGGCCCTCTTATGGGCTCGTACAGCCATTGCTTGGGTCATCAGACCCTTGTTTGGACGCGTATAGCCCTTGCTTGGCTCATCAGGCCCTTGTATGGGCTTGTGCAGGCCTCGCTAGGTTCACCAGGCCCTCGTATGAACTCGCAGATCCCTTAAATCAGTCAACAGGCCTACCTATGGGCTAGTACAGCCGTCGCTGGGGTCATCAGACCCTTGTATTGGCGAGATCAACAGATTACGATCATTTTTTAGGGATGGGAAAAAGTGTAGGGACATGTCTCCCCTGCCCCTCCCCCCCCCCCGGTTGCCATGCCCCTGCCGGTTAGGATTAAAGGAGACTTTTGCACGTGGACTGCTTTAAAAAAAAATCATGTGTGTGCATCTTAAGATAACGCTCTAAACGTTAGTCCGCGCACCTAGGAGAGCTATCCTGTATTTGCTTGTCAAAGGGCCAGCCGCACACCCGTGACAAACGACTGTTACTCACTTAGGGAGGTTATACATGTACTAACCAGAATTCTCCTGTCCAATCGTCTCCAAGACTCCCTATCTCCACAGGTTGCTGGTGTCTACCCTGATATCATAGACCTTCCTAGGAGGGAAGCTACCTTGATTTGTGGTTGAGTGATTCCCAATAACAAAGCTTCATGTTGGGACACACCGAACACACCCAGAGAGAAGTCACATGACCTGGAGGGGGATAGGGAAGAGACGTATGGACACCTGCACCTAGGTAAGACTAACACAGATAACCATGGGTCCTCATTATCTTTTAACTTAAATATGCACACATAAGACTGGTAGAGCATTAATTATCATCAAGGAAGAGTAATATAGGGACATATAGGGATTAGGAGGCTGGATAACGTGCACTCCAAAAGATCGATACAATGCCCTACTGGGGTCGGAAATATAGGACGGTTGTCAATAAAAACAAATTATACCCGGTTATCCTGCGTTTGAATAATTGCGCCATATAACTCATCCTAGTTTGCATAGATTCACAGCAATGTTGTATCATAAAGTGTGTATAAAGCATATGGATATAGGTAAGAAGTAAATTAATGCTGTCAGGGCGTTGGCCTCATTATCTTATGTATATACTGCTGTATACAGTGTCTGACTGTGTCATTCTACCATTCGCTGCATACTTCTTACCTTTATACACAGCATACATCTTTGCCACCCTTAACTAAGTTTCTAGGTCACTTTGCCTATATAGAGCCACTGCTAGAATAGTATCATAACAACAGATATATAATGGGTGTGGACCACTAAATTCGACACGGCGACATGGTCGTTTTTGGGCCTAGTAACATGCGACATGAGGAAAATCAGATATAGTGACATGGAACATGACCATTTCTTAAAATCGACAGGGTGACATGGCCATTTCTTAAAATCGACAGGGCGACATGGTCATTTATTAAAATCGACATGGGAAATGGGGACCCCCCCTCCAGACCCCCTATATATAGTCTGTCAAACTATTTTTATCGGGCCCGAGGATAATAGTTGTAAAACTAACACAGCCGAAGGCTAGTCAGCAGGTCCCACATCACCCTGCAGAACATAATCATGTCCCATCTCAAATTTGTTAAATATCCAATGACATTAAGTCATGTCACTCATTTTTTCCTCATGTCACTATACGCCCTATGTCGGATTTAAGAAATGCCCATGTCGCCATGTCGAATTTTGGCGTCTATGGCCATCAATTAGACATAGCCAGTATTGTATGATGGGGGCGTTAGGTTTTATATAAAGCCTCAGGTTGGTACGGGATGTGCGTGGCCCTAGCATACAATACAAGATTTATTACATGATCAGGAGACATTTATCTCCCCCCCCCCCCCACCTATTCTAACTTGATGCCGTTTATTTAGTGCCAGATCGCCAAAATTTGATGCTAGATTGGCGAGAGCTTTGTTTACATTGCCACCATTGTTCTATGATCACATGACAACCATGCTGCCTTCTGATTGGCCAAAAGCAGTAAAAGGCGTACCACACCCCTGTGTAATACGCTTTATTGCTTATATACAAACACAGGATCGTGCCAATAACGTTGTGTCCTCCCATCACGGTTACCGGCCAAACAGGTGTTGCTGTTACAAGATGGCGCTGACCCTGCAGGATGTGCAGAACATCATTGCTGACACCAGACCAGAGCTCCTTGATGGAATAGGTGAGATTAAAACAAATCAGAACAAATCTGTAAGTGTTTTATCAAGGTATGCAACATCCAATATGACCTGCTTTCTCATATAGATGATAAACTCTCGACACCAGAAATGCATACTGTATTTGGAATCTTAGAATTAATTTCTATGTTGATTACAAACAAATATCCTATGCGAGATATTTTGTCCAGTCGGTCATCTTGAATAATTCAAATTTCTTAAATCCATGGCATATCCTGCATATTGTATAATTTCAGATCTCAATATTCACCTACAAGCAGAGCTGGAACGGGTAGATGCAATAACCGACATACTGAGAAACAAACTTAAGGTACCCTTCTCCATCTCCCTGAACAAACACTATAAATCATGCCACAACTAACTTACATTCTTCAAATTATCAAAACCTTACCCCTCCCATGAGCTTATTCCTTTATAAAACCTTAAATTTGACAAACACATGAGAGTTATTCTGCTATTTACTTGAACTGGAAAGAAAACAGGTGTATTATTGGACAGGATAAATAAAAGAATTAGAGGTACAACCAAACTGGGACCTGTCTCTCTTTAGCCCCACCCCCATTATGCATATATCTACATGGGGTAACGGTTATCTTCTAAGAATGTCGGGGGTTGGGCAGTACTTTGGACAACCAATAACTAAGCCTAAGATATTGCACTCCAACACTATTGTTTTGTTATAATTGGGTAACCAGCGCGATTTCGAATCAAACAGACACCTGGACATGGTCACCAACCCCAATAATAGTTGGCTATGTTAACCGGAGATTAACATGTGTATATTGGATTAGTATGAACTCCCACCTGTAGTGGCCGCTGCTGCTGCCAGGGGGCCGTGCTGTAGTGTCTCTATTAGTATCATAGTTCCACACTAGGGGACTCTGTGTCGTCGCATATTGCCGCGCGCTGCTCGCCACAGTTGGGTTTTTTCCACAAGTATGGTTCTAATATTTAGTTGCTAACGCAATAATTCGGCTAGACCCAATAAACTGTTTTCGGTTGGCTCCAAAGCCAAGAGCCGGACTGATCCTGCCAATGAGGCAATTTTCCCTGTATATTTTAATGGTTTATATTTCAAGCTATTGTGTCCAATCTTGGAAGCAGATATATCTGCTATATATGCCTTATTATGGTTTAAGCATCTTGATCCTATTTTGCTCGTTACCCAATACTTAATTTTAATTTACAGGGCCCGAACTTGAATCCACATCAGAAGATAGACATCCTCCTAGATGGGATAAAAATCGGACCAGTGAAAAAGTTCCTGTATTTCTGTCAGACTCTTCACACAGAGGGACAGGGCCATCTGCTGCAGGTTATGGGCGTGGACATCAACCAGATCCAGGCACAACTAGGTAAGCTAATCTTAAATGGTTTGTTACTAAACCTGATATGATAACTGGCTCTGATCTTGCCTAATCTTTTCTATATACATTTCAAACAAGTATCTGTCATGTTTGATACTTCCACTCCAATTCGAGGGGTCATACCCAGAATTGGAGACAAATTGGCCTTGGTCCATGGGCCATCTAATTCAGGTCCAAGATGCCAAGTTTGTGCATATATACATTTGAAACACATTATAATGAAACATTTGATTGTCACAAATTTTCTTCTGGCGTAATCTTATTCCAGAAAAAGAAAAAAAAAGGGAGAAAGAAAAAGGGGGTGCGGGGGCAGAGCCCCCGATACATACACGTCATACACCAATGTTACAAACTTACAGTGGTGCCATCAGGATAGGTATCACCTGGAAACTGATTAAGATTACGCCAGAAGTGGCGAAAACTGATTAAGATTACGCCAGAAGTGGTGATTTTAAGATTACGCACAGAATGGGCGGCGTCTAGTGACTACGCAGGTTCGTCCCCACGTGCGACAAGGATGACCATCCACAATGGTGACCGTGTATTATACAAAATTTACAGTTGAAACCAGTGTCTCACCACTACTATTATTTAAATGATAGTAAATACAGTATTAAATTCTATTACATCAGCCTCCCTGCCTCTACACCCATCCCTACAAAGACGTGGACGCCAGGGTGCTGCCGTCCAATCTGGTAACTATTAAGTCATTCTGTTACGTCTCTTGAATTTGCCATATATATGAATATAGATCATTATCAATTTAGTTTTATCATGCCATCACATTCCAAAATGGTGACTGTTTGTAGCAGAGTTTACTTTACTGTGTGCCTTCATCCTGTGCATCATTAGCCAGCCGAGTGTACTATTCCATAATTATTGTTAAGTACACAACCAAATGATGCAATTGCTAACAGATAATGGCTGCTTGGGAAATGTTTTGGGCATATTGGGGATGCTTTTCCATATGTAAAAATGACTAAATCAGCACCATATTCCTTACTCTTATTTGCAGGTGTATCTTTCAATCAGTACCAAGAGGATTACTACAAGAGTAACCTGGCCAAGTCACCTATCTATGAGTATGCCACCAGGTCTCCCTCTGTGCATGTGGACACTATCTACACCAAGCTGCAGCTGGTAGATAACCAGGACGACGCAGAGTTAACCACAGAAACAGCTGAAAGGTATGTTCACTATCAAATTTGTATCACTTTTTGGTGAAGATTTCTCACCCTCAATCAGCCTTATGTCTGACTCTGTACAATGGTGATCAGATCACTGAGGGAGTCATGCATTGAGCCCAAAGTGGGAGGGGGAGTGTCTTTCCGTAAAAGAAAATTTATCATAAAATGTGAGTATCTAAAAGTAGTTTAGGGAAAACATTAAATGAAAAGCTTATATGAAATGCAGGCCACTTTCAATAACCCTGACGAAAAGAAACAATAAACATGTTCATCAATGTGTTAACCAACATCAATTTCTTTTTTTTCTTTGGTAGGGCACAATCACGACCTATAAGTGTTAACCGCTTGTTTAACTCAACTGAAGGGGGATTCCTGTCCATCATATTGGAAGGATCACCGGGCATAGGGAAATCCACTCTGATGAGGCACTGTGCAGTAGACTGGGCAAAGAGGCATGACCAAGGCACTGATCAGTTAGGGCAAGGTACAAAATCATCTCCACTCCACGACATGGATCTGGTCATTTACATAGACAAACATCACGAACAAGGTACACTAGAACAAACCATGAGGAATGCACTAAAGGGGCCTCAGAATGAACAAGAGCGTGCCATGAGGTACATGAAGAACAGGCCTGAGAAAACATTCCTCTTTGTCGATGCTCTGGACGAGTTCCAGAGTCAAGAAGTCAGAGAAGAAATCCTGAGACTGGCAGAGAGTGGGAGCATCAACATGATTGTCAGCTGCAGATTGGGACATCCTTACCTGGCATCCAAGATGAATTGCTTCAACCGCCACATTGTGGTAGAAGGCTTTGACAGACAGGATGTTGAAACCTTCACGTTGAAATTCATGACATCTCTCAGTGGTAGAAAAGTCAACCAAGCAGCTTTGGCCCAGAAATGCCAAAATATTTCACAGGCATTGATAACCATGAATAGTCAAAATATCTACACAAGTCCTATGAACTGTGCATTACTCTGTATCCTGTACCATGACGGGGAGATCTCAGATATAGAGTTGATGTCACTGACGATCAGAGACCTATATCAGAGGCAGCAAGATCTACTGCTAAAGAGGGAACTTGTCAAAGCTGCCCACCTAGATGCACATCAAAGAAACACAATAGAGAGAGATATGGAAGCTACAAAGGAAGGCATATACAATATGGCACTGCATTCTCTGCTGGACAACACACGGACCCAGCACAGTTACACAGAAGAAGAGCTACAGGGTTTTGGCATTGACTCTGGCTCTCCTGCTATGGTACTACTAAACATGGAGTTTGTACCGTCTCCAACTGGTCCAAGAAATGTCTTCAGTTGGCCACATCAAACAATCAGAGAGTTCCATGCTGCAAATGCTGTCATAAATCCAACAGTCATGTATGTCATTGCTTCCAAGCCTGAACTGAATGAAGTTACCAAATTCCTTTTTTCTTCTATGGTTGATAACAACCCACAGTTAGCACAGGAACTGTTGACAGCTGTCCTCCTGCTGCAGTCCAAGGACCCTCCTTGTACGCAACCAAAGAAAAACTGGTCAACATCAAACACACCACCTCGTGAACATGCATGCTGTGAAATAACACAACTGAAGGCACTCCTCGCTCAGCAAAGTCTGAATGACATCCTCCAATGTAATACACGTACCAGCAACGTCAATATAGCCGAGAAGTTTAAACTGAAAGAGATCCAGGCTTGTCTGAAAGGCAGTAATTGGATGGCTCAGAACAGGGAGGTTTTATTTCTCGTAGAGGATATTGTGGAAAACAAATCTAAATGTGCTGAGTTGCTTGCAGATGTTATTCACCCACTTCTGCCCTCTTTTGTAATGAAGCCTATGGCAAAAGAAGAATGGGGCTTTGTTGAATTTACAACACTGTGAGTATTTTATTAATCTGTAAAAGATGTTGCTATATCTTTCTTAAGCCGACCCTTTTTCTGAGCTTTTGGGACCAGAGTCGGCTCATAACATTAACTCAAAGTGTGTGTGGGTAGACGGGGTGTCGGCTTATGACTGTGGGATTACAAATATTCAATGCCGAAAAGTTGGTATAAAGTTGTCAGAAAAAGTGGCAAATGTATACTATAATAATCAGAAATTCAGAAATAAGTTTTGATTCACTAATAAGCCAACTTCATGGGGAATATGAATGTTAAATTAAACCTATGATATTACCTATCAAAATGCTTGCGTGGGCCCCATAAATCAAAATGTAGGGATCTGCTTATAACCTATTTTTCTCAGAGTTCAAATGACCCTTACTAGCTTCATAACTTTTTCTCAAACTATGAGTTTGGCTTATGACCAGGATAGGTTTATAAGATGGGTTTTACATTAATCACTATAACATTACATTAATTATGATATAATCACTATAATGTTGGCTAATGGTTTTTTTCTCCTACTCACAGGTATGCTATCATCCCATGGGAAGGCCGACTCCCTTGGCTACATGTTCACATGAAAAAGAAATCAAATACTTTAGGATTGCTGTTGGGTCCACCAATATTGACAGTGATGACTGTTCCCGTTCCTTTCATAACTCCTGCACTGCCTGTGATTCTGCCGGTGTTAGGAGTTGGCTTTGTGGCACGATTTGCAGTGGAAATGTACCAGCTTCTGACCGCTCAGCCTCCAAAGCCTCCCCCAAGTGACTTGTACCCCATAGTCCAAAACCCCAGGATGAAAGCAACAATAGATGAGTTTGCAAAGGCATGTGGAAGGATAGAGACTTTAGAGGTCCATATCTATGTACCTGAGACTTCATCAAACACCAGCACCACCACGGTTGACTGCCAGAGCTTTATAGCACACGGTACCATAATGCAAGTCAAGGAGATGTTCAACGCATCATCAATCAGGATAAAAGTTGTACATAGACGACCCGGAACTTTGCCAACCTAACGGGGACCTTATTTTGCAATGTTCAGGAACTGATGTATCTATAGTTATCATGTATTGCAAGTGTGCTGTACCAGATAATTTATATATATATATATATATATACCGGTATATATATATATATATATATATATATATATATATATATATATATATATATATATATATGGACAGTCGAGGGAAAAGGGTCCTCCAAAGGTTCAACTCAATTATAAAATTGAGGTCATCGGCTTTCCAGAGATATATTTCATTAGCAGGTACCACTTCTAGCTTTTGAGAACTGGCTCCTTGAAAATGCGTGGGCACTGTCCAATCTCAAATGCCAATAAGCTCTATCTTACTTTGTTTTAGAGATATCTCTATCTAATTAGCATAATTACAAAAATTCCTAAATATCCAAACTTTTTCAAACATTTCGTCACAGCTTTTAATCTTAAAATGGGATTTAAACTCCGTTTTCAGCATAGAAATCTTTGTGGGGCCTCTAATCATTAATTTCTTGAAAAATTCAATTTAGAATGAAAATTATGTTTCCATGGCAACCAACAAGTGCAAAAACACCAATTTAGGCCCAAAAACGTTCTTTTTACATGCCAAATATGGAAGGTTTTCACTTAAGATGGAATTTTCTAAAGTGGCTTATTGTATTCTCCATCAAAAAGTAGTATAGAACACTTTTTATGATATTTTGAATATTGTTGGCTATATGGAGCCCCCTGGTGGCCAAAGTTGGAACTAAAAATCCCCCGTGGAGGTCCCTTTTCCCTTGTTGATCCACATATATATATATATATATATATATATAAATATATATATGTATATATATAAATATATATATGTATATATATATATATATGTATGTATATATATATATATATATATATATATATATATATATATATATATATAAATGTGTGTGTGTGTGTGTGTGTGTGGTATTGTAATAGTAGCATTATAATATATATAGGAAGAAACATATCATTATTACAAACACTGATCCTAAGAGTATAGATTAATGAGATCCAGGGGCGTCTTACATAATGTTTGAGGATATTTCTCAACCACCAGGTGGACCTCTGGTACCAGGCCCCTGACTCACCACACAGAAAGGCAGTACATGCCGCTCGTAGGGACGAACTTAACCAGGTGCCTTGACATTTGCATACCTCCTATATTCCTACAGTACATACCTTGTGTATTCTTATTATTGGTTTTGCTGTTCAGTTGCTTATATTTCATTTATTGGCGGCCCCGCCTCCAGAACCCCCTTTACTTTCTTTCTTTTTCTGATAAACAGGTATAACCGGATCCATTTTACCCCCACATGCAGCTAGAATTTGATACTTTGGACCGCCCCTAAAGGGTATGGAATACGCAAGGTATGCAAATATCAAGGCACGTGGTACAGTTTGTCCCTTCTTGTGTGCATCCCCTATAATGTCCACATCCCACATTATTACTGCTCACTTTGAATCTGGATGCAATAACTTTGCATGGGCATCAGTCATATCAATTGTATTAAAAGTAGTATTACTATGTTCCATTGGCATTAAGTATGAATGATAATCAAGGGGGAATATATACTTCTGGTATATTGGTGGTTAGAAACGCATTCCTCATCTTATGGAGTGTTACAACTCTAATGTAAGCAGACATGTCAATAAATTTATCGACATTACACCATTTTGATTGGACATATGAGAAAAAAAAACACTGATCATTATGAATGTTGTATTTATTGCCCTAGTAGACGTCGTGCTTGTTGTGATGTGTCTGTCTATGCGCGGTTATGTAGACCAGTAAAACAACTGTCATATAGAAGAATATGACGCACACGCGGGCGTACACATGTAACTAATGTGCTGTCATTATTTCAGGTGACTTGAGTCTAGATTGTGTTACCATATCCTGACTGGAGGCGGAATCTCAAATGAAGCCCAGAAATCACTTTAGGAGGAACGGAATGTTACAGGGTGGCATCCATGCCAGACTTGAAGTACAACACCTACTGAACATATTTAGGGTGGATGCCACGCACAGAAATCGATTTTCAGGTAATTAGGGCTCGATAAAGGCGGCCATTAGCCAAATTTACTATTTTTGCAATATCATTAGGAATAATGATGGTAGACATGTAATTAGGGTGTCTAAATCCACATTTTCTGGGTCAAGGAACACACTGGAAGCATTATCTTTAGTCTCCTCAGCTTATTTTGCCCCTTATAGGCTTAGGGTAGGCCTAGATGAACCAAATTCTCAGTTTTCTTTACGTGTGCCGTTCTTATCATCACACTTTTATTAATGCAGCAGGAAAACACTTCCAACCAGGGTCTTTATATTCATCTTTGTCTTTGTAGATATCTAGCTTGATAGTTTATCAAAATAGCTATAATAAGAATATAGGCTCGACATGCCTAACACATACTTGGGGATACATTATTGGAAGCCATCACAAAATGAATGTGGTGTAAAATGATGAAAGTTTATTCACAATGCTTTTATTCAGCACACCTGGTCTATTTAACAATTGTGATATTGTGAAAGGCTTATATCAAGATCCATCTAAGTCTATAACTTATCCAAAGTTCTAAAACCTGTGGCACCATAATGTTTCAATTCTGCGAGGGTTATTAGCAAATGATTTGGACACTG
The DNA here is from genome assembly GCA_947462335.1 of Harmothoe impar. Lineage (NCBI taxonomy): Eukaryota > Metazoa > Annelida > Polychaeta > Phyllodocida > Polynoidae > Harmothoe > Harmothoe impar. Next base: position 25,561,247 of record OX381707.1, read on the forward strand.
TCTGACACAGTCGCCTCCGATAGCTGGTAAGGGGTGTCAGCCAGTGTTCTCCCATGAGATTGATGAGCAGTGGTACTCTCCAAATAAGGAGCTTGCTTACAAAGCTAATGCCAAAGACCTAGCATGGGTCCTTGCACGGTTCCATAGCCTTGACGGGGCTACAGTACCAGCATGGACTGGGTTCAACCAACTGACTTCAACTAACGATGAGGAAACTGTTGCAGTTGGGTATCTCCCACTCATAAATGCTGCAGCACATGAAACTGACACACTGTGGACAGCCATGATGAGGTGTGTCAATATCTCCAATGCTGTAAATCCTGGTCAGTCCACTGTGATCACATTTGACCAACAACTCTATTGCAGGGCAAAAGAGCTCCAGTGGGCCAATGCAGAGCAATGTAGCACTCTATTCATCAGGCTAGGAGGGTTTCACATCATCAAAAACTTCATGCAGGTGATTGGTCACCATATGGCAGACTCTGGTATAGAAGAGGTGTGGAGGGAAAGCATGGTGTTTGGTGAAAACACTGCTCACAACAACATGCAAGCAAAATCATACAACAGAGCACTGCGAACCCATAAGTTGACCTTCGAGGCACTGTGGCACATTTTATGGCCTCAGTTCAAGGCTTGGCTGGGTGACAGAGGCATAACCAATGACATCGAAGAAGCAGTGAGGTTATTGATCAAAACATTCACAGATGAAGACAAAAATGAGTTGAGAGCTGCAACTCTAGAGCATGTTGCAGAAACCATACTTCAATACTCAGCCTTTTGGATGAGTTTCAGAAAGCCCAGGCCCCAACAACTAACTATTGGATTACTTACTTGAAACTGGTTATGATCCTCCTACAGTTCATCAGGGCAGAGCGTACAGGAAACTGGAGGTTGCATGTAACATCCTTCATTGCCATGCTCCCCTGGTTTGCATGGTATGATTGTGTAAATTACCACCGGTGGGGAACGGTTTACATAGCCGACTGTATGGCACTTCCAACAACCCATCCAGAGTTCCAACAAGGAAACTTTGTGGTTAAAGAGACTGGAAACAAATTTAACCAGATCTCCACTGATCAGGCTCTTGAACACGTGAATAAGGTGTCAAAAGTTGCCGGAGGCCTCGTGGGGATTACTAGAAAGGAGAATGCACGTGACCAATGGTGCTTTACCTTCAATGAGCGCAGTCATCTTGCAAATGAAACCTACACTATGTTTGGTTTAGACAGGACTGGTGATAAAGATGCTGAACCTACCATAAAGGAGTTGGGTCCAAAAAGACTGGAACGAGATAGGTCTGATGTGGAGAAGATAAAAGAGCAATTAACCAAGTTTGAAGTATTTCAAGTGAAAAATGAAACCTGTGTGGTGTGTTTAGCAACCCACGATGTAGCATCCAGTGACATCACATCTGCACTTCTCAATGCTCAATCATGTGGTGAGGAAAAAATGATGGCTTTTGCTCTTGACCACCATCAGAATTCCACTCCAAAATCCCCAAAACAAAAGCCCAAACACTCCAAATGATATACCGTATTCGACGTAATAAGCGCCCTGGGCGCTTAAAAGATTATTTTAAAGGGAAAAATCAGCCTCAAATAATCATTCTAATAAGCGCCCCCCATGGCTGTTATATACAGACCTCTGTGGCCTCTACAATGCTTCTACACACCCCTATCACTTCACACTTAGCTTGGCCTTAACACCTGCACAGGCGTGAAGTGCTCCATGTTACACACAGGTGTGAAAATCAGTAACAAAATCGGAGGAACACATTAAAAATCTGGGAAAAAATCTGAAAAAGGGGGGGCAGGGCGCTTATTACGTCGAATACGGTATATGAAAGGAAATCAAAGTCAACAGCAAAACAGAAAGAACAGACTATAAGAGCAGACAGAACTCTGTTCCGGCACCTCCTAGTATGCAAAGACTCTGGCAGAGATGTTGACTTGAAGATAGTGTTGAGCCATGAACTTTCCCCAGTACCTCTAGCATTAGCAGCTACAGATGGCTCGTTAAGACCAACAAACTAAGCTGCACTTGGTACACTGCTAGGAGATTCTCAAACATTGTCATACCTCCCAACATCGAGTCTGAAAACTGCAACAATCATCGATGGTCAAGCCTTGGTCAGGGCTATTGGGAAGCCAACTGGAGCAAAAACATTTGGTGACTTATCAGATGCATTTGTCAAGTGTGCTCTGAGTCATCTTGGTGGTGTCTCTTCTCGGATAGATATATTTTTTGACAGGTATGATGGACACACTGTCAAAGATGCCACCCAGAACATCAGGGCAGGAGGAATGAAACTGATCCGTCGAGAGATAACAAATAAAGAATTACCACTGCCAAGTAACTGGGAGGGCTTCATTCATCATCCAGAGAATAAAGCTGATTTGGCAGACTTCCTGAGCTCAACATTAATTTCTAGGGCAAAAAAAGGACCACCGAACCATGAGGTTGTTGTATCTGGGGGATTCAAGGATACACTGGCAGTGAAATCAGCACATGGAACTGATGTTACTGATCTGCAGTCTAATCATCATGAGGCAGATACACGGATCATTGTGCATTCAGCAGCCCTATCAAAAGAGGGGTTTGAAAGAATCATCGTAGCTGCCCGGGACACTGATGTCCTTGTGCTCCTGATCCACTTTGCACCACTCCTCTGTCAGGAAGTGTGGCTTCGCACTGGGACATCAAAACAAAGACGGTTTGTGGCAGTCCACCGCATTCCTCTGGAGGAACAGATCTATCCGTGCGAACCTGCTAGGCTACCATGCCTTGACTGGCTGCGATGTAGTGAGCCAGCTCTGTGGCCTTGGGAAGAAGACGACATGGAAGGTAGGACATTATAGAATCTATAATTTGTGTGAAGCTGTTGATGCATGACAAATCTTTTCCCCTCATTTTTGCTCTGCTACTTCATTACTAATGTATTGCATTTCTAGTACCATATAAATCTGAAAGATGTTGATCACATGTATTTTGCAGGTCTACAGAGATGAAGCACGTTTGCTTGGTGGCCTGGGCTCTAGTGATTGTGTCACTGCACAGACATTAAAGAACGTGAATCATTTGTATGTGATTTATATGCAGGAAACTCATACCATAATGTAAATGATGTGAGGTTGCACTTGTTTCTCAAGGGAGCAAAACAGCCAGAAAGACTCCCTCCTACCCAGAATGCTTTGATTGAACACATCAAACGTGCACATTACCAGAGTCACATCTGGTATACTGCAATGACACCCCAACCAGATGTCCTGTCACCTATAGGCAATGGCTGGTATGAATCCACAGACGGCAATATCTTGCCAATGTTGATGACACAAGATGCAGTTCCAGACATCGTACCTAAACTTACCTACTGCAAGTGCAAGAGTTGTGCCACCCACAGGTGCAGTTGTAGGCAAAAGAAGCTACCCTGTACTGTAGCTTGTGAATGCAACAATGAGAATTGCAAAAACCCTAACAACATTGATTGACATTATGTGTCAGACAGTGTCCAAATCATTTGCTGATAACCCTCGCAGAATTGAAACATTATGGTGCTACAGGTTTTAGAACTTTGGATAAGTTATAGACTTAGATGGATCTTGATATAAGCCTTTCACAATATCACAATTGTTAAATAGACCAGGTGTGCTGAATAAAAGCATTGTGAATAAACTTTCATCTTTTTACACCACATTCATTTTGTGATGGCTTCCAATAATGTATCCCCAAGTTGTGTTAGGCACGTCGAGCCTATATTCTTATTATAGCTATTTTAATAAACTATCAAGCTAGATATCTACAAAGACAAAGATGAATATAAAGACCCTGGTAGGAAGTGTTTTCCTGCTGCATTAATAAAAGTGTGATAATAAGAAAGGCACACGTAAAGAAAACTGAGAATTTGGTTCATCTAGGCCTACCCTAAGCCTATAAGGGGCAAAATAAGCTGAGGAGAATAAAGATAATGCTTCCAGTGTGTTCCTTGACCCAGAAAATGTGGATTTAGACACCCTAATTACATGTCTACCATCATTATTCCTAATGATATTGCAAAAATAGTAAATTTGGCTAATGGCCGCCTTTATCGAGCCCTAATTACCTGAAAATCTATTTCTGTGCGTGGCATCCACCCTAAATATGTTCAGTAGGTGTTATATTTCAAGTCTGGCATGGATGCCACCCTGTAACATTCCGTTCCTCCTAGGGTAAAATTTCAGAATTCTGCCACCAGTCTATGTAGGCGAATCTTTATTTTGATATTATCAAACACATTTCATATCTCATTACACTATGACAAAATACATTATATTTGAACTCATTATTTTTCACTTGTCAATTCAATAAATATTTTTAACAATTAAATAAGATTGTGATTTTTATGTGACTAATATCCAGGATTTAGTCATGTTAATGTGTAATGGGATCCGTTAATTGCTGTCAATCTACTGTGTCTGTCCTGTATTTTGTCAGGAGAAATTATAGGAGAAATTATAGACATATAGAAATTATTGACATACCATGGAGGAGGCTGCAACATTTTAGTTCACCAAATGTTGATACACATAAAAAAAGGCAGCAGTAATGAACTTATTGTACAGAAATGAAAACCGTACAAACACCCTTCTATATCACAATTCTTGACCAATATAATCAGCTTGGTGTGAAGGTCACTTACAGTCAGTTAACATTGGTTAAACATTTCATGTGAAATAATCAGAAAGTCATATAGCAAATGCTGAGTACATGTAATGTGATAACAAATAGGCACTCAGCAGCATTGGTACCTATAGCGAGTGACATTATTGGGAAGACATAATTAAAACAGCTTTTATTTCATAATCTATGTTGTCTGCCACAGAAATTGCATAGTTGATAATCTACCCATCCAACAGTGTTTCTGAGTAGCTTATCATCTCAACCAGACCACCTTCTTTATTTGTTCAAGAAGCAGCAGTATTTGCATATATTATCAGAGTACCTTATTCACTGACTGGCTGACTTAGAATTGCTATCCTATGTCAATCTGAAATGTCCACTTGAAATAAGTTATAAAAATAAAATACAAGATTTTTATTATTATAGTCTTTAGGTTAACAAACATAAGTCAATTTTATCATGTCAAATGTTTGAACCTACAGAATCGGCCAGTATAAGCACCAGGATCTCAAATAAGCGTTGGAGTCTAAAATATGGCCTCCAAATCAATATGCAGGCCCGGCGCTTATAAGTGCCGATAAAATCAAGTATTTTTCTGCTTACCAACCATTGTAAGGAAGTGGTATTCTTTATATGGGGATGTTTGGGCAACAACCTGCAACATTTTCAAGTACAGGTATGTTTGTTACTCTGGAGAGGGATGCAAGTAATTACCAATGCATTTCCCTAGAAAAGATTCAGCTACCATTATTGATTAAAGAAATTATTGTGACAACATCAAACTATTACTGATCATTATAGACTAGTTTGTAAGAAAAGTACAACAGTAATATGTTCCTGTCATGATGTGTTGGGTGAAGTGACTGACATAACATGGATGAACAGATGCTTTGTGGTTCAACAATTATTTGTACATTATCCTTCTAGCTGTAAACCTCAACAGGTTAAATATCAATACAAAACACCCTCATATTGGTGTCATGCACATCATCAAACATAGAAATAACTCTATCACAAAAATATAATAGATACAAAGATCTAAACAATTTCACAAAATCTCTTGGAAATGGTGATCGCTGGTACATATGAAATTAAATATAAATCCAGTGTGCTTCATCTGCTATATTTATACGCTTGTTTATTGTGCCATTAGAAGTGCCAGCAACAACCATTCTTGACTACTTCTTGACTGGATACGTAAAAGGCAGCAAGTCACAACACTATGAAATAACTCTTGGGCTCCCTCTGATCACATTTACAGGACTCTATACCCAAATTTATTTTGATTGTTTTAAAATGATCCACATGATTTTCTATACATGAGCTATGAATGCACTGGTACAGGCAGTGCATTAGAAGTTAAGTGTCATGATAGTGCTATTGTCATTTGCCTGAGGTAACATGTGTGTTACAGGCTGATAATTTAGCATTAAGACGACATATTTCTTCGTCTCATATCAGATTATCGGACAACCATTTCCAATCTCAACACATTGGCCTATTCACCTTGATATCGGTACCAAATTATGATAGCCCCTTGAAGTGGAGCCCCATAAGACCACTTAGATAACCTCAAAACTGAACTTTGTAAAAAGACCAGCCCTGACATTCATCCAATTCTGTATTAAGAATCAGATCATAATAAATAAACAGTCTGTTTATGTACATATATTAGCCTCATAATTTATTCTATTAATCTATATCACTGGAAACTCCATAGCTTTAACACTCTGATCAACTTTTGTGTTGTCCGAAAGCATACTCCCAGTGACTGGGTCAAGTTCCAGTGGCCAGTGCCAACCTCCAACCTTCTTACTGCTGGGCCTGGGGCCTGGAGGCTGGGGCCACTCTGGGTGTATGTTAACCTCTGCATCTCATTAGCTGGTAGCTGCTTAGAGGCTACTGACCGCCCGACCTGACCTTGTCCGAAAGAGGAGGCTATTTGTAACGGGTGTCTTTGAGACTTTAAATAGAGAGTCTGTACAATATGAGACATGCTCAGTATCGACCGCTGTGAGAGGCCAAAGGCTGACTGCCCCCGTGCCGCTTCTGGTTGGCGAGGCGGTTGGATATGCCGGCACCTCGCTGGCCGCGCTGCGCTGGCTGAGAGAACTGGGGCTGTGTGAGCGAGTCTAGCTTGGTGCTCAGGTCGTCTATCCGCAGGTCTTTAAGTGTCAGCAGCTGCTCCAAGCGCTGGATCTTAGCCTGCAACATCTGCAATAGGATGTTATATAATGTACATTTAGTGACCTGTGACCTGTAACTTAGCAACATCTTGTATCTAAGAGCAATATCTGGAACAGGATGTTATGTAATATACATGGATTGATAAAAGAAAACATGTTGAAATCAATTGACTAACTTTATTCTGTTTTTATATATATATATATGTGATAGTGTTATAAAGTAAACTTACAGTTATGGTCTGTTCCCGGTTCTCTATTGCCACTTCCCGCTCATCTAGAAGCCCCTTGGGCAGCATCTCTCCGTTACCCACGGGGGGCATGCGGCTGGACGAGGGGGGCTGCCTGCCCGGGGTGCTACAAACAAAACATAATGTACATAACGAATAATGATCAATCACTTTATATTGTATTTGATTTACCGTAAAACCTCACGTATAAGCTTAACCCGCATATAAGCTGCCCTCTAACTTTGAGGAATCAGATATATAAGCCTAAATCGGGGTCTGCAAATTGTCATTTTAGTACTGTGCTATAGTAGCAAAACTCACGTATAAGGAGCATCCCAAATCTGGGCTGATGTTATCAGCCGGACCTGTGATCTGACTCGCATACTAGCTGGAGCTTCTACATGAGGTTTTACGGTAATAAGCATGCAGTGCACTTACAAAATTACTTTGACACATTTGCAGTAGTTTAATTGGGGGTCCAAATTTTACACATTTAGGGTTGTTTATAGTCTAAAATTGGCCCAAAATGCAAGTGTGCGCTTATCAGGGGATGTGCGCTTATTATGTCAAAAACTATACTGCGAGAGATTCACACCTGATGATACTATCATGTCTGAGAAACATAAATGAGCTAAATATTAAGTTTTCCTTTCATCTTTCATTCTCTTTGCATGCTATTCATATATGTTATAATTCATAATAGACACAAGCATGTATACATGGGCTTTATGATATTGGTTTCATACATGACTCATGTGGTGCAACCACAAAGGAACACCAACATATAATAACAACCGTTAAATGAGAACAACAAACACAAAGCGTCAGTCAGGAAAAAGGTATGAGAGCAGATTCAGGGTTTACTACATATGTACACTGTTATGTTATGCTATTACAGATAATATATGTATATATAGTATGTCAGTTGGGACACTGTTTTCTATTTGTATTTTTATATTATGTGTGTTGTGAGTTTAGTGATTGACAATATGTGAGTGTTGCTCAATTAGCAGTCTCAGAAGATGAGTGTTGGGGGTCAGAGCGCCCCTGTCCATGGTGAGTTAGATCAGTAACTGACAAGTCAGTTTTGGTGAAGTTTTTGTTTGATTGCAGTGTGATATGAGAGTTGTTCATTGCTACACTAATTTTGTGTAAGGCATTAAACGCTGTGTTTCTGCTTTAAAGCGTCTGACTCCTTTGTTACATATATACACGACGATCAGCCATGTTTGTGTTATTTATACAAGACGCAAACCTGTGGTAGGCGAGAGGGTCAGTCACCGTGTAATCTGGGTACATCCTGAAATATCATCACACCAATTTCACTCAATGCACTCCAAAAATTACAGAACCAGAAATTAAACGTAAGAGTCTTAGACTCAATGCACTTTGTAAGAATAACCACACACCATAAAGTAAACTTTGTACCAGGGGATTTGGAATCAGGTTTATTGAAAATCATAATAGTTAAATAAACTGTTATGAGTCTACATAACCAAAAAAAAGGTAAGGACTAATTCTCTGTTCATATTGGAGATAAGTAATAAGCATTTTCGTAAATCAGAGGGTCAGAGGGATGTCCGGTCAGCGACAGGTCAGCTTAGGGCCATAGCGGGGTTAGCTAAGGATCAGAGGGAGGTTAGGTCAGGTAAATTAGGTAAGGGTCAGAGGATGGTCAGCTAAAGGTCAAAGGGAGGTTAGCTCAGGGTCAGAGACAGTTCAGCTAAGGGTCAGAGACAGTTAAGCTAAGGTAAGAGGGAGGTCAGCTAAGGTAAGAGGGAGGTCAGCTAAGGGCCAGAGGGAGGTCAGATAAAGGTCAGAGAGGTTAGCTAGGGGTCACAGGTGTGGTAACACTCCATCTAGTGTTAAGTATGAGAACTAGAGAGTTACCATACAGTGCTGCCACCTATCAGTAAACCTCTTCAACTACATCCTGGTCTCATGTGTTATGCTTATTCTCACATGGTGACAGAAACTGGGATTACACCTAACTAAAGCTAAGTACAACTTTAAAAACTAGTCAGGTTGATCTATGAGCAATTCAAGCAACTACTGGAAAAAGAATGCAGAGCCCATCTACTCAAGATTCTTTACAGTGAGCATGACTTGGAGTACTGCTCAGACCCACTCACACATGCACAGGAGAACAAAGGATTTGGAGAGCACATGGTCTGAATACTCACATTTAGAGCATTCTATGCCTATTTACACCCTGGAACTTGCTGGAAACTATTGAACATTGAACTTTGACACTGTAAGATGTGTACATGTACTTTGATTGTGTTTGTACAAGCCAAATTCCTGTCTAAAACCACCCCTGGCCAATTTTACTTGTAAGTAGTATATGGAAAAGGGGCAAAGGAATCAGGCAACACTTTACACCTTCATTACAACAGCACTGGTACAGGTCATTTCATCTTTAAAACTCAATACCAGCATATAGGGACAAAATGGCAACATATCACGTTCCAACCCCACCACCTATGGTACTTCAAGGTGACGTGGCTGAGAACTGGAAGGACTTTGAGAGTAGCTGGGGCTACTACTTCCTTGCAACACAGCTCCAAAAACAATTAAAAAAGGAGGATGGCAGTCCAAGCCCGGAGGGAGCAGAACTTGTTTCAGCAACACTCTGTGCACTCATGGGTATTGAGTGTCAAAAAGTCATGAAGAGTCTGCCATCGCTATCGGAAGCCGACAAGAAGAACCATGTGAAAATCCTCGCAGAGCTAAAAGCTCATTTCATTCCTCAACGGCATGTGCTGATGGAACGTTATAAATTCAACATAGCAACACAGTTCAACATGCTCACTCAGAGGGAGGACACAGTCGACGAGTTTGTTATACGCTTACGACAGCTGGCCGCTTCATGTGAATTTGAAGCACTCAAGGACAGCTTAATCCGAGACCGGTTGGTTATTGGGACTACAGACGAAGCTACACGGGATCGTCTTCTGAAGGAACGTCCAGTCCCTGACCTCAACCGCTGTATCGAAAGCCTGCGTGCAAGTGAACTCTCACGAAGCCACAAACAACAGATGTCGGCAAAACCTGTAACAAGTGTAGACTACATGCAGGGACGGTCCAAGCATAAGGCAAAAAGCAAGGAAACCTGGAATAAACCTACTCAACCACCTTCCAACAACAGCAACAAGGCCTGCCACTGGTGTGGCAGTACGCCTTCCCACGTAAGGAAAGCCTGCCCAGCCAACAACTCAAAGTGTACAATATGTAAGAAAATGGGACACTTCTCAAAAGTATGCCGGGCCGCGAAATCCGTCAACGAAGTCGAAGATAGCGACACGGTTGACGTCGCCTTCCTCGGAGAAGTTGCGCCAGCAGGTGATTTCTGGACAGTCGACCTCCACGTCAACGAGCAAGCTACAACGTTCAAGCTTGACAGTGGAGCAGGCGTTACGATCATCGGAGACCATACACCATGGCTCGAAATGTTCCCGCCACAACCAAACCGAAGACAGTTCCGCGGAGCCGGAAACGTAGACCTGACGGACCGTGTCATAGGACACATTCCAAAGGCCCGGCTCAAAGTGGACGGTAGTACGATTACGGAGGACATATTCATCATGCGGGGACAAAAACACAACCTGCTAAGTAAATCAGCTTGTCAAAGGCTAAATCTCTTAAAACCTGCGGAGTCAGTCTACAACATAGAAGGATCGCCGGACTTTCGCTCTGAGTTCCCGCAACTATTCACGGGACTCGGGTGCCTCAAGAGTCCATACCGGATATCCCTTCTACCAGATGCTGTTCCAGTGTGTCTCTACACAGCTCGAACAGTAGCACACCCACTCCTCAAACAGGTTGAACAAGAACTTAAAGCGATGAAAAAGCAGGGAGTCATCTCAGAGGTCACAGAACCAACAGCTTGGTGCTCTGGGATGGTAATTGCCCCCAAGGATAATGGCAAGGTGCGAATCTGCGTTGATCTTACACCACTCAACAAAGCAGTGCAACGCGAGATCCACCCAATGGCCTCCGTAGACGAGAATCTGGCAAAGCTGAAAGGGTCACAAGTCTTCAGCAAGCTCGATGCCAACTCGGGGTTTTGGCAAATCCCCTTGGACAGTCGGTCACGCTTGCTAACCACGTTTGTAACACCCTTCGGACGCTACTGCTTCAATCGAATCCCCTTCGGGATATCATCAGCACCTGAGATCTTCCAGCGCACCATGTCAGGCATCCTACAAGGACTCGACGGCGTGGTCTGTCACATGGACGATGTTCTTATACATGCACCTACACAGGCCGAACATGACGACCGAGTCAGGATAGTCCTGGAACGGCTGGGAAAAGCAGGCCTCACGCTTAATGACAAGTGTGAGTTCTCGAAGACAACTATAACCTTCTTAGGGCACGTAATCACCCGAGAGGGCATCCAAGGAGACCCCAACAAGGTTAAAGCTATTTGTGACTTCCCCCCACCAACGAACGTCACCGAATTACAGCGGTTCAACGGTATGGTAAACCAGTTTGCCAAGTTTATTCCAGATTTGGCATCACTGAACGAGCCGTTGCGACAGCTACTTCGGAAAGACAGAATGTGGACATGGGATACACCACAAGTAGATGCCTTTAACAAGATCAAGGCCAAAATGACATCGACTGAAACACTGGCACACTACGACCCCAACCGAAAGACTATAGTCGCAGCCGATGCTTGCGACTATGGTATCGGAGCGGTCCTCCTTCAAGTCAACCAAGACGGTGACAGGAGACCAGTATACTATGCATCAAGGTCACTAAGTGAGACAGAACAGAGGTACGCCACGATCGAAAAGGAAGCACTTGCATCTACCTGGGCATGTGAGAAGTTTTCTGACTATGTCTTAGGTATGCAGTTCACTCTGGAAACTGATCACAAGCCTCTGGTCCCACTACTTGCATCAAAAGACCTCTCAAGTATGCCACCACGCATATTAAGGTTCCGACTACGGATGATGAGGTTTGCCCCGACAGTAGTCCATGTCCAGGGCAAAGATCAGGTGACAGCGGATGCACTCTCAAGAGCACCAGTCGATAAGCCATCACCCTCGGACATAAGCTTCATCGAAGAAGTTGAACAATTCGCTTCTTTCACAGTGAAGTACCTCCCAGCGACAGAAGTCCGACTACGTCAAATATGCAGAGCACAGGACGAGGATGCAGTCTGCACCGAAGTTAAGTCCTACTGCAAAAATGGATGGCCGGGATACATGCCACAGCAACCCTTACTCCGTCCATACTGGGAGAAAAGAAACCACCTAACACTCAAAAATGAACTATTGATGTACGACGACCGCATCGTGATTCCTCAAGCCCTACAGCTCGAGGTACTGGGGCAGCTACACCAAGGCCACCTTGGTGTCACCAAGTGCCGAGCTCGGGCCATGCAGAGTGTATGGTGGCCACTAAGCAGCAAACAGATCGAGGCAATGTGCAATCTTTGCCACATCTGCGCTGTACACCGTCCAGAACGCAAAGAACCGCTCCTCCCATCTTCTTTCCCATCCTATGCCTGGGAAAGGGTCGGTACAGACCTATTTGAACTGGATAAAAAGGTGTATATAGTAGTAGTAGACTACTACTCTCGATGGATCGAGATCCGACGTCTGCTACAAACCACATCAGCTCATGCCATTGAAGCATTAAAATCAGTCTTCAGCACACATGGCATCCCTGACTATGTGGTATCAGACAACGGTCCACAATTTTCATCCCGCGACTTCAAGGACTTTGAACTGAAATATAGGTTTACGCATGTGACCTCCTCACCAATGTACCCTCAGTCGAACGGAGAAGCTGAGCGAGCAGTTCAGACTGCTAAGAATATCATGAGAAAGAACGTAGACCAGCACCTCGGATTCTTGGCCTACCACACTGCACCACTGCAGAATGGCCAAGCCCCCTGTCAGCTCCTGATGGGGAGAAACATCAGGACCACTTTGCCAACAACAACCACACATCTACATCAGGGCCATGATAAAGAGACCGTCAAGGCTAACGAAAATATGTACAGGCAAAAGATGGCAGAAAACTACAACAGGCGCCATAGAACAGTTACTTTACCAGTATTGGAACAGGGTGACCGCGTCTGGGTACGGGACCAGGACCGATATGGTTCCGTCGTGGAAAGGACAGCTTCTCCCAGAGCCTACCGCGTAGAAACAGAGAGAGGCTCAGTAATAACACGCAATCGAGGAGCCTTGGTGCACACTGGAGACAACAGGGTGCAGCAGGACATACCAAGCCTACCAAGCCCACAGCCTTCCTCTCCCCCCAGAACACCGGTGCAAGAGGCCGCTACAGGAATGACCACTAGGAGTCAATCAGGAAGGGCGATAAACCCACCACAGAGGCTTGACCTCTAAGAAGTGTTCATGGGCATAATAATCCCTGAGTCCTGAGGTCAGTCTGCCAATGAAAGACTCTAGAACACAATGTGAGTTATCTCAATAGAGAACATCTAGATATCATAAATCCAAAAGACTTCCATAGATATTCCATACATGAATTCATTAATTCAAAGACAGCCCTAAAGAGACCTACCGCTATCAAACATTACAAACACTTATAGAGTATATCTAAGCACCATAGACGAGACATTTCATGAGTATAGTGTCATCATAAGAATATGTACCTTTATCCTAAAAAGGGAGATGTGGTAACACTCCATCTAGTGTTAAGTATGAGAACTAGAGAGTTACCATACAGTGCTGCCACCTATCAGTAAACCTCTTCAACTACATCCTGGTCTCATGTGTTATGCTTATTCTCACAACAGGGGGGGTCATCTAAGGATCAGAGACAGGTCAGCTAAGGATCAGAGGGAGGTCAACTAAGGGTAAGAGGGGGGTCAGCTAAGGATCAGAGGGATCAGAAGGTCAGTGCCACAATGTTATCCTTCTGACTCTTATCAAACATTGATTATATTACAGGAAAGTCAGGGTGTGGTCAGTGATATGCCTGCCTCTATACATATTGACATGAAGATAATAAGAGCAAGACCAGTAAGAGTGACTTTTGTCTGTGAGTCATCACACCTCAGGTAATAGATTAAAAAAGGTTTGGATATACAAGCCAACCATGGAGCTAGGCTAACTCTAATGTGCAGCTTAACTGAAAACAACAAAAATATATAAAAACTTTATAAGGGACTATCTGTGCCAAATCTGATCCATCTGAAGTGTCCTAAATCTATGATTAGTGTTCAGTTACTGCATCTTATTTACATACATACCACATTGGATGCGGTGTATGGAAATAGTGCGATAAAATTAAACAAGGAGTGCGACTTGGAATATTAGAAATTTTGTTTCTATGCTAGACACTTATTGGACTATAATAGAGAATTTACTGACTTTAGTTCACTTTAGAAAGAAATCATTGGGAAAGAGAAAATGATGGGAAATCATTAACACCATGCGAAACACATAATATGGAGCAATGCAACAATACATGCTGTAATTTAAAGACCTAGTCACATTATGCCGTTTTGAGAAGACAGCATGGAACCCAACTTGACAATCTGTCGGGGTCAGGTTAGGTATGGTTGTATCCAGTCTGATCAAAGTGGCATTATTTGGCCTGGGCAATACTTGTGAAAATGGTTCACACGGGGTTCGTAAAAATTACATAATGCTCGAGGTTATAAACATCTCTAACAAGGTTAAAATGGCAGAGATTGCCAACAGTTTATTACACAATTGAGGGGGATGGTGCAGTTACATGATTTTTAACAGCCCCATCTGAGCAAATCCTTTGTACCATGTCACAGGCCTGAGTGTAAGCCCTCGCAAACTTACTACCACTGATCCCCCACATTGTACCACTTTCTGAGACAGAAGCCCTTGCAACTGCCCCTCTAAGTTTCATTATATTTGAAACTAGAACCTTGCATAACTTGCTTCTCTTCAGACATTTTTCTTACATTTTCTGGATCTGAGAAAGTGACTGTTGGCTCCCTGTATATAAATGAACCTTATAGGAGAGGTAACGTACCTTCTCGTGGTGGGTGACTGGTATTGTCCTTCCTGGTAAAACCCTTCAGCTGATGGTACATACCCTACAAACATAAACTTAAAGTTTAACATGGGACATGATTAACATAGAGTGTACCCTACAAACATAAACTTAAAGTTTAACATGGGACATGATTAACATAGAGTGTACCCTGTAAACATGGACATGTTTAATCTAGGACATGAGTAACATTGAATGTAACCTGGAAACATGGACAACATGTTTAATCTGGGATATGATTAACATAGAGTATACCCTGTAAAAATGGACAAAACGTTTAATCTGGGACGTGATTAACATAGAGTGTACCCTGTAAACACGGACAACATGTCTAATCTGGGACATGATTAACATTGAGTGTAACCTAAAAATAGACTAGTTACATATTATATTTTAACATAGAGTGTACCCTATAGACACTTACATGTAGAGTGGACCTATTTAACAATGAGAGTACCCTTCACACATAAATATAAAGTTTAACATAAGCCATGTTTAACATAAGATTTATTCTACAAACACGAACATGTTCAACAGGACTATTGAGATATGTTTAACATAGAGTGTACCCTGCATACATGAACATGATGTTTAACTTGGGATATGTTTAAACATATCTAGTGTACCCTACGTTCATGTTCCTACATGTTTAATATGTGTTTTTTGAACCTAGAGCGCACATGAACATGGAACACGTTTAACATACAGTTTGCCCTACAAAAATGAACTTAAGAGTTTGATATGGGATATGTTTAAATATCAGAGTGTACCCAACAACCATGATCATGTAAAATGTTGAACATAAGGTGTACCGTACAAACAGGTTTAATGGATAACAATGGGAGTAAGCTAGATATTTGACTACAGTGCATAGCTAGGGGTAAAGTGACTATACTATTTATTACCGTAAAGGCTTATGTATAAGTAGTGCCTTGTAAGTGGGTTCGGTTTATACATGAGATTTTACGGTATACTACAAACATGATCATAATGTTTACTATCAGCTTTAGGCTTATTCTACAAGCACGGATACAGGTGCACATGTAAAGTGCAATTATCTTTATCTTCAAACATAGGGTGTACACTACTAATATGACCAACATGAATAAATATGGTATGTTATAATCATTTTAAATTGCATTTCCATTTCACCATAAAGTTCTAGTTTTTTGTTCTAAGAGAATGAGAGCCAACAATTTTATTGCATTGTGAATCAATGGAGTTTTGCAAGTAAGAATTGAGAATTGGAACAGATAGAAGAATCCCCCCTGTGAGTTAGGAGAAGGAGAGCAACTATATTTCCTGGTGGCTAGTCTAAAGCAGGTATGGATTCAGAGACAAGACAGAAGTAGATTTCCTGGTGACTAGTTTAGAGTGTGTGACAGTACATAGCTTGTACAAATCACATCTATTCACAGACCAGCATGCAGGTCATTTTGGGACTTCCTCAGGCAAATACGGGATAGCTCTCCCAGGTGAGAGGACAAACGTTTAGAGCATTATCTTAATCTTAAATCTTAATCAAATGTCTTAAAATCTGGCAGGGCTGTTTTGTTTTGACACACTGTCATCCACCTAGTGTCACCTACCCAAACTATGCTACCTGAGGTTTGCCTTTATAGTATATACCCTACACCCAGATCAGACAACATATACATCTAAAAGAAAAGAAAAAGGGAAAAAAAAGGGGTTTGGGGGGCAGAGCCCCCATTACACACTAATAACTAGTCTATCACACAGTAGGCTTACTGCTATATGACCTATATGAGGAAAGGTGGCGCCCTCTATTTTGAAATTGAGATACCAAAGTTAAGACAAGTAAGACATCTTAATAATGCAATTAAGATAACGCTCTAAATGTTTGTCCTCTCACCTGGGAGAGCTATCCCTGGCATGCCTTCCTCACAGGCATAACATTTTAGTCTTTTTTCTGCAGGTTTAATATTGATATTTTTCTGCAGGCTTTAGTACAAACAGACTCATAAGGAAGTCACAAAATGACGACAGCACTATCTGTGCATTAAGGCATAGGCCGGTCGCGTGCCGCATATTGAAATAGAAATGAGAGTTCAGAGTTCATGACTTTATGACTTGAGAATGATAGGCGCGCCAGAAGTATTTCTAATTATTCCATGTTTGCGAGAGAAATTGATGTAGCATTATGATATGTATAGATATGCCGAACTGTAATAAGTCATCTCTTAGAGGCCTATTCCAAAGTCCTATGAGAGACCAGTTAAAACTTTAAGGGAGTTGAAGTATGAGGGGTAAACATGGAATAAGAATAGAATTACCTACAATAAGAGATGTTTAGATGCACTCCTCTAGGGAAAGACCCCTGTAGTCCCTTAGATATAACCTGTGGAACCTGGGGTTTTACCCTCGCAAAATACACCTGGAAGTCTCATGGTAGATATACTCATATAGTGACCTATTTAGAGTCTTTGACTATGTATGTTGAGAGGCGAGAGAGAAGCTGTGAACGTTGACTCTTTACGTTTTAAGACCAAAGCATCGAAAGACGGGCTAGGAAAAGCTGATTGTGAATCAGGTCTCACTTGACATCTCGCGTCCATAGCTTGTGGCTGCCGACAGTTGGTATGCTGCAGAAGGGACCGGAAGACAACCCGACAATATTTTAAGATCCTACAACTCGTATGATGCATTTCGAGAACTTTTGTTGAAGACTTTAAGAACAGCTTTAATTTCTAGCATTGCTTTAACCTAGGTTCATTCATCTAAAAATGACCCAAAAATCTTAAAGACCACTTGTCTGTGTAAAGGTTTTGATCTCCTACTTGCATAAAAATCCTGATACACTGGTAGCTCCACACTGTTGCCCAGGTTTTTCTTGGACTGATGTCTCCTCTTGCCCCTAAGAGAGGATATTGTTGGAGGTGTTAGGCAGGTGAGTGTTGGACTGGTGGGCCCTGTTGTCCCTTAGGGAGGTGAGGGTTGGACTGTTGGCCCCTGTTGCCCCTTAGGGATGTGAGGGTTGGACTGTTAGCTTATGTTGTACCTTAGGGATGTGAGGGTTGGACTGTTAGCTCCTGTTGCCCCTTAGGGAGGTGAGGGTTGGACTGTTAGCTCCTGTTGCCCCTTAGGGAGGTGAGGGTTGGACTGGTAGGCCATGTTGTGCCTTAGGGAGGTGAGGGTTGGACTGTTGGCCCCTGTTGTCCCTTAGGGAGGGGAGGCTTGGACTGTTAGCTCATGTTGCCCCTTAGGGATGTGAGGGTTGGACTGTTGGCCCCTGTTGTGCCTTAGGAAGGTGAGAGTTGGACTGTTGGCCCCTGTTGTCCCTTAGGGAGGTGAGGGTTGGACTGTGGTACCTTACTTAGGGAGGTGAGGGTTGCACTGTTGTCCCTTACTTAGGGATGTGAGGGTTGCACTTTTGGCACCTGTAGCCCCTTAGGAAGGTGAGAGTTGGACTGTTGGCCCCTGTTGTCCCTTAGGGAGGTGAGGGTTGCACTGTTGTCCCTTACTTAGGGATGTGAGGGTTGCACTGTTGGCACCTGTAGCCCCTTAGGAAGGTGAGAGTTGGACTGTTGGCCCCTGTTGCCTCCTAGGGAGGAGAGGGTTTGGTTGATGGTTTTATCTTAAGGCAATTCTGGTCGGCCTCAGGCAACATATCAGACAGCATATCAATGGTGTGGTACCGTTGTCATTATTTATTAACTCTGTATATAGTTATCGCATGTATCTTACCTTCTGAGTTCTGCTTTGCCCCAGTTAGAATATCAGCCATGTGTCGTATGTAGTGAAGTCATTATTTATGAACTCTATAAGTAGTAAAGTTATCTTACCCCGTGAGTTCTGGTCGGCTTCGGGCAGCATATCAGCGGTGGTATCGTATTGCTGACGTCTCCCCCGTGGTGCTCGTTGCTGCTGCATCTGGTTAGCCAGAAACAAGTCGATCCTGTCCCGTATGAGCGACAAGACACTCTCTATGGCGTGCGGCTTGCAGGAACTGATGCCTGTGATCAAGTCCTGAGACAACTCCACCTTCAGTCGGTTCATCACCTTCCTACACACAACAGACATCACAAATATGGAGATCAACAGGAATGCATATCTTTAATTTAAATGAATTTCTAATTTGTTAATTATGTCTACTTCATTTTGACTTTGAAAACAACATAGCATTTAATTTAAATCATCATGTTTTATCATATTTTTGCTTACAATATGCTGCTTCAATAAAGAGTGAATTTCTGATAGCACTTAGTTGAGGGACAGACTGTTTTTCACATGGTATTTTATCTATAAAATGGGGACCAGTTAATCAATGAATCAAGTTATTACGATATTGGTGTGCAAAAGCTACTAGGGCTAATTCAGAGAGTGAGGAGCATGCAAGCTGAGCTATAGCTACATTTACAGTGGTGTGCAACAACATATATCTCATTACAAGTAAACTAAGTTGTGAGTTGGTCTCTACGTTAAACATTTTATCTGACAAAGCTACACATACATAGTACCATAAACTCTCTTTATGAGCACCCTCTCAGAAGCTGACCGCCCCACTCGCTCTCATGAATATATATCAGCCAATTTGTGGTCAATTTGTATTTTAGGCATTTTACTCCAATTTACTTGAATTTTGATGAAAGTCTCAGAAGCTGATCCCCTCCCCACTATGAGGACAATTCATGTGCCAAATAAGTCTAAAAGAATCAACAGTTTTAGAGGTGGTTTACAGCACCAAGCAGTCAGTGTTTGTGTACAGCTGTCTGATTTAACCCAAAGGACTGGTCAGACTAGTCATAAGATAATGACAATATACATATCATTCAAAGTAGTAGGTAAGTTTAGCATGCAAAACCTTCTAGTTTTTTATATTTTTAAGATGTAGGGGGTATGCCAGACACATTTTTTATGACAATTTTTTTTACTCCCATTGCAATAAATAGAATCCTGTTGAAGGCTCCAAAATCCTACAACAAGCCTGACAGGGCCTTATGTCTTGAATTGGATATTGCCTAGTCTATATGCTAACATTGCGTTGGACAACATTGACCATGAGACAACATTGACAAGTGAGGCAGTGAGAGAGGGGTAGGCAGCAGTGCCACCTCCTCCTACAGTGACCTGGGGTTATTAGTATAGGGGTTGTACCTTCAGGCCATTGCCCAGTTAAGCTGAAGGTAATCCTTCCTAATGCAGGATTAGCTTTTACGGCCATGGATAATGATGTAAAACTGCACCGTGTGTAAACATGGGGTTGTAACCTTAGACATGGGTCTTACACCAGGAACTAAATACACACTGGCCTACACATATTCTCTGACTGAAAAATGCATGCACATAGTATGATTTTTTTTTTTTTAACAGTTGAGATGCTACCAGTACATGGAAACCAACATGGAAACTAACCATAAATATGCAGAAAGTAAAAGATCTATGTTTCTAAAAGTTAGTACTGGGAGGGCCATGGGGCCTGGTGGGGGAGGGGCCTACCTGTTAAATAGTTAGAGTTAGACAGGGCCTACATATTAAGAAGTTAGTAGGGGAAGGGCCTAGCTGTCAAGAAGTTAGTAGTGGGAGGGGCCATCTTTTTATGTTAATGTAACAATTTATAATCTAAATCTGGGTTTTATAAACATTTCATACTAAAGAAAATCATAGCGGTCATGGACACCTGTAGTCATTAAGCAGAACCCTAAGTGGGCGGGGCCTATCCATCAACATCCTTAGTGGTGGGCAGTGCCTACATGTTAAGTACTAGTAGTTAGTAGTGGGTAGCTACCTGTTGAGGTGGTACCAGTTGTCTGCTTTAAGTCTGTTGTTGCTGGTCGGTGTGTAGTTGTGCAGTTCCACGATCCGTGGTAAGAAGAACTTAATCACCTCAGCCGCTAGAACTAACAGAAACCAGGCCTACATCTAAAGCATGCGGTGATAACAACGTAACGTAACATGCAGTGATAACGAACCAACATAACATGCAAAAATAACTTGGACGCTGGATACGTGCTGAAAATGATTTAAACTAAAAATACTAAGCAACTGCTGCATAAAACAATTAAGGGAAAAAATGTGTCTTTGGTTAAGCAAATAATTTATTGCCATGTCCTTGCTGTGAACAGAAACCTGTGACTATATTTGCAAAGATCAGAGCGATCATAGACATTTGCGTATACAGTTACACATTGTTGCAACAGCGGATGCCCCCATTAATATTTCAAGCTAGGTCATTTGCATTCTCTTTTTCATTTGAATGCACTGTTTTTTTTTTGCACAGCAAACTTTATTTCACTAAAAAATCTGTGCTTTACTCAAATACATCAGAAATTATCTACAAAAAGAGGAAAAATGAGTGTAAACTTGAATTTAGAGTTGGGTATGGTAATAAGAAACACATTGTTTTCTGCCTTAACCACTGAATTCTTTATGGACAGCATAATGCCTCACAGGTTACTGACGACATGCCAGCGAGCGACTCATTGGCACTGCATTTGTACATCCTGCTGACCTGTCAGGAGCATATCAACTCTATAGGGTCGGTATGACGAGTGAATGCAGCCCTAGTGAGTTATTCGCATGCATCATGAAAACTAAATAAAGAGTGCATTATGCTGGGTTTAAAGGGTTATGATATACAAGGTTGGAACAATGGCGACCTGTTGCAGTTTGGCACCTGGGTAAGGAAAGGGTTATTGGCGTGACATTAGGAGTAGACGGTGCAGGGTGAGAGCGCTGTCAGTTTGGCACCGGTCCACATGAGTTAAAATAGCCACAATGCACTACGAGCAATCTGTACGATGAATACATGAATAAACCAGGAGGGATCTATATTACACGGCACTGGAGACCGCTCAGTGAGGAGTATAACACATTGAGCTGCTATAACACAGGGTGCTATGCCAATTTACCTTTACTTGTTTGGTGGCGTTGTGTTTGAATAAACATATTCTGGTTTTCTATGGAATTACTCTCAGATCATTTCACCGCATATCTGATGACTCAATTCAGCCTGCACCGACTACCTCTCTGTGACGTTACAACATGATGCTCAATAACACTTAAAGGCTGCATAGTTTTTTGATATGATGTTTCCTTTTTTGAACATCATGATGCATGAATGCAGGCTGGGTGAGTCTCCTTGCCAGAGCTCCATTGATGCAGACCCTTCGAGAGTGTATCAACCCCGGGTATCAACCCTGTTGGGTGGGCATGATGCTTTCATGCAGCCTGGGGATGCAGCCCTAGAAAATTGCTCGCACGGACTACATTCATACATCATGATGATAAAAGGCACCATGCATCAGGTCACTAAGCTGTCCTTAAGTTACCGACTTAAACTACATGTGGGTGACATTAAGTGGGACCATGCGTGTGATGCGGGGTTGACTCGGGCTCCCCGCGTGTCGCGTTACCTGTTCATGAGGCTCCAGTTGGCCTGTTTGGCGTTTACATTACTACACGACGGGTAATTGTGCATCTCCACGCCCGTCTTCAGCTTGAACTTCAGGATCTCTGCCATCAACACTGAGAACACCCAGAGGGAGGACACAGGTCAATCAGTGATAAGGGAGGGTAAGGAGAGAGAAGAGAGGTCAGTGAGAGTGAGAAAAAGAAGAGGGGTCAGTGAGAGAGAGAAGTGAGGTTAGTGAGAGAAAGAGAAGGGAGGTTGGGGAGAGAAAGAGAAGGGAGGTCAGGAAAAGAGAGAAGGGAAGTTAGTGACAGGGATGAGGGAGGTACTAGATGAGTGATAAGGGAGATCAATAAAAAAGATAAGGGAGGTCAGGGAAAGAGAGAAGGGAAGCCGGGAGGGAGAGACTGGAGGTCAGTGAAAGAGAGAGGGGAGGTCAGTAACAGGGAGAAGTCGGTCAGTGAGAGAGAATGGAGGTTAGAAAGAGACAGGGAAAGATACTGAAATAGAGAGAAGGGAGGTTGGTGAGAGAAGGGAGATCAGTGAGATAGAGTGAGGTGGTCTGGATAGAGGCTGTGTCTCACGACCTTGGGCCAATGTTTTTGTCTCTGACCAGGTGCCGTCTCTGACCGGGTGCCGTCTCTGACCGGATGCTACTTTGGGAGTTTAGTTATCTTCTACCAACAGCAGGAGGCTAATTATAATTACATAACAACTGCCATAAAGCTTTTACAAATCCTTATATATATGACTATAGGTTCAAATTTAAATTAAATTAAATGTTGACACCAGGTCAGAGACAGCACCCGGTCAGACGGCACCCAGTCAGAGACGGCACTCGATCAGAGACAAAAACATTGGCCCAAGGTCGTGAGACACAGCCTAGAGAATGTAGGACGGGGACAGAGGGAAGGGGGGTTAGGGACAGAGAGAAGAGACCTATGACAGAGAGAATGGAGGTCAGTGAGAGAGAAGCGAGGTCAATGATAGAGAGAAGGGAGGTCAGTGAGAGAGAAAAGGGAGGCTATGGAGAGAGAGAGGGGAGGTCCATGGGAGATAAAAGGGAAGTTAGGGGCAGCGAGGGAGAGGTCAGTGAGGGAGAGATGGAGGTCAATGAGAGAAGTGAGTTCAGTTAGAAAAGACGGGAAGGCTAGGGAGAAAGAAAACGGAGGTCTGTGAGAGAGAGAGAAAGGGGATCAGTAAGAGAGAAGACATGTCAGTGAGGGAGAGAATGGAGGCTGGGAGAAAGGGAAGGGATGTTAGGTACAGAGAGAAGAGCGGTCAATGTGAAGAAGGGAGGTCAGTGAGAAAGCGAAGGAAGGACAGTGAAAGACAGAAGGGAGATCAGCGACAGAGAGAAGCAAAGTGAGAGAAGGGAGGTCAATAAAAGAGAGAAGAGAGGTCTAGACAGAAAGAACAGAGGTTGAGGACAGATGGAAGGGAGGTTAGGGACAGAGCAAAGAGATCTATGGCAGAGCGACGGGAGGTCTATGAGAGAGAAAGGGAGGTCAGTGAGAGAGAGAAGGGAGGGCCCTCATGTTAGTGAGATAGAAGAGAGGTCATTGACAGGGTGGACATCAGTGACGGAGAGAAGAGAGGTCAGTGGCACAGAATGCTAATGCTATACAAGGGAGGTTACGCTCTTTAAAAAAAACCTTGTATACTGGTATAAACAAGAAAGTATTGGTTAGCAAATGTAGGTTATCAATAAGTTACTCGCTAATCAAAGATGACCTCAGATAACTTGGTGCTTGAAGATAGATCAAATAGATACAGTTGCTGTGCGAGGACCTTTAATACCCGGTACAATTTTACATCTGAGGTATCCCAAGAGACTAAGGGTGTGTTGATTTATTAGTTACAACTTACATGGCCCATGAGGGGAATTTTCGACCCCTCCTGTCGGGGGGGGGGGGGGAAGTGGTGGGCGTAAGAAATTCTGACCCCTCTTGAGCCTTGAGGGGGGGGGGGGTGTAAATGTTTGTACATGTACATTTGTGTAGCAAGTAGCAGGCCTACAAAACCTTCAAAGGTGGGGGGGCGAAAAAAATTCTGACTCCTCTTGAGGTGGGGAGGGCGTAAAAAATTCAGCCCCTTTTACACAAAAAAGCCAGCGCGATACTATAGTCTATAGAGTATAGGCGGGGTGCGAAAATTTGTTGGCGCCTTCGGCAAGGGGGGGTTGTCTAAAAATGTTCGCCGCTCAACGTGAAATCTCCCCACCCTGTTATTAATAAATGAACACTCCCTAATGGTCGCATTATTCTGACAGGTGCTAACAGAAGCCTAGGGCCTAGCCTAGGGCTAGGCTAGGCTAGGTCGACATCGGTGACTACTAGTTCATCTAATCTGAACTCGTCGATGCAGGCCGATCTGATGGGGCCATGTCTACACACAGTTTGTAGAGTTGAATGCCGCACAACTAGTTTGTAGAGTTGGATGCCGCCATAGGGGAGTGTTCATTTATTAATTACAGGGGGGGGTGGTGAGATTTTGCGCGGAGGGGCGAAATTTTTTTACGCCCCCCCTTGAGAGCGCGTGTAATGTTTCGCGCCCCCCTCGCCGAAGGCGCCGAAAAATTTTCGCCCCCCCCCCCTTTGAACTCTAGTAACGCACGGGCTTTTTGGCTAAAAAAAGGGGCTTAAATTTTTACGCCCCACCCCCCTCAAGAGAGGTCAGAATTTTTTACGCCCCCCCCCCCCTCAGAAGGGGTCGGAAATTTTTACGCCCCCCCCCCCCCAAACCCACCACCCCCCCCCCCCCCCCCCCCCTGTTAATAAATGAACACTCCCTAGAGTACCGTATAGTACTACTCTGTGATGCCGCACAACTAGTGACTACCCACTGACGGCCGGGTCTTGAGACTGATGGAGTGATGGCCCCACCACGGACAGTTGGCCCGGCGTAGCCCGGGCCGTAGCCGTAGCCTCAGGGGGGCGTAGGGAAGTGGTGGGGGATATCAACCTACCTACGCCGCTCTATAATCACAACATCTGCGCCCACAACTTACCTCCATCAGAGAAGTCCCTGGCCATGTTCTTCTTGGGTCTGGACAGAGGGATCTCGTCCACCCACATAAACAGTTTCTCCAGCTCCTCGTCGTCCAACTCGTGAATGATGTTGGTTTTGATGAGCTCGACGTCCGAGGCCACAGCCCCCTTCCCCGCCTTCCCTGGCGTGTCCCTCCTCCGGTTAGAATACATCCTGGCGCTGTTTACCGCAGATAGTCGATCATAGTCACACGGCTAGGTCCATCAGAAGATGGTTGGTGAGGTATAACCGCTTTAGACAGAACAGAGGAAGCCAGCTGGGTTTATTTACATCTCTCCGAGAGGCATTTCTCAAACTGTTGATTGGAAACACGACGCACGCTGATCCCGCAGTCACGGCTTTCGCTGGTTAGCCTACGCTCACCAGAAACAAGATACAGACTCAAGCCAAAAATAAAAATAGGCACCAAAAGAGCAATGAAATGGGGAAATAATGTCAAAATATTGCTTTGTTAACTATTGAGGAAAATAACAATTAAATAGACTGTTTTCCAAATAGCATTACTATCCAACCAGCTTTGAGTATTGTATTCACTGCACTCTGTAAAACGCCAGATGGCGCCACAAGCGTTTGTTATCCGGTGAGTACGCTTTTCCCTCCCCACTTTTCTTGCAATTCAACCACTCACACGGTATATCTATCAATATCAACCACAAAAACACGGCCTAGCCCACTGACACATTTATCTGAATAAATGGATGGTTAACCCTTAAACCCACAGGTCTTACTGCACGTGCATAACAGACAGAGTGCAATCGGGACAGGTACTCAGGTCTATAATACTATATATAGGGGCGCTGGGCCTTTAATTTCTATATCCAATTAGTGCAGGTGCCCCTCCCCCTAAAAAAAAATCGTAGAGGATACAAATGTATGCATAAATTATAATACAATCGCCCCAGAAATAAATAGACAATTCCGACATGCTACCACGGCTAACAGGTAATACTGAATAACATTGCTTCCTTTGTACCACTCCACCATGGGGCTCTTTTAGGTCTAATTGGCCTTCCCTTTAGCAAAGCTGTTTAGAAGCTGTTAACTAATTTGCAGCGAAGCTTTTTGTCATTTTTGTGAGCAACAGCGTTAGCCCTTTAAAAGAATAAGTCAATTTACCAGGGCATCCCTCTTAAAATGATGTTATATATGCAGCATCATAAGATTCATTTAAGAGAGAAACAATTTTAGCCATTTGTCATCAGGATGGGAAATTTCTTTGATCCAGGATTTCACGACGTTTGCCTTATATAATAATATTAGCATTCTTCTACCAGGCAAAAGTAAGCAGATTGTATTTAATTAGATGTCTTTCCTTCACTACTTCCCAAAGAGCAACATCCAAACACACAAGATATAATTTTATTTTTTTATTCTTACTTTTATTTGTTTTGTATTTCATCAATGATGTTGGCTCGGGCAGCAGGAGTCGGCCGCGAGCCCGGTGACATAACGATGACAGATGTACGAGACCCGCTCTGTGTAACCACGGTAACCTTTACAATAATACAGAATAAGGCAAGTCTCCCCACATAGTCCTCTCACACTGCTCACACTCAGTCCATGCTCTCCATGTGGCACTAGGCACCACTCAGTTAGGCCACACTTTTTCTTTGGGTTACAGACATCTTGAAAATATTCTCAAGTACGGGGGGACGATATAAAAAATTAAAAAGTGACCTTATTAATGGTCTGATTTACACGCTGTAAAAACTGACGTATAGCAATTGGAGTTTTACAATTTTATTTTTAGTGCATGAGTAAAATATACTAATGCAGTGAGACCGTAACCCAAAGAATAAAAAAAGTGTGGCCTTAGTACTGACTGCTGCTGGGAGACGGTCCCTGAGCTGACGGGCAGAACGTGAGGTGTCCCCCAGTGCCACACACAATGCCACTAGTCATCAGTTTCCAGTTTTAGTTATAATACAAGAACTGCAGCCCGCGAGGACAATTAGAGCTCCCGAGGACAGACAAACATAGCCCGCGCTGGACTAGATAAAGATGCGCTTAGTTCGGGGTGCAGTTTGCTTACGGGCCGCGTAAGCCCGAACCAAGTTGCTGAATACCACCACAAGCTGCTGCATCGGAGACACACGGCACATGGAAGATCTATCAGACACACTTTGGTCGTCTTGGGGGAGAGAATTCCGGCCGTCTAGTCGTACTAGTTGTATGAATCATGGAATGTCAGATATCTGCATCTTACTTGTGCTTGGTCTCACCGGACAGTTCGTCCCCCACTCCCCGCGCTCCCCCAGTGACATCAACACAAACACCCGTAACCCGCCCCGTCTCTGGTCACCCCCCCCCCCCCCCCCCCCCGTACAGAGCGGCACCCGGCAGCAGGGCCCCCATTAAGGTGAGTAGCACGTGTAGCGAGGCGTCCTACACAGACAACAATACTGGAATGTAAAGCCTTGACATACAGGCAGCGCACAATCCATGGCCGCCCGCACCGCACAAATCAGGGACTTTATATTTAATATAGAGTAGAATTATACCAAAAAAACAGGAATCTTTACAAAAATAACACTTGTATTATTATCATTATTATAGCACAGGGGAAGAGGTCTCCGTAGTAGAACGCAGGCATTTTAAGCACTCGGATTGAACACAATGTAATAAGCAAGTTTCAGATTTTATACCCCGCATCTCCCGTCCCGTTCCCGAACCCCGATCTATGCTGCATTCACACGTCTCGTGACCAGACACAGTTTTATCACTAGTTACGGTCAAACACCAACCACGCCGCGTCTCCTCTACAGTCGGAGTCAGACTAGTCACCACGAGTCAGCAGTCAGTCGTATCTCTCTCATTCAACATGTATCCTCCTCCCTCACCATACACCTCCCTCCCTCAACATACCCCTTAAGCCTTGGCATGCCCCGCCACTCACTAAGCCTTATACTTTGACCCTTTTTCATCTTGTAGAGTTTGTACCAACACACTCACGCCTTTCACATTAATACACCGCCATTCTCACCAACCGCAGAGTCAGTTACAAGACTCCAGGAGACATATCCACAAAACCCATTTACTGACATGGAAACGCTTCCACTCAGGAGGGGTATTTCTGTAGGAACTTACACAATCTCACATCAAAATCCAAATTACAAATGTGGGATTTTGTATAAGGAATGCATTTTAGAACATCAATCATGGACACTCAGCGAACTTTTGTTTTTTTGTGTAAATTGAACTCTTGAGGCTACTTAAAGCAGCCTCATGGTTCCCTTACGTGACAGTCCACCCAAATCCTGCCCGCGTCATCCATACACAGACGAGTCACATGGCACAGCAGCAGTCGTGTCTTTACCAACGAGAAGGCCCCGTCTATAAGCCAATTTGCTCCCCTCAAAAATAAGGGGGAGGGGGAAGGGGGGTCGACCTATAGGATGTGTATTAAATACATCAAATTATAGAGAAAAATCATCGCAAAATATTTTACATATAAGTTTAATTTTTTCTCTTTAGGAACAGGTCAGTTCATAGGCGGGGGTCGGCTTATAGGCGGGGTTTTCGATATTCAGCTTTTCTCAGCACTCGTCAACAATTTGGTACAGTTCATGATTTGTGTCTCTCCCTCTTTACACCACACGGCTACATACAGTCCACATCATACAGTCAGGGGCCTATTACAATCAACACACCCTCAGTTAGTTCATTCCTTAACTTGATACAGTTCTATACATGACTCGTGAGTTACCTCACACAAGGCGCACCGTGTGTTATAAGTATTGATGATGCACAGTGTCGTTGTTTCATCTTATTTACTATTGTATATCTCACCAGAGATCAGCTTATTACTATTGTACACGTTGTCTCCCATAGATCGGGCGGTGGTAACATACCAGACAAAGTCCACAGATGATTGAGTTGATGGGAGAAGGGTCAGGGGTTAGGGTGAGGAGGGCTGGTCGCGAGTCAAAGAGGTGGTGAGACGCAACGCTCCTCCCAAACAGATTGTCAACAAAACATGAGGAGAATAAATGGGAATTATTGATACTTAATGCTGGAGAATCAGGAGTTGAGAGCCAATCATCTTGTGTGTAACATATTATATATTTACATATTTATCCAGCGTCGTCGGGAGGTGCTGTATTTATATTTATATATCCAGACACTAAGTGTGGAAGCCTGTCCGCAGCTCTCGGCATTCACACCTCAAGTAGGCGTTCACACCTCAGTAGGCGGGTGTGAATCATCGCCCTGGGTGTTGTCACACCCGTCTCGCTCACACCTAGAGTACACACCGGGTGTTAACACTTCTGCTTCTGCCGTTGTCACCGTTGTACAAAGTCCACCGTGACTCGTTGTCCCCTGAGGTGGCCACCTGGTGGTGTAAGTGTGTGAGGTCTTATGGTGGCCCCTGGATGCGGCCCGGGTAGTGGCAACTAGTGGTGAGTCGACACACAAGGCGGCACGTATATCCCAGCTTTATATCACCAACACAAGGCGGCAGCACACCATACAGCAGCAGCAGCACCCCGACACTGTTATAGTACTCATTATGTCTCAGACCTCTCCCCGGTGGTGGTCATGTACACCCGGTGGTACTGACACCAAGCAGGGTGCCGCCCGGGGTGCTGGGTGGGTGGGTGGTCGGTGGCTGTAGGTGGGTGGGGCGTGCAGGGCAGGTTCAAGGCACAGCCCTCATGGCGCGTCAGCCTGCCCTCACAGTCAGAACCTGCCTCCTGC
Source organism: Harmothoe impar (assembly GCA_947462335.1). NCBI lineage: Eukaryota > Metazoa > Annelida > Polychaeta > Phyllodocida > Polynoidae > Harmothoe > Harmothoe impar. The sequence goes on from OX381707.1 coordinate 25,591,453, forward strand.
CACAGCCCCCCCTGCCGCTACACCAGCCCAGTCAGCCGCCTCACAGCGCTACTACAGCGACGTACAAAAAGTCCAATTGGTTAATTTCCTAAGGTACTACGGGGAGGGTGTGCTAGTCTTTGCTCTGGAACAGGTAGAGGTTGTTGGTTGCGGCTACAGCGATGATGTTTTCTTGTGGGTGCCATGCGGTGTGCAGGATTTTCTTGTTGAAGTCTAAGCAGTCTACACTAATGTCGTCCCTTTTCCTCTTGGCTCCTGTACACACCACGCGCCGTGGCTTTAGCACAGTCTTGGGTTTCATGTTCTCTCGCGAGGCTTCTAGCGTCACGTCGCGTTTTGTCTCACGGTCAAACATCCGGAAGAAGTTGTTGTACGACCCTGTCATGATGTGTCTGTGTGCGACAAACAAACAAGTCATCAGTATAAGTTTTTCATGAATTTATCCAGGGTTGCCACTGACAAGGTAGTTTTAAATTCCCAGACTTTCCCTGACGTAATATCAAATTTCCCTGACAATCGCGACATAAACCCCATGTTTTTAAATGCCCTCCAACTATGAATATGCACTCGTATAAAGTTATCTTCTACTCAGCGAGTGGTCATTATCAAACAACAGGGTTTTTTGTGTATCGCATGCGCGCAAAATCTTTGCCTCCTCCTCCTTGAGGATTTAGATTTTTTCTCCATTAGAATCATGGTAAAATAGACTTTTTGAAAGAAAGCAGGTGACTTTTTTGGGCATTTCAATGATTTTCCCTGGCAAAATATTATTTTCCCTGACATTTTCAGAAAATATCATTTTCCCTGACATTTTGCTAAAAAAATCTAAAATTTCCAGACATTTCCCTGACCTGGAACAAAAAATATTTTCCCTGACGTTTTCCCTGACAGTGGCAACCCTGTTATCATACAGATATGTACCATAATCATTCCTGTGTGTATTAAATTCACGGACCAAGTGGCCTGAATAAGCGCAGGGGTTTTAAATAAGGGCAAGGTAAACAAGGGCATAATAAATATGCCCTAGGCACAGGTCTTGTAATGGGTGCAGAGTAAATGGAACGGTTGAAATGAATAAACACAGGTGCACTTATTCAAGCCACTACAGTACTTGTCATAAAGGTCATAGGTTTCGAGAGGGTGTTGGCCTGCGTGAAAACTTGGCCTGAGACTCCTGAGCAATGAAAGTAGGGCAATATCCCTGAAACGGTCATGGCTTATCCTGAACTCCCAATATATTTGTGTTTATTTAAATAATAGAGGGTAGTAAGAAAGCTCTATTTTAAGAGGTTAGTCAGGAACCCAGCACATGTTCTGTGTCTGTACCATGGATGAGCTAAAACTAAATTCCTATATTCAAATGATCAAATCTAGAGCAGATGTTATCTCAAGCAAATCAAAGTAGCTTTCAATATCATTTCGCTATCAGGTCTGGCCATTTATCGAATGATCAAATCTAGAGCAGATGTTATCCCGAGCATATCAAAGTAGCTTTCAATATCATTTCGATATCAGGTCTGGTCATTTAACGGTGGTATTTCCACCGAACACAAGAGGAAAATAGCACTGTATTAATCTCTCATGATGAATTTTGCAGCATCAATTTTGGCGCTCGCCCAAATCTTCGCCATTGTTTTTAACACAGAAGGTGTCTGGACCACACGGCAGTACAATTAGCCCCCTCAGGTGCGGGTCGCGTCGTCTTTTTATGCGCAGCGCTAATTAGGGCAGTTTAATTAGGGCCATGTGACCTTTGTAGCGACTCCCGACCGTCAGTGAGCCATCCATTAGCAGACGTGTGCATGGTAATTACCAAGAGGCAACGACACGGGATTACAAACCTGCCTCTCCAGCTAACTAACAAGTACTGCACGCCTGGCATTACAGTCATAAAGCTAACTGACAAGTACTGCACCCCTGGCATTACAGTCATAAAGCTAACTGACAAGTACTGCACCCCTGGCATTACAGTCATAAAGCTAACTGACAAGTACTGCACCCCTGGCATTACAGTCATAAAGCTAACTGTCAAGTAGTGTGCGCCTGGCATTACAGTCATAAAGCTAACTGACAAGTACTGTGCGCCTGGCATTACAGTCATAAAGCTATAGTCAAGACCGGAGAATTTGGCGAAGCCGCCAAAGAGAAATTTAATTGATAAAACTGTAGGGGGTCATTTGGTGAGTGTAACATTCTCAACAGGGGAGCATCTCTAAATGTCTGGTGGTCAGCTTTATTACCTCCAGGGTCCCATCACCACCATAAATGACCACCCAAACTCCAGGGTGTGCCATTAAATCCTCAGAAGTGGTAGAGCCATATAACCCCAATCACATTTTGAAGGTCTTGTTAAACTAGTATTGTAAGATGGTATCTAATGGTAATATGTTAACACCTATCAAGGAGCATTACAACCTCTCAGTGGGGAGTTTCCCCAAATTCTCCGGTCTTGACTATAACTGATAAGTACTGCATGCCTGGCATTACAGTCATAAAGCTAACTGACAAGTACTGCATGCCTGGCATTACAGTCATAAAGCTAACTGACAAGTACTGCATGCCTGGCATTACAGTCATAAAGCTAACTGACAAGTACTGCACCCCTGGCATTACAGTCATAAAGCTAACTGTGAAGAATTATGTGCCTGGCATTATGCTCATACTGGCACATATCGCACTGAGTTGCCATCATTTGGAGTCCATTATACCCAGAACCACATAGATATATTATATACCGTAAATTCCAGTATCTCACTCACACCCGGACTTTGGAAGAACCCTACATAAACTGCACCAGGTCTGAAAATTGTGAATTTGGTACTATACTTTACACCAAAAATCCATTGCATTACTCGTATAATTAAATACTGTATAATAACCCTAACTCACCTGTCATTGCCGCTCCATGCACATTCAAACTTGTCAAAGATGCAGTCGTTCTCGTAGAGTGCGCATAGCTTGGAGCGGAGGTACTCGTGTACCTGGTAGGTCTCTATGGGCTTGGTGTCCATGTGCAGGTCCCACACCTTCACAGACAGGTAGTCCCGCGTGATGAGGTAACGACCGTTGTGCGAGAACTTCACGTCTGATATACTCGAGATAATCTCTGAGAAGAAACTACGATTCGTGGGGTCCTCTGGCTCTTCAAACACTGCAAGGAAGAGGTAGGATTTCAGTCAGACTTCTGGTGTGCAACATTAAGATTGAAAATCAGGATGACAATACTCAAGGTATATAAAAGGGAAAGACTTTTAAGTTGGGTGTACAAATTTCACATACAAAATGATCATTTTTACGTCTCAGAAAAAGAGTACAAGCGTGGACCATTTTCTTCCGTCTTGACTTATCTAGTATACACAAAGTAATTTAAAGAAATCAAATCTCGTTCAAATTTCGCTCTCCTTTCTCTTTTAAGTTGCAAGTGTCATGTAAAACTTTATCAAGAAATCCATAATACACTACATTTTTAGCATGTTTTCAAGAAGTGAGTGTTACTTACATTTGGCGTGTTGGTCGCAGAGGGCCTGAGAGCGCATATCACATAACCTAATGGTGCCTTTACTACTGCTATATACAAACACGTTACACTGCTCCGGGTGGAACTCGGCCGCTGTGATCACCTCCGTCAACTCCTCCATGTTGGCCGGTTTAATATCTACTATATCTGGGACTCGGTTAAGGACAAAAACACAACACCTGATCTGGTAAGCTATTCAACCCCTTAAGAGCTAATGCCAAGTCTAGAGGTGCAAACCAACAGTACATGTTATAGGGTTCCTAAGATGCCTCAACTTAAGCCTAGGTGTGGGTTAGATACTTTACAGTAGCAGGGCTATCACGGAAATCTAATATTGAAATTCCCAGCTTTTTCCTCATCAAAATTCCTTATTCATGTAACTTTGAAATAATTTCGGAAGAAAGTGGGGATTAGAAGCCAGTGAAGATGGGTACAATTTTATGTAAATGGTAAATTTTTATCAGTCCCTTTTTCCTATACACCCCAATGAAAAGTAGTTTAAACCCCACATGTTGGTACCCCGCATGTTGGAGAAGTGAGGCTGGGAGGGGTACTCAACGCTTTCATACCACGCCTGGGACTTAAATTCCTTAGTCAATGACATGAAATTTCTATATTTATGTACATCTTGGTAGAAAGGATACTAAAGCTCTGGTCTGTGATCTCTAGGTGCCACAGGTTAATCCTTAGGTCGTCAGCCGACATGTATGTCTCCTGGTCGCTGTTGACCGATATGGAGTTGATGTGGTATGTGTGTGCGTTAGCGAAGGTGCGGCGGGGGCTTGCCTCCACCATCAGCTCCATGGGTTTGAATGTGGGAACCCTGAGGCCGGTGATGCAGGTGGGGTCCCGGAGCATGCCCACGTCGTCCTTCAGGTTGTAGCCCTCCGGCCGCTTGTCGCGCTCAGACACCTTCCACAACTTTATTGTCTTATCTGCAAGCAGGTGAGATATTTAATACATTTACATTTACTGTGAAACATTGCATACAGAAGCTACCTTCTAAACACGGAAATGAGAACCCCAGGGCGTTTTTCAAAGTAAACTACAGTACCAAATAACCTCTTTTATATACAGATTATACTCTATATAAGATTTCCGCATACTCATGGTGCAGCCTATACGCTCGGTAGTATATATCAAATTTGCTCAAGTTTGGCATTCCAAACTCCCAGGATGAAAGGAGGCGAGGCACTTTTAGCTAAATTTAAACATTGAAGCACAATCGCTCGAGAGGTCCTCTTTAAATGAAAATGTTGGTTGTCCCCGCACTGACTGAGACTTTGAAACACGTACCGTTAGTGGATAGCAGGAAGTGTGCCGGGTTCACTCTCCGCAACCAGCGGATTTTGTTGATCTTCTCTTCGATCTCCAAACTCTTGAGGTAGTCAAACTCGGGCTCGTGGCTCTGGAAGGTGCTGTAGACGTTGTACTCCCCACGACGAGGCAGGCTGTTCTCGCCCTGTAAAACAAACACCACACGTCAGTCAGTTGTCTGGTGTGTGCCGCCATTTGGCCAAAAAATGGACTTTCGGTAACATGCCGGAGAAAAGCTTAAAGGAGGATTGAAATTTTCTTCATGAATATTTTCTCTCTTTTTCAATGACATAAATGATATCACCAAATTTCGGAATTTCCGAAAATGCCCAAAGAATTAGCGTCAGCCTATTTAGCGAGGTAGAATTGGGTGACCGAAAAACACCTTCTTATGCCTAACTTGACCAGCAAGATCTGTCAGATGGATATCAGTTGCACAAAATGAATAGGAATTCTACAGTGAAAGCTGTGGCATTATTTCACTGTCTAAAATGCTTATGCTTGTGGCCTATTATGTTACACATCTATTGAATTTTCATGCAGAAGGGAAAACCTTTTTAGTTAAACTCAAGACTTGGCAAAGGGCTGAGGAATACAGTGAACCATAAGGCACTAGAACCACAACCGATGCTGTGTAAATTGAAGCACGAGAGAGCAGTTATCGCAGCTTCTTTCAGATTTAGTCCTTAACCCTTTAAGGGCCGCACTGTGCTTGAATGCAATATCCCTCTGGTCGTCATGACGCATCCATGCAGCCTTGGCAAGCTCATTCAAAACGGCTGCATTCATGCGTCATTGCCACAAATGGCATAGTGCATTATACAAGAGCACTGTGCAACCCCAAACGGGTTAACCCTTGGTGGATGCATGTCGCTAAAAGATGACATGCAAGCAACTCACTAGTGCTACATAGGTGCATGATACCGACACAGGGCTGCATTCATACATCTTGACGAAAAAGGGCATCATGCATTTATGCGTTATGCCGTCCTTAAAGGATTAAAGGACTGAATCCGAATGAGGCTGCGTCTTCTGCTGCCGTTCTCGTGCTGGTTATTTTTATATTTACGGTAGTTGTGGTTGCTGAAACAGACTGGCCACTGGAGCAGTCAAAACGAGTCGAACAGCAAGGTGTTTCATAAAAAGTTTCTGCTTTATATTAATACTCTTATTTGAACCTATGTAAAATTCTTTATCTAAACCTGTTATTTTTGTGTGTGGTGCAGAACACCATAGCTCAGGACTGAGACTGAGTGACTCGTCTATAATGCTACCGTCCCGGACTACATAAAACACATGAATGTAACGGTAAGGGGGATATGGGTTTTCCTTCCAGATGGCATCCTTTTACGAGTGATACTTTTTTTTAACCTTGCTTCCTCACGCTTGGAATCCTTTCATGAGCATTACTTTTTATGCCTGTGAATTCACTGGCCAATGACGTGCCTCTACATGGGTAAAAATCGACACGGGCGACACGGCCCTTTTAGGACCTTTTAAAAATCGACGGACACAGGAAAATCGGGGATAAAAATCGACCCACAGTGGGTTTTCTCTTTGTTCTTATATGGCTAAAAATCGACACAATGCCACTGCCCTACTGCTAAAATTCGACCTGGCTACACGGTCAAAATTGCGGGTACCCATGTAGAGACACAATGACCCCGCTAGTATTTCTTGGATTACATTAATCTCTTTCGTATCTTCATAGTTGCAGTATGTGTTTGGTGGGTACAGGAACTCTAGCTTGAGTTACTGTATGGTATATTCGCACAAGTCTATGAATAAAGTACCTGGGGATTCGTTTAATACTATATTGATTACCAAAGGTCTAAGCTCTTTGAAGACAGCGTAGCACTTTAATGCAGTATGACCTTAGGGATTGGTCATTTTTTAACAACAGGTTGGGGGGGGGGGGGTAGTGAGTAGATGAGGTTCTTACCGTCTGGTCGCGCTGGAAGATGACAACCCGTCCACCCTTGTCTCCCGTGGCCAGCAGTTCACCATCGTGACTGAACTCCACGCACGAGATGATGTCAGCTGCAATGGTGAAGGAACATGGGGTAAATATTAGTCAGCACAAGTTAATAGTGAGTAGCTCCGATGCATTCTGCGTTCTTTGCTGATGAGATTAAAAATATACTTTAGCTTTATATTTAAATCTACTAGTATTTTGAATAGTCATATCTATCACGGTATTCACCATAACCCGCAATGTCTCTTTTGGGGGAAACTACGCTGAGGTGTGGATTGGTAGCCAGAGTCGGGAGCTATTCTCAACTAGAGCAAACTCAAAAGCATTCATTGTCCTTAGTTTGAACCCAATCCTCTCTTCATTTTAAAAAAATTCTTTTTCAAGACTAAGGCCACCTTTTTTTGATAACTTGGATTACGGGCTTTTGGCTCCAAATTTTTGGAAGGGCAGAGGCAAAAAAAAAAAAAAAAGCTGTCCTACGGGGGGCACCAGATCACAAAATTTCCCGAAGGACAGAGGCAAATAAAAAAAAAAAAAAGGCTTTGAAAATCTCATTTCTGGGCAATCTAGTGAAGATATATTGAGAATTATCCCCAATCTGAAAGGCCTCATTTTACTTTTTGCTGGTCAACATGTCCTTTTTTTTGGGGGGGGGGGGGGGGGGGGGAAATTTCCAAAAAAATCTCGGAGGGAAAAGGTAAAAAAAAACAAAAAAACATTTTTTTTTTTTGCAAAATGCCAAAAATCTCGGCGGCGGATCCGTAATCCAAGTTATCAAATTGAAACGGCCTAAATATGGTAATATAAGAGTCATCTGGTTCTATATCAGAAGTTTCCTTGTGCTGCTAAGACCGGACACCCTATGGACCCAGGGTTGCCACTGACAAGGTAGTTTTGAATTCCCTGACTTTCCCCTGACATTTCCCTGACGTTATATCAAATTTCCCTGACAATCGCGATATAAACCCAATAATTTTAAATGCCCTCCAACTATGAATATGCTCTCTTTTTAAAGTTATCTTCTACTTAGCAAGTGGTCCTGTGTATCGCGTGCGTGCAAAATTTTACCCCCTCCTTTTTGAGGATTTAGATATTTTTCTCCCTTAAAATCTTAGTAAAATACAGGCTTTTTTCAGAGAAAACAGGTGACTTTTTTTGTATTTCAAAGATTTTCCCTGACATAATGTTATTTTCCCTGACATTTTCAGAAAATATTATTTTCCCTGACATTTCGCAAAAAAATCTGAAATTCCCTGACATTTCCCTGACCTGGAACAAAAAACATTTTCCCTGACAGTGGCAACCCTGGGACCGTGTACACAGCAGCACATACCAGCCGACAACCCTGGATATTGATATACAGCAGAATGACATATTACAAGTAGGTCAGCCACCGATAGTACATCAACCCGGACACACCCTCCCCCTGCGTGGTGCTCCTTGCCCTGTGTACACCGAGATACATTGATCGGTGCAGCCTTGTATAGTCAATGCTGATAGTTAGGGAGTGGGCGGGGTTGAAGGAAAATGTTTGGGGGGGGGGGGCACTATTTTTTACAAATTTGACTGACATTGCAGGGGTAGACACTGTCTGGGCCCGTAGTTTTCAGACTATTTAGCTTGCTACGGGTCAGCCTACATGCCAGTTTTTACGTCTTGTGAATCGGACCATTATTAAAGCTTCTAGAGAGTAAAACATTTTACTGTAGGCCCTAAGAAATATCCGGGCCCACAGCATTAATCCTGGGCCCACAACTTTCAGAAGCTGCGGGCCCGGGTGGCCCATCGTCTAAAATGTTAGTGTCTACCCCTGCATTGAACTGACTTCTACCTGACAAATAATTCTTTCAACTGACACGTTAAATACAATAAAACCGTAATTTGCCGCACACAACCCACATTTTGTGTATACCTGTACCCAGAAATCATTGTAAATCTACCAAGAAGTCAAATAGTGCATTCTGGTAACATTTTGAGAATTTGTTCAAAATTCTTTTATTAACCGACTTTTAACTGACATTTCCTCAAAATTTAGAAAAATAACTGACACAATATGACAATTTCTGTTTAAATCCTAGCTGACAGGAGAAGGCAACCTCGGCTTCCCTTCAGTTAATACTACATATCACTTCTGTTATACCTCGAAGCACTAAGTCATGCAACTAGTTTTCCTGACTTTTTGCTACAAAATGTCAGATTACATATCGCAAAAATATGCCTTATTGCTTAATCTTAGCATCCCCCCCCCCCTCCCGAGGGCACCACAGGTGCCTTGGCTGCAGTGTTGCCAAAATCTTTTGAAGTACACAGGCCAATGTGGCCTGTGTCGTGAGATCTTACACATTTGCCTTTTACACAGGCCACATCGAGCCATATATATTTATGTGATATAGCGAATTTCATCATTTATCACATTAATTAATACAAATTGCAATGATTATCTAATAATGCTACTAAAAATGCTCAAATTCATTGAAAAAATACTTTTAACACTTGCATGGACCTAGCGCAGCTTCTAGTACGAATATTTGAAAAACTCTTTCACTTTTGGAGAGCTGACATCATGGCCGGCCATTCTGGCCGTTGTGCAAGAGCCTCACATCGGCCATTAAGATTCTACATCGGCAAAAGCCGATGTGCCGATGTAATTTCGGCAACACTGATTGGCTTCTTCGGAACATCAGTTCTCCTTCACAGCTGGTAAGTTATTCAGATAACTATCTATATTAATGAGCATGAATTAAATTTCTATTAGTGTCATTATTATGTCTATTTCTAAATATTACAAACTAGGGACAGCACCTGTCATAAACTGGCCATTTCGCTCCTGCTTTAGTCTGCTTGGCCTCCTAAGTCTTGACTGGGCCTCCAATCTATCCTTTTATACATGCACCTGGTCCCAACTGCTCCCCAAGGTGGGCAAGTCTAACAGCTAATACCTGCGGTCAAACAGTTCCTGTCTGAGTCCACTTTAAGTTATGTATGAAGGGATCTTTCCTTTGCCAAGTCTAATAAATCGTCTAAGCCAGACAACGCACAACCTTCAATGATGCATGATACAAGATATAATGTGACAGGTCTCACGTCGACAAGTTCAAGTTCAAGTGCAAGTGCAGAAGTAGTTTATTGGTAGTATCCAGACAGAGGCACAATCACGTGTTCAATGTGTTCCCCTCATCATCGTTCTGGCCTGAGGTCTGTCCCTGTCTTTACAGACTACCCTCACAATATAATATATAATCCACTCACACGCCAAGACAAACCATTCCACTGTCAGGCCAAATCAAACAAGTCACACCACAGCTCTCTGTCTACTGTTTAACCCTTGAAGGACGGTATAGTGCTTTTAAAATTAATGCACTATGCCCTTTATCGCCATGATGCAAGTAACTCGCCAGTGCTGCATTCAGGCATCATGCTGATCCTATGGGGTTGAGACATGCACCAATGCAGCACCAGCGATTTACTCGCCAGGGCTGCATTGGTGCATCATGACAACAAATCACTGTCAAATGTCATCTTTTAGCGACATTTGTCATGAAAGGGTTAATATTAGATGCTGTCAATGGACTTTGTCTACCTCTTTATCATGGAAGTCCACTAGTCTAGCTGAAGTCCACACTATATGATAGTGTAATGTATTTTAATACTGAGCCCGCACAAAGGTCATGTACTGCTTTCTCAATTGGATTTCAAGGAATTGTTGTCGATCTCACGCACTGGTAACTCTTCTAAGATTAGATTAGATTATTGTATATTATTATATTATACCAGTAGTTTTCAAACTAAAAGAGGTGGCAATGTCCAGGAATGTAATTTTGATCTGATTTTTCAATGAAAGTAATGTAACATCCCCCCGACCAACACACACACCTGTTGATGACCAATTTTGGATGGGAAATCATAAACTAGAAATCACATACATAGGCCTACTTTTCAGTTTTCACCAGTCCAGTCTCTGGTGGACAACATGCTGGATACAAAATCGGCTATATAACGGATTAGGTCGCCTACAGTTTGCATGTAAAAAGTGGAATCACAATCCTAGAAACGGAATACCTCCAATGTATTCGTCACATCAGGAAGTTAATTTCTAGCATAAACTAAGTCTTTTCCCTCATTTCAAGTTTTTTTAGGTCACAAAGAGGACCTTTATTTCGTTAATGTATTGCATGATCTGGGATAATATCCTTAATCAGTTTAAACAAGTAATTAACGAAATAAAAGGAATTATCTTATCCATGTTAGTTCAGGTTTAATTACTTCGGTTTAGATTGACTGTGTATCCTTTCTATATACTACTACCGCTATAGGTCGCCCTAAACAGGGTTCCCACAAAAATTTCAGATTGAAATTCCATGACATTTCCATGACATTCCATGACAAAAATCTCAATTTTCCATGACATTTAAAACATTCTTGTGGGGGTCGGGGGCCTTGGCCCGAGAAATTTTCTTAAATCAAGAAAGCAAATGGGAGATTTCTAGGAGATTTTGTCATATTAATTCCATTATTTTCATTTTCCATGACATTCCATGACACATGGCAAATTTTTACAAAATTCCATGACATTCCATGACTTTCCAGACAGCTTTCAAATTCCATGACATTCCATGACTTTCCATGACATGTGGGAACCCTGCCTAAAGGTATTTTATAATTAGGTCGCACTGGATTTTAGGTCGCACACCATCAGTTTACCTTGAAACCCCCAAAAATTCCAACCCCCTATTTTTCTATTTGTTAGGCCCCATAAGGAAAACCCTTTCCCCCGGGATTCCTTTCCCTGGAATGGTTTTAGATTGAATGGGTATCCTTCCTATATACTACTACCGCTATAGGTCGCCCTAAAGGTATTTTATAATTAGGTCGCACTGGATTTTAGGTCGCACATCATCAGTTTACCTTGAAACCCTCAAAAGTTCCAACCCCCTATTTTTCTATTTGTTAGGCCCCATAAGGAAAACCCTTTCCCCCGGGATTCCTTTCCCTGGAATGGTTTTAGATTGAATGGGTGTCCTTCCTATATACTACTACCGCTATAGGTCGCCCTAAAGGTATTTTATAATTAGGTCGCACTGGATTTTAGGTCGCACATCGTCATTTTACCAGAAGAACTACATAGTGGGTCCCTTTCCGTTTATTTACTATAGCATTCCACTTTTTACTTCAATCTGCATCCAAGGCACTATGTAGGCGACATTGGCTTTGAGGGCGACCTAATCCGGTAGATAGCCACAAAATCTTGTGTTTAGCACATTAACATAATTCTTTAATACAGAAATTCAAGGAGAAAAATTGCAGGAATGTATGGATAACGGGCCGTAGTATACATACTATGTAATATAGCATTTCTGTACATCAATAATCATAAATGTCATCCCTAATGATCAGATATATTGAATATATCTGATATATCTGATCATAAGGGATGACATTTATGATTTCATTTAGACAATTTGTCCAATAGTTTGGGGGGGGGGCATCCCTGAGATGTTCATTCAATATATTGGAAAGCATCATTGCATAGATCTACATGTACATTTACCTGAACCTGTTTTAGTGTTTAGACTGAACGGCTAAATAGTAGTAAAAGCCCAGTGTTTCGTGTCTGAGCCAACTCCATTTGCACATAGTGACATAGCAGTATATTTTAATCAATACTTATTTATTCTATTGAAGTCAGCCTAGATCTAATAGTTATGTTACTTTTGGTATAAACTGTGTCTAGAAACAGTGATACACCCTCTGACAAAAAGAAACCCTTTGACAGACTCAGCAGATCTAGACTAGACTAGAGTTCTGTCAAGTCAGTAGGACTATTACCACCTGTCACTGATTCAGTCGGTGACACTGACAGTTGAGTTTGACAGTTGTACACAATCCACAAACAAAGGTTTCCGTGTCTCCGATTCTACACCATGTGATACATTTCTACAAACACAGAATGACATATCGGCACCGACTGTCACCCTTTCTACGTCTAACTGTACGTCTCTGACGGTTCCAGTGGATATCTAATCTTGATAAATTTTCTGGTGGCAGTTCTCGGCTTTGTCCTAGATCTGAGATTGTTATGTTTACTGAGCTGTCACAACGACCAGATGTCAGGTGACGATATTTGTATAGTTATGGGGGTTTCTAGGTGTCGTTATGACCAACATTGACCAGAATACACAAACTGACGTGCACTTGTTCCATTTCTACATTTAATTTATTTGTATCTTGGCGAGAAGGAAGCCATAACGTCCGCCTCCCTCCCGCCGGCCAGTTCCAGCCATTTTGATAAACAAACTCACATAATTATACACATGACGTCATGCTATCGGCACGGGTCGGGGAGATTTCTAATCGGTCTGATAAACACTTTGTGCAGATTTTCTGCAGACAAAACCGACAGAAACAAAACAAATCTAAACACGGAAGACAAGCCAGGTCCGGGAAGGGGCCCGAGTCGATTTCCGCAACATAAATAAGCCGGTGTCGAAGACAGAAAGATGGACTCACCCTCAGTGACATCTTCCTCGATGGTTCCCTTTACTTGAGAAAAACACCACTGAATCTCTCCGCCATTGCCTGGAAATAACAAAAACATTTCGTTGTAGAAACAATGCAACCTTTGACAACTGTCAATCATCTGACAAGTGGGTTTCAATGGGACCCGGCATGGAACGGGCGGATAGGCCGCTAAACAAGTGTCCCAAAATGGTGCCTACCTGCCATGGCCATAGAAAATAATCGGCGCAGAGGCCTCGGCGAATATTTCCTCTTAGCGGGAACACTTTTTAGAGCTGAAATGTCGATGTTATAACGGCGATGGCGTCCGATTTGGACACCCGCCCTCCCCGATAAACTCAATCCAAGATGGCTACCACAGATCGGTGACGTCACAACGTGACGCATGCCGGGAGGCGGAGCGCGGGAAGCGGCGGCGTTTGAGTTGGCGCCGCCCGGGTTGGGCGCGGGCCGCGAGAAGGGGGATGCCCGGGGATGAGTAGGGGTACCCGGGTGGCCGGGGAGTGGTCATTTAGCTACCCCGGGTTAGCAATTAACATAGGAAGAAGCTGCTGGAGGGCCCGCTGCATGGGGTGGGGGTTGTTTGGATGAAAAAAACAAACTTCAGCTGTTCGGTAGGCGGGGGATGGGGGGAATTAGGCCTAGGCATACCTATCCAGGGCCGGGATCCAGAGCTACCCAGATCCGATTAAATTAGGTAAGGGGGTGTTCATTTATTAATTACAAGGGGGGGGGGGTGAGAATTTTACGCCCCCCCCCCCCCCACTCGAGGCATGGAACGTTTTTCACCCCCCCCCCCCCCCCCTCGCCGAAAGCGCCGAAAATCCAACAACAACAACCCCACCCAACCATCCCACCCCACCGCCCCCCCCCCCCCGACTCTAAATAATGACCACTCCCTATCTCAGGGGGAGGCCCGGGGGCCGGGGGGTTAAATTTTAGACCTAGGTCTATTCAAATGCTGAGAATCTTGATATTAAGAGCTTTGTGAATTCAAGCTTTATGGGTAGGGGAAGATGGGGGAATACGGGACACCTAAGGGTTTTCATGCAATTTCTGCCCCACTGGTGACCATAATCAAAATATCTTTTTTACCTACATTTTAAGCATTCCTCTTTTGTATTTAATTGTGTTGAAGAAAAATTTCCTCAAACTCCCTAAGGTACAGTGGTTGTAGTTAATAATTTCAAAGATTTTGTGACCCGTATACCCCACGGTGGGGTAATACGGGTCGCCATTGTGGGGTAAGATGGGACGGAAAAGTAATCTCCAGTGAAAATGGCCAAATATCTTTCAAGCATGAATGGAACTCTTTGAATGAGCAGCCTTTGGGATACCTTAACAAAATATATGATGATTTAAACTGCCCCAAGACATTATATAGATACTTTGTTACCTCAATTAGCACTATATGCCTATTCCTGTCCAGAAAATTTGTCAAAATATAAAAGAATTAGCAAAATTTGGCAAAAATGGAGTGTTTAAATTGTTGCCATGGTAACCAGGATGTCATGATATGCCCAAAACCCTATCTAGTAGATAGGGCTCCTATATAGCTTTAATTCAAGCTATTTTGTGACCATTTATGTTAAGATGCACACTAGAAATGGCAAAAATTGTGAGTTGTCGTTTATGTTCAAATTGACCTGGAAATCTCTTGTATTTTCATGCCGCCATTTTGGAAAATGGCCGCCACACAAACCATGACCATATACAAATTTAAAACATGAAAAAAAATATCGCTAAGAAGTAAATTTATTTAGATATCTTGAAAAATAGGAGCGTCTGCAAAGTCCCTCTTTCATGTGGAAGGTTTAAATAAGGTAAATAGCTTAACATTTTTGTAGAAAAAATATATAAAAATTGCCATAGGGATTGCCTTTGACCCGTATTACCCCACCGAAAAATGGGGTTGGGGTAATACGGGACACCACATAAAAAGTGGTGTCAATTCCTAGACACTTCACAGATAATAACCAAACCATAATTAATTTTTTAACCTATTGGGTGTTTTATCCTTAGCAGCTGAAACCAGAAAAAATATTACCATTTTGCTCAATCTAGGAGCTTACAAAACTGATAATGTGTCTAATTATGCTTTACTAAGCAAGATGTCAGACCTATATATTTCAGGTATTCAGTTTTATTTTCCCCGTATAATTCATATAATAATTCCTCCAACCACTTAATAAATGCTGCAATATATATGACCTGATGCCTACCTATTATTGTAAAACCAAAACTTAGTTCTTAGTGTTACCTTTCAGTAAGAAATATCTGTCTGAAATGAGAGTGTCCCTTATTACCCCATGACCCGTATTACCCCATCTTCCCCTAGGCCTACATTTTCTTTCATCATTGAACAGTTAGGCCTATCTATAGGCCTAGGCATACAAATAGCCAAATGAATCATTCTGTAAAGTGTAGGCCTAAATGACTCACTCACCCCACGCTTCATACAATGTAGAATGCCCTTTCAGGATTTATCACTGTTTATAAATAAGGCCAAAAAAAAGAGGTTTGTTTCAGGTAACATGGGCAGAAAATGTAGGGTCGGTAGGTCCGACGACCCGAAAATTGACCAAAATGTGGTAAAAATACGGAAATTTCTTCAAAATTGCACAAAAACCGTAGGGTCGGCCCTGTTTTGATAGGGTCGGTCGGGTTACCTGAAACAAACCTTTATTTTTTTGTTGGCCTAAGGGAGTGATCAATTTTTAACACAAGGGGTCAAACTATGTCTGCCATGCACCCAACCCCCTGCAATGGGTACGAAATTGTCCTTTCATGCCTAGTAACACACAGGCTTCTCACCGGGCTTGTCACTGAAGACAGGTGAAATCTTGGGAAGAAACCCTCCCCTCCCCCAACTGGGGTCATGATTTATTGCCCCTGCCCCCAGTCAGATGGTAAACATTTTTTTACCAGCCCCCCCCTCCCTCACTCCCTTTAGTCATAACCAAATGTAGGGTGTCCAGGTTTAATGCATAGGGTAGGTAGGGGTCTATAGGCCTAGGGTAGGGTAGTCCGGGGAAGGTGGTGTAGTGTTTGCCAATAGGGGGCGAAAGCCTACCCGTTTACTTTCAGTTGTGCAGGTGATTTAAACCCTCGAATCAGGACAGGAAGCCACGGCGCGGTACGTATTAGGTATGGGGCCTTGCAGAAACTTGCAGATTTCTTCCTCCAGAAGAATCCCTTTTATAAGGCATTCAAGGGTACTACAGGGGGAATGTCTGACACACAAACGTATGAAAGGATTTCCAGTAGAGATGTCTATTTGCGGAGAATTAATATTTTTTCCAAAAACTCCCATAGCGTGACATCGCTTCCTGTCCTGATTCGAGGTTATTTCAACACCCGTTTTTTGCGTGGCATCGGGTTACTTTCGCCCCCTATTGTTTATTATAAACATGACATATCAGGGCAAGGCAGGGTAGAGCATGACAGGGTAAAGCATGACCACTAGGCATGGCAGGGTAGGGTATGACAGGGCAGGGCATGACAGGGCCCAGGGGCGGATCCAGGGGGGGGGGGGTCCTGGGGGTCCGGACCCCCCTTTTAGATTTTTTTAATGACAATTTGATCCGCCGCAAGTCGCGGTACATCACTTTTTGGTACTTTGGTGTTTGGTGGACCCCGGGTGGACCTCCCCTTTTCAAATTCCTGGGTCCGCCCCTGCAGGGCAGGATATGACAGGGCAGGGCATGGCAGGGCAGGGCATGGCAGGGTAAGGTAGGATCGCTAGGCATGGCAGGGTAGGGTATGACAGGGCAGGGCATGACAGGGCAAGATATGACAGGGCAGGGCATGGCATGGCAGGGCAGGGCATGACAGGGTAGGGCATGACTGGGTAAGGTATGACAGGGTAAGGTATGACAGGGTAAGGTATGACAGGGTAGCCAGGGCATGGCAGGGTGGGGCATAATTCGACATGGGACATGGACCATCGTGACATGAGAAAAATTATTGGAGAGTGCATCAGAATGCATTATTTCAAGTCTAGACATTCGAAATTCTCTTGGAGGGTGCCCCAAAACTTCCCGTATATCCTCTGCATGCAGTGAGTGCCGGATATCAGACTCTAAAACAGTATAGAATGCACCATTTCTGTTCTAAAGATTTCAACATCTTCTTGGTGGGGGCCTAATCAACAACATCTCTTAATTAATGGCCCTAGTGACATGGCTTTTTTTCTTAGTGACATGTGACATTGGCCTTTCTTAAAATGAACATGTGACATGGGACCTACCCCCCCCCCCCTATCAAGGGCCCCATGGCAGTGCTATTTTCAGATGTTTCATCCTGTCCCTGTCAGTGTCACTGAGCATAGGGCCAAATAGTTCCCTGTGTACACACCAGATGGCAGACATGTCCCCCAGATGCCGCAGGTGCAGTCTTACAGACACATGCACCTTCCAGCCTGCCCAATGCATGATTGATAACATTATGTTACTGTATGCCTACACAAAGGGAGTGATCATTATTAAAGTAGCTGTCCGGTGTAACTCAGGTGATTTGCATGTATCACTTACCATAGACCTATTTACATGTATATATGTTAAGACTGTGACATTGTGTATGATAAACATCAATTTGACAAGTAAGCCATAATTTACAGCTTTTAAAGGGAATCGCTGGTTCCTACACAGAAGCCACCTGGCGGCAAAAATCGAAGCTCATGAAAAGCATTCTTTAAGCTGTATTCATATTCCTACATAGACGACCTTCCCTAACCAAACTATTTGTATTTGCTACTTTGACAGTATATCTCCATTGTTCACATATATTCACTGCTAGGATAGCCATAGGATCCTATAGTTAAGGCAAAAGAAATGTTTTTCCAAAATTCATGCCTTTCTCATTTTATCCGTGACCCCCTGTTTTATTGGTCCTAAAATGTTTGTATAGATGTCCATTATACATTCCCAAGGTTTGGTTACAATATCAATAGAAGAAGGGGATTATCCATGACAGATAATGGGAAAATGCTGTTTTCCTATTCATTTCTATAGTTAAGGTACTCCTTTGCTCAAATGGCTGTATTATGAAAGTTAGTAGGCCTACCGTGACATGGCAATTTCTTTTGATTTTCTATTAGATAATAAATCAAACTAACATAATCCTGAGTTATATGCAAAAGTCAATAGAACATCAGTAATCCTGCGACAAGTAGCGAGTCCCTTTAATACTTGGAAAGTGATCTTGGTGTCATTTCGTTGGGACCCTTTTTCCATTTATTGATATAGCATTTTAAGGTCAACAGAGCTGTTCAAATTACAATACACATGTGTAGTTACCAAAGAAACGATTTTGCCCTTATTCACCGTTATTCCCACCGATTTGTGCTCACTGTGGTATTGTGAGTTCTCTAATCCTATTTCAATCACAACAATTGTTGCAATAGGTGCCTAACACATCTATTTTAGTTTAAATTCAACAGATTGCTATAAAAATAAACCTAGCTCTGTGCTAAAACAGGAATGCAATTTGTAAAGGAGAAAGCCTGATTATTGGCCTGATTATTGGCCTGATTATTATATACACTTGTGTTTACTTATCATTTGGTTTTAAAATACCAAGTCATTTGTTCAGAGATGTTTTTGCCCTCATGTGCATACTACACTGTAAGAAGTAAGCACTGTACACCTACAGCAAAAGTTGCTGGCAACTTTTGTTCCAGTAGATTTTGCTGTAGGTGTACAGCAACTGACTTGCTGTAAATTTACAGCAACTTCTACTGTAAATTTACAGCAACTTCTACTGTACATGTACAGCAAAAGTTGCTGGCAACTTTTGTTCCAGTAGATTTTGCTGTACATGTACAGCAACTGGGTGCTGTAAAGTTACAGCAACTTCTACTGTAGGTTTCATATTGTTGTTCTCATCAATTTATATCAATTAATACACATGCATGGAGAGTACTTTCCTGCACAATAGTTCAATCTCAGCTAGGATAATACACACTACACAATGTAGTGGTCTAATCCTGCTTCAAGACAGCTGAACCGTATGTTATACCAGCTTTTCCCCAGGCCGGGCACTTAAGCATTTAACTTTTCCCACCAATGTGGTGTCTATTCTATTCTTTTGCTGTTTTTTTGTATTATTCTACACAATTATGCAAATATCAATACACTTTATGATAACTGCATTCAGTCTCTCTCATCCATTCTTATTCTACGATGTCTTGAGAGTTTGTGAGGTTTTATTTGACTTGGGAAAGGGGTGGGTGGAATAATTAATACAGAAATGGTCTACTGCTGCCACCTAGCGGCGGAAATCTACAGCACAATGTACTGTAAATGTACAGCAACAGTGGCGGAGACCCAATTTACAGTACATAATGCTGTAATTATACAGCAAATAGTGCTGTAATACCAACTACAGCAATAAGTGCTGTAAATGTACAGCACATTGTGCTGTTTAAATACAGTAACTTCTTACAGTGTAGTAGTGCCTATAGACTAGCCTCTGAGCTCTTCTACTGGTCACACTCATGTTTTTGACATTGGAACTGGGAAAATCTTTTTGTTTTGCTGGTAGCCTAGGGTATTATTACCATTACAAGGGGTATAGTAGCCTATGGATAATAAAACATAACATAATTCTAAGACAACCATTAGAAGTGCTGTATACTAACCCAGGATCTGGCTGTTGTGAGTAACTCAGTATTGATATCGTAGCATAACAGAAATAACAAACCAATTTCAATTGCCTCAACTTTCAATGACTTTCAGAGCAAGTCTCATGAGTGCCAATGTGTTTTGGCACCAGCCATGGCTTGACTTTTATTGTGGGTGTCATTGGCTTATGATGGTGGAGGGTAACTGCTATCTGGGTCATCACCAACAACACTCTCACCCACAACATAAAAAGAACCACTCTATACAACAATTTCCTGGTAATTGGCCCTGGAGTATCATCCTCACCCCTGGTAGTTGGCTGGGTTCCAGATGCATGTCTATAAATGGGTATACAGCAGTTGGGGGATAATCTACACCCCTGTGTGATATAGGTCCCGTGCGCCTACATATTTTTTAGCTCGGCCATATGACAAGCATTTGGCAGTCTGTTTGTGTTTTTTGTATTTTTTGAATTTCACACTTTCTCTTTTTTTAATTCATTGTATTTCATGCTGTTTTAAGGCCGAAAAAGAGCTTAGGTTTGATTGACTTTTAAATTCATGTCTCAATAAAATCCCCAACCCCTTACATAACATAAACTTTAATGTGTTGGTCCTATACCCCCCTCAGTTCTATAGCAATTATTGCTGTATTTGCAATTTTCAGTACAGACCTGATTACTAGTACTAGCTGTACATATAAATTCACTAGGTGGCAGCATTGGGCCCAGGTGACCTATTGGATTGTGTTAGAGGTATTTAGATCAGACTGATAACAGGCCCATTCTACACTGGGCAGTAGGCTGAGACAATTTCTAAACTTTTTAAGGAATGGGATTTTAAAGGCATAATTGAGCCTATTACAGATGCATTACACCCCTTGGGATGTCTCATAGTACCTAGATAGTATCTGCATTCTTACAGGCTTCTAAAGAGCTTACAGACATGGTATCAGATAATAGCCCTACACAATATGGCGCAGACTGCCGCTCGCCCCGGCCGCTCTCTCAGCGTGATCAATATTTAAATAGACGCGGCACACTTTACCCCGGCAGATCAGGTTTGGAAGATGAAGATCGACCTGGCCCCATGATCCATACAGAGAGAGGCACCTAATCCAAGATGACAGCGACAGGCAATAGTGGGGTAGGACAGAGGGTATTAGATGGGAGGACTGAGGGAGGGGAATTGTATGACACTAACAGGAGCGGTTGGAGCTATGGAGTATAGAACAGTCTTACCTCAACCATGGCATAAGCCTCTGTTATTTCTTTTGGCTAATAGTTCATAACAGTCTGTGTTTTATGATAACCACCTATAAAGGATACTAATTCCCGAATAATAATGAGCAGCTAAGAGCAAGGATACAGTGTTAGCCTTACTATGAATATAGACAGACAGTGTCAGGCCCGGCAAGAGCACAGAGATAGTGATGGTCTCACCAAGAGCACAGAGACAGGGATGGTCTCACCAAGAGCACAGAGACAGAGATGGTCTCACCAAGAGCACAGAGACAGGGATGGTCTCACCAAGAGCACAGAGATAGGGATGGTCTCACCAAGAGCACAGAGACAGGGATGGTCTCACCAAGAGCACAGAGACAGAGATGGTCTCACCAAGAGCACAGAGACAGGGATGGTCTGACCAAGAGCACATATACACATTGTCAGCCTCCCGTATACTAAGAGCACATATATACACATTGTCAGCCTCATCAAGAGCACATATATACACATTGTCAGCCTCACCAAGAGCACATATACACATTGTCAGCCTCACCAAGAGCACAGAGAATGAGGTAGCCTTACCAAGAGCACAGAGCTATTTTCATTCAATTAAGAGCACAGAGTGATGCTCGCACATGCAATAAAGATGTCAAGGTTATAGTGGGCATGGTTTTAACCACTTCCGTAGCTGCATGATCCTGTGACCTTTACCAACCCATACCCCGTATTCATCATTCATGTCTGGATGTCTGTATAAAGGTGAAGGTCACTCTGTGCTGCTGTCATCGTTAGGTCAGAGAGGGTTTATACACACCCTCATACATTGACGTAGACACCCTTAATACACTGCCATACACGCTCCGAATGCAAAGATTCATAATATACTATTGTATACATCCTCAAGGAGGTTTAATACTCTCCTGTACACTTCACCTTCTAAGGGCCATAAAACACTCCCATGTACACCCCTCTAAGAGCCAGAACTCTCGTGTACACCGCCGCTCAAAGAGCCATGATATTAGTCTTTTCCATACACACTATCCTTCAAGAGCTATAATATACTCCTGTACACACCCCTCTAAGGCTCATAATACACTCTCATACACACACCATCTAAGCTGAGAGCCACAATACACTCACATACACACTACCTTCTAAGAGCCACAATACGAGTCGCCCTTACACACAAGCGTCTTATAGTCATAATACAATCCCACACACACACATTCTCTAAGAACCACATATATATACTACTCACTTGCTGTACACAAATACTCTCTGCTAGAGCCATAATACACTCTCTCAGTGCCAAATATTTGAGACTTTAAAGCCATACCAAGAGCACAGAAACCGAGTGAGCCTCATCAAGATCACAGAGACAATTTCAGCCTTACCAAGGGCACAGAGACTGTCAGTCTCACCAAGAGTACAGAGGCAGAGACAGCCTTACCAAGCTCAGGAGATTGTCAGCCTCACCAAGAGCACAAAAATAGAGTTAGCCTCACCAAGCACAGCACAGAGACAGTGCTAGCTTCACCAAGAGCACAGAGACAGTGCTAGCCTCACCAAGAGCACAGTGATAGAGTTCCTCACCAACAGCACAGAGACAGTGCTAGCTTCACCAAGAGCACAGAGACAGTGCTAGCCTCACCAAGAGCACAGTGATAGAGTTAGCCTCACCAAGAGCACAGGCACAGTCAGCCCATCAAGAGCAAGAGATTGTCAGTCTCAACAAGATCACACAGATAGAGTTAGCCTTACGAAGAGCACAGAGACAGTGCTAGCCTCATGGAGAGCACAGAGATAGCCAGTGACAGTTTATATGATATAGCACTATATAGTTGAACATGTGAGGTGTGGATATGGTCATGTTTGCTTCAAAGCGATAGGAGCTATATGGGTGAGGCAGTGGTCATTTTCTTAACAAAGGGGGGGGGGGGGTGTGTGTTGCAGGATGGGTGTGGTGTTCGAGTGGAGGGGGGGGGGGGGTAAACCATTTCAACCATCATGAGTAGGAATGGAGGCAAAATAATTCTAAAGTCACTCATTGCACATATTAACAAGGTTCAGCATACATCCGTACCCAATTCCGCAACTTGTCTTGCATAGTCAACAAATGCCCACTCCCTCACATGGCCTGACCTGAGAGAGTTCATACAGAGGTCCCTCATACACACACTGCCAACAACATCAAACTGGGACTTAGCCCCAACCTGTTTTCTCATTGTTGAGTTGTGTGCATTTTACCTCTCTAAGGAAAGCATAGTGCTCTAATTCATTGTGCGCTTTTGTTGGCGCGATGCATGAATGCAGCACTGGCTAGTAACTCACCAATGCTGCATTCCTGCATCATGCTGACCCCCATGGACATAAGTGGAACACGACATTGCATTGGTCTATAATGACGACCATTTATCATGAAGCCTTCAAGCATCATGCCCTCACTACAGGATTAATAAAACTGACCTGATCCTGAACTGTGTTATGTTAAACATATAGACCTCTACATACAGTGCTCTCTATTCATGATATTTGAACATGACTTGTTGTCCCTTTAACTGTCCAGTGGAGACAGTTGCTAAGGTTATTCTGGGGCCCTCGATGGGGGGGGGGGGGGGAGGGGGGTATTCCTGTGTCCCCTGTCGACTTTAAGAAAATAATGCTCATGTCTCCATGTTGATTTTAGGAAATACCCATGGCAGTGCCTGACTCTCAGGTGAGGGTAGTTTTAGCGACAATGACTCTCACTTTTCTGTGTGTGTACATGTTCTAGTATATCGATTTTGAGAAACGGACTATGTTCCATGTCGATAGGCTGCCCAGGTCGCCATGTTACATTTAGGGGTCTAGGACCATTAAATTATGCTCATTATACAAAAGATGCATAGCCTTATAGTTTCTAAGCATACCAAACAAGTAAAACAACATTTGATTATCATTCTTTTCATTTAACATTTAAAATAGCTGCTATAGTTTATTCATCAATGGAAATTCACAACGCAAAATGTACATACTTTATGGGTCTCAGTAAATCCAATCCTGCAGAAAAACGGCAGTATGATTATGGTCGAAAGCGAATACTGCATGCAGGAGCACTGAATGGTCAAGAGTCAAGTTCCGAATAATGCTAATAAGTATAAAAAGTAGAACTACGATTACTAAAGGTTTGCTACTTTGGATAACCTAACAGGAGAACATTCCCAGTGTGTTAACTAATTTCGTTAAAGGCTAGATTGCAATCAATGAAACTGCAATTTTAATATTCTGTGAAAATTCATGCGAAATTCATGTGGTTCTACACTCAGAATTTCCCTGGCAAATCTTTTAAGTCTGAGGTGCTTTTCGTGAAATGAAAATGTTCTTCGCTGAAACCTGATGGATGCAAACGCCTACTTTTTGAAGGTAGAGATATCAAAGAGGTAAAATCACCTTTTACTAGAATATGGGAACAAAGCAGCCATTGGACCCATATTCAAAGACACTAATTAATTAGTTGATGCCCAAGCTGGATGGGCTGGGGCCGCCTCGCACAATGAAAATGTGTTTCCTATCCCCCTCACAGACCTCTTATTCTAACTTAAAGCCGATAGGAAAAACATCCTCTTATGCCTTTAAGGACGGCATAATGCATCAATGTACCATGCCCTTGGTCGTCATGAGATATGAATGCAGCTCTGGCGAGTAACGCGCCAGTGCTGCATTCACACATCATGCCAACCGTTAGGGTTGAGCCACTCCTGAAGGGTTGGTATGATGCACCAAGCAGCACCAGCTAGTTACACGGTACTCGCGCGGCTTCACAGGTGCATCATGACGACAAATGTCAGCTTTTAGCGACACGCTGTCCTTGAAGTTGAAGGGTTAACTTAAACCCGATAGGACACAACATCCCTTTAAACCTCAGGTGACTCTTGACAGCCTCAGCTGTCAGTACAGTATTTATGGACATGACAAGATAGCATTGTCAATACTGTCTTAATGCGATATGGTTATCAGGGAGGTCATGTTCAGAGTCTTCCTGTATGTCACTCACTACTCAGGTAGGATAAGGGACCAGACAGCCGCCACCCACCATCTCCTCCACTGATAATACCTCCACAAACACCTGTACATATTTACAGAGTGAGGGAGATGTGCAGGCTTATTTTATATGCAATGTGAGTGCTTTTGACCAAGCAGGCGTTTTCTGAACAACCGTAAAAGTAAAACCTCGCGAAAAAGCCACGGCTAGTACGTACACAGAGAGAAGAATCTGAGTCAGAAGCGGAGTCCAGGCTATAAAAAGAGAGCCAGACCCCCCTTTGGCTCTCTTTTCACACTGTCTGACTCCCCCTTCTAATGGCCCTGGCTCCTTTTCAATTAAATGAAACAGAGACCAGGTCAGCTAGAGTGAGTAAATGGTTACCTGGACTCCCTAAGGGAGTCACAGAAGTAAGTATACAAGACAGAAATAGGAGACACACTAGGTGGCACTACTGTACACTGACTGCAATGCCATCTAGCACATATATTTTGAAGCCATCTAACTCCCTTTATGATCAGAGTCAAGGTCCCCTATACTCCCTTTTCCCCCCAAGGGAGTCGGTGAATGTATAAGGGAGTCAAACAGTTGGTTATGGTTAAGCCTGCTAGGTGGTAGCACTATACTTGAAATGGTATAATTCTGTAGGCTCAGATCTCTAGATCCATGTATTTTGTGATATTGATAATTATGCTAAAACATGTATATCATTGTAACATCAAGATTCTATGTCAGAATTACATTTCATGAAATAATTGCAATTAACTTCAAACTGTAGCATCAGCATGATGTATTAGTTATAGACACCCAATTTGCAGAAACATGGGAAAGTTAAATCACAAAAGCTCAGATATTCTTTTATATAATAACTAATGTGCACTGAGGGATCTTTCTGAGGTCCTTCCTCCTTGTGAGGCATTGCACCAAAATAATGTAGAAAGAGTAGCTAGGGAGACAGTTACTGGAAGGAATATATAGAGGGGTAGGGAATAGAAATTACCAATGACCTCTTCACAAAGGGAGTCGTAATTCAATGACTCCCTGTGCCTAGACTCCCTTTCTGAAGGGAGTTTCAGCATGGACCTGGACTCTGTTTGTGATGGGGAGTCAAAAAAGGGAGTCATTTTGGAGGCAAAACCTAGGCTCTCTTAAGGGAGTCACAGGACTCCCTTTTAAGGGAGTCAGGTACTGACTCCTTTCACCGAGAGAGTCAAAAAGAGAGCCAGAAAAGGGAGTCATTCTGGAGGCAAGCCTGGACTCCCTTTTGACTCTGTTTCTTCTCTCTGTGTATGCAAATCAGATCTCTGGTCCGGCCTATAGGATCGGTCCCAGGTCAGGGTGCGGCTTATAGGCGATGTTTTGCTATTACAGTACTAAGGTGACCGTAAGCAGATTGCCAGGGTAGCTTATAAATAGATCGGCCCAAAGTCGGGGTGCGGCTTATACGCAAGTTAGGCTTAGTGCCCGCAACGTGTTGAGAGGAATCAAATAGATCTGAAAGACAATTCCTGTAATAATGAACTATGAAAGAGAAATAGTTTTTGATTTATTCACCAAGACATACCTTAAATCACTACGGTAATAACATGGTCTTGGCCTATTCGCTTCAATTGTACGACATTAAATCATTATTAAGTTAAGCCCTGGAGAAATGAGCAATGGGGACCTCGATTTTTGTCTTTGAAATCTGGGTTTGTCAATCAATATTTGGGTCACATCAATCCTTTATTCTGTCCTGTGGTAAAATTCAACCAAAGAGGAAGCAAACAATGTCCCATACTACTAAACTCATATTTCTTGTAGAAATTCCTCATTAGGAAATCCTAATTAATAAATGTCTAATTGACAACGATTGAAATCTCATACCGCCACTAAGGCCAAATAAAGGTATGTTTCAGGTAACATGGGAAGAAAATGTTTTTTTAAACATGAAAATACTTGCCGACCTCTGCGAAGACCCTATAGTTGACCAAAAATGGCGGGGAAAAACATGATAATTTCTTCAAAATTGCATAAAAAACGTAGGGTCGGCCCTGTTTTGATCGGGTCGGTCGGGTGACACAAACCTTTTTTTTGCCTAAAATATATAGGGCTGGGGGTCATTCACTGGAGACCCCCCCCCCCCCCGCCCCCTCTCAATCCTGGCTCTTGTCAAAAATACAAAAATATCTTCCCTAACTGGTCAACTGTATTCTGCGGCCTTGGACCCCCCCCCCCCCCCCCCCCCGCACTCCACCCGCTGGACTCACGTGTCACTGTCAGGGAGATACACCTTTCACAATGTCAGCTGATACCACAATCTGTCACAGATAACACCACCTTGACTTCTCCACCTGTTACACTAGTTCCTATGCACTGCCTATGCTTTATGATACCGCTGTAGCTGCTAAACTACTGGTGTACAATACCACTGGTAGCTGCTAGGCTGTGATGTACAATACCACTGGTACCTGAGCATGGTTCAAGGTGCCCTGATTATTGTGGCTCTATGTACCCAATTCTGGCCATCGTAGATAAGATTGATGTTATTCAAACTATACATAATACACCCAGGAGTAAAATCAAGTTCTATTCAAGCGTTCATATGTATACTTTGACCTCCATAGAGATCATAGGCCAGCAGTGTTTTGTAACGACACCAGAACAAAAGTTTAACAATTGCAAATACATGTTGTATTTACTTTCAGGGGCATAACTCATTTAATGCTAAGTTTCTCATCAGCATCCCAAAATGAAGATGATGCTGCTGCTCTGAACTGTGTATATACATAAGGGGGTGATGTGGTAGGCAAACTGCTCGAACATTCCCAAAGGAATAGCAAAGAGAGCGAGTGTCTCAACGTGCCGTGGTGGTCAACGTTCCCTGGTTTCCCCTACTTAAGTGTACAATATCGCTGGTATCTGCTAAATTGTGGTGATCAATACCGCTGCTAGCATAGTAGGGCCTACATTAAAGCATTCTGCTGCCTTTACAGTGATTTTCCAGATACTGGCAGTTTAGGGAGTGCCGACTTTTTAACAAGAGCGAGGGGTGGTGAGATCTCATGCAGAGCCCTAGAGGAGTTGGCATTTTTTACCAAACCCTCCCGCCGGCGAGTCAAAGATCATTCAAGTTTGTACCCCTTGCATAGTAACGTGTAGTTCCCTTAAAACAGGTGAGATCTCCCCGCCCCCCTAAAAAAAACCAAAAAGTATCAACCTCACTGCTGTTAAAAAAATGAGCAATCTATTACTTTAAAAGGTATCATCAGTATCAGTACTAGTACCAGCCGGCCAGCTGTGCAATATGGTAGTTGGGGGGGGGGGGGTACTTGAAGTTTAAGGGTCAGGCACTGCTATTCCAAGAAGGTCCAAACTCCTCCTGTATTGTGCTACTCTGCCCAGGGTACTGATAGGGACGACCGATAAGAGATAAGCTGAAAACTGTTTGTTAACCTCTTTAGTATAAGTAACACATTGATACAGTAAGTGATATAGCTAAACCATACCCTGCAGTGTGGTGCAGGTAATACACTTGATATAATCTTGTGTAGTTTGACACATTGTGTAGTTTGACACCTAGTGTCGTTTGATACCTAGTGTTGTTTGGCACGCAGAGTTGTCTGACACTTAGTGTCGTTTGACACCTTCTACCATTTGACACCTAGTGTAATTTGCCACCTAGAGTCATTTGACACCTAGTCTCATTTGACACATAGTGTACTTTGACACCTAGTGCAGTTTAAGTGCCTAGTCTAGTTTGACACATTGGGTAGTTTGACATATTGTGTAGTTTTACATCTAATGTTATTCAACAGCTAGTGTCATTTGAAACCTTCTATCATTTGACACCTAGTGTTATTTGACGCCTAGTCATTTGACACCTAGTCTCCATTGAAACCTAGTGTACTTTGACACATAGTGCAGTTTAAACGCCTGGTCTAGTGTGCCACATTTTGTAGTTTGACACATTGTGTAATTTGACACCTAGTGCAGTTTGACACCTAATGTCATTTGACACCTAGTGTCGTAGCTAGTATCATTTAACATCTTGTGAAGTTATGACACAGTGTGTAGTTTGACACATTATGCAGTTTGACATCTTGCGCAGTTTTATTAAACCATTGTGATGTCAGTGATGTGTAGTTGGACACATTGTATAGTTAGACACATAAAATAGTTTGACATGTGTCATTTGATACTCACTTTAGTTTGACACCTAGTGTAATTTGACACCCAGTGCAGTTTGACATCCAGTGCAGCTTGACACTTAGTGTCTTTTGACACCTAGTGTCTTTTTACACGCTACAGGCGAAAACTCCCCCCTGTTTAAAAAAAAGAGATCACTCCCTTAAAGGGTTAACAGTAACAAATCCCATGATGCCATGACGTCCGTAAAAACACGCCCAGTCCTCAATACACCCCTCTGTGAACCACTGCTGGTACCACGATCTGCGCATTTAATGTGGCCTTGTTTTCTTGTCTTTTCCCGGATGGTGTCATGCTAGCCTTTCATGTGCATGTATATGCCTATTCCTTAGCATATATGAGATATTTCCACCCCTTTTCTCATATGTGATTTATAAAGTCTGCCCTCACTTCCTCGAATTTTAGAAATGCAAAGAAAAAATGTCTGAGGAAGCAAATCATTCAAGGAAGTATAATGGAACCTAGTTCTCAAACAACTGTCTGAGGAAGTGTTAGAAGGATCCGAGGTAGTAAATGTTCAAGGTAGTGAGGGTCGACTGTATAGTTAGAACTTCTTACTTGGAGCCTCTTCCTAATACGCCTGGCATCATGCGGGTGTGTTTGCATGCGTAGTACAAGGCAAATCAGGAAATGGATTACGGCATGTTGCTAAAAGATGACATTAATTGTCGTTATGATGTCGTAACTCACCGGTGACCCTAGATTGGAAGTGTCTCAGCCCCATATGGTCACAATGATGCTTGAATGCAACACTGGCGAGTTACTCACCAGGGCTGCATTCATGCAGCATGACGACCAAGGGATTATGCCGTCCTTAAAGGGGTAAAGGGTCTAATGATATTATGGCCTTCTACAAGACATGGCACTGTCATATTGACTAGCTTATTGTACTTATTGTACTTAATGGATGCCACATAGGGGTTAATTAACTATTATTATCCGCCCTGCTTTGTGATGTAACTGGGTATTAATGATGTTTGGTGTTGACCTCTGTCTTGATGGTTTAGTTACTTGCTCACTTTACTGCATTTTGTGATGTCATTTATTTACTGCGTCCATAGCAGTAGAGTCCATGGATTTGCTAAATGTGATTATTGTATTATTTTTTATATTTTTTATATATATTTTTGTAAATATTGACCGTAATTGAGAGGCCCTACTTGTGAATTCCGTGGTCAATAAAAGCGTTTTAAAATCCCCGATTGGTACACTCCAGAAGGGTCGTCAATGATGCATGAATGCAGCCATGGGAGTAGACTTGCCAGAGCTGCATTCATGCATCATTGGCGACCAAGGACACAGCACACAAGTAGACACATAAGTAAAGGAATAAACAGTCTGCCACACATTGTACAACTCCCCATGTCATGTGTAGAAGACCTCTGTACTACTACTACAATGGTGGGTGACAACCTGTGTGTGTGTGGGGGGGGGGGGTGTTGTTCCCCCATGTATGGCATTATCATGTGCACATGGGAGTGGTGGTGGTGGCATGACAAACAGGGGACACGGCTATTATAATGTGTAGAAGAGGTCATGGATGAGAAGCCCGCTTGTACTACTTGTACCAAGTAGCACACTGGTTGTCTGTGTGGGTGCGGCAAGGTATTGGGGTTAGTAAGGGCCTCCTGTAATTATCTACTGTTTACTGCTGTGGGTAGCTTAGGCTATAGTCGAGGTGCAGAACATACTGTTGTTGATGTTTCTGGTATATCAGGGCCTACTATACTTTACATCCCTATAACCCTCATACTGTTGTTGTTGTTGTTGCTGGTGTAGATATGATTAGCCTATTGTTTGATAGTAAATGTATAAATCGGCCCCTACATATCACATTATTTTTGTTGTTGTTGTTGTTGTTGTTGCTGTTAATAGTACAAGTATCACAAATAAGCCCTACCTACTGTAATTATGATGTTGATGTTGCTGTTGTTGTTGCTATAGTATAAAGTCTCCCTACCTATGACGTTGTTGTTGGTGGTGGTGGCCGGGGCCGCCTTCTCCTTGTTCTTGATCTGCCCTTTCAGCACAGACGTCAGACGGTTCATGTTGCTGCCGTTATGACGTCACACAGGGAACCAGCAGCGTTATGACGTCACACAGGGAACCAGCGACGTTATGACGTCATACAGGGAACCAGCAGCGTCACCACATCCAGGAAAACCCGTGGAGTCTGTGACGGTACACAATGTTCCAACAGTTATGACGTCATACAGGGAACCAGCAATATTATGACGTCGTCCAGGGAACCAGCGGCGTCTGTGACGTCATAGAGGGAACCAGTGGCGTCTGTGCTGCGTCCTGAGGACGTGTGACGGAATGACGTGCACTCAGCACGAGATCCCGGGAGGACTGAGGACCTGCGCGCCTGTCAGGGGTAGCCGGCCCACAGGGGGAGGGGGGGGGGGGAGGGGGGAGGGAGGGGGGGAGTAAGGGGGGGAGGGGGGGGTGGCAGACTAGCAGGCAGTACGTGATGTACCAGGTCAACTCAGGTCTGCTGAGGGAGTAAAGGACAAGATGGTAGCTTGGCGTCGCTATCTTTGACCGGGATGTATAGAACTATATTGGGATTATACATTTAATATCACAAGCCTATGGAGCACATAGATTTATTACGGTTGCTAAGCAAAATGGTTCCCATGGCAACCAACCATCCCATTGTATGGCTTGGCACTAATAGGCTGACCAGCCAATCTACGAAATCAATCGCTGAGTAGGCATTTTAGTTGATGAGGTGGTTGAGCCATGGTCATCTCATCATGTTGCACTACGCGGGCCCTAAACACACAAGTGTGGAGGATAGCTGAATTCTCCCTCCGTCAGACCTATACATAAGACCAATCATCCTCATGGAACAAACCCTCTATCTTGCCATTGTTAGGACCCTTCCCTAAATGTGACAGTAGGATCGGGCAGGACTAGTGCTTGATAAGTAGAGCGGGGCGGGGGGGGGGGGGCAGTAGGTGGGAGGGGGGGGGGTGCCTGGTTTGGTCTATATCTGTGGCGACACGAAACAGGCAAGCAAAAGGGGTGTTTCACACAAGGCTGCACGGCTCACCTTTCCGCTTGGCTGCTACCCTCCATGATAAAGGGCAGGTACAGTACAGTACACTGGTGGTGCCACCTGTCGGAGAGTTTAACAAGTACAGCTTACAGTAGAGAGTGCAAGGAACACGACCAGTATGAATCAATATGGTGTTAACACTATCACGTGTTATTGCCATTGTACATCTGCCGGGACAGATACGTCCAGGTTAGAGGTGAGTCTTGTATTTCTGGGTGTGGGGAGGTCTGCTGGCGGTAGCCAAAACAGGTGAAAAGAGATTACCCCCAGGAATGGGCTCTAAGACATTTCCATCCTCCCCCAAATATGTATTGGTCCATGCAACTCTCATGGCTGTAAGTGTAAGCCTTTCTCTAATTCTTTAAATTCAATACAAATCATGATCATAATCATTTATGATATTTGTTACCTTTTTGAAGGGTCTATTCGGTTTGAATCATGGGTTACATGACATGATATATATAGGGTAATATTTTTATGTTTTTTTTTGTTTTATAGATTAGGCATAATTTGCAATTATTTTGTCATATAATCTACGTGGTAAATTCTCGAGGCATTTAGTATAGGATGACCATGTAAGTTAGAACTATGCATTGGTAAATATAATATGTAGTCATACTATCGATGGTTGTTGATAATGTCAAGGGGACCCTAATTCTGAGGGCCCTGGTTCTGAGGGCCCTGGTTCTTGTGGTCTTGGTTCTGGGGGCCCTAGTTCTGGGGGCCCTGGTCCTGATGGTCCTGCTTCTGGGAAGACCATAATTCTCAATACCAGGCTGTCATGTATAATAATGATATTGCAAGGCTGGTTTATAGTTGCATTTACTGCATGCTGGTGTGTCGTGAGACCATAATGTAGTCATAGAGGACCAGTGAGACCCCCCCCCCCCCCTCACCTCCCTATCCCCTCCCCTCCCTCCCCCCCCCCCGGCCCTCCCACCTTCATTACCACGACCATGAGCCTGCACAGAAACAACTCTTTCCCTTTGGCCATATTGATTTCTGATCCATAGCATCACGCACCCCCATCCTTTTTATACCCGCGCCAATATGGACGGGATCAGGCACCTGAATAAGGTAGTGTAGAGGGATGCACTGGTATGCCTTGAACTGGGGGCCTTAAACACCCAGCACCCCTATACATAGGGCTGAGTATACCTGTCCCGGCCCACTCTGACTGTCGCTGGAGGATGGACCTTTAACCCGCAGATCTTACTGCACGTCCAGTAACAGTCAGAGTGCAGTCGGGACAGGTACTCAGCCCTATATATAGGGGCGCTGGGCCTTTAACACTGGGGTGCCTTGAACTAGGGACATTAACAGTGGGGCGCCTTGGACTAGGGGCCCTAACCCTGGGGCGCCTTGAACTAGGGACCTTAACACTGGTGAGCCTTGAACTAGTAGGGGCCTTGATACTGGATACCCTGGACTAGGGCCTCAGAACTGGGGCCTCTGTACCAAGGCTTACAGAACCGGGGCTTACGGAACTGAGACGGCCTTAAACAATACGTGTTAGATATGGCACAAGTGGGTGGCTGTATAAGTTTATAAGCCAAGAACAGGGTAACTGTCTGAGGCGCGAGCCAGGGATAATAATTAGCATTATCTAATGTGCTAGCCATGTACAATTATCCTTGTCCAAGACTTATGATACTTATACAGCTACTCATGTGTATCCACATCTGACTTAAAGGCTGCTTCCCAGTGGGAACAAAATTCAGTTCAATGTTGAATCAATATTAAATCAACATTGAATCAACATTGGCAACCTGCTTTCAATGTTGATTCAATGTTCTGTGCCCACTGGATTAATTGTGCGCATCCACAGACAGACCTGTATATAATATAAAGTCAGGCCATTTCTTTTGTTCTCTCAGCCAACTGTGATGTAAATTCCTTTAATGCTTTTAAATCCCTATTCCAACATTTGATGGAGGGTACAGCACAGAGAAAACAAACATTTTCAGTAGACAATTCAAGTGCCTAGATTTAAGCTGCTGAACCATTTCAAGTAGACGTCATTCTGTGGTTAACCCTTTAAAGACGGATGTCACTAAAATATTACATTTGTCGTCATGATACACCAATGCAGCCCTGGCGAGTAACTCGCCAGTGCTGCATTGGTGCATCATGCCAACCCTTCGGGAGTGTCTCAACCCTGTAGGGTCGGCATGATGCTTGAATGTAGCACTGGCGAGTTACTCGCTAGGGATGCATTCATGCATCATGACAACCAAGGCATAATACATTTATAAGGTATCATGCTGTTCTTAAATGGGTTTACTGACTGCCAGAGTGGGTAGCACCCTCATGTATCTACACAGCACTGATAAAATGAAGGGATCCAAACTTGTCAAAAGGTTGTCTTATAAGAAGAGTTTAGGGTCTTTAAAGTGACGGTCATAAAATAAACGAGTTAAAGGTTGTCTATTTGATGAACTGTCCAGTTACCATCCCACAACACAAGACTAGGGTCATCTAACTGACAATGTTAGCCCAGGCAGTGGCCCACTCCAAGTGACAAGTCTAAGGTCGTCAAATTCACAACCCAGAATAATTAACCCTTTATTGGCTGCAAACTGCTTTAAATGTGTGTGAATCCCATTGTCAGCATGATGCATGAATGTAGCCCTGGTGAGTCTATTTGCCAAGCCTGCATTCATGCACCTTTGGAAATGAATCAACAGTTTGGCGAGTATACTTGCCAAGGCTGAATTCATGTATTATGATCACATAGAGCATGGTACCTTAAACTTAAAGCACTATGCATCCCTTAGAGGGTTAACCTGTGCAATATAACCTCTACTTGACTGCAGGTGGAGCTAACTGGGTTCTGCCTAGGCATAATTGTTGTTCATGTCTGTCTATATTTTTTAGGTTTATAATAGCTAATTCATACAAACATAGAGGTATGTAGGTTAGGGGAATTCCTGCCATATCCCCAAGTCTATATTGAGAGTATTTCTACCCTTTAGTTACAGACTACTAACACATATGTGGATGTCATACCAATGGGAGTTTCCTTGCAGCTATTGTACCATAGAAATAACCACAAAAGAGGTGTATGTGCCCTACACATATTTGTTTTGTCTCAATTATATCAAAACATTGATTCCTTTACCTTTTCTAGCATCCCCAATAGATAAATCTCAGGATTCTCCATAACATGAATGTGTATTCCCATAAATATGATTAAAATCAACATAGAAATTATGCAATTCATTCCCTAACTTTATACAGAATGCATGTTATACTGATGCCACCTACAGGGAAAATCCTGAATCAGACCCTGGTTGACGAGTCTAGGGCTGGCATGAGTCAGGTTTTGGGCTGGCACATACCAAGTGTATCTTCTATCTGACAACTACAGCTAGAGGACCCACTCTCTTGTCACTTAGAAGAGTCTGCAGACGAGTTTACTTTTTGAGTGAGGTTAGACTGTCCCCCGGGTCCACAGGGGCTCACTTTACACAGTTTAATGCCACATGACACGGCATTGTAAAAATAGAATTCATGTCAATCCATAAACCACACAGCCAGGACCGAACAGTGCAGTAGACCATAGCAAATTTACTTTATCTAGATATGGCCCACACCAAAGGGCAGGTCAAAGCCTTAATTCAGATTGTTCCTTGTTTAAAAGTTGCATGTAACAGAATAGTGGCTCTAGATGGGTCAAAAGCGACCTGGCGACCTGGTGCGTTTTCCACGCGACCTGGTGACCTGGCACAATGATAAAAACAAGCTGGCGACCTTGGAAAAGTTTGACTATAGCATAAATGGTCTACAAAGGGACTTTGTGACCTGGGGCCCTTTCCCTGCTGGTGTTGAAAAATATCAATTGGGACTTAACCACCGGCCCTATGCCATGAAAATATGCATATTGCAAGTATTTGCTCCCTGGGACAGTGGGTAAGGAGTAAAATAACTTGTACTGGAGACGGAACTTACACTTTTTTTGACAAGGGGATGTTGTATTCATGTTAAATATTTTTGGATTCATTCAAAAATTCTTATTCTTTGTTTCATAGCAGGAGCTGTAACTTAGTGGTATTGCTGCAATTTTGCTGCCCTGTGGCAGCAGCGGTTTTTCAAGAGTTTTTCGGCGACTTTTCGAACTCGGGGGGGGGGGGGCGTTCTGCACCCCCAGAATAGGCAAATAAAGAATCCACCGAAACAAGGCTTATAAGCATCAAGTGAATCTGTTCTCTGACAATAGGTTGTCATACACTACAGCACATAACCTGGACCCGTTTCAGAGTTTGTGTTACAACTAATTGAGCTGTGTCGGTGAGCTGCTACGGGGTACATGTGTGTACCTGTTTCAATTTTGAAATACCACCTGAAATGGGTCTACCCAGCTAACAGAAAGTACGTTATTTTACGTCAAAACAACGTCTTTAATGTTGTATAGGATTGTATAACGTTCTGCCACAATAAGAAGCCATAGATAAACGTTATATAGCGTTGTATAACATTTTTGTTTAATGGGTAGTGGTAGTATAGTGTATGATGTTGCCATATCAGAAAGGAAACTCCGCCTTCATGCTTAGGCCAAATAAAAAAGGTTTGTTTCTGGTAACATGGGAAGAAACTCTGGGTTGGTAGGTCGGTTTTTATTTCTTTTAAACCTTTTTTTTACAACCCCTGTACATCCCTAAAATTGACCAAAAAAGTGTAAAAATGGGAAGATTTTTTCAAATTTTTGTAAACCTAAAATTGACATGAAAAAAGTTTAAGAATAGATCTATAACATTTTTTTCAAAGTTGCATTGAAAAAAGGTAGGGTCGGCCCTGTAAAATAGGCTCGGTCGGGTGACCTGAAACAAACTTCTTTCTTTTGCCTTATACTTCCTTATTTGCTATACATGCTTATCGCAGTGGATTCCTTATGGGCCCACCTCAGTAGGTAGACACCCTACCATACACCAAAGTCAAAGACGCTCACCTTTGTCGAGTTTCTGCGTCGCGTTGGTTACGGCGTTGGAGATCATAGTGCCCAGCTTAGAGAAGCTGGACTGGCGTACCACCGTCTTGGCCATGCGTCCCGCCGGCCTGCCTGTGTACCCTGGACGTCACACACAGTAGGGGGCCGACTCAGGCCGCTGGAAGCACAGGGGGACAGAAACTGGTTATTATATCATGTGGAGAAACAAAGCTACTATGCTTAAGTACTAGAATAGCCATTCTCCACACACCCATGGAGAAACTGATGCTCATTCTCCATAGGGTGTTTCTCCATGACGATGTCATTTTTATAGCTTTGAAACCATTCTTTGAATGTCGTTTTTATATTTAATTCATCAATAACCCCATGACATAAATACTGAGATCCACTCAAATCAGTCTGAACTCCACTCGTGGGACCTTGGTTCCCATCACACTCAGCTCCGCCTCGTGTGATACGACCCAAGGTCCCACTCATGGAGAAACTAGTCATTCAGACAGATCATCGTAGACCTCTGTCTATTTACCTGGGTTATAACCTTTTATACCATGTCTAAGCATATGCTTATATCAGGTCCTGATATTACCTACATTACACGGTCATTTATACATGCAAGAATTTATACTGTAGTAACCAAACACCCGATGTTTGCCCAATGTAAAAATCACCTTCATTGACCAGTATGTTGATGGTTTTGTGGTATTTATATTTGTGCACATGCAGATGAGAATGTATTTGACATCATACAATCATACATGAACTTAACATCCCCCATGATGTTCTCATCATTTGAATGTATTGTATTTTAGAAAATCACTTGGTAAAATAAAATACTTTATAAACTCAGGCTACTGGCAGCACACGGTGATGTAAACTGCATGGTTATCATTTCAAGGGTCTGATAGAACAAAGTGAAAGGGGCAAGAATTGATAAAAGGAGGAAGAATTGCAATTCACACCAAAGAGAGGGGCTGGAAGGTGATTTTTTATTCTACCCTCTGATTTCCTGTTGCATTTTCACAATTTATTTTGTCAATGATTCTGCACATTATCCTTATGGAAGTAACCAATAATATGTAAAAAGTATTGTAAACAAATGGGTGTCCTTCAATGAGCCTTTGGTGTCATCAACCCTGCAAAATTATGTTTGGTGAACACTCCCCAAGGACAACAATCCTTGAATCGGCCCCAGAGGAGAATGTCCTCATGAATTAGATAGGCTACAATGGGGCTACAATGTCACCTTACCTCTCCAGAGGTCTGCAAAATCTCCATATCATGCCATGCTGAGATGGCAGTTTCTATGTTGAAGCAGAGTATCACCCCCTCCCCATGGAATACATAGACAAAGACCAACGGCCATTGCTTCCCCTTTCATCGTTCCTCACTCTTTGGACCCGGGTTCATGTCACACGAGGCTGTGACAAGACCCTGGGTGCAAAGAGTGAGGAACGATGAAAAAGGGAACCCATACATTTTGCCTTCATATCATTCTTTTTTGTTTTACGATGTGAAATTAAGGAAATCAATATCATAACCCAACCGTATGATACGGCCATATTGTATATCCAAAGAGAGCCGGTGGAATATGAGATGTCTAGTACTTAAGCGTAGTAATTGTCGTATCAAAAAAAGATAGTATAGCATTATGCGTTTGTTGTTGTATTGACCTAATGCATGATACTATGTGATAAAATGTGGATCAACAAGGGATCAACAAGGGAAAAGGGACCTCTGCGGGGGATTTTTAGTACCAACTTTGGCCACCAGGGGGCTCCATATAGCCAACAATGTTCAAAATATCATAAAAATTGTTCTCTACTACTTTTTGATGGAGAATACAATAAGCCACTTTAGAAAATTCCAACTTTAGTGAAAACCTTCCATATTTGGAATGTAAAAAGAACGTTTTTGGGCCTAAATTGGTGTTTTTGCACTTGTTGGTTGCCATGGAAGCTTAATTTTCATTCTAAATTGAATTTTCAAGAAATTAATGAGTACAGACAGGCCTCACAAGATTTTTATGCTGAAAATGGAGTGTAAATCCCATTTTAAGATTAAAAGCTTTGACCAAATGTTTGAAAAAGTTTTGATATTTGTGAATTTTCATAATATTATGCTACTTAGATAGAGATATCTTAAACAAAGTCAGATAGAGCTTATTGGCATTTGACATTGGACAGTGCCCACACATATATAGAGAGCCAGTTCTCAAGTTTAACCTTTGGAGGACCTTTTCCCTCGACTGTCCACATTAATATCCGATTTCTTTTTCAAATTCTAAATATTTTAAAGGTGTTTCAAATACCATAACAAAACAATATCCAATGGATAGGGGAAAATCAAATGTTATCCATGGCCAGTAATAGGTCAGAAAAGGGGTGCCATGTGCTCAGCCATGGGCCTTTAGAATGTATTTCAACGGGTAGGATAAAATCGTGCACAATTTTATTTCATTATCATTGTATAATAAGATCAGATTTGACCAAAATGACAAGGGATTAGAAGGAATAGAATACCTATAGGGAGATAAGTATTCCTGCAAACAAAATCTTATGTCATTCTTGAGTCTTGACTTCCTAGGAGAATTTCTAAATGTTTTGTGAATGTTTCTCAGGCATTTTCCTGTGTCAAGTTCCCTTTTCTTTTGAACGAGTGAAACTTGAGAAATTTAAAATGTTTCGGGAATGTTTTCTGGACACTTTCTTGAACAAGTGATACTCGAGAAATTCACGTCACTATTGAACATGTCACTATGAATGTTATCTGCATGAGTAAAACTCGGCAAATACATATCACTATTGAACATGTACATAGGAATGTTCATTACTATCGAATATCTCCCATGTCTTTCTTGTGTACACAGCTTGTGCTTTTCCCGGAAATTATGCAAGATTTTAAATTGTCTCAACTTTCTTGACTTCTGTTTGGAGGGATGACATTTCTGAACATCCTGGCTCATTACCTAAAATGTTTAGGCATAACTTCCATCGGGGAAGTTATCCTCATATTAGTGGGACTGACAGTGCCCCCTGGTGCCTTCCCTCAGAGGCATTGGAACTCTCCACCATAGGAGGGGGGTAACATCACTGGACAAGCAAAGCAGCAAGCAGGCAGAGCAACAGCAACAGACTTGTTTTTTAAAGTTTAAAAAAAAAAAATTCTAATAAATAGGCCGGGTCACTTTGTGACACACGGTTAACGCCATATTCTATTGTCGTGTTAACCTTAACCCACAGATGTAGTATCCATTAATATCTATTTTCGAGCCACAATCATAGGATGTACTAAATTTAAAGTGTGTATACATGTCCGCTGACCAAGAAACTATCTTCCATTTTCTCTATGGTGGTAACCTGTGGAGATTCATTAGCAACCTCGAACGTTATTCAAGCCAAACAATAACTTTTTTTTGTGTGCAAAAGCAGCCAAATCAATATGGTCCTAATTATTTCTATCCCACTAATATATCCTCGTGACATGTCTGGGTCTATTTCTCCCCGGCAGGAAGACTACATGTACATTATGACTACAGAATTCTAAAGTGACCTTTCCAATCATACACACAGTATTGCAAGCCATTTGCTCACTCTCTATATCGAAGTTTCAGTATTTGAGTGGTTCAAATAGAATAAATATTTGCTCACAGCAAACAATTGTTCTTTCAAAAAAATAGTTTTTCTATTTGGACAATTAGATATACTTGAGTGAACAACTAGATATCTGATTTAAACAGCTACTGTTGTTAAAATTCAGAAATTCTGAGGGAGATATCGAGAGTGGACAAATGACTTGCCATATTCCTGTATAATTACAATGACAGCAGATGGCAGTAACTCCCAGTCTCAGTCTCAGTGGGCTGAGATGTCTTTAATGCCTGTGCTTTTCCCACCGTTTTCCCACCAGAGAAGGCCCGTCGTCATTGAACCATTTAGGGCTGTTAACCGTCGGAAATATAATACTCAATACAGGAGAAGCCCTTATATAGATGTAGCCTATATTTCTACACATTTCTACATTGATAACCCCAGTGGACAAATAAGCTCGCCGATCCAGCAATCATTATAGTGACAAAAGGGCATAGGGCATTAACTCACTATACTTCTCTGTCACTAAAAGATGACATTTGTCGTAATGATACACCAAAGCAGCCCCAGTGAGTAACTCGCCGGGGCTGCGTTGGTGTATCATGCCGCCCCTTCGGGAGTGTTTGAACCCCATAGGGTCGGTATGATGCATGAGTGCAGCCCTGGTGAGTTACTCGCCAGGGCTGCAT
This sequence comes from Harmothoe impar, assembly GCA_947462335.1. NCBI lineage: Eukaryota > Metazoa > Annelida > Polychaeta > Phyllodocida > Polynoidae > Harmothoe > Harmothoe impar. The sequence goes on from OX381707.1 coordinate 25,633,123, forward strand.
TCATGCATCATGGCGACCAAGGGCATGATGCATTAAGGCATCAGCATTTTCAGCTGAATCGATGTAGCATTTTCCCTACACCAGATAGCTATGTTTGCCTCCAGTATATGTTTGTCTTTACTCAGCTGGGGATGTGAGGCAGTCTATGATGAAAGCACTGATGTCTATAAATAGAAGTGATTTCTCATAAGAGGGCAGACGCTGGGCTATACAGTACCATGTGTACACAGTCACAGGGTGCTGTTTCTCCACAAAGTATGGACGTCAGGAATTTGCAGAATTGGCATAAACTGTTTCTGCTGGTCAAATCCTGTAAATTGCGGAGCTCCTCATTCAAACACGGACGTCCCTATTTGTATGGCTAAGTACCGTTTTTAGTACAAGAAAGGAGTTTATTTATCATCTTTATTTTCTCCACAAAATACGGAAGGCCAATTCCGCAATTTGCGCAGGCGTACCTAGTGGAGGAACAGCACCCAGGGAGATTGCAAGAAATAGAATCTCAATCCAGAATCAGCCATATGTCGCCCCTCAGAGTCACACTGACTCTCCTTCCAACGATAGTCAGGCATTACCCTGCTCCCTTTATAACGGCAATCTGACAGAACTGGATATACCTTCTGATTGAGAGTGAGCTATTGTCTGACACCCTTGTATATGAGAGTCAGGCTATGCTTGATCATGTCTATGCGGATAGATTCAGGCATTGCCTGACTCCCATCCCAAAGAGGGTCAGGCAGGGTGAGTAAAACACACCTAAATAAACATTCTCCTCTTACACTCAGGTAACCTATTCAAATTAGAAACAAGCACCTATTAAAGTTACATATTATTGTCCTTAGGAGGGGGAGGCGTGCCTGGCTGTAAGCATGGAAATGTCATAGAGCCCCATCTATCTATTCCTAGTGCCATTACAGAGCACCACTCACCTTGGTGACTATTGCCTCATACATTGAATGGCAACAGGCATACCTGCATCACCTTTATTAATCTAAATATATATACAATGGCTTAACAATGTAGAAAGATACAGAAACCAATATATTATTTGATGAGTGATCCCCATGATTGACAATGCTAACACCTATTCCTAACTTACAAATTCATAGATGGTTTCTGAACCCTACCATAGTGCTTATAACTGCACCCACCCTGTTACATATGGCAAGGGTTTGCTATATAATTCATATTAACTCATTTGCGATTTTCCTGTCAAATTTGCTAAGAGTAAATTCATATTGAGTATATATAGATAAAGGTGGTGCATTGCATTCACGAGCTATTTAAAAGTAAGATTGTAATTGAGTCACACTTTCTCTCACATTCTTTTGCTCATCCATATCAATAATGATTGGAGGGTGCTCATTGGCATGTTTAAACACCATAAGGTGTTTAGCAGTGGTGGGGTGTTATAACAGGACGGCCTGCTGAATAACAATGCATAAACAAAATAAGCTGTTAATCAACACTCTGGTGATGTAAAGGGCCGTCCTGTTTAAACACCACGGAGTATTTAAACGGGCTGTAGTGATAATATCAGCTGCTCCACCTGCTTATAAGAGTCAGGGAGAGACTCAGAGAGGAGGGTTGCATAGTTGGGAAAAAATACTGTAGAGTCAGGCATTATCATAAGGAACCATCTTGTCTTTCAGAGGCAGGCTGAATTTGGAAAGAGTGTTGCTTGATATAATAATTGAGCTGGAAAACAGTATTGCTCCCCCCTTCTCAGTATACAATAAGACTCCTGGTCAGACCAACACTTGTCCCACGCACCATTCTTTGTCGGAATGGTACATGTAAGCACAACTCTATCCTTGGTCTTTTTCTGGGTCTGAGCAATCTCTGTTCTAAGCTTAGAGCCAGTTAACAGGAACCAGAGACAACTTTCTGTGGAATGATCTGGGAACGGAACTAGGACAGACCCAGCTCGTGTCAGGCGTCAGGCTGTGTGTCACTGTCAGGTATGCTGCTCAGTTTAAACCTGTGGCCTCTGGGGAGTGTCTACACTGTAAAGAGTAAGTGTAGAATCTGCTGTAGCTTTATAGTGGAATCTACTATAGAATGGATCTACAGTAAAATCTACTGCAGATTTACAGTAAATCCTACTGTTTACCTACAAGTAACTGTGCACCTACAGTAGAATCTACTGTACACCTACAAACATGGCAACCAATATTTTACAGTGTAACATTTCCCACTGTAGCACTGAGTCACTCTGTGGGGCCTGAGTCATGCACGTCAATAATCTGGTCTGGCTGCAGACCTTTAGTTCCTTCATAGTTAGGGGTGGTCATATTCTAACAACAGGGGCTGGGGGGGGGGGTGGATTTGGGGGGAGGGATGGAAAGCATTTAGACACCTCTTATTGGGTGACCAAAAAATGTCAGCCTTTTTTTGAGAAAAGGTCCTATTGTATTATAGCTAAATGGCTGGGCTGTGATAAATGTAAACCCTTCTCTGGGGGGGGGGGGATTGTAAGGGGGGGATTTTTTTCAAAATAAACTCCATTACTGCCTCACATGAGACTGTTTCCAGATTGTACAATATTTTAGGGAGATAATTATTCTAATGATATGTAGACAGGCTGAAATATATGTATGATAAAACTTAATGTAACCCTGCAGTGATGTGTGGCAATGAATTATACCCAGGCATCTTTGTGTTCCTGATCTTGAGATGCCATCTGAATCACCAAATAAGTGGGCTTCATAATTACAGTGAGGAGCAAATTTGAATAGCTTTCTGAGAGAAGATGCCTACATTTAACCATCCATATTCAGCTTGGGTGAGCCTCCCCATAAGTAGGAAGTCATGCAATAGTTGGACTGTTTCATTGATTCTGTAAAAAGGATAAGTAGGGTACTTGCCTGATATGTAACATGCCACTGTACTGCACTGTTGGAGACAGGGCCATGGTGAAGCACGCATCCTCAACTGGTACCCTTACCTGTCCCTGTCTGCCATCTAGAAAGGCACTGGTAACTGCCAATACGAGAACACAAAGTCTTGTAGGTGAATAGGTTCTGCTACCTTTCCCTGACTGCCATCCAGAAGGGCACAGGTAACCACCAATACGAGAATACAAAGTATCGTAGGTGAACTAGGCTGGTATTGCTATCTGCCTCTATCTGTCATCCAGAAAGGCACTGGTAACCGCTAATACGAGAACACAAAGTCTTGTAGGTAAACTGGTACTGTTATCTGCCTCTGTATGCCATCTAGAAAGGCACTGTTAACCATCAGTAGGTAAACTGGACTAATATTAAATAGTTTTCAGTGCATAGACATTGTGATAGGAATCAAATCAACTATTTTGCCGCTTGTGCCTGATCACTCCCAAGTAGCAGTTTATATGTCATTGGTGGCCACATGGCACCTGTATACTGTAGTGTAAAGTATATATGGCATGGGTAGACTGAGAGGTATCGTTAAGTACAATGCTCTGCCAACTTCTCGTCTTTCATGACTCGGTACAAAGGGATGGCGGCCATGATGTTCCGCTTACATCGATAATAAACATGCCGCTTGGAGCCCTGTTCGCACTGATGCCTTACAAGTCACTTAAAGTCCCATTTACACCAGCGTCAAAGGTGGCGCTTCGCAACCGCCTACCCATTAAAGGCGCATGCAGGATATAAAAGGCCTGAGCACCGATCCCCGCTCCACTCTGAATCTCACTGGAGGGGTAGTAAGAATTAGGGCTTTAACCTCAGCCCTTAATGTGTCACTAAGAGGCCTGGTCACATGACCTCACCTGGTGGTGGGAGGGTTTCAGTAAGTAGGTTTAGGGTCCACAGGCCACTTAAGTAACCTTATTATGCTGTAGTATATCACTTAGTGTGAGCCACACCAAGGGCTGCCATCTTGGTGCTGTTGTTATTAAACTACAACCTGTAGGTACCAGCAAAATGTTAGTTCCCCTGTCCACCGCTTCTCCTACTGGGGCAGCACCAGTACGGACCTGCTACAGCCCTATATGCAGCTACACCATTGCTGCATACTGCCAATATCCCAGTGTCCTTGTACCACCAAGTATTCACAAAGCAGCAGAATGAAGCAGCCCCATGTAGGTGTAGAGCTCCCTGGCTGTGCTTACAACTGGTAGCAGGCTCTGTCACTGAGCACACAGCAGCCCCACCCCACTGCTGGGTCAGCTGCTCTATTGTCCAGGCACTTCAGGGGATGGGGGTAATCCTGCTGGGGTGCCCTCTGTATGGCTGCACTGACAGTGTGGAGGCAGTCTAGAGGACAGGCTAACCCTCCTGGAGGCACCAGGCCAGTGCTATGGTGTCTGCACCTCAGGGTAGTAGTATAGCAGTGTGGCCTTCTAAGAGCTGCCTAGGCCTTGCTAAGGCTGTGGCAGTGGCAGTACTGGCAGTAGGAGGAGGAGGGTGCTGGAGCCTCTGTCAGGGTGTGTAGCAGCAGCAGCGGCAGCAGTGACAGGGGTTGTAGGAGGCTGGAGGAGCAGCTCGGGTGGAGGAGCAGCACATGGAGCAGCTCAGTGACAGTGTATGACCTGCAGGAGACGCTACAGCACGCAGCAGACGCAACCTGTCAACAGCCACCACAGTGTGTGTGGGGGGGGGGGGAGGGGTAGTGATACAAGTGTAACCCTTTAAAGACGGCATGTCACTAAAAGGTGCACTGTAAATGATAATTGTAGGTACACAGTATAATCTACTGTAGCTTTACAGTGGAGTCTGCTGTTCACCTACAATAATCTGTACACCTACAGTAGATTCTACTGTATACTGTAAAGGTTTTTCAGCCAAATAACGATTTTTCAGCCGAATAAAAATATTCAAATAGTTTGACATTTGCCGGCAGGATGCACCAATGAAGCCTCAGCGCGTAACTTGCCAGTGCTGCATTGGTGCATCATGCTGACATTTTAGGAGTGTGTCAAACCCGTAGGGTCAGCATGATGCATGAATGCGGCCCTGGCGTATCTACCCGCCAGAACTACATTGGTGCATTATGCCGTCCTTCAAGGGTCATGGACCTCATAGTACTATAATGCGGTGTGCCCTTTGTCGTCAAGATGCATGCATGCAACCCTGTATGGCGAGTAACTCACCAATGTTGCCTAGCAAGCATCACGCCGATCCTACGGGATTGATGCAAAAGTATGCCTTCGGTCGGTATGACGCGTGAATGCAGCCACGGCGAGTAGATAAGCAGGGTTGCATTCATGCACCATGACAACAAAGGGCATGGCACATTAATTAAAGCACTATTCGGCCCTTAAAAGGTTACTTAAAGAAGTAGATTGGAGGGGAGGCGACAGGGGGATTCAGGCCAACTCCTCCAGGCATAAATGCTTTAGGTTTTTGTGCCGTTATGATGCACCAATGCTGACTGTACTGCGTCATACTAACCCTTAGGGAGCATATCAACCCATCGAGTTGACATGAATGCAACATTGGCAATTTACTGCATTCGGATATGGTTATACATACGTTAATATATGACAAAAGGGCGCAGTACATTAAAACACTTTGCTGCCTAAAATGGTTAGGGGGAGACGGATAAGGAATGGCTGCATGGAGATGGAGGGGAGAGGGAGGGGGGTAAATGTCAGGGAGGGATGGGGAGAGGTGAAATAGAGGCTACGGGGAGTGATGTATAGGGAGGGAGGCAGGAGAGGACAGGGGAGTAAACGGGAGACGCCGACACAGGCACACAGAGAAAAGAAACAGCGTCCAAAAGGAGTCCAGGGTGCCTCCAGAATGACTCCCCTCTCTGGGGGAGGCCAGGTCGCCTAAGGGAGTTTAGGTGACTCTCTGGCTGACCTAAGGCAGTCACCTGGGGGAGTCATAATAGTTCTCTGGGTCATTATGACTCCCCCAGGTGACTCCCTTAGGTCAGCCAGAGAGTCACCTAAACTCCATTAGGCGACCTGGACTCCCCTAAGCAGGGGAGTCATTCTGAATGCAACCTGGACTCCCTTTTTCTCTCTGTGCAGGGCGCGATAGGAAATGGTAGGGCACAGCAGGGCAGAGTCCAAGCTAACAATAAATGTTACAAAACGTTTGTTTAACTTTACAACGTCGGCATAAAAAAGCAGTCACCTAGGTAGAAACGTTTTTGAAAGGTAAGAAAGACGTTTTCTGCTAGCTGGGGTAGGGCAGAGAGGGAAGGACACAATACAAGCAGGGCATGGCAGGGCAGGTCAGGATACGGCAGGAAAGAGAAGGACAGTGTAGACAGAGGAAGGGAAAGGAAAAGCAAGACAGGGCATTAACAAAGCACTAGAAGAGCACAGGGCAGGACAAGACGGACAATACAACAGGGCACGGCAAGACACCATTACATCACAATACAGGACATGACATCACAAGACAGGGTAGGGAAGGGCACGAGAGGCAGGACAGTGCAGGCCAGAGCATATTAGACGGTCAAATAGGACAGAGCAGGGCAGGGTAGGATATAATAGGACAGGGCAGGGCATTGCAGGGTATTGTAGGGCATTGCAGGGCAGGCAGGGTAGGCAGGATAGGATAGCACAGGGCAGGCCAGTACAGAGTAAGACGTTACTGCATTATTACAGCACCAGCGAGGGCAGGGCAAAACAAGTCAGTGCAGGGCAACACAACACAGCCTTGAAAGACGAGTACATCCCAACAGGGCAGCGTATATGACACCAGTATAGCAGGGCAGGGCAACACAAGACAGGGCAGGGCGGGCCTTGAACGCCCCAGCAGGGCAGGGTACCACAAAACAGGGCAGGGCAGGTCTTGACAGATCAGAACACCCCAGGGCAGGGCAGTGTATATCTATGTCAACAGTAAAGCAAGGCAGGGCAACACAAGATAGGAGAGGGCAACACAACACAAGACAGGGCAAGGCAATATCAGACAGGACAGGGCAGGGCAATACAAAACAGAGCAGGGGGAAACAAAACAGGGCAGGGTAAAACAAGACAGGACAAAAAAGCAGGGCAGGGCAGGGTAGGGCAGGGTAGGGCAGGGCAAGTCAGTGTACAGTGGAAGGTATTGATAGGCCAGAACCCCCCAGGGTAGTGTCTATATGACACCAGTGTATGCGGGGTGGATGTGTTCCTCCATACCGTGCGGTCAGGTGTATGTTGCAGTATCTGTAAAACACACTTATTGATCAGATACAGGAGCAGGCCTGGCTCCTATTAACCTGCTTCTATTAATAGCCCACGTTCTGCGTACACTGGGGGGAGGGAGGGAAGGGGAGGGGGTAAGTAGGTACTTATATTCCCATGTTGTAGCTTAGGTCTTTAACCCTTTAATACAGGGCTACATGGCGCTCTAATCAAAGAGGAAAGTAATAATAATAAAAGTCCACTTTAGGTGTACTGCTATTGGTTAGCATTGTTCCTTAGCAATCAGAATACCTTAAATTCTCCAAAAGGGGTGATGATATTCCTGCAACTTTACATTAAATATTTTGTGTTAAATGATTTTTTTATGTGATTCCTGCAGAGGCCTGGTCCCACAAAAACGGTAGTCTCTATTTCTGATTAGATTTGTCCCATCGATTGAACATCGATTTTGAGAAGAAAAACACCTGGAAAATCTTTAAAGGGAAAATACCTTCCCCATCCACTAACATATGATTTCATCTGTGGTTAAGTAAATAGGTTTTTGAGTGGGCTACATAGGCTCTACACACCTTGGTCGTCATGATGCATGAATACAGCACGGGTGAGTACTAACCAGGGCTGCATTCATGCATCATGCCCACCCTTCATGAGTGCATCAACCCCATGGATCCCTGAGGGGATTCTCGCCAAGGATGCATTCATGCATCATAGCAATAAAAGCTATAATACATTAAATCACTCTGCTGTCCTTAAAGGGTTAGTATACAGCCATTACTGGAGCAGAGACCAGCGAGATCTATGTACAGCACCGATAACAGCTGTCGTCGTGGGTACAGTTGCCCCATAATACACAGGTCCTTGGAGTCTACAGCAAGGGCCTTTCCTATTAGCGAGAAAATGTATCCCGCTACTCGTCTATACACAACCAAAATAATTTTCTCATTTCAAGAAAATAAGATAAATAAACTCGCCTGGCGGACAAATGACTAGTTTAAAACAAGTCAAACGGACAAATGACTAGTTTTAAAAACTAGTCATTTGTCCGCCAGACGAGTTTATTCATCTTAGTTTCTTGAAGTAAGAAAATCATTTTTGGCTATGAACACATCTATAAATACACCAGATCCTGTAGGTATGCTGCATGCTACGGACGCCGTGAAGAGCCACAGCTTTTAAAAAAAAATAAAAAAATTGAACTGTTCAGGTGTAACCCGCCATTTCCTGTTTTTTGCCCATTTTCTTTTTGCCCATGGTAAATTATCTGTTACATTTACTAAATTTAGCAAGTTGTGCTTGAGTCCGGTAGAAAGCGTATTTAAATAGAGTTAGAGTGTCTGAATTGTAACGGCCCGTAATAAAGATTATAAGTGGGCTGAAAAGGTTAATGGATGTTATAACACTTTAAATTAGTAAATAAGTAGCCCATTTATATCTTCATCTGCCCTAAATAAACAATTTTTCTCTCAAGCCGGTCATAGATGGCACCCAGTCAAAGATGGCACCCGATCAAAGATGTTCACATTGGCCAGATCTCGTGAGACGCAGCCCTAAGCTTATCGTATTATATTAGTCCCGTCCAACCTGACTGCCATGCACTTTTACCTGCTGTTTTACTGTGTAGAGTAGCTCAGTTACGGAAATTGACATCTAGGCTGTTATCTAGATCGCCGATTCTATTTCAAAATAGTAGATCTGAGCGTAATATAAAACACCCCCCTTCTTCCTCTTTCTGTGTTGTACACTGTAAATAGTCTAGGTAGACAGTAGAATCTGCTGTACATCTACAGTACAATCTACTAGAACATGGATTTACAGTAGAATTCAATTTCGATTTAAATGTTTATCATACTGAGCAGAACATTCTACAAATGAATGCAGTTATCAACGGTCTCCTCATAAATCACATGTATTATCTCACCCCTCTTTGATTTTAATGTATAAAAAAATTAAGCAATTCTTAGAATCCATGATAATACTTAGGAAGGGGGGGGGGGGAGTAATACAAGGATTACCCATGAACCTAGACAGACCTAGTATAGTAATTGATAAGTTTGCTTAATGTGAAGTGAACGGTGCATTACAAATGCATATTAAACCAAATGTAACCATACCGATGTACAAAGAACAGACTTGAAGACGTAGTTTCCAGTGATTTATTTACGAGACGCTTTGCCAGATTCATGGTTCACTAACTGTGAACGCAGACGAATGTCAAAAAGATGTTTTCTTCTTAAGGATACTATTTATCTGTTTGATATCTACCATTAAACACATTAAAGAGTATGCACACTAACTTCTGTAATTATTATTTCTTTCGTTTCCCAAATGAGTGTACTACCCTTCTCCTCTTATAATGCTAGGAGTGTGCCTTAATAGGGCCTTATTATGAACACAACAGAGCTTCAGTTTTAATAATTCTCTATTTTCTGGAGGGAAGGCAGGCATTTTATTATCTAGTGGGGATGATAGACTTCAGGCTGCCTGCTACCCAAGGTACCCTACTGAGTTAAGTGCTAAATCTATGCAAAGCAATTTTTCTTTGTCTGTTTCTGTGAATTCAGCCCAGTTCATATTCACAAAATCGAATGAGAGGCTACCAGTACACTCCAACGAGGAGACTGTCTACAAATATGTAGGTGTATGAGAAACCATTTTACTTTTTTGAGTGGCTTTATATCACCTTTTTGGTGACACTCCATCATTGTATTGTTTTTTTTCCTGACCAGAATTCTCAATCCATGACTTATTGTAGAAAACACATTTTGTAAAAGGTTCATGCCCTTTTTCTTGGCTTGCTTGGACTTTATTATAATGAACATTTTATAGTATTAGTTTTCTTGATCACCAATGCTACACGACTTGTTATTTCTGTTCAATATCTTTGGATAAGGTTAAACGCTTTCAAACCAAGTAATAGGGTATTACTAACTACTACTAGATTAAACAGCTTTGAATATAATGGGGCTTTTCATATAATATTATTATATATGAACTCATATATCACATCAAAAATTGAGTTCACCACATGTTTACAAATCAAGCAATCCAATGAGTGACAGGCCTAGGGACAAAGTTAAAGGGGTGAAGACTATACCAGGCCATACACCGGCACACTCAGAAAAGTCAGCGTCATTGTCGCTAAAACCACCCTCAACTGAGAGTCTGACAGTGCTTGACTTTCAGGTGAGGGTGGTTTTAGCGACAATGACGCTGACTTTTCTGAGTGTGGGGTTGGTATCTAGTAGAAAGAAGGGATCAGGGTGAGGAGGAAGGGGTTTTAAACCGTGGGGAGTAACTGGGATAAACTCCTTTTTCGATCTAGAAATAAGGTTTATCAGAACTACATGATCAGATCATAGAAACTTCACCAAAATATGAAATATCTTTTTCATACAATTTATTACATCTGGATGATTTATTGGAGCGATTTTGAACAATTGTTCAATTTTAGATCGAACAACTATTATAGTGGATTTGAAGAACTATTCTTTTCCATTTGAATAATTCTATAGGTTTATTGGGGGGGGGCGGGGGGGATGGGGGGTTAATATATCATTTACCATAGACCTTACATAACGCCATATCGGCCATACAAACACTGGGTAATACATTCTAGACAATCGATCAAACACTACTTGTTACTTTCATGTAATATGCGTAGATAAGGTCTAATGTGACTATACATGGGGGGCTAGATTCTTGACCGTGTCGCCGTGTCGATCTTTAGCAAAGGTGCCGTGTCGGCATGTCGATTTTTATCTAGTACTAATTTCTCTAAATGTGTGTGTCCGTCGATTTTTAAAGGGGCCGTGTCGCCCGTGTCGGTTTTTAAAAGGGCTGTGTCGCCGTGTCGATCGTGTCGGATTTTAACCCATGTATAGTCACTCTAATGTTTTCAATCCTAACAATGGGTTATTACTATTACTGGGGATGGGGTTTGGTGAGTATGATAGAGGAGCAGAACAGTGGGTCCATCTGGTGTGGAAAATAGAAACCATACGTTCCCATTAAGACAGAGGCGCTCAGATAAGGAAATTCGGGGACAGTCAGTTTAGCAGGTGGTACCTGGGAATTATGAGCTATTTCCAATATGGGTATACGTGAAAGGTGGTTCTATGGGTATGGGGGATCTATCACAATATCCAAAAAATATCTCCTATAGTGAATGTTTAGTTTAAGTAATAATACACTTATACTATCTATGTGTGATACTTATTTACTAGATAAGTGAGTAAGGGTCAGAGGCCGCTGGAGTTATATCTTCTGTTGGTTTCTTCTACAAAGTCAGTGAACAGCTTTTTACTGCATCTGAAAAACAGTATTAGAAGCAATTTATCTTTCTTCATCTGTTTAAAAAGAAAATCGAGCATAGTTAAAATTCACAAAATCGGTTGAGATGCTGCAAGTACACTCCAACAAGGATACTATCCGTAGCTGTGCATAGAATGAAACGGCTGCATGAGCAAATGATTTTACATTTCTTATTTACACATAGCATACGCCATGTGCTTAACAGTACGGCAACAAATTTGTTGAATATCATGAAAATGAATAAACAAAATATCTACTACGTACATCTCTAGTTTGGTGTGGTGTTGGTCGAAGTAGCGTGAGGTGCGGCTGGACGGGTGGGGGAGGTGTACCAGGAACAAGTCGTGCAGCACGCTGAACCTGAAACTATCACCCCACAGTGTTGGCATGATGCTGGAATGCTGTGCTGGTGAGTTACTCGCCAGGGCTGCATTCATGCATCATGAAAAATGTATAAAATTGCCTTCAGTAATCTTAAGGCCATGGCCAAATAGGTGAAAATGTACAGCTATTTTAGGATAGTCTAACCCTTGTTAACGGAGCCTATAAACTTGTACTGATGTATACATGTGATAATTATGTGCATGTAATAACTACTTCAGGATTTTCTGATTGGCCAGAGAGCTAGCGATTGGTGATTATTGAAGCCAGCTGGTTGTTGGTATTTTGGTCTCCAAGGCAGGTATCAGCAAATAATCATTTTGCTGGGGATTTCTATCAACATGGCAGACAACCTGGTCACCATTTACAGTACATCCCAGCACAGGGCAGTCTAATTTCTTATAAGCTTTTTGACTCATCTACATGTATTACTTTCAGAAAATTGCCTTATATGAAGCATTTCTGAAAGAGGCACACCGTTTTGAAAGATTTTAACTAGGGAGAAAAAGAATACGTTTTTCTATCTATTTTCTGACCAATATCAAACCTACCCTCTGGCAGCAAGCTCATATACATGGGAGATCTTATCTCGCATCCGGTCCGGGAAACGCTCATCAAAGCGAGGCATGTCAGCGGTTACCATGGCAACGTAGGGTTCAAAATGGATGCTGTAGGTCACCTGAGGGACATACAGGCAGTGTTAAACAATATGAGGAAGATATCACAAAGCAGGATCTAATATTGATAATTCTTAACAATGACTATACATTGCACTGCAATATATAACATTTCCACAAATGTGAGTTATCATTTACACTGCATGCAAATTAAAGGGATCATTCAAGTGATTTAAAGGCCAGTAAATATGATGTAAAGGTTATGATGACATTTCCATTGAATACTTGGCTTTAAGTCACTTTGCTACTGGCTATCTTTATTTTGCTTAAATCCCAACATTTATGCAGTGCTACTTACCTCAAATGCAGCATCGGCCGTCTTCCAATACGTGAAGTTTGTGGTCACGTGACCCAGTCTCCAGCCCTGAGAACTGTAGGTACAAATGTACAAAGGTTAGTGAACTAGCTTAGTGAAATGCCATCTATACATCTGGCCCAATATAATAAATAAGACCCAAGTAATCTGCATAATAACTTGGGGATAAGAGGGTAGGGTGGAGGTCTAGTATACTAAGGCTGTGTCTCACAAACTTGGGCCAATGTTTTTGTCTCTGACCGGTGCCGTCTCTGACCAAGTGCTGTCTCTGACCTCTGTCAGAAAAAAGGTGTTTTAAAAAGAATTATATTCGTATATATAAGGATTTGTAAAAACGTTATGGAGGTTGTTATATAGTTATAGTGATAATTATAATTAGCCTCCTGGTGTTGGTATTTTGACCTTATCATGCCAAGCTGGTCAGAGACGGCACCTGGTCAGAGACGGCACCTGGTCAGAGACGGCACCCGGTCAGAGACAAAAACATTGGCCCAAGTTCGTGAGACACAGCCCTAAGGTACTCAAAGTTGGGATTCCCTGAACTCCTATTTCTGCGTCCATTTAGTTTTGCAAGCTTAAACTCATAATTCTCCTGACTGATCAGTGTTAGGAGAGCATTAAAATCATGTCCTAAAACACAGGTCACATAATTAAAATATCACTTATCCGTAATCATAATACTACAACAACCAGCGTATCTGAACTATTCCCACCAAGGAGCTTAGGTGCCAGCAATGACGCTTGGAAATAGGCTCAGTCTCATGAGTTTGTAACAGTTGAAACGTCTTTGACCGGGTGTCGTCTTTGACCGGCGTCGTCTTTGACCTGTGTAGTCTTTGACCGGGTAGGGATCAAAATGAAGAAAAAATCAGTATATAGTAAAAACATTTAAGCTTCAACTTCTTCATGTAATAAACAGTCTATGGTTGTTTTACCCAATTAAAAAAAATAATTTGAATGCACATATTAAGGGTCCCTTTTGGGCTTTTTTTCTTCAGCCAGTCAAAGACGTCACTTGGTATTTTACTTAAACTTTAAACAGCTTATTATTATTGCATAATACTTTAAACAGCTGCACTGTCCAAAGTATTATGCAATAAGAAGTGCCACCAAGTACATTACATCATATGCATATAAAATATTTTAAAAAAATGGAAAAAAGAACTTTTCTATATACCCGGTCAAAGACGCCGCCGGTCAAAGACGCCGCCGGTCAGAGACGTTTCAACTGTTACAAACTCATGAGACTGAGCCACTAGAGGTCGAGGTGGGGCCAGCTCGGTTCCATACAATTCGTGTATAAGCCGTACCCCGACTTTGGGCCAATCCTATAAGCCGCACTGGTGATCTGATTAGGGTGCCTTTAATACTGTATCATAGTAGGAAAACCTCGTGGAAAAGGCCCCGGCTAGTACGCGAGTCAGATCAGCAGTGCGGCTTGTAGGGTCAGCCCATATAGTCAGGTTGCGGCTTATACGAAAATGTTTGCTACTATGGTACAGTACTTAAGGCACCATAATCAGATCAGCAGTGCAGCTTATAGGATCGTCCCAAAGTTGGGGTACGGCTTATATGCGAGTTAGGCTTATACGCGAGGTTTTACAGTACACAAAGTATAACACCTACCCATACCCGTACAGGGTGCCCTGGTCCATGAGTCGCACTGCCTCCTCCTTGTTTGAAGGGAAGTTGGTAAGGAGCTGGCTGTTAGAGCCAAGAGCAGGAAGCACCCACACCTGAATATCACAAACCAAGTAGGGTAGACTACCCATGAGATGACTGGTATCTCTCAACCAGAGTGCCATTAATCATGGAGCCAATCTTCCACAGGGCTATTGTAGACATTGGGCCGATCGTCCTCAGAGCTAGTCATCTCATGGGCAGTCTACCCTAATCGTTGCCATAAATAGATTTTGGTCCAGCAAAATGACTGGTGTTACCAAGCAATATGCCTATTCTGGGCTTTCAATAACAGAAAGAATCTTTTGAATATTCCAAGTAGAGCTAGAGGTACAAGCACTAGAGTACACATTACTATAATTCACTGCTTGTGGACTACTAATATTCTGGGCAAATTAAATGAAATCTTTGGCTAATATTTTTGGTTACACAATAGCATATTATTCTTATCTCTTTATACCTTGAATGCAAAACATAGGTTTTTGTATCCTGTTCTGCTGAAAGCTTCCCAGTCCTGCAAAATTGGCAAACTGCAGGATTGAATGTCCATTCATGGGGATACGATTTACACACAAATGGTATACATTGCATACCCCCCGGGTATACCCTTCACTAGAAACCATACATTTATGATTACCGTAAAGTCTCATGTAGAAACTGTGGCTTGTATGTGAATTAGAACCAGGTTTATAGGGTGCGGCGTATACAAGGGATTTTGGAAGTATGCGACATAGCAAAGTCACCATAATCAAAACCCAGATTAGGCTAGTAGTATTTTCCTAAGTTAAGGGTGCCTCTTATATGAGGATTCGGCTCATCCCCGGGACTTTACAGTACTTGTTCTTATTATAGAGAATAACTGTAAAAGTTGAGTGTGTGATAAATAGACAAAGGTTCATAAGTTGTAGTCTGTTGGCTGGGTTATTTCACGAGTTGGCCCTGGGTCGAATTTCACGAGGCGATAGGGAGGGTGAAATGCGGCCCAGCGGCCAAAAAGGGAAATAACCCAGTGAACAGCCTAAAACGAGTGTTCCTTTGTGTTTATTTTTCTAACTTTTTCGATTCAAATTAACTAAGTTATGATAGAGAGAGCCTAAAACAGTTTTTTTCTACATCGTTCAAATGTAAACAAACCGCCATATTGATGACGTCACAGGGCGTAAAATACAAGCATGGATTATTTCACGGGAGTGTGAAATACGGTGCCCTTTGGTTAAATCAATGGCATGGCTGTATTTCATAAAAAATAAAGGTATGTACCATATTAGTTGTGTCCTTGTTGGTGTCCAGGTGCCTTGTAAGCCGGCTGTAGGTGTGGGGGGCAGGAGCCAGGTCCACGTCTACATGTAACACATACCGGGTACGTACCTCCCCCAGCGCCACGTTACGCAGGTAGTTTATGGGGTATACCCCCTGTAAGACAATCAAACAAATGAATCAGTCCCTTCATTTAGCTAATTTGGTGAGGTGCACGAGGCACCAAGTGTTTGTCCCAACACTACAGTCCCCCTGACACAGGTAGGTTCGATTTTACCGTTCTTTGGTTTACCCAGATCATGTGAAACCTTGTCCCTCCTTGTAAATGTCCAAGAAAAGGTTCCAGGTCTGTGGGATTTTCTTTTGCAAATAAATAATGCACCTTTAGAGACTGTATAATTGAGCTAATTCTTCATACTGATATATCCAGCATTTAAATATCACAGCATTAACTACAAAACACCTTTATATGTATGGTTTGTCATTTGTTGACTAGAGAGCTACATCTGTATAGCCTCCTAGGGCTGTTTATGGTTAGTGCCAAGGTTAGTGCTAGTTAGGGAAGGCATTTGACTCTGCCCACATTGTGAATTGATGGTTTTTGGACTAAGGAATACCAGAATTTAAATCTATTGTATTTAGGGTCCCCTATGATACTTTATATACAGACAATGTACTATGTAACAATTCTAAATAATCTGCTCAACATATCTCCTTCGGTGTGCACCAAGGATCTATACTGGGGCTGCTATTGTTTATTCAGTCTGTGCTGACCTCCCAGATGTTCTGCCCCACTGCAAGGCGAAAATGTATGGGGATCATGTGGATCTTTTTACTAATCTCATGTCAAAAAAGACAAATCTAAGAGAACTGATGCTACAACAATCACAGGTTTGTAGTACAGCATTAGTGGGGAGTGTAAGGGTCAGTGCTAGAAGTGGTTAGGTGTACATTAAGACAAACTTACATGTCGTTTGTAAACAAGGTGGCAACTGAGTCCGTCTCGGTTCCTGAACACGGGTTCCTCCACGAGGACCTGTCGTAGCCCGGTCACCTCCTCGTCTGTGATGTACACACTGACACTGACCGGCCCGTCCCACAGCCTCAACAACCGCACCAACGCACTCAGCCTGCACACCGACAGCTGTGTGATCAGCGTCACCTGGGGAATATGGAATTGTGTTCTAATGGTCTGCTACTCATTAAATCCTTTTCATGATTGATAAACCTGAATTACCTGACCTCAGAAATGTATATTTTGAACTTGAGATCATATTTCTATGTTGATCATGTAAAGATAATTATTATGTGATCCTTTAAACTGATTGATATTTTAGCCGCCATCTTGAATAATTCACATTCCTTGATAGGGAGAGTACCACACTGTGCAGACACTGATGGACTATATAGAGCATTTGATTTCTCAGTTAAGGTTTGTCTTGATGATGGGAACTTTGTCTTGCCTGATGTACTTACCTTATGCTGGTCTGGTCTGGTGGGAGCTGCTCCATGGTAGTTAACATGGGTCCTGAACCCTGCCCTGAGCTGCTCGGTCAGCCCCTCACACACCGACCCCTCCCCAGGCACCCCTCTCCCCACCCCAGACAGGGAGGGTGCCTGGGGGGCTGACTCCTCATCAGATACCAGACTGGATGCTGCATTTGGTGGCAGAGCTTCTGAGGCCTCCTCCAGGGAGGCAATACCTGAAAGTTAGCATATTATCCGATGATAGGGGCTCAAAAATAAATTTTACTAAAAGATTATTCAGTGTGTTGACAATGTTTATACTTTATTTGCTACACATGTTATTCAGTCTCATTCCCTTTATTTCTGCTTTTATTTGGATATTATATTCCTCAAATCAATGCCATGGTGCATATTTTGGAAGGCACAAATTGATATGCACCCACTGAAAGTCTCTAGATTTGTATTATAGCATCTCTTACTTGAGCCATAACTGCCGGTGGATAACATTTATTAATAGATCATCCTTTCAGAATGATATTGTCAGAGCATATAGAACAACTTTTAGTAGGATTCACAAAATTCAATTTTTCAGATGTACTAACTTGAAGCATTGCTCGGTGACCGGGGAGCAGCTCTGGGTACAGAGAGCAGGTACCCATTCAACTCAGAGAGCAGCTCAACAACCATCCTCTCTCTGGTCAGTCTTGGGGTTGAGGAAGACTCTGTCCAAAGTACTGCCTGCATAGAATAGGGAGGTCTGTTAACTCTTTAAGGATGCATGTCGCTAAAAGATGCCATTTGTCGTCCTGATGCACCAATGCAGCCCTGGAAAGTAACTCACAGGTGTTGCATTGGTGCATCATGCCAACCCTTTGGGAGTATCTCAACTTGGTAGGGTCTGCATGGTGCTTGAGTGCAGCACTGGCGAGTTACTCTTCAGGCCTGCATTCGTGCTTCATGACGACCAAGGGCATGACGCATTAAGGCGTCATGCCACCCTTAAAGGGTTAAAGGATCCAGAGTAACCTGCTGAACAAAACTATGAAATGTTGGCTACTAATTCATTTTGACCTCTTGAAATTAGGACCCCTCTTGAGGGGGGGACCAAAAAAAGCACCCCCTTTTTTTAAGCTAAAAAGCCAGTGTATTGCGATAGCTCCATGGAGTCAGCGGCACTCAATTTCAACCTGCCTGAGGGGGGGGGGACCGAAAAGGATCCACTGCCCCCCCCCTTTTGTTCAAAAATGACCACTCCTTAAAATACTTTTAAGGATTGGAATTGGAATGAGGACACTGCGGTCCAGGTGCGGTCCTAGCGAAAATTTGCAAAATCAATCAATCAATGATTTTCACAAATATGACTCAAAAATGAAAATGTGCATCATGGACACTTATACATTTCTCTTTTTGCGTAGTCTTGCGAATATTTACGAATTACGAATACTGCACTATGTGACCCTTAAAAATTTAAGAAATGACAACAGAAAGCTCAAATTTGTTTTCAGTCATGGATTCGCAATCTAAAGGCAATTGGTAGCATCATTTTCCACCATAATTTGGAGACCCAGATAATTACAACATTGCAGGCAAGGATATTTGAAAAACACACGAGTTCACATGCATCTTTTTCATGTGAAAGAGGTCTGATTACTTGAGGAAAACTCATGCTATCATGACAAACACTCTGGTGATGCAGCTCCGGCGAGTAACTCGCCGGTGCTGCATTGTGCATCATGCCAACCCTTTGGGAGTGTCTCAACCCCATAGGGTCGGCATGATGCTTGAAAGCAGCACCGGCGAGTTACTCACCAGGGATGCATCATGACGACCATGGGCATGATGCATCCAGGCATCATGCCGTCCTTTAAAGGGTTAAGGAGGGCCCTGGGGGATATTAAAAAGCCCACCTGAGGTGACAGTGTTAGGTTGAGTGGTAGCTCCTGCCTCATGTCCACGCTCCACGAGTCACACAGCCTGTACAGCCGCGGACCGTGCTTCACCAGGAACTGCCTCACTTCACCCTGATAAACAATATTTGTCAGAAATGAACTTAATTGATCTGAAAAAGCTAATTCATAGTTGTTAAACTAAAAAACAATTATGATTTGACACCCAAGAAATACTATCATGTTGTTATTTCCACCTTACAGTAATCAGTTTCTATATGTCAAACTTAATTTTAGGATTGGAAGATGATGTGACATGCACTGGGAAAAGGGACCTTAATGAACCCTACACTAAGGGCCCTTTTCGCAGATCGTGCCACATATTATATAGACATCTACACTGACCACTCGAGCATGCTGCTTGGTTTAAGCCTGTAGAAGTAATAGACAGAGGTCCACAATGATCTATCTGAATAACAGGTTTCTCCACACCGTGAGTGGTATCAAACTAGGTTGCACCTTGTGTGATACCACCCAAGTTCCATGAGTGGAGAAACTAGGAGTTTAGACTGATTTGAATAGATCTCTGTATTTATTTCATGTGAATACTGATTAATTCCATTCAAAAATAACAATCAGAGATTGGTTTCACAGTTATACTGTGGAGAATGGAGCTGTGGAGAATTTCGAATGAGATCCAGTTTCTCCACGGGCCCTTCCCATACAAAACAATGGTAAAGTTGTTTCTCCACATGAAATAAATAGTATTCGTACCCAAATGAAGGCCTTCCTGGTGATCCTCTTGTTGAGCTCCTGCAGCATCCTCTGTGAGGGCACAACCTTAGCCAATAGAACCATTGTAGACAGCCGCTGGAGGAAAGGATAGTCATTAAAATGAGATTATTTATATTGTGGCAGGCACTGAGGAGTACATAGTGGTTTCCCCCACCGCGGTGAAGGCTTCCATGTCAAAGACATATCAGTCTTTATGTCTTTGATATCTATCCATTGATTCTTACAATAATAGCCTACTATTAGTAATAGGCTTATATCATTATATCCATGACCTTGCGTTTTTCAGAACGAGTATGATTTTTGTATGCAAGATAATGCATAATGTTATAATGGTATATGATAATCTATTGTACAGTCCTACCTTTGTTTCATCCCCTTCCTGCACTATCCTCTGAAATGTTACACCAAGGATCTGTCAGAACAGAAAAGAAATAAAATCAGTTTTTATCCAATGGAACCACTTTATGCTCTAGACATCCTCTCTAAAACTTTTTTTTCCATAGAAAAGAAAGGTATAAACTATTTCCACTTACCTGCCTTGGTGAAAAACTTCCAAATTCCTCCCAGAGATGTGAAATGTCAGTCAGAAATCTCATCCTGGCATCTAAAATGATAATCTGGATACCCAAATGAGCAAAGCATTAGCTATATGCAATGCCTTAAAATTGGGCCGTCAGGGAATAAGTTCAGCATTTTGCATACATAGACTAAAATAACAGTTCCACCAGAGGGCAGCAGTGTTTGGATAGGGGACATGAGCATTGTCCGGCTACAATATATTCACCCTATCTTGTGCCTGTAACAGCTGAGCTCACAGCCCTTAAGAGCCCTCTTGTGAATCAAAACTGAACTATATCCACAAGTGCTTTTGGCCTCACTTCAACTATGACGGTCAAGCTTTAAGTGCTTATCTAGTCATTCCATGTCTCAGGAATATCCAAGGGGGTATTTTTATGGTAGTTTCTAAGATAATAGCATTACAAGCATTTATGTTTAGTACATAAAACATATTTAACTATGATCCCCCTTGTGTACCTACCTTAGGCACCCGGCCATGTACTGCTGTATGTATCATGCTGGCCAACCTCAGTCTGAGCTTGACTTGCTGCATCTCTAGAGCCTCCTGCACACAGACATACACATCACAGGTAATACAGGACAACAACACTTTCTGTTTACAACTGACAGAGTGGACACCTAACATTGAATATGTATATCTATAGCTCGTATATCAAGCTATTGTCAATCATAGATATAAAGGTTGTTATGTTATGATCAAATAAAGTTGGAAAGTTAAGTCAGCCTTGGATAGCAATGTCCTTGCATTAAGGTTGGCATTTAAGCAATCTTATTTTTGTTTAAATGTCAACGTTCATGTAGTGAATCCGATACAGAAGTCTACACACTTAATGATCATTTATCTCTTTCTAAATTTAAATAGATAGGTCCTTACCTGTGTTACAAAGTACTGGTAGTAGCTGAAACGAACTGAGATAAAAGTACGTATTTATTGTTAACTTATACATGTTGTGAGATCAGAGTGCGACATTATAAGGAATTCAAAATCCGAAATGAATTTGAACTACAAGAAGCATATTGGTTGCTACTGTACCCTAATCATTTCACAGAAAGGCTCTCCTAACTATCACCATGACCTTGCACTTAGATCTTGCTGGGTTTGCTGGGCAATTTCTGCTGGCCGATTTAGAATCAGTGAACAGGAACCAGAATGCATGGTGAGAGTTTCCCCATCATACCTTATGGTTTCAGTTCCAGTTCCTGTTTGCTGGTTCTGAGCTAACCACAGGAACTGCTAACACCAAGCAAAAACTGAAGTTCAATGTCACAGTAGTGTTTACAAGTGCCATTCTTTGCATGTGACAAGTGTACGTATAGGCTGTCAAAGTCAACCCTTGGAGTCAACTCTTTCCACAACAGTTTTGCGGAGAACAAAAACCCTCGAATCAGGACAGGAATCCAAGGCGCAGTAAGTGTACGACCCCTTGGGAAAACTTGAAGATTTCTAATTCCAGGTGATTCTCTTATGTAAACCATGATATGGTAGAATAGGATACATGCCTGACACACAATAATCTAAAAGCATTTCCAGTAGAGATCTTTCTCTGCTGAGAAATAATATTTTTTTCCAAATTCCCACAGTGTGAAATCACCTCCTGCCCTGATTCTGTTTTTTTTTGGGATCTGAAAAACTGCGGTGGAATGGGTTGACTTTGAAAGCTTATTGATTCGTTCACCATTTGGCAGGGTCCAGGTGGAGAAGAGGGTCTGTAGAGTGTGGTTAGTTCCTGCATCCACCACCAGGTGGCCATGTAGGGCTCCCTGGTGGTAGAAAAGTACACTTTTCAGCAGATCCACTACATCCCGGGCACCCGCGTAACCCAAACAGATGACACCGATGTGTATCTGGAATTAAGGAGAATATTAAATTATATTAAATATTTAATTAAGATACATAGGTAGAAAATGGTTGTGCCCTCCGGTGGAGGTTTTTTTGTAGTTTTCCTTAAGAGAGCTTTGGAATCATATATTGACAACAAAAGCATACACAAAGCCATGTTTCATGCATTGTGCATGATATGTATTACATTGTACTACATTGAATATCGATCTATCTGTCTATCTGTCTATCTATCTATGTGAGCAGCAGGCATGTACAAAATGTAGTTGAAGCAGCTTTAATGACTGCTAGTTGTCTTACCTCCTCCCCAGTGGTGTGTCTGACATAAATGGGTGCAGGAACTGTTGTGGTTGATGTCGTGTACACCTCTTTCACCCTCCTAGATATAACAATACATCCAAGACTACTGAGGCCATTCATTTGCTTCATACAGGAACTCTCGAACTAAGAGAGTGATCATTTTTTAACAACAGGATGGAGTGTAAAACGTTTCGACCCTTTGACCGAGGACTGAAAAAGATTTCTGTTTTGAGTGAAAAGCCAGTGCATTACTATGCTTCGAAGGGCCCGCGTGCACCGATTCTCGACCCATTAAGGGCGGGGGTAAAAAAAATCTACCCCTTGACCGGGGTGGGGGGATGTGTGTTAAAAGACTCTAAATAAAACCACCATCCCCCCTGTTGTTAATGAAGGATCACTCCCTAAATTATCACACTTCATGAAAACATTCCAGACTATTCTCCCTTACTGAACCACAATTTCTATGTGATACTTAATCAAAGTTTTTATAATTCACTTGACTATTTGGTTTGCTGTGTTAATGCAGCTTGATGTATCAATTATGCTACAAAGTTGACTCAATTATGTTGGATTGGAAGACATCTCTCGAATATTCACTTTCTTAGACAGTAGCCCTAGTAGGTAGTCTGATATGTTCTATTATATTTGGACTTGAATCCTTGGACAGTTATCATCCTCAGACATTTTTTCAAGCATTTTCCAAATTGGGTGAAGTGACTGATTGTATACACATGTCTGAAGGATGTCGGTAGTACTCTATAACAGGAGAATGGTACATATAAAGTGGAGCACTATTTCAGCCTGGGTTAATGTTGTGCACTTACCTGGTTTGTACCTGGTTTCTGCTTTGGACAACTTCCTCCACTGTGAAATAAAGAGACAATCGCAAGCTCACATGTAGTAAAACTCCATAACTCTGTTCCCACTCTATTGTACAATCTGTACTTATAAGTTACAAGATTTTAACCTCTGTTTTTGCCAGCTACAGTCTATACGAAAAAATTTTCACCATGCAGGACATTCGGTCCTGCAGATTTTTTTCTTTGGAGGCCCGGCTCAATTTTTTTGCAGGCCTGGATATTGGAGCACAATCTAGCTATTTAAAAATGAAATATAAAGCAAGTGTTTGTACTGGCAATGATAATAAATAGGGTTCCCCCTACATGTTAAATTATATTAACCATTTTAGTACATGTCTGTAAATTATTGAAGAACATTACAGAAAATGTTCACACTTTCTGTTTTATGCTGTAGAAACCTTAATAATGGTCCGATTCACAAGCCGTAAAAAAATGGCATATAGGCAAGAATCTCTGGGATACAGGCAGCCATTTGGGCCATCTGTTTTACTAGGTAGGGTCGGATAACCTGAAACACACCTTTTTTATTTGGCCTGAGGAATATAATAATTTCAAACTTACGCTGTATGATAAAAATTACTGTGAAGACGGTGATACAAAAAACAGCCACCAGGCGTCTCTGCCTCCTCCTGAGCAGTAACCATGGCACCCTCACCCTCACGCTACCCGCCATCTTGTTATCTGCAACATGCAGTTTATAAATACATGCATGATTTACAAATAAAACAGAGTGTATAAAGGTCTATATGTATCTACATGTATGTAGCAATCATAAAAGGCTTCGGTCTTGGGCATTGTCTCTCAGACATTACTCTCAAGGATATTTTTGCCTTTTTACGGCATTTCTACCTAGAACATGGGTCCATTTTCACAGGGACATTGTCTTTGGCATATTTCGATAGTAAGACATTTAATTTTCCCTTGGAGTTGGATAGTTCCCTGTATGAATTTTCTCGTAGGGTATAGCATATTTGGCTTTAGAATAATCAATCGATGTCTTGATTTCCAAAGGGATTTGGGGTTCATCAGACCCACTAGAGATAGCATTTCGCTGCAGACACTATGAATTATCCACCCCCTAAAATTAATTACTAAAGGCCTATTCAGTAGGCCTATGTCAGCATGGGAAAACCTACCTGTTAATCTGCAACATGAACAGTAGTCTATGTGAGATCCTGTATTTGTGCTCGCCTCCAGGGAACATGCAGTGTTCCTATTCTGGACTTGATGGAAAAAGACGCCTCTTCTTTATGACTTACAGTATCCCCCATATCCCCCCTGCTAATAGCACTACACTATACCAGTCCTGTCCCTATAAGTACCCACATACCCCCTTCCGCCCACTGTGTATATAATGTATGTATATAGAGTTATTGGTACCAGTATGTTAGGGTTACTATGCCCTGATACCTTTCATTATAAGGAGAAGCCATGTTACATGTACTACTTGTCTCACCAAATTGTATATGGTGAACTCTTTTATTATTCACCCTACGAAAAGGTGGCATGCCAAAAAGTGAAAGGCATTACTTGGAATAATGAAATGAACAATATCCAGGTTTATGCCCCATCGAAGTTTACTACATCCCACGTAACACAGGTACATTGGACTATGGTTAAGTTAAGTCAATATACATCTGAAGAATGGGCCAATATTGGCATTATGATATTGGCCAACCACTGCCTTGACCACTGGCCCAGTAGTGGCCCATACCTGGAGATTGTTATATTGGTTTCATGTTGGCCCAATGCTTGGCCAACATTTCAATATTTTAACAATTATTCCATGGTTAGAAATTAAACTTCGGGGCAACATTGTAATGCATACATCGCCCAAACATACAATTTTCCATATAGGACCAATATAGCAATCAGTTATATTGAACAATACTATTCCTATATATCTATAATTGAATGTGCAAACATTCTTAAGACATGACATCGTCAAGCATCATCAGTCTAGAAAAGGCCATCTCTGTCTTTTCGATCCATCACAATCTCAATCAGAAAAAAAGGTTAGACTTTTAGGACCTATCTAACTTCATTACCTACATATGAGGTGTCTTCAATGTACTTTTGACAAATTCTCGGTTATTTCTTGCAGTAAATGGCTCTTTTAGATATTGAATTTGATCCATGACTTTCCTCTGACCTTCAAACATGTAGAGCATACTGGGGATCAAATTTGTAACCCAAATTGATGCCAAAGTAGGAGCCCACCTGTCAAAAACTCATCAGACAACATTGAATCCCTGTGGGAGTTGTACAGCCAATATTGGACCAATGTAGTTAGAATTGATGTTGGTCCAACATCAGAAATAATATGATGGCCCTGAAATGTTCCAACAGCGGACCAGCATGGGGTCAATATCAACATCTGCAAGTATGGGCCAGCAGTCAACTCACATTTTGTATCATGAACCAATGTATGCATTACCTACAATGGGCCATTGTTGGTATAACGATTGCCATTGTTTTGATTATTGCTGACATTGGCCCGATATACCCTTGCTACCTGGGATACAATTTCCTCTCGCCAGGAGCCTTGAACCCCTTTACAACTGCTAAGTGTATCAATTAAATGGTTGATGGTATGCTTATTGTAGTGACTACAGTTAGAAAGATTGATACACTTAGCATTTGTACAACCCTCCCCACTCCCCTCATATCCACCCAGGTCACTAAATGACTGGTCCCTAAGTAAAGTGTGTGTTTTGTGGGGGTGATCCTTGATTTACACTTGTCGCTGGTTCTCTGTGCTACCTCCTACTATCTAGTCACAGAGTGATGCCCAGGGTACCAGTGTAGCAAACCCCTATATACAGGTACATAATGTGCCTATAGCCAACAGTCTGTGTACACAGAGCACAAATAATAGACACATATATGTTTATTTGTACACATCCAGGGTTTAAAAAAAAGTGTTTTATTGGGTAAAAGATAATAAATACAAAAGTAGATGCATCATCCTAGCTTAGGGGCATTGCCTTTCTTCCGCTAGGTCCCCTATCATTAGACTAGATTATCAATGTATTATGCATAAAGATGCTGTATGGCGTACAATTTGTAAATAAATTAAAATTGAACAGACAAGTATTTTTCTTGATTCTCAATTGTTCAAGTGACATTGATGAGATGAGATGAGATGAGGGTGTATGTGGCCTTATTACATTGGGAGTCATCCTTTAAAATACTATATTTTCACATAAAACAGGTTGCATAGTCAGATTTGATTGCAGATTTAAAATCAGCCAGACTCTCTATGGTGGTATACAAAGGTTTCAGTTGCAATTGGTTCCAGCGTAATATTGCTCTATAAAAGCAACTTCTAAGTACATATCTGGTGAAAAGCTTCCATATTTGGAATGTAAAAAGAACGTTTTTAGGCTTATTCCAAATAGAAGAAATAATGATACCCAGTGATAGAATGATTCTTGAGGGTTACTATGGTTAAACAGAATTAAAATTACCGTTCCTAAATCAATTTTTATGACCTAAAGAATGAAAATGTATGATATATTTCTCATTTAGCTAATTATGCTAATTAGATAGGGGTATCTTGGTAAGTATAAGACTTATTGGGACCTTGGATGGGGCAATGCCAACACATATTCATGAAGCTGGTTCTCAAAAACTAGAATTGATATCTTCTAGCGTGACATATCGTTGGAAAGCTTATGACATCAATTCTAAAGTTGTCTTTTTCTTTGGAGTACCCTTTCCCCTTGCCTCTACACACAGCATCGTCGGCATACAACATGATATTAAAAACATAAATTTTTGGTAAAGAATTTATATAAATAGAGAAAAGGACAGGACCAAGGACAGAACCTTGGGGAACACCAGATGTAATAATTTTCTCAGTAGATAGGTGGTTATTAGCTATTGTTCTTTGAGTTCTGCGGGGGAGGTAACTTTTGAACCAATTTAGGCTATTTTCGCTAAGTCCAAAAAAGGATAATTTATGAATTAAGTTAGAGTGTGAGACTGTGTCAAAAGCCTTTTTATAGTCGAGGTAAAGAGATATAGTTGACTTATTATTAATGATATTTTCTATTATATTCTGGAGGTGATGGCAGTTTGTGTCGAGTGGTTCTGTTTATACCCATGCTGACACGGTGATAAAAGAGAACATTCATTCATATAACAATGTAATCTAGAGCAAATGATTTTTTTCCAGGAGTTTCCCTGGCAGTAGACTTGTAGGCCTTAAGTCATTCGCCTTCTTTGGTAGTGGTACCATGGTTCCATTTTTCCATTTCGAAGGGAAGGTGCTGCTTGTTAAACATTTATTATACATACATAGTATAACATCTCGTATACTCATGAAGGCGTCCTTCAGTACAAATGTCTTAATATGTTTTATTGAAGAGGATTTTTTAATATTAATACCTTTTATGTATTTAATCATACTAACACAGGATAGAGGTACCATTAGGTCTTTTCCGTCAACTGGGGTACGGTATGGATTTTCTTCGTTCCTATGCTGAGCTGCAGGTGGCAGGTCATTAGCAAGCTTCTCACCAAGTCGAAAAAAATTCATTGATATGCTCCGCGCATTGGTCAACCGGTACCAGCAAGCCCGTACAGTTATTTCTAAGTTTAATTAAGGTGGCACATGTGTTTATGGGAAATAGTTTTCTGATGCCTTGCCAAAATTTGGCTGGATCATCACTGTTTGCCGATTTCATTTCGTTCTCACCGTTCTATTAGGCACTAGCGAGATACTGGTGCTGCCACCAGGTGTTGCTCTGGTACCAAGTGTATCCCCCTTGTCACCAGCAACCAGCTCAGCCAAATCTCAGGTCCGAGATTAGGGTACAAACAAGGTGTGAGTATTGTCAATGGGTTGTACCTGAGCATTCCTTATGCCACCTGTCCCTCATAGAGTAATGGTTAGCATGGTGGATTCATGATGCAAAGGAACTAAGCTCAAACCCCTGTCAAGTCATATCTTGGTGACTATACCATGAATTTAAATTCTTATATATCATATATATTTTGCTTTGACAGGTGGAACTGAGTAACAACATTGAAATGATATCAAAGAAATATCAATAGTCTTTGAACAAATTTTTTATTCCTATTTCTTCAAAGGAACTATATGTATATAAATAAGAAAATGTATTGGTTGTTAATGGTATGGTGACAAGATGTGGCCTGGGAGGGATTTGAGGTCCTCTTCATCATGAATCCACCAGCCAGCTAACAAAAAAATGTTTTCCTAACGGTTGGAAAACGTTTGCTGGAGGTTTACAAACGTTTGCAAAAAACGTTTAGAAAACGTTTTAAAACGTTAAAACGCTGACAGAAACAAACGTTTGTTTGAGAACGTTTTATAACGTTTTTGTAACGTTTGGAAATGGTTTATGTAACAATACTGGTATCATCTTGATGCATGAATACAGTCCTGGAGATTATGACTCCCCATGGCTGCATTAATCCATCATGGCCCTCATTGTATACTATCCCAACTACTAAATGGTCAGAATGATAGACCGATAATGCTGTGAGATAAAGTTGCCAGCACTGCGTTCCCAGCTAACAAAAGCCGTTAGGAAAACGTTTATAGGAGGTTTGCAAACGTTTGGGAAAACGGTAACAAAATAATAAAAGGTTGACACACAAAAAAACGTTTGCAAAAAATTGTTCTATTTATGAAGTGTTTGGAAAAGGTTTGCAAAAAGGTTTGCAAAAGGTTTGCATGCAAACTTTTGCAGACGACTTTGGATGACCATCTAAAAGCCAGGCTGAGAACCGTACCTAGGATCTATAGATTGCGAGTTCCAGGCTCTCCTTCATGAGCTAACAAGGCTGATGGCATAGGGACCATATCAGCCTGAAGGGATTTATCTCAAGACAATAAAAGCATAGCCCATGAAAGTGGCCTCCCCACTGAGTCCCAGGTACTATGTAGTTAGTGCTGCCCTCTCGTGGCAAATGTCATGGCGACATGGACTTTTTTGGGCTTAGTGACATGCGACATGAGGAATTAAGGAGTTAGTGACATGGGACATGGCCTTTTCTTATAATCGACAAGGTGACATGGCCATTTCTTAAAATTGACGGGAAATTGGAACCCCCCCATCCAGACCCCCAACAATAGCACACCAGTTGTTGAGATCTCCAACAGAATCTGTAGTGTAGTGGTTATGATGCCTGCTTTACAATCAGAGGATCGGGAGTTATATCCCGAAGGTATCATGACATATTCTCGAAAAAAAGTATAGTTATAGTTTTTTTTTGGGGGGAGGGGGGTATCCTAAAATTGCATTACACCGGTAGTCTAATTTTCACATAGATAGTAACAGAGGAATATGGTATTTAAGCAGCAACGTCCATTGTTTTAAAACATTCTAACCCAAAGGTTTGTTTCCAAACCATTCACAAACATTTTAAAACGTTCTAACACAAACGTTTGTTTCCAAACCAAAAACAAACGTTTTAAAACGTTCTAGAAACGTTTTTTGTTAGCTGGGCATGCTAACCACTACTCTATGAGGGACAGGTGACATAAGTAATGCCCAGGTACAACCCACTCACAATACTCACACCCTGTTTGTACCCTAATTTCGGACCAGAGATTTGGCTCAGCTGGTTGTTACACTGGTTACACTGGTACCAATCAACATGGCGCTGTACACAGGACATCTTACTAATGCGGAATACAAAATGGCTTGTCTGACCCTTTGCATGTTCAACTACCTGAGGACCATCTTTGTGTCCCGCTAATACGTACTGTAAAACCTCGCGTATAAGCCACGGCTAGTACCCGAGTCAGATCGGCCGTGCGGCTTATAGGATCAGCTCAGGGTCAGGGTGTGGCTTATACATGAGTTCTTGCTACAATGGTACAGTACTAAAAGTCACCATAATCAGATCTCGAGTGTGGCTTATAGGATCAGCCCAAACTCGGGGTGTGGCATATACGTGAGTTAGGCATATACGCGAGGTTTTACGGTATATGAAATATTCTATATTGGTAGTGAGGCAATATCCGATACTCAATCTATCATTCATCTATATGCAGATGCAGCATGATCATATTAGCCGGAATCATGGGTCATAATATATATGTATCATGGATGAGAGGGACAAAAAAGTGTCCATGCCATTACCCAGAAATACAAAAATGAAGAACAAGTTTTGGTTTTGATTTCATTTTATTAAGAAATATAAGTAAGACGCAGACAACAAACATGGAGGTGGGACACACAGACAGACAGAGAGTTGTGTACGGCACTCACCAGGGGGCACAGAACGCTGACCAGATGCTGATGACATTTGATGTTCAATATTGATTCTACATTGAACTGTCAACATTAAAACCTGACACGAGCAATACAATATCAATGTCGAAGTAGCTTTCAAAAGCCTCTACAACATCGATCTATAATATTCAACATTGAAATAGGAAAGTTCATAAATCAATCTTCAATCACTGATGAGTTAATATTTTCTCCAGTTTCAAATTAAAGCATTTCATCAACATTATCATTATCAAAATACCAAAGTTTTGTTAGAACTGAAAGAGGTCTACCTCAGCATTGCTGTGCCCACTGGGTTACATGGCAGAAGAAGATGTGCTACTTTTGTGAACATTTCTAAACACACATAATTTATTTAAATATACACAGAACGCTGGACAGATTTGTAAAGCTAATACATATATCATAGACATGTATAAGGCGAAGCATGAAACAGAAAGATGGAACAATGATTATAAATATATACTGCATAGGGATATGTCTGCTAGATTGTCGATGCAACGGGAACAAAATAAGATGTTATTTCTTATATGATAATGTGCATGGTTGCTATATCCCCAACCCCCAAGAAAGAAAAAAAGAAATGATCGATACAATCTTAAGTAAAAATTAAACTCAGAAGGCTTTTCTATAAAATTTGACAATTATAGCTGACATGTCGCGAAATATGTGCTAATTGTAAACAAACTTTAACGGTATCCGACACGTCTAAATTATGTCAATGAATTGCCGCCTGCAAAATGAAAGACTGTGAGTGCTAGAAGTGTCACCTAGTGGCA
The DNA here is from genome assembly GCA_947462335.1 of Harmothoe impar. Taxonomy (NCBI): domain Eukaryota; kingdom Metazoa; phylum Annelida; class Polychaeta; order Phyllodocida; family Polynoidae; genus Harmothoe; species Harmothoe impar. The sequence goes on from OX381707.1 coordinate 25,664,594, forward strand.
GATTCAGGAATTCCTGCTGCCCTCAATGACACCTCTAGTGGCGCCCTCTATATAAGAAACAAAGAACCGTTGTAGACTGTAGTGTCATCCTTTACTAACAGTTGGAGCCACTGACTTGTCCAAGGCCTATTGAACTGCAAGCCAGTATGTTGGTGATTTCTTCAAATGTATCCTTCCCATTGGTCAGCTGGCAGCCATCTTGCTTTTATTCCTACAGTCTGAATGAAATGAGTAGCCAAACAGTACCTTAATACCCTGACTGACTGACTCTCATCATCAGAGGCAGGTCATGTACAGACTAAGCCGGTTCTGGTACTGATGAGTCGGTTTCTAATCACCATCCAATCACAGCCGTGCACAAGTTGACCAATCAGAGATACATATGTAGTATGGGCCGCGTATCCACTGGCACTGCCTGTATGGAAAGGAGTACTCCACAGTCTATAACATTGCTGATAGAAAAAGCAGCTTGGAAGCATAGATCCTATTTAAAGGGACATGGTCAGACTCAGAAGTCCCACATCAGGCTGCATGGGGCAGGTGCACATGGTCCAGCACCAGAGATATCCAGGGTGCAACAGCCCCAATGCACCAATCACAATGGCCGTCTCATGTTATCTCGGCAGTCTTCCGTGCACCAATCAAAACAGACATCTCATGTCACCTCGGCTGGTACAATCAGCCGAACACGAGACGCACTACTTGTTACATCCGGCCTTTTGTAGTTCTATTCGGCTTATATAGATGGCAGCACTGGTGTCGTGTGTGATGGATATTTGTGGTTGACCATGTCCCTTTAACCCAGTTGAGCAGTAGATGAGATACGATGGATGTACAAGTCCTGTGGGAAATGTGGATCTACTGAGGATGTAGGAAACTATTTCTTCTTCATGAAGATTTTCCGGAATTCTGTGGAAAAGAAAAATCCGAATTCATAAGATAAATTGTCAAATTGAGCTATGCATCATGTATTATGGAGCTTACAAATGGGTAAAAATAGCAATAAACTTATAATTTATTCAAAAACATCTATTACTTTTGACCATTGCCCCCTTTTTGGTAACTTATTGTAAGATATCATAAATTACATTTGCATACTGTCATACAACTTTGCACATTAAGGTAGAGCTTAATTAACGTCAGGAGAAGTTGAGTAACATTCATTTTGTTTTCGAGGATACACCTGCTCATAAGTTTGCCCTTACCATCAAAGTCGATTTCTCCGTCACCGTCCAAATCGATCTCCCTGATGATCTCGTCAACCTCCTCATCTGTCAACCGCTCTCCCAACCTCCTCATGATACCCTGTGTAACACAGTGTATAACATGTTTTATTGCTGATTGTTCTTTTAAGTAAAGTATCATAATTTGCCAGTCACAAAGAGCTTGCTAATTTTCCCTATTAAGTAGGCCCCTAAAGCTAGAAAACTGAAAATCATGTCAATAAACCGTTATGAGGCCTATAACAAAAAAATGTCAGAACTGTTGTTTACCCTGTTGATACATGCAATATGAATGCAACATTGGTGAGTAACTCGCCAGTGCTACAATCATGCACCATATCGACCCTTACGGAGTCAATGCACTCCCAAAGGGTCGGCATGATGCATGGGTGCATGATGTATGAATGCATGCAGTATGATGCATGAAGCATGATGCCAACAAAAAGGATATCATATTAAAGCACCATACATTATTAAGAGGTTACCTCCTACCACAGGCTTAAACTGAATAGCACGCTTATGCTTGGTGTAGATGAGATCTATATAGGACAAGGTATGGACAGAGCTATAGACACCCATCATCTCCCAACCCTAGATGGCCCTAGTGTGTCATGTGTTTGACCATTGAGAGTGGCGCCATCTAGTTAGCAATATGTAAACTGCTTAGTCCCTATCATCTTTAGACTTCAGATGGTGCCACCTGTTTATGGCCAAACACAATCATAGTAAGAAGGGCCATCTAGGGTTAAAAGATGATGGGTGTCTAGCTGTGTCATGCCTTGTGATATATATAGTCATTTACTCCAAGCATAAGCATGCTAATTAATTTAAGCCTGTGCCTCCTACGTACCTTGATTTCGTCGGAGCTGATGGCCCCTGAGCCGTCCCTGTCAAACAGACTGAAGGCCTCCCTGAGCTGCTCCTGGAAGTCTGTGGCTCCATACTTCATCATGACGTCACAGAACTCCTGGAAGTCGATCGCGCCATTACCTGCAACAGAATTTACATCATCTTGAATATCTTTGCATAAGGCCTAAAATAGATGGAGGTGCCTTCAAGGTCACCCGACCTAGTAAAAGAAGGCCGACCCTAGCAATTTTTTTAAACATTTTAAAGAAAAAAAAGGGAATTATGATTCCGAGTTCTATGAGCCAGCTCCACAATTCGCGAGTCAATTTCTGGGTCTATGTAAGACCTATGAGAATCGACCTCCATGATTCTAGATGTTAAGACCATATTACTTGAAATACAACTTGTTTTTGTCCTAACATGGAATTTTCAGTGATTGGTAACCGTTCAAAAAAACTCTTTAGAGCAGTCCTATACTTGACCTTGTCTGCTTGTGTATTTGGTTATTCTCATTCTCTGGGCTAGATGATAAACTATAATGCGTGTACGGTAGTTTTGCAACAAAGGCAAAATATTATTTTAACACAAGGGCCATTGCCACTGGTGTTCAATGTTGCCCAGCAAAATATTCTTCATTACTCATTACAGTAAGCCCACTGACCGTCGGTGTCGGCGACCTTCATGATCTGTCGCAGCTCGCTGTCCTCGGCCTCCTGCCCGAAGTTGACCATCATGTTCCGCAGCTCCAGCATGGAGATCATGCCGTCATTGTCAGCGTCAAACACCTGGAAGGCGTCACGGAACTCTGAAATAAGCAAAATGTTGGACATTAGAGGAATTGGGGGATATGTGCAGGGGAAGAACCAGAGTTCTATGCACTAGCCAAGTTGTGCAGTCTCCTTACCGATCTTCCTAGATGCTTTAAAACGTTTAGCTAGATAAGTTAGAAGATTCAGAAATTCGAAAATAGGAAGATTTTTGGATGATGCTGTTGTCAGTGTTTTACCATCTCTTATTGACTCCAAAAGTACAGCATTAACATAACTCTGGTGAGTAACCTGGCGAGTAGCTCGCTATGGCTACACTCATGTTTTATGCCGATCCCATAGTCATGGTGCACCCATGTAGACCTGGCGAGTTACTCACTAATGCTGTTAACAACGGAGACATGGTGTTTAATTTAATTGTGACTTGGCAAGCAATGGACCTTTTGTAGTTCCATGTAACAGTATGATATACGTCTTACTGTATAATATGCAATTGATATAATGTATACTATAACATATTATGTCATACACTCTATACTATTGAATACAAAAGAAATGTAAATGTAAAAATATAGCTTACCCATGAGGCGTTCGGGGCTCACTCCACGAGGCTGTAATCAAAGAAAAGAAAAGAGGATTAGACAAAATGTTATCACTATATTGAAACTCATTTTTCTTAATTTCTTCCCATCTCCTTTTCTTGCTCGTCGTTTCAAAACATCTAAATGCTACTCTAGGGATCTATATGGATCAGTTTAATAGGTACACATATATTTTCCCACGGCACACCTCTTATCCCTTTGGCTTAACATACTGAGTCTCTCTGTGTGAAAAATAACGCTACAGGGTTTAATAGACACTATTCTGAATACAAATACTACCACGATCAGGACAAAGCTATTCATAAATAGGGAAACAAGCCCCCCTGGGAACGACCATAGCACCAGTAATTTGACATCAGACTACACAGTAGTGCCCCCTACTGAGACAGGTGATGGATAGTGCCCCATAGAATGAAATAACTGACTTACATGATTTTAAATGATTAATTATTAAAGGGAAGCTTGGTTACCTATCATTATCTTTGCATGTAATATTTGATGAATCCTCTGATATGATCCAAAATGATTTAAAGAAACCGAAAGTAGAAACCGAAAGTCAATTGTCTGGTCTCAAACACAGTAATAGTTAGCACAGCGCATCACCCCACCCTACCTCATACATATACACTATTCTATAATATATCCGTAAGAAACATAGATCTGAATAGGTTATACAAAATAACCATCATGACTTGGTACGTTGTACTATTAAAGTACACTATCCAACATACACCCTGATTTTGGTAAACCCCTTATTATATGGCACTTAAGTAAATGTCTTGAACATGATCGTCCTCCCCACCATGCAACCCATAACCCTGTCAGCCCACCATAAAGCCAGGTTTAATGCCATAAATAACCTACACATGGGTACGGAGGATAATAAAGGCTCATGATTGTAGGTTCATGCTACCCCTACTTGAGTTAGAACAAGGTCCAGTCGAGGGCAGGCCTCTAAGTATCCCCTGATATATGGTTTACATTGCAGTACTTGATTTAAGATATACCAGAGGGCGGACCTCTGAGTAGCCCCTGATGCTTAGCTCACACAGTCAGTACTTGAGATATGCCAGAGATATGCAAACCCCAGATAGGCTTATCCCAGTGGGCACACAACACTGAATCAACATTGATAACTGGTTGTCAATGTTGATTCAATGTTGATTCAATGTTGATTCAATGTTAGAGTGAGTTTTGTGCCCACTGGGATACTCCATTACATGATGTTCAGCAATACGACATATAGAGGAGTAAGACCGGATCAGGTGGAAGACCATGCACTTGAATCGGGATAACAATGATCAATTGGCAAAAATATTTCATGTATACATTCTGTTTGAGGGGCCCCTCACTATGCACTGCCCGACACTCCTTCATCACTGTCCTCTTATACAGGCCCTTTTCCCCTTTTATACAGGGATGCCTTACCATACACGTAACACTAAATAAACATGCATTACCTCCCTCATGCCTACTGGGCCTCTTTTTAACTCTTGCAGTCCAAATCACTCACAATTCACGACAAATGTTGAATCTCTAAGGGCAATAACTTACATGTCATTACCGTTTAAGGATTACTAAAGACCTCATAAGGAACTTTCTCTGCATTGGAGGTTGCCTTAATGGACACACACACACTTCCTGATTTACTGTATGCTTTCACTACTTTTTCAGTATTTTATTCTGAACATCACCCTGGTCTTTTGATACCTTAATGGTATTGTAGAAAAAGGCACAGTGATGGACAGGTGGGCGTACATCTTATTAACCTGCATGTAGACTTGCCACCCTTGCAGTGTAAGGAGTCTCTAAAGTAATAATTATAAGGCGGATTAGATTTATCCACATACATAGCCTGGTATCAGGTGTTATACACCCTCAGAAAGGTGAGAGTCATTGTCGCTAAAACTACCCTCACCTGAGAGTCAGGCAGTGTGTGAGAACTGTTTTCCCTCCCTTCTTTGTGTAGAGCTGATCATGTTAAAATAAAATAATCATTTTAGGCCTGATTCACACTAGAACCTGCCATGATTTCCATCACGTTTTCCATCACTGAAAACATAGCTATTTCAGTGGAATATCAGGGTCTGTGGTTAGTCTATGAGGAAATGGTTATGGCGGTAGTGGTTGAGTGGTTTGAGATGGTTCAAATGATAACATGACACCTTTAATAGTGACCTCTTCAGAAGCAGACTGCAGGGGACAAGACACACATACTGATAGTATTGAGATGGTAGATCCACAAGAGAGGTATTGATAGATAATGAAATAACACATCTAATCTTCTCTCAGACCTGGTACTATAGCTACACAATCATGACAGGATAATGGTCAGGTACTGACTCTGATAGAAAGTCCTGCATGGATAGCATTGATGGGATATGAAAGAAGACATCTCACAGTATGCCCCCTGTGGTTCTATCCTAACATGAGGATGACAAAGTAATTGCATATAAAATGAATACAAGGGTAAGGGTTGTGAGTGGTGATAGTAGACTGACATCAGATTGGATTCCATATTCAAAAGATGATATAGTAAGGAAAGGGAAACATAGCACTTCAGTTGGCATATATATAGGGATGGTCACATGACGACCCATGATAGAAGGAACCTTATTCACCTTTAGATCGGTGTTCTGCAGTAGTTTAAAACATATATGCCTTGGCCCAAGAGAAATCATTTGACTTTTCCTTTCCGTTCAAACAGTCAGGCAATGCTGGGTGCTACAGGGAGAGTCCAGCAGTGCCTGGCTATGGCTATGACCGTCTCTACCTGACTTAGACTGTTAGAGGGAGAGTTGAATTTTGCTATAGTCTCTTTAACAGGGAGTCAGGCAATGCTGGCCTCTCTCTCTATCCATTTTGGCAACACTAATAAGAGTCCTGATGACACTTGATCTTTTCCTCTCTCAGTGCAGCGAAGATGGCTGTAAGACGGAAACTTAACCCTGACCTTTGTCAGTTGGCACACAGGGGTGTGGACTCTGAGGTCTTATGTGTTTGCACCTAGTGTCCTACAGGATACATACCAGCACATGTAGACTAGGTAGTCTGGACATATGATTCAATGAGAAAGTTCACAGATGGCTCCAGGGTCCTTTGTTCGACTTTTAATTATGTCAGAGAATAACTATATAATTATAGAGGGCAATATTAAAAGTCTCATATATAAACGTGTGACCATTTTTCAAACATTCTTCTGGATTTTCAAGTTAGCCACCAAGCAATTACCAATACCAAAGATGATTTCATAAGGTTTGGGCCAGATACTTTTCGTATGCATGTCATGCTATATGGAATCGTGAAAAGACATATATTCCCCTGCGGTGTCTTCTATCATAGTCTTCTTTCATAGGCTTCTGTCTTGGCATCTAGGTGAGTGCATGCGTGTAGGGAAGGGGAGGAGGGGGGGGGGTAGAAGTGGGTCAGGACATACAAACATCCTCCTGTCTTCTATCTATACAAACACAGTTTTTAGAGTACCCCCCCCCCTATACACATACACTTATGCCTACTACAGGTCTACACAATAAGTAAGGAAAATATTGGCTTTTGTAACATTTATTTTTGTAGATTCATCAGCATCAATATCCCAAGAAAAAAAAAGTTGTCTTCACATATTGTATTCTTAACATTGAGATCACAATTAGGATCAGCAATATCCATGCCATTGGGATGAACCTTTTACCATAGTTCAGACCCAGAATGTAACTTTATACAGTATGAGCATTTAACTGAAAATGAACCTTTCCTTATAGTAGAGATCTGTAACCCCCCCCCCCCCCCCTACCAATCCTTATGATGCCCACCTAGCACCCACTCAGCCCTACAGCACTGTAACCTTGTACGTCCTTGTCCTGAGGCTAACATCACAGGGTCAATGCGTGAAGGACACTACAGCAAGAAGTAGAACATATAAAAGGGACAATCTTCCTTCTCGTGAGTCCTGAATAGGGTCATGAATGCATGCCTGGAGGGTCAATATCTACTTTGTGATTCACAGACTATGTCATCAAACAGTCACACCTGCCTCTGTGCTAGAGCCGAGCAGGGGTGGTGGGGGGAGGGGTCACATAATATTAGCTCACTATGGCACTTTATATAGAAGCTGTCCTTGTGTGAGAGAGTAAATGATGCATTCATACAGGTCTATGCAAGTGCTGCATTCTATGCATCATGCCGGCGGGGTTAATACACTCTTGACCAGTTGGCAGGAACACATTACCACCTTGCACAAACGGTATCATTCAGACCATTGTATTACACAATGTGTACCATCATTATTATAGATTTGTTCTAGTTCCCGGCCCCACCAACAGGTGGACAAACAGCTGTCTTCCCCCCCCCCCCATACATGCTATACACCATCCCACACTATCTCTCATGGATGTCCAGTCTAATGCCATCCAGGGCTAACCTTAGTGTAGGCAGAAACATCCAGGAATAGCTTCTCTTTGAGGTTACAGCCATAGGTTCTGTAATAGTAGTAACATATACCATTATCACTCTGTGACATTGTGTTCCCCTAGGCCACATAGTAGAGATGAACAACACGTTTCTAGCAATCTATGAATTCATGACCTGTCGCTCATTTGAAAGGAAACCGATTTAATAAGGACCACCAGGGGCCCTTAATGGAAAATGGGAACTAGTATCATAAATTATTAAAATATTGGTGAAACATTCTAGTCTAGCTCTTTGGTGAAAGTGTGAAACAGCTCCACAGAACTATATAGATGGTTCAGGTACATTTCTGAAATACTTAGGCAGCCCATTATCATGTCATCAATCCAAAGCTATTCGCAGTGATAGACAAGTGATCAGAACCAGTTGAATGTTATTCTATAGCCTTCAGTGTGAGTTGACATGTGGATCGTGCCCAATAAATATAGGGCTGAATACCCTCCCCACCTACACACCTACACAATAACCCCGTTATTCACACATCATCACATTTTGATCTCACATCTACCATTTTGATAAATCATCCATCAATGCTTTCAGCAGGAATTGGTAAGTGATCAGAGCCAGTGAATGGTATTGTATCACCTTATGTTTAACCCTGTAAGGACGGCATGTAGCTAAAAGATGAGTAGCTCACTGGTGCTGTATTGGTGTATTATACCGACCCTTCAGGAGTGTCCCAGCCCCGCAAGATTTTCATTATTCTTGAATGCACCCCTGACAAGTTACTCGCAAGGCCCGCATTCATGCATCATGAAGACCAAGGGTATGGTGCATTAAGGCATTATGTCGTCCTTAAATGGTTAAGCTGACAGGAAGGGTTGTGCCCCGATAGGTGCAGGAGTTTAATACCCTCCTCACATCCCACACCCTTACAGCACGCCCGTTGTCCACACGTCATCACCATACTGCTATACACTACACACCCTGTGTGGGGGCAGGCAGTGTGAAGGTCAATAACCCAGCGTGTGTCATCCTTATTACCTACACACCTACACCCCTACCCTATACATACCTGTACAGTGCAGGGTATTGTAGGGCTGTGGGACAAGTGAATAACCCCTACAACCAGACAACCAGCATGTTCAGATCATGTTCTCCAATAAATCCTCTTTGGGGTGCAGAGATCATCCAGTGTCATTGGAGCATATTGCCATGCTTTGTCCAGTAAACTTTAGAATTACAGGTCCTATGAAAAACATGCGATACTGTTTAGAAACAGTTCACATCTCTCTGGGAATTTATTGGGTAAATCTTAACTTTGGCTTGTTGTAAAAACCATAGATTTGCCCAATATGGCAATTCATGGGGCTAGCAATTAATAGTATTGGTATTCTAACTTTTAGAGTCTAAGATATCCAGAGTTGGCTTAACTCAAGTACATGTTCGGCACTGCATGCACCTTCTGGAATTAGGCAGCTTCAATCATAAATTAACTTTGATTACAGAATACAGAATCAGGGTCACCGTCCGACCTCAGGTAATGATCCTCTGTATGAGCCCCCCCCCCCCCACCCCATTGAACAACACTGTCATGTAATAAGGGTAATGCATAGGTTGTGTGTGATATGGGGTAGGTAGCTTTACCTTGACTAAACCACACACCTTCAGTCAGACCTTTGAATTTGATCCAGTTCCAGTTTTTCATTATTTAATAATTTGATTTAAATGAGTAATATAAACGGAATATATCAGCCTTAACTTGAATTTGTGGTTATTAAAGTATGCTAAGCCCTCTATTTGTGATACTCCTACAGAAAATGACAATTCACGAACTATCATGCATTGATAATACCAAATTCAGGTGTCCAACTTAAGTAATGTGGCCGACTGTAGGTAAATCTACCCTCTGTCTATAGGATGATCTACAACACATTAAGTTGTTAATGCCCCTGTGACATGTAGCACTGAGAATGTGTACCACACGGTCTGCTGACCTGAAACAAGCTCCCTCACACCTGATGGAGTAAACCTTTAAGGACCACATACTGCATTAATTCTGTAATCATGTCCAATTGGTCGTGATGATGTATGACTGCAGTCCTGGTGAGTACTTTACCAGGGCTGTATTCAAGCATCATGCTGGCCATACAAAGTTGGTACGCTCCTGAAGGTTTGGCATGATCGATGCATGAATACAGCTCTGGAGAGTAGACCTAGCTACCAGGGCTGCATTCATGCATCATGACGAGCAAGGGCATAGCACATAAAAGCACTATGCGGCCCCTGAAGGGCTAATTATCTAGGGGCTGTATGTCAGGGTAGGGAACGTGCTCAGAATATACCTGTGTATCTCTACGTAGTAATCTAGGGAGGTGGTTACCAAGGTATGCAAATTGGGACGGCAGGTTTGTGGAAAATACTCCCTGCGGACAACAATCTAATAAGCACTGAGATAATAAGTGATGCTAATTTTATAATACAGTACGAGACTACTAGCTCCAGAGGGAATAAATGGAAATTCAAATGAAATGAAATTAGTAAAAAGAAATTACTTAAAAACTCAACAGTAAATGTACTATGACTAAGCAAACCAGGGACTGGAACAAGCCGACTATTATCAACTCTGTTTCCCAGCTCTTTATAACCTCGTATATGCAATATTGAATATCATCCAAAATAGGGTAGACAGTTTTAGGTACCCACATCTAGATATTATGTGATGCCAAATGATTCCGTGACAGTAGATTATTATATATGGTACGTGAGTAAGTGAGTGGTACTCATAATGATGAAATTGATAGCGATTCATTGCCAAAGTAGATTAACAGGACATTTTAGACTACATGGTTGCTGTAGGGGTAACTATATGGGAACAGAAAACTGCAGTTGGCTTGGGTGGGGGATGGGGCGTTACATATCTCCCGCCAAAATCGAAATGTGTGCTCTTAAAACACTTAGGTGAGCAAATTGAACAGAAAAAAAGTATCTGTCAAATATAATTTGAATACAAAAATGATATTATCAATATTTTATTATGCAGATACCTCTTAAGTGCTTATCCTTTTTATAATCGAAACCTCAGAAATATATTTCTCTTCTGGAAAGGAATATCTGCTATCATCAAGAATGTACCGTACATTTCTGTACATCTGGCCATTTCTACTTTATCCTTTTATTGTATCCCTCCCCCCATTTTCTGTCATTTTCTCCTTATTTCTTCTTACTTCTTTCATTATTGACATTTCTGTACATGACCTTGGCAGTATGTGGTAATGTGGTACTCACATACCTCCCCCCCCCCCCCCAGCACCACCACATCCTCACCCCCCCCCCCCCCCACATCTACCTCCACACATCCATTTTGCTGCAGTATGATATAAGTAAACAGTCTGTCTGTTTGTCTGCCCCACATCACAACCACCACCTATATTATATACAATTCCACACAGACAACCTTTGCCAGTTTCCCTTTTAGTCTGTTTTAAGCCCCCCCCCCCCATGACCAACCCCCGTCTCATCCCATCCATTGTGGGAAATCTATAGAAAATCTGTTTGTTTCAGGTAACACCTGAAAAACCGTTATCCCTCAGCACCATCAAAGAGCAAATAATATCCCTTGCTCTTTGGCACCATCACCAGTAGGCAGACAGAAACCAACCACAGACATCTGTATAATTCCTACCCTAGCTGTTTTATCCCACCACTAAGATAATAATCACATAGGATCATTATCAGAAACAATGAGTTTCTACATATCAGTAGATATCTGCAGATATGTCTCCATTGGTGTACTTCTGAAATGAGAAAATTAGATTTATATCCAGCTATATATCCTAAACGCTGCAATTTAGCATGTTTATAGTATATGTTTAAATTTAATAATACCGTAAACCCGTGCCGCAAAAAGGTCAGCCATTCTTGCAAGATTGGTCATTTTTAAATATCACATTGATGTTTACTGGACCTCTTCCTTTGGACTACTCAGAGGCTTAACACCACATCTGTGTCTGAGCCTGTAGTGGGAGTGTTAGCACACACAGGGGCTCTTTGTTGTAGTCATGTAGAGGTGTGGACCCCGCAACCATCTCCTTGTCATAACCACCAGCTAGAGATGGGTAAAAAGTCCCTCATGCACCATGGTAAACTAGGGATGGGTAGACAGTCCCTAATGCACCATGGTAAACTAGGGATGGGTAGACAGTCCCTAATGCACCATGGTAAACTAGGGATGGGTAGACAGTCTCTCATGCACCATGGTAAACTAGGTATGGGTAGAAAGGCCCTCATGCACCATGGTAAACTAGGTATGGGTAGAAAGGCCCTCATGCACCATGGTAAACTAGAGATTGGTAGCCTGTGGACCCCTCAAGAACCATGGTAATCTACAGATGGGTAGACATATACTATAAAAAGTATAGACGTAGATGTGAATGTGCTTTCAGTCAAAGTCCTTTCAGATTACTGGCTAACCCATTAAACAATATCATTGTTTAGGGAATTAGCCAGTTAGTGCCTTATTGTGAAATCTATCCTAGTTTACAAGATGGAGCAGGTCATTGTGATCTGTTACATAGAAACTATACCATCAGTACCCATACCTATATTTGTGGCAGGAGCTAGGACCCCCACCCATCCCCGTAACCCCCTCCCACTGCTCTCCCCTAGTTCCTCCTGTGTTGACATGACCTTGACCCCCGCCTACATCCACCTGTGCCTATGACCGCCCCTGTGTATTGGGTGACCGCCCCTGTATTGTATGACATGTTGGTATTTCTACAAAGTTTTCTGTCTGTGTTCTCTATAGCTGCCATTTACTCTGCCTGTCTGTCTTTGTCTGCCCGATGGCGATCCACAAGCCTTTGCCTAACAGTGAAAGCCATAGGTATTGTAAAACGAAATATTTCCTTATATATATGTTTCTGTATCAAACACTTCAACTCGTTTCAAGCAACTTTTAAAGCAGAAACTAAAGTTCATTAACGACCTTCTTTCAGTCCAATAAGACCAATTCGTAGTACATTAGGTGTTAAAATATTCGGTATCTTGAGCCGACTAATTAGTGCTACTTTTCTTCTTAGGCTTGATAATGATCTGATCGGATGAATAAATGTAAATAAAAGAAAGAAGTCTCCTCAAACTCAAAGAATATGTGTATATACTTTTTTCTAATTAAATCTGCTTGTTTTGCTCTGTGTGCTTACCATCCCCTCCTGTCCCCCTTGAGGTATGGTACAAAGCAAAAAGAAAAGAATGAGAATCAAATCCTATAATCCTATCCAAGAACAGACAAAAACCATACTGTTCTCATGTACACATTACATAACGCACGCTAAAAGAAAAGAATAGTCGCCATTGATATCGCAATGCCGGATATTGCGGCGAGCGGCCATAATTATCAGTATCTACAGCATGCTTTATGCACCTTGGTGTGATCCTGGTGACAGAAGGTGTCTTTAATGTGGAAACCCCCAAACAGATTTAGAAAAAAAGAATACATAGTTCCTATACACACCGAATATAATGGTGGATATTGCCGCTTGGGTGGCTCCATTCAGGAGGATGTACAACTAGCTGTATTGATCAGCAGGGTATTGCGTTGACAGGGGCTGTCTCTTTAAAGCTGTTTATGCATGCCTGGGCAAAGTGCCTCCATATATTATAATATGGCGATTTACCTATGTACTTCTGGGTGTTTTCATGGTGGTATATATAGAGGGATTTCCTGAGAACCAACCTCTAAATGGTACAAGTGTGTTTCTTATAGTACAGAATACTGATACCTGATCTGTTGCCTCCCCTCTAATATTTGTCATGGACGATGGAAGAGGTTATGGGCCTATAAATCTATTTCAATCTACATCTTTTTAAAAAGGTCACCGAACCCTCCTGTTGTGAAAAAAACATACCTTAAAACATGATCACTCCTGCATAAATTCCTTAAGCTATTTAACCCCACCGTCTCCTTTACTATCTAGTAATCCTCCACATAATGCCCTCTGGACATTCTAGTCACACCCGATCCTATAGATGGTGTTAAAGGCCCCCCATGGCGTCCCAGCTGCGTCCCACACAATAAATATAAAACCTACTCATCCCCGACACCTTTAGTTACACACACTGACACCTGGGGGCACCACCTGGGTCATGACCTTTAACTTTTAAGTTTTTAGTTACTGCTGGTACCCAGGAGCGATGCCTATACAACATGTGTTTGGCAGCTATCCAGCCGGAAACAAGCTGCCCTGACAAAATGGCCGCCATAAAGAGACAGGAGACAAGCAGGGTACCAGCTCTGGCAACATGGCCACCATAAAGAGACGGAAGACAAGCCGGATACCAGCTCTGACAACATGGCCGCCATAAAGAGACAGGAGACAAGCCTGGTACCAGCTCTGGTAACGTGGCCACCATAAAGAGACAGGAGACAACTCGGGTACCAGCTCTGACAACATGGCCACCATAAAGAGACAGGAGACAAGCCGGATACCAGCTCTGACAACATGGCCGCCATAAAGAGACAGGAGACAAGCCGGGTACCAGCGCTGACAACATGGCCACCATAAAGAGACAGGAGACAACCCGGGTACCAGCTCTGACAACATGGCCGCCATAATGAGACAGGAGACATTCTGGGTACCAGCTCTGACAACATGGCCGCCATGAAGAGACGGGAGACAAGCCGGGTACCAGCTCTAACAACATGGCCGCCATAAAGAGACAGGAGACATTCTGGGTACCAGCTCTGACAACATGGCCGCCATAAAGAGACAGGAGACAATCCGGGTACCAGCTCTGACAACATGGCCACCATAAAGAGACAGGAGACATTCTGGGTACCAGTGTTGACAATGTTCGCAGGATACCTATAGTTACAGATTCTTAATACTAAGTAACCCAAGCGTTTTAGTACACATGGCTACCATTGAAATGGTTGGATGGACCAGAATGCTTTCAGAGCAAAGATCCAATGTTCTGGCTTAGATTCGACAAATCACTCATGGCTGCATAGATGTCTGAGACTGACTATAGCAGTTAATGTCCATCACAGTACCTTCAGACCATACCAACCTGGTCTGGAGGAATACAGGTGTGGGGAGGGGGGGGGAGGGTTTTGTAACCTGTATATATAGATACATAGAGAGGTTATTGCACTGTGTATATAAGTCACGGCCTGTGGCTGCCATAATGACCATAATGAGGCCTAACCACACCTGGAGCTGCCAGGGAGACTCATGCACTGTGACAGGGACTAGATCTCAACATACAGAGAGGTGTGTGTCATGACAACATGCCTGACCCCATCTCTTACTCAGCCATATTCAGAATTCATTAACCCTTTAAAGCCCCAGCTCCCCTATATATAGGGCTGAGTACCTGTCCCGACTGCACTCTGACTGTTACTGGACGTGCAGTAAGATCTTCTGGTTTAAGGCTAATAAGTATAAGTCTCATGATGTACTAATGCACTGTCACATTTTGCCGGTGGATAATTCGCCGGTTGTGGGTTGGCGCATCATAATGATCCTTCTGGAGTCCCCCTGATGCATGAATGAAGTACTAGCGAGTGTAATACTCACAGGTGCTGCATGAATGCATCATGTCAGATACCACTATGGTACACTAACTGAGTTACCACAGAACGTGAGATGCAACCATCCCAGTGGGCACAGAACATTGTCAAATGGTTGTCAATGTTGATGATATGGGAACCTACTTCACCCTAGTTCCCTTCACTGCCGCCACCACTGCCACCATGGCGCTGCAGTAGACCTGCTACACTGCTATAGTTCTCCTGCTGTAAGTAGCTACTATGTATAGACACTAGGTACTTGTAGCCAACACTCTGACAAGTCACAAGGGTCTCTTATACTAGGGTGAGGTCATTGAGATAGAAGGCTCAAGATGTATAAATAATATCATGTGTAGCTGAATAAAAAAAATACCTATCTTATCTTATCAAAGCTGGTTCTCAGGTTCAGGTAGGTCCAGTGTTAAGTGTAAAAGTATTACAAGTATTGTATATCGATGTCAAAGATTAAGCTTTAAATCTCACATCAATCATATCTCTCATAGCCTGAAATAGCCAGTTTCAATTTAGTGTAATAGTTTATTATATATACTGAGTGAATTGTCTACAAACAATGAATTGTAAGTAATATCTTGTAAGACATAATTAAGTATTAATTTCAAATACAAGCAAACAAGTTGAAAGTTGAAATTATTCATACTTGATTGATATTGTATCAGGAGGTTGGTTAATCATAACTTTAAAACAGAATTGTGAATATTACATGGCAAGACAAGACAAACCATAAAATAGACCACAAGAAGACCCGAACACTGGCGACCAATTTTAAAATGAGACTAGACTAATCACAGATAAACACATACATATACATGTATCAATCAATGCAGCACTGACAAATACATCGCCAGCGCTGCATTTAGGCATCATGTTGAAAAATAAATAGACAAAGTCACCTGATGAAGGCACACCAATCATTTTGACTAATTTCAATGTAATAAATGCCACCTGAAACTTTCTATCTGTTTTTGTAGTTGTGTTTATCATATGATATTCATATCATATAGAAAATAGACAAGAAGTATCCTTCCCTTACCGCCATAGATCTAAGCAACGAACGGAAACTAACACTATTTCAGCTATTTCACTGTTACTCCCCCTCCCCTCCCCCCGTCACCTCTCACGGTCTGACCACTACATTACACATACAAACCTAACAGTTTAGTATAAGCCGAGTCAGCTTCCTGGAACTAGAGCACGTTTTTCATATACCACCCACCCTGGCTACTGTTAGACACCTCCACCACCACCAGCAGCCACAAGCATGTCCACATCCTGGTGGTTTGTCTGACCCCTCCTCACTTGTATTTCCATGTGGTATCATGCACCACTAAAATAGAAGTTAACGGGTCATTCTTGGACAACATGGGGAGGGGGAATTTCATGTGTATCTGCAAAAATCATTTCATCAACCTCCTCAAAGGGTCTGAAATTATAAGTGCCTTGATTATCCCATATGTATATAATGTGGTCATGTTCTAGCATTGTCTTCCTCTGAGACTGTGCCATTCCACCCCCTCAATGTATTTTGCCCCAAACCCATTACCCACCCCCGCATCAAAAAGGATAACTGTCTCAGGCAAAAAAAGAAGAGAGGGGTGTGTTCAGTTACCGTACAACCTGCACCTTTGTATTGTGACCCCCCATTCCACGTGACGTACACGATATATACGGGACTAGCGCATCCTGGTACTTCAGGTAGTCGGGGGCTAAACCCCATCTCCTTATCAAGCTAACCCCCTCAGTTCACACTTAGAACAATGGTGCTGATAAGAAATTCATCCATAATGCACTGCTATGGAGTCTGGGGTCTAACCAGAATGCATTGCTCTGAGTCAAGATGGCGGCCCCCATAGCCTAATGCGCTAGTGCCGTATACAGTCACCAGTAAGCAATGTTGGCTAGTTCCTGTTAAAAAATAGACTGTGTTACTGCTTAATTTCCTGGTAACTTTCAAGATAGCAAAATACTTTAAAAAAAACCACATATGGTCTACAAAGGTAGGCCTATATTAGAGATCGAGCCATTCTGTTTGAAACTAACCACGGCTGGGGACAGTCATAGGGACCTGTGCAGCCCCATCTGTTTTCTAGTTGTGATCTGAATACCTTCACAAGTTCAATATGTTAACATGGGGGAGCAATGCCCCCAGAACGGCCCATACCTCCCCCTCTACTACAAGCAGTCTGCTACATTCTGTGATGTATCTAAACACTGCAGGCCTGGGGCAGCCTGGGGTGAGGGGGGGGGGGGGGCAGACACATGCAGCAGGTGAGTCATACTGCATAATGTTATTTAACAAACACGGGGGGGGGGGGTCAATATAACTACTGAAAACTGCAGGGGAAAACACATTTTTATAATTAAGTCAATTTCCGAAAAGTGTCAAGCCAGGATACATCTGGGAATAATGATTATGATTTTCTATATAAAACTGTACCTGTACACTTATCAGTGAGGGCTTATTCAGTATTATAACTAGAAAACATGAATTTGTTGTTATTCAATGAAAACCCTTGGACTTTAACTTGCTATATGGGTTTCAATAATCCCAAGAGGACCAATACTTGTGTTAGAATATGAATCCATACTTGCAGAGCCTTAGCATAACCCCCCGTCCATACACACACACTTCTTCAACCCACCACTTGGCCCTGTGCCACCACACCAAGCTGTACTTTGAGTTTATGTCCGTTTTGGCAGCTTACAAATGACTGATTGTTGACGGAGTTAAGTACCCGGTGTCAAAGACAGCCTCCAGGCACCTAGAAAGCTGGGGTGACTCTAGAAATGCTAACCATCTCAAGTGTCCTGACTTCTTTAAAGTAAGAGAAACAATGCCATATAGCCATTTCACAAAGGCGAAACATTTGGTACCCTTGTAGTAACAGTCGCAGAAGAGCAAGGACTGACACTCTGGGCTTAAATATAGATTGGTTGCGGGTTTAAACCCCCACCTTCCCTATATTCCATGTCTAGGCTCCCAGAGTACAATTCCTCTCTCCAATCCGACTGTTGATGGAAGGACTTTAAAATAATGGGTATCTTAAGGTGCCGAGATACGGCACATTTTCAGCGGACTACAGGGATGTTCTGTCTTGTCTGCAGTTGTCCGTGAACAACAAACATTGCTTGATATCTGGAGGAGACTGTCTGCTGAAGTTCTGTCTTGTCTCCTCAAAACCACTGTGTATCAGCACTCCAGACAAGTCTGCTGTAGTCTGGAGTGTTTTGACCAATCAGAATGAAGTATTCTGGGTTGGGATTTTCAGAATTGTCTACTTCATAAGATAGAGTATTACTACTGGTATTCTAAACATTTTATCTGTTTCTAAAATCAACAATTTTCCTTAATTTACTGCTATTCATCTATGCATAAACTTCAGATATTCTGTTATGTATTAGATTTTCCACTGATCGCTATACATTATGATTAGGGCCCATAATTGCAAGAGTTATTAAAAATATATTACATACAATGGATGATATTATACATATGTGTGTAAAACATATAGGTTATATTTCTCTAAAAAGAACTACATTGACCCAGGTTTAGCTCAAGACACACCCCATAGTACCCTGTAATACTGCTGTGTATCAGCTCCAGCAGACAGGACAAGACTTCAGCACACAAGTCAGAACATCAGCAGACTCAGTTTTGTCTGGACTTGTCCGCTGAAAGTTACGCCGTCTATCCCCACCTTTAAAGGAGAATACCTGATAGTGTCTCCTCAATCTAGTTACATTGTATATACATATGCTATAAATAATGTAACTTTATGTTATGCTTTGTCATCAAGTTGGCACTGCCTCTTATAACATTTACATCACTATCTTTGTTACTTGGTTAAACTATGTAACACTTTAATATGGCCTATGTGGTACTATAGTCACCATGCTTGAATGTGCCTGTCGCTACTGCGTAATCGCTTCTGAAAGTCAGAAGTACCCGAATTAAAAGTGATTTTGATTTTCAAATGTCATTGTGCCCCCTTCTGGGAATCCGTAGTTGTGGGTGAGGTTGGGGGATCCCCTCTGGTATGTGTGATCATTGATGCACCTAATTGACCTTTAACCCCCCTCTCCCCTCGTCTGTCTGACTGTCTGCCTTGCTGTCCTGTCTACCAAATTGTCTGCCTCATCCTAGCCTCATCTTCCAACCTTGTCTGCGTACCTGTCTTGCCTTCCTTTCTAGTTTACGTTTTCTTTACATCCCCTACATATATATCCAATTTAACTCATTTTACCTGGAATGGATTCTCTGTCTCGTGCCCTACGGCAATTAATTAATACAAAGTATTTCTAATGCAGGATTCCGCACATTCCTCCACCCTGACGAACCGCAGACAGACCCCCCCCCCCCCCCCCCCCCACACACACCCACACACCTACACAGGGTCCGTTACAGATGACCACGCCTCACTGAAGCACACACACACCGCCACATTGTATCAACTTCCCTGTTTTTCATTTGTGTTAATCGTAAAACCTGTATTGTTTTACTCTTTAACTGTGTCAGAGTATGGTGGTTAGACAGTAATTTGTACTTTTGTAAGTAATTGGAACTACAGTGTTTCAAACGGAGATTATCCTGATGGTGGGGTGGGAGGTACCCCCTACACCCTTCAACCATCATCACCTGCATACAACCAGTACAACATCTAAATGTAGAGAAAAGGTGATTAAAAAAGGAGCACATAGTTTGTGGTCATCAGTCACTACTCTCAGTAGTCTCCGTTTTGTGGAACCCACCACTGCTATTCATTACCATTTCTCAAACAATAATTTTAGCGATTAGACAAAAGATCTCTAAATCAATTCCCTATACTTAGTACATCTTTCAGTGACCCGCAGAACCCTCCCTGCTGTCTTCTATCTCTCTGGGTAGTTTCTCATTGTTCCTATCAGTCTGAGAAAGATACGCTGAAGGTTACAGCGTACAGCAGTAGCCTATAGCCTGCTATCTATAATCCTGATACAGTGCCCTCCATACGCCTCAAGACAGACCCAATACTCCACACCTCACATCAATCATTGCATGTGATAAAGGTAGTAGAGGTATAACTCCACCGTCACACAGATTACCACATTTCAAAATGCATAGAAATTAACTCCCCCAATGTGGTCACTTCCTGGAGGTCTCAATTAGGGTGGTGGAGATATAGAGGGAGATGACTGTATCATCTTCAATGAGAATAGACTTCTCCCTGTTCCAGCTATAGTTCAGATACAGCCAATGATTCTGTGGTTACAACTTCGGACAATTCCCCCGCTCCAAATCCCATTGAATAGCCTCCACAATACTCCCACAGTTCTCCCCATGAGTCAGGGGTTCATAATGACAAGTCACCTAAACTAATAATCAAAAACCAACAGCAGACAAAACATATACTACTATGTACAATATTGCTTGCTCTTTATCCCCCTCCTAGTTTTTTCCTCTTAAAACACGACCAACCTTTGTACATTTGAGGGAGATGTAGATTTACAACAATATGAATTGCCCGATGAATTCCTAGTTCTTTCCTCTTAAAACACTACCAACCTTTGTACATTTGAGGGAGATGTAGATTTACAACAATATGAATTGCCCGATGAATTATTTCCAACTCTACATACACTGCTCCACAGGTCTCACATCCCACATCAGCCTCTCTCTACTCAATACTAGGGCAGCACAGGAACGCCATATACACCAAATTCATTTAAAACCTCCCGCATCAGGCTATTCTCTCCTTCTAAGAGATGGATAAGATATGTTCAATTCAGAAAGTGCAATACCTTTCTCCACCTCCAGCCCTTCAGATACCCAGCCTGACCTCTTCAAATAAAGAGCAATAGCCAACATGACACACCTATTCAAAATTAACGGCTAAATCATAGGGTACCCTGCCTAGAATTCACTAATGCCTAGTATCAGTAACTCTTTCAACTGTAGGAGATGTAGATAAGATATAGTTATAGATATGATCATAATTCACACAGTAGACCAGGATACCTCTTCACTCTTACTACTCTTCTCCCGCCCATGCACCATGCATACATCCCACAGCCAAATCCTGTACTATACATGTACACCACTGCACATATCTGAGCATAGTCCTATACCACAATAGCACTCACTCAGAGTTGGCACAACTCAATATACAACACATACCTATATTAATAACAACAATAGCCACCTACCACCATGATATCTCCCATGTCTGCTGGCTGCTGGGGTGTGACTTAATCCTTAATGTTACTACTACCGAGGTGCTGACCACTGGGTGTGTGAGAGGTGAGTGAGTGGTGAGAGAGGAGAGGGAGGAGTGAGGTGGTGGGAGGTGGTGTCTGCTGGCAGTGACAGCTGCTGTGTGTGAGAGAACTGGTGGTGGTGTGTGAGGGGGGTGGGTGGGGGGGGGGGGCTACTGTATTATAGTCTGTATGCGAATATATGGGAGGCAGGAAGGTAGGTAGCGAGAGAGAGGTATGCAGGCAGGCAGGCAGGCAGGCAGGGATGGAGAAACAGACAGGTGAGCAGAAAATAGGGAGGGGCAGGCAGGTAGACAGGGAGGGAGGGGCAGGTAGGTAGGCAGGGAGAGAGAGGCAGGCAGGCAGGCAGGCAGGCAGGGGGACAGGCAGGAACGGAGGGAGGCAGAGGCAGGCAAGGCAAGGCAAGGCAAGGCAAGGCAAGGCAAGGACGGAAGGAGAGGCAGGGAAGCAGGCAGGGAGAGGCAGGCAGGCTGGCAAGTAGGCAGGCAGCAGGAGGCAGGTAGGGAAGGCAAGGCAAGCAGGAAAGACAGGGGCATGAGAGGCAACTTGACTGTGGGTAGTCAAAGCAAAACCAGATGAATTCTAGAGGAACCCAATGTGTGTCATTAAGGGTGGAGACTCCTATCCATCAACAGTGAGACACTGCAAACCATCTAGAGGCTGTGAGGGCATGCCTCCCAGAACAATTCCGAAAGTTTAGATGCTATATTATGCAGTTGGCATAGCCTAAGAACGGCGTTATGTGCCTGCCTAACTGTTTAATAGTTGGAAATGTGTCAGCATTATGCATTATAAGGTCAATTCTTGAGCACATGACTAAGCTTACGTGGGAATGTTTATGCTGGAAATATATATAATTCCTTAGCATCTCACACATGTTGCCTGCCTGCCTCCCTGTCTGCCTCCTCCCCTTTTGCCCCTCCCCTCCCTACATATCATCCATCTTATTTCCCGCCTATTTCACCATTCCTCTGGGCGGCATATTTCTGGCTCTGTCTCCGTGAGCTGCAGTGTAGGTGTGTAGGGGCTGTACTATAAACACCACCACCCACACCTGGACACGCTTTACTCCCGCCACGTGGTGCCTCTACTGCATTAGGCAAAAAATGGTTTGTTTCTGGTAACATGGGCAGGAAGTCTAGGGTCGGTAGGTTGGATTAAAAGGTTATTAACATGAAAGTGCTAGCCAGCCTCTCCACAGACCCTAAACTTGAGAAATCCCTTCAAAGTTACATAAAAGAAAGTAGGGTCGGCCCTATTTTGATAGGCACGGCCGGGTGACCTGACACAAACCTGAAAGAAACCCTTTTTTGTTTGGCCTTAGACCAAAAGAAGAGTGTGTTTCAGGCAACATGGTCCTGGAGTTTAGGGTAGGTCGTTTTCCCCCTTCTTTTTTTGTACTGTTGAAATTGACAGGAATGAGTCACGAATTGCCACATTGACTCGCGGGTCATCAGGATGACTAACAAGCTGATTCCTCTAGTAAATAGGAGTATCACGCACAAGATTATTGGAAATAGCTTGTTTTCCTGACCAAAATGTTCAAATATCTACGAACATGTAAATATTAAAAGAATATATATTTCCCAAAAATTGGGGAAAATGCTAGGTCGGCCTTATTTTGAATCTTGAGTCAGGTTGCCTGAAACACAGCTTTTTTTCGCTTTACTAAGAGGTGACTTAAGCCCAGTAGCAGTCACACAGCCAAACCACCGCCAACCGGCGAATAACTAAGGTCAGAACATGTGTGTTCCAGGGTATTCTATGAAGCAAGACAGGGCCAACCCCATTTTGAAGTATTTACTTTTTGTGTCATTTCGGGACTATTTAAGAATTGATTTCATGGTCCATGGCTCATGGTCATGGTCCACGGGTCGGCACAATAGATCACCAGGCAAAGTACTTTTGATGATTCAGTACAAAAGAAAAAAGACAATTAAAAAAAGAAATCACATTCCCTAGATTTTCAGGCCATGTAACCTGAGATAATTATATCAGCCCTACCCACTGTCAATACCATGAAAGTCAGAAACTTAGATAAGTGACTAGCTCCATCGGACTGGTTGTCCAGATACCAGGCTAATCTGAACACATCATGATAATCTCACTGTCAGGACCAAGCTGGGTTTGAACCGTGTGCCCCTCTGCCACCACTAGCCCTTCCCGGAAGTGGGTAGTTTTCTCCCCTCCATGACAGGAGAAGGATGATATATGAGGCCAAGTGACATCCCGGTTTTTGTCCAATTATTGAGAACATAGGGGGCTTATGTTGGAGCCATGGGGGGGGGTGTGGGGGTGGAGGGAGGGGCAGGCAATAGCAAGGGGGTTGTACATAACCTACATTCCGTAGCATCCCACTCTTGAATAATAAAAAAAAAAAGGTAAAATATAAAATGTCAAGGAAGACAAGTAGACATTACCAACAACTACCAACTTTTCATGTCTTAAATATGCCGCATGATTGTGCACAATTAACTGAAAATCCCCATAATTGTGTGATTAAGTGGCATTTCTTTTGTATAAAACGTATTTTGTATATATAATAGTTGATTAGTAATCAGTACCTAACACTAATTACCATAAAGCATTGCTAATTACCATTAACTAGAGAGTAATTAGGAGTCCTGATAGTAGTCCACACTCTGCCTGGCACACATACCCTACACCACCTCCCTACACAGACTTAATTCCAGACACGACCAACTTAGAAGGGTTGATCTAACAATGGGTAGGGGGAGTAAGGCTGGACCCCTTGTACACCACCCCTTGATAAGAATTAAAAGGGTGGATAGTCATCAAAAATATCATTGGGGAATTATGGCCAAGCTAGGTGTCAATGCTATTCTGTTTGCATCCCGCCTTTCAATCCTGCCAGACAGAATAGGATTCCACCATTGCTGGGACTGCAAGGTATAGTGTATGACACGGTCCAGAAAATGCACTGTGGTCCTGATTTCAGATCACCCGACCATTTCAGCAACGCCCCTATTGGTATGATTGATATACTCGTAAAGGGCCTGCATGATGCATAAATGCATTGCTGGCGAGTTACCCGCCTGCGCTTCATTGCTGCATCATGACGGCACGGATGGACACAGAGCCTTGGGGCATCATGTTAAGGTAGAATATCACTTTTATTAAGGATGGCATGTCCCTCAAAGATGACATTTGTCTTCATGATGCACCAATGCAGCCCAGGCGAGTAACTCATGCCGACCATTCGGGAATCTCTCAATTCTGTAGGATCGGCATGATGTTTGAATGCAGTTACTCACCAGGGCTGCATTCATGCATCATGACGATTAAGGAATGATACAGTAAGGCATTATGGCGTCCTTAAAGGTACAGGGGTGAGGACCAGGCTGGTCGTGCTCTGGTACCTGCTGTAATGGCTGACCTACCCTGGCACTAATCCATGTAGGAGACACTAAACAAACCCTACTGTAGGGGTACAAGTATCATGATACACGCACCCCCACACATGTGCACTGATATTCGTTGGCTCCCTATATGACCAATCTCTCAGTCACCAAGTTAGTCATTCTTTGGCTCCCTATATGACCAATCTCTTAATATTGTCAGGATGGTCAGTACTGACCAACTCACCTTGGTCTTTCTATTTTATGTCCTTTTGAGGCATATTCGCCATATGTTGTTTTGCTTCAGTCAGTTTTGTCATGCCCGATCAATGTCCCTAAAACCAACCTAGGGTTGCCATAATAGACTTAGGGCCGGGGCTTTTAGATTATCTGTGGGGGACACTACAGCACCTCTATATCTGTATCCTGAGTGTCGAGGTTTTACTGCTACGCGCACATACAGTGGTACCATGGGAGGCACCCACCCACACAGACTAACATGTACACAATAAAACGGATCAAGACCTACACGGTGAGATAGTGAGGGAGAACTACTGCATGCAACTATAAAGCAAACATCTTATTGCTTAGATCTACACTTTAGGTGACAGGGAATGTCATGCCAATGTCACAAACGATGTTATAATCATTTTGACATGACATGTTCATATGTGACATGTACTGGGAGAGGGGACCTTAGCACTAAGGTCCCTTTTTTTGCAGATCGTGTCACATATGGAGGAAAAATTCTGAATCTGAATTTTCCTTAAATTACAGGTTTCATGCAGTGAGCCAGAGCCAATGAGAGACAGCTGGACAACTGAAAGAAAATTAGGGGCAGCTAGAGGGGGAGAAAAATACAGAACAACAAAAGGTATCCTCACCAAATTGCGAAAAAGGGTCTGGACCACTTAATCCAACATCGCGACATTTATTGATTTCATAATCTGCTCATACAATATCGGGCTTAGTGATATGGAGGGAAAACAACAAGTGAACTGACATAGGGTAGCCCTTAAATTTGACCTGGGACATCATTTCTTAGAGGCAACATTTGACAGTTAGACGTGAGGAATTACACAGTAAGTGACAGGAGAGATTTGTTAAAGTTGACATGTGACATGAGGACCCACACCAGAACTCCTGAAAATGCTCACCAGCCCCTTCCCATTCTGAGGTAACCGCCACCCCACCACCACACACACACATTTTTTGATTTGGCGGTAATCCCTGGTGGTAGATCGTGACACTAACAATGCCCCAGCCCCTAGTATGACGTGCTCTCCACACGATACGTTCTGACAGCCTGCCTTACCCACATGTACCAATATTTAGATACACTCAGTAACATTGAGAGAAGGCTTCTTTTACTGTCAGACTGATGGTTAAGGTTAAAGTCAGGGCAAGGTGACATTTTTCTCCATCTACTGGAGATAAAGGAAAGCATGGTAATTCTATGCAGTCCCCATGGAATTCTCTGCTTATGGCGATATCCTTTTATTTAGGAAACATAGCTAGCTGTTCTATTCATATTTCTGTTCTTTGAAATGCCATATATTTCATGGTTTAAAAAAGCTGCAAGATCCTTCATTAAAGCGTTTCTTCAAATGCCGAGGATTGGATAACACAGGGTTTAACTAAGCAGTATTGGCCAGTTTTATGCTGCCTTTGTTCACACGGGACAGTGGGGCCATCTACTGTTGAAAGGGGATATTGAGTCTTCCACTGCCATATATTATGGTATACATTTATAGACACCTACTCTAACCAATCAAGTGTCCAACCTCAGCCTGCAAATACACAAGTCGCAGACAAGTGTACTCAGCCATGACCATGGATGCTGATATAATGAATTCAGAGCTGTGGCTGTGGTTTAACTGGCTTATACCTTTACCAATTACCTTGATCGTTTTGCACGTGTTTTATACACAGCCGTTTTATTTTTGTTCTTCTGGCCATGTGTGGTGCAAGTAAACATCCACCCTGACCAGCCCGGCATGCTGCTCGGTCATACACGGTGCTTGGTCTGTGCCCATGTAATCCTGTTTCACTCACTAATTGTTTTTGGCCCACAAACAAGATGTAGCTTATTTTGTTATCACTGGTTATTACACAAGCAATACTGCTAGAATGACTGGAATAATGAGTCAAATACTCATACTGGAAAAAACCATGTTCTCATAGTTACAATTATATCAGCCTTAGTATAAGGTAAATATCTTATTCACATGCATACTGCGTTTTTGTCATTCATATATCCTATAGTCGTTATTCCTAACCAGTAGATCTATGTCTAGACATATTCATAATACAAGGTAAATATTCCTCTGAATATTGACCTTTAAAAGTAGCGCTCATGCACACCTCTTCACAGTAGCTTATACCGCTCATATTTACCATGCATACATGGGGTTATTTTGTAATTACATAAGCCATATCTTATCCATATTTATCAGCACCAATACTTCAGTGGGCAGTCTTTTCACATGAATAGCCTATTCTATCATTACTATTCTGGTCACTCCTGACTACCATCAATCCCATGATAGATATATGTGACACGATCTGCGAAAAAGGCCCTTAGTGCAGGGTGCATTAAGGTCCTTTTTCCCAGTAAATGTCACATATACTCATTATGTTGGGTAAATAATCCCCAGAGCATTACAAGTAGCCATCATATACACTTCTCACACCCCTCCACAATGGCCATTATCCCTCATATTTACCATGTATACATTTACAAATAGCCTATAGGATTTATATACCTTTTTTATAGACCCTTCAGCCAAAGCTGTACATACCAGGAGGGGTGGATCAGTGGTAAAGGCTGGATTCCACATCATCCATGCCATAGCAAAGCAATGTAGGTAAATACTTCAAAATAAGGCTTTAAATAGGCTAAGATGCGACCCGTCTTTTGTTTAAGCCATAAGATAATATTGTATCAATTGTAAAAGTGCCTTGAAGATCAATAAAGACAAATTCAACCTCAAAACACGAAAAAGATGGCACGGTACGCACTGATGGCTGTAAAAACCCTGCAGCTGTCACTTAGCATTGTTCTAGGCTAAGATATTTAATATGGCCTGCTTCTCAAAATATCTGTCGGCTGTATATATTTTCATTGAGCACTGGGAAGGACATGGGGGAATAGAACAAATTCTTTGTGGTAAACTTTTCACAGCCTCCTTTTTTGAGCGCGTTGTCTGCTATTGTATTTGCTTTTTCGCGCCTTTTTGGTGAGCGCTGGCTGTTTGGCGGTAACTATGGGACTTTGGTGTGAATATGTTTACCATGGCTGACATCAGGGGTCATTATACTGCCCTCTGTTAGCTGCTACACACATAGTCTATAGTAGTGCACCGTTCAGTCACCAAGATGTGCTTCTGTCATGTCAGGTCTACTCTCTACTTCAGCCATATTATGGAAGATTCCCTCAGTAATTGACTATTCATCCATAATGCTTTGCCAAATCCACCAAGGCACAATGACCATAATTCAGTGCACCTGCACTGCTTTTTGCCAAAGATCCATATTAAAGATATGGTCCACTTTAGGCAAAATCTAGGCCTGAGAAAGGGTCACCTTTTGCATAATTTCCCTAACCAAGACCATGAGTTGCCTAGGGTCCAGACACACACCTTGTTGGTGGATTGAGCCCTTTAGCTAATTCTCTGCTGGTTGTTATTCGCACTCTGAGAAGAATTGCCGCAGTAGCGCCTGGACTCTTGCCTAGTTGTCAGAGGAATTTGGGCAGGAGTGCGACACAAGGAGAAAAAACTCAGCGGGTGACAAAGTACAAAGACATCTTTTTACAATACTGTACACAGATTATGAGTGAGGTGTGTGGAGTAGCAGGCTGGGTGTTGTCTAGCCTCTACGTGGTGTTAGGCTGGAGGGGCTTGCTGCTGTAGTAACAACGCAATACAACTATTACAAGCATCTCATAAATGGCATTAAAATGGTTCACTAGACTTAACTTTTAGTTGAATTCAAAATGGACCCTGCGATAGGGATTTATGAATCATGCCCTAATAACATGGTCAACAGAAATCGTTATGCTTTCTGGCAAAACTCCCAAAAGTGCCAATGTTAACTGAAATTAGTGCTCTATACCATAGACTGGTGCATTAGCCAAAGGAAGACTAAGGTGAACAGACCTAGGATTGCTAGAAAGTAATTGATGAATGCACTTAATGAACTTATGCCCCTAGTTATACTGTTTTCACTATCTCGTCAAAATGATGCAGGTTTGGGACCCAATGGCGTCTATGTGACACAGTTACCTTTTAGGGCTATATTTCCCTGCCTTTTGGCATCTAAGCAATTTCAAGTCATACATCATATGAGCCTACTGAAACGTTATCCACATGTGAAATATAATGATCCTAACAGTATTATATCTCAGAGAAATACACTATTAGGGTGGAAAAGGCGTCTATATGACACAATGTCGTCTATAAGACACAGTAACTTTTTAGGACTATATTTCATACCCCTATTGTATTTAATTATTTCCAAGTCATAAATCATATGACCCCACTAAAACGTATACCACATGTGAAATATCATGATCCTTACAGTGTTATAATGAAGAGAAATATCTGTATTAGGGTGTAAAAGGCGTCTATATGACTCAATGGCGTCTATATGACACAGCAACTTATTAGCACTACATTTCTGCCCCTTCTCATATTTGGTTATTTTGAAATCATGCGTTATTTTGACCCATAAAGATGTTTTCCACGTATGAAATATCATGATCCTGCACAGTGTTATAGCCAACAGAAATTTAGCATTGGGGTAGAAAAGTGTCTATATGACACAATGGCGTCTATATGACATGATGGCGTCTATATGACAAGGTGACATAATTATAAAGGTCTAAATCTTTGATTTTGATAACCTTTCATATTTTTCCACTCATGCATCCTACGTATGCAGTAAAACACTAGTCATATGTCAAATTTCATGGTCTTACCACCCCCAAGGGGAGTGGGAGAGTGGCTTCTATGTCTTGATGGCGTCTATATGACATGATGGCGTTTATAATGACAAGGTGAAATGATCACTTGAATATTACTTTAGTAAGAAATTATGCTTTCCTGGCGGGATCATGTAATATACCTACATATAAGGATAGGTCTCTGCTATCACTTAACCAAGGAATAATCAATATAGACCAAACTGGGTGCATACAGTGAAACAGCAAAGTTTTATAACAGAAAAAACGCGAAAAAAAACCCACAAAAGGGCAGTTTCCATCCCCTTATGTTCGAAAAGTAGCAGGATTTAGCCTAGACATTTTATATTACATGAAAGAATATAGATATACCCTCATTTTGCGATAGAAGTCTACAGACCATAGTGTAATGTTTTTAAATAAGGTGCACTAAAGGAATTTGCACTAGTATGTCATATAGACGCCACTAATCACCACATCCCATGTTTGGATGGTTACCATGGCAACCAGGTACATATTTAATGAAAATTAACTCCACAGCATGATGCTCAAACACCTGTAATATATCTAAGTAGAATGATTCGGTTCCATTGCAAAGAAAATATTTTCTCCATCTGTGCCCCAGACCTGCATCATTTTCGTGAGCCATAGTCTGATCATTTTCATGTTCAAAGACTCTATATCCCCACGAAATGCAGTGCCACATATAAACCCGAAATACCACACATTCTATATTGAGGAAAATTACCCTTTTTCCTACAAAGTCTTTGTCCCCAAATTGACCTGAAATACAGCTTATTTAATAAGCATTCCTACCTCTCTATGTAAATGGGGAGTGTTTATTGACCTTGGTTGGGTCCTCATAGCTACAATGATTCCTGCTCCATGAATAACATACACACACCACTAACCACAACATACTCAGCTGATACCAACTTGTTCAGCACTTGTCTTTTTTGGGGGGTTTAAAGGACAAGGACGATATGCCAAGTCGAGTAGTGAATCCTGAAGCATGCAGTAGTACCAGCTTCTGGATGGGATGCAAATATCGAGGCTGTAATAGAGATAATAATTACCTCCTATATAATATACAACCAAAACTCCAGAGGCAAAGTTAAAAATGGTGACGTGGGCATTTCTTAACCCTTTAAGGACAGCATGTTGCTTAAGATGACATATGTCATCATGATGCACCAATGCAGCCCTCATCGGTGCTGCATTGGTGCATCATGTCGACCCTTCGGGAGTGTCTCAACCCCATAGGGTCGGCATGATGCTTGAATTCAGCACTGGCGAGTTACTCACCAAGGCTGCATCCATGACAACCATACGTGGGGTTGCATTCATGACGACCAAGGGCACGATGCATTAAGGTATTATGCCATCATTAAAGGGTTAAATTTGACAGGTGGCATGGGTCTCGGTGCCAGTAAGAATCAAATAAGAAGATATGATATAAGGTATTTCTTAATTCAATTTGTGACATTCATGAGTATCCCCTCTCCCCAGGACCTTGCCCCAACAGACTCACAAAGTATATACGTGAAGGACAAGCAGTTCCTGACAAGATGAAGAAGTGACTGGAAGGAGGCCAGGACAACACCCATCCTTGTTTACACTGCTGTGGTAACCATGGCAACCACTGAGTCAGCAGCCACAGAAACATAAACAACTAGAAGGTGGTGTAAGGGCAGAGGTCAGGATGCACAGGGGGAAAAAGTAAGAACAGGAGGATAGGACAAGGTAGAGGTGGGAGAGGTAGTAGGAAGGAAGGAAGGGAGGGGAACAATGAGGTAGGCAGGCAAAGAGGGATGGAGTAAAATGAGGGACATGAATGGGGTGAGGGAATCATACTCTGTAAACCTATACATCGCATCTGAATGGGTAAAAAATACACTGCAAAAGATAGCACCCTAGAAAATACCCACATTAGGATAACCTATCCTGCCCCTGACACCCGGCATCCCCCACAGCCTCCACCCCTTATGTACACACATGTCCTGCATTCAGCCTATCGACCCAAGGGGGTAAGTCCTGTGAGTAGCACTTGCATTTTGAAATTAATCCCCCCCCCCCATAACTAAATACACACCGGGAACAGGTGGTAATTGCTGTCACTTTTATTTCCAGATCTGTAATGTGTACCATACAGAAATGACATGAATTCCTCGCTTTTTTTAATTTCTCAACACAACAAACCATCGATAAGAATAATATTCTGTGAATTTAATATTTAGAATGGCGCTGGCACCCATTATGCTGTATATCAAGGCAGCACAAGCTGGGTATTGTAGTTGAGCATCCCTGGACTATGTACACACAAGCACATATACCATAAATACATAATACATAATATCCACCACAGATAATGCACCACCCAAGGTCAAGGTCAGGACCCCTGTGACCTCTACATGATCTACTGACCTGACAACAAGCTCCCTACTACGACCATGACCCCATGTTGGGGTGATTGTCGTAAATAACAAATATAAGCTATAAATACCCAAATTGTATAATGTAGTGTATTTATTTATGGTAGAACAATGCTGGATTCTACACACAGAGACAGGGGGCAGTGGGTCAGGGCAGGATACGGGCTTAACCCTTTATGGACAGCATTATGCTTAAAGGCTTTCATGTCAATGTATTATCCCGATGCACCAATGCGGCAGTTACCTGTTCTGCATTGGTGCATCATCCAGACTCGTTGATGATGCATCAATGCAGATGCTCTGAGTTACTCACTGTCCCTCCAGGGTCAATCAATGTGTCAGCCCTTAGGGGGTGTATCAACTATGTAGGGTCGGCACAGTGACTGACTCAATGCAAGAATTCAGTGAGCTATCCATGATGGCTGCATTCATACATCATGCCAACAAAGAACCATACCCAGTGTGCACAGTGAGGTTGTTTTAACGTCGATTTTATGTTATCAAACGTTGAATCATTATTGTGTGCCCACTGGGGTGTGCATCAAAACTATCTGCTGTGCCTATTACTTGGTTTCTATGCTATTGGTCTGATTAAACACTTAAACACTGCATTGTATCCCACAAACCCCCGTTGTATCATTAGCTTCTGTAATGCTGACATGTTATGCGTATATCATCTGTTTTGTCACCCTGTACTCAAAACGCGATGAATCATATAAATATATAATACAATCTTTTGGGCATTGTGGACAATCGGTGCATTTACATTTAGTCTGTATAGTATTAGTAGGGCTCCCACCAGCGCCACCAGAGCCGCCATCTCGTGTTTGGTAAGGGAACTAAAGAATACCTCCAGCTCTGTAGTAAGGAGTATGTGTGCACCATGTAAAACTTTATAGTATAACATCAACCAGAACATGATTGTTTAAGTGACTTCTTCTTTCGTCGGGGCATTAATATAATTATATATATGTTGGGTCTTTTGGAGGGAAAATGGGTGCTCTTTTCTGGCAATGTGACTTTAAAAATGATACATTTTCCTTGGTTTTCCTAAACTACATAACAGTGTTTTAGGTAATGGCATGGGAAAGAGTTTTTTCCTGTAAAATATCCTTTTTAAGGGGTCCCTTTTTTCCCTTTTTAAAAGAATTTCCCCAGTTATAAGGGTACTGAATGTGGGGTGATGTACGCACATAGTTACTATAGAAATGATAGGGAGTAATGAGCCCGCGCACAACTTATTACTTAAACCTCCCACTGATATATCTAAAGAGGCAATACATACTTATGAGGGATTCTTTATTAGATACCTTCTTGATTATTTTTAGTTGCTACATGTACAACACTGTAATGTAAATACAAATGTAATTTGTCTCAGTTCTATTATCCCAAATGTGAGAAATATTTTTTTAATGCAGCTCCTAACCCAACAGACATGAAGTGTGGGCTACCGCACCCACACACTGCCGCCCCCTAGTGTTATGACGGTGCACTAAAGTATCCTACACCTGTCCATACAGGTCACGAGGAAGCAATTATTATTCCTCTATGTTTCTATATAGCATAATACACTAAATCAGCCATCTACAAAATTTGTCTTAGCCATAGTCTTAGCCCTAGTCTAGTTAAACAATCCCTCACACACAATGTTTCAGCCTCAATAAAAGAGTTGACCGTGAACATCTCAAGAACGTCACTTTTATGTACAGGTAGTCCCATTTTGCCCTGTTTTGGGCCTAAAATCGACCTTTGGCCACATCAGTTTTTGCATGCCTCAGAAATTCCCCAACCCTTTACATAGCATACAACTACATGTACTATTCTATCTAAAAGGTACTTGGGAACACCTGTGAATTTTTTCACAATTTTAACCATTTTTCTTTCATCTGAAATATAACCCAATCAGCAGCCAGAACTCCCTTCAATGCAGACTAGAATACCATATGACTCGGTAGATGGCGCCATTTACTTCCACGTGACCTGTAGTGGGAACCCTCGAAGACTTCCCAGGAGCCCCACTGCTAAACCTTGTTGTATTCTGAATTTAACATAATTTAATCAAGTATGGTCGTGATTTGGTTATTGGGTGAATCAGTGAGGAAAAAGGTTAACCAGGAGTTATATTATGATGACCAAATAATATTATTATGGTTTCAACTGAATCATATTTTAAACAGAAAGAATATGTTTATACTTCTCACTTTCTTCTCACTCAATTACCATTGCAGCAGTGGCTTTTGGCGCCACAACTTGTCCCCATATGGCTGCTGGCCTGGTTGGTACCGTGTCCCCCTGTGGTCGTCACACCCTGAGACCCCCTCTGTACTATAAGGTGTGTAGTGTCCTGTCCCCAAACAGACTCAGTCCGTGAGGTACGTGAGCAGCATGTAGTCTGGGTGCGGTCTGTGTTAGCAGTCACATCATGAACCCCCCCCCCCACCTACCCCCACACACACAACACACATAGACATACAGACCTTTATTTATGCAAGTGCTTAAACGGTGCAGAGGAGGACCCAGCATTTTAGAAAAATGGGAAGACCAAGTAGCAAAAGCTACCACACATTCTGAAACCTAATCAGGGTAACGGACACAAATATAGGTTCAGACTGGACACCTTGCAACCAGACCAAACAACCTAATATGCTTTAAGGGTGACTGCAAAGTGCCAGGCTTGGCTCAGGAAGGGCCAGGTCTGGACATTAGAAAGGCCCAGCTTTGGGGTCAGAAGGAGCCAGATTCTGGCATTGAAGTCATACAGATCCCTTGTGAGGGGTTGATACACTCCTGAAGTGGCAGAACTAGCGAGTAACTCGGTGCGTCCGTGCATCAATGACCGATACCACAAATAGACATGCACTTTCAGCATCATCCGATCCTCAACGGATTACATATAAGAGCAGAAAGTAGAACGGCCATAAACAAAAGGTGTGATGAATGGATATGTAGAGACCAAAACAAGCGCTGACTAACTATTTTGATAAAAAGTGGAGTTGGACTGAGCCGACAACAATCTCCATCATGCTATTGTTTTCCTATTACTGTGTGGGTGACTCGGTACAAGGAGTCTCACTGGTCTAGTCACCGGAGTGGTTCTAACTGCACCTCATACTGTTATTATGCTGTAATGATACATGCTCACGTGCAGATGTGTGGATGTATGTGTAGTCCTACTGTTGTAAAGAAAGGGATGATAATTAAATGAAACCAGTTATTAAATGTCATAATATTGCCTTGTCTCACTTTCCAGGTTATGGTTGAATAACCTGCTGCCTTAATTTGCACGCAGCCCGGCATGTGCAAGTAACACATCCATCTCATCTAGGGACTGTGTGATTCATATAGTGTATGAATCATGATACGTTGATCCAGTTGTGTCATGAACCTATAATACGTTATTAACAACAGGTAGATATATCTAAATACTAAGTATATGCAACCTTTAATACGTTTGAGAGGTTGCTATAAACTATATTTCGGGAATTACATAGTGGTGTAAATATGGGACGGCCTTTAGGTTCTGTTCGCCCCCTCTCCGACTCTTATTCCTGTCCAGGTCGCCAGGTCAAATAAAGTAAGCAGAAACAGAGTAGGTTTATTTTAGGGCAGCATACTGCTTCAATGCCCATTTTTGGTTATGGTAAACTGGCCGATCCTGCATTGGAGTATCATCATGGCAAATGAGTATTTTATAAGCATCAGAGACGGCTCATTTCTCATCTTGTGCTGGGGACTATACAACAAATGAAGTGGAGAGTCAGCATCATGCACGAATGCAGCACGGACAATTAACTTTATTCTGCACAGAATTAACTCAGCAAAAGGTGCCTTAAAAATAACTCATATTTTCACAACGTTTTGTGCCTCAATATGCTCTTAACTACTAACATATTCGTAAGAGGCTAGAAACCAATGTTTTATTTCGGCATTAAGCAAGAAGCCTTGACTCATGAGTCTCGTAACAGCCATGGAGACACAGAGACTGGACTTAGATACACTGGCTGTTATCCAACCTGTTAGGCGGGCTTTTAGGCTTGGTCCTTGACTTTGTCAAAGTAAGTGTCCGTGGCTGTAGTGTGACATATCACATTTGTACACAATGAGGTGGTGGGGAACTAAAATGTGGCATTCTGTGTGTATCCTGGGGTGACCTCTATACTGGGGCTTTGTTTTATTCTAACGGCCTATAGAAGCCTATAGAGGCCTATAGAAGCCTATAGAAGCTTATTCAGTGATAGACACCAGTTTTTCCTGGAAATTAAGGATGCAGGCATAGACTGCTTGACATTGTCTGAGACATGGTACCATAAGGATATCAGAGATGGTGACATTGCAGTACCAGGATATCAATTTATCAGAAATGATAGACAAGTTTTAAATGACAAAGGTAATATCAAAACTGGCGGTGGACTCATGGTTTACTTAAGCGATGAAATCACCTACAGCAGATATATGAAAGGGGAATGTGATCACAATGACAACGATCTAGAATTGCAAATGCTTGTTATATCAAAAGGCATGTCTAAGCCCATGATGATAATGAATGTTTACAGACCAGATAAGGACGGGGATCTACCTACAGCTATTAGACTAATAAAGGAAAAGATACAAGTATTGGACACTAATAAATACACAGAAATAATCCTATTAGGGGATTTCAATGTAAATTTCAGAAAACCTAACCCCAAGCAGGATAAACTTAAGCGCATGACTTCTGGTCAAGGACTACGTCAGTTAATAACTGATATCACCAGATATAACTTGAATGGGGAACATACCACCATAGACCTTATTTTCACAAATTCACATCACATTACAGCTTCGGGAACATGTGGTACAGGTATCAGTGACCATGAGCTTATATATGTAAGCAGACAGCATATAAGTCAACCTAAAATCCCTTTTACATTTACCGGAAGATCATATTTACATTATGTAAAAGATAACTATGTAACTGGCCTCAAAAATAGTAACTGGGAAGACTTCTGGCAAGCCACAGATCCTGCAATAGCCTGGGAATTACTGACAAAGCAAATCAGATATCTTCTGGACTTCACATGCCCAATTAAAACTTTTAATTGTAAGAAACAAAAAGAACCCTGGGTTGACAATAAACTGTTAAAAGTTATAATGGAAAAAAATACGGCTTGGAACAAATATAAGAGAACACAAAACATTGATGATCAAAGGATTTCCGATTTTCAAAAAGGGCAATGTAGGGCTTTGTGCAGGAAAGCCAGAAAGGAATACCATCTCAATGAGATTGAGGTCAATCGCCATAATCCCAAAGCATATTGGGCCAGTATAAATAAAGTAATGAACCCCAAGGCAACAAATCCACAATTCTGCTTAGTAAATCAGGATACAAATGAAAACATCCCATCTGTGGAAACTGCAGATTTTATAAACACGTATTTTGCAACAATTGGAGACAAACTTGCCAAAAAAATGGACATCCCTTGGATACCTGGTGTTGTAGTTACTGATAGTATACAAACCTTTGTACCAGCAACGTTGGAAGACATAATGCCGATACTAAAGAGAATTAATGCCAGCAAATCCTCAGGGGTTAAACATATAAATAGCCAGACCTTAAAGGATACCTTCTTAGCCATACCAAACCATTTTCTGCATATTGTAAACCTAGTTTTGGAAACTGCCAAATTCCCTGATACATGGAAGGTAGCACTAGTAGCCCCACTCCCTAAAGGTGGAGACACCACAGATGTAAATAATCTTAGACCAATCTCAACACTACCTTTACCTGCCAAACTCACAGAAAAAATTATACACAAGCAAACACTGGCTTACCTAAACAATAATAACTTACTCTCAGAAAATCAAGATGGATTTAGGCCTGCACGTTCAACAATCAATAGTCTTGAGAAATTTACAAACACAGTCTACACTAGCTTAAATAAGCAAAAATGCACAACAGCAACCTTTCTTGATTTCAAAAAAGCTTTTGATACTTTAAACCATGAAATACTGTTCAAAAAATTAAAATTCCTAGGATTTTGTGAAAACTCTGTTAATTTATTCAAAAATTATCTAACAAACAGACAACAAAAAACTAGGGCAAACAATAAAATATCAAACTCTCACTCAATTACCTGTGGTGTCCCACAGGGCTCAGTCCTTGGACCGTTATTATTTTTAGCATATATTAACGACTTTGGACACTGCCTAGAGAAATTGCAAGTACAACATTATGCCGATGATACTGTAATATTTCACTCTCATGAACCTGATGCCCGTGACACATCCTATATAGTTAACCAAGATCTTGATAATGTCAGTAATTGGTGTATAAGAAATAAATTATCATTAAATACTAAAAAAACTAAAACAGTTATATTCGCTAATAAAGCACTTAGAAAAAATCTCTTGAGACCAAAATTAACCATCGGCAATGACAATATTGATATTACACCTTCATATAAATATTTAGGCATCACTTTGGACAATCAGTTAGATCTAAAAAAACAAATTGGGATTACAAGAAGGAATGGGGAACATAAGCTGTATCTGTTTAGAGCCAATAGGAAAAACCTGCCAGAGAAGGCATGCCTGGATGTGGTCAAGACTATGTTTCTACCTACAATAGATTATGGAGACTTGATCTATAGTGTCGCACCCACAACAGCCTTGGACGACTTACAGCCTCTGGTCAACAACGCGCTAAGAACAGTGTACTGGAATAGAGGCACTCGCAATCATGAAAAGTTGCATAAACTGGCCGGTCTTAACCTTTTGAAAGACAGAAGAGAAATACATCTCCTAACACATGCATTTAATGCATCATTAATTGATGAGAACATAGACAAGCGCCCATTAAGAACACGCTTAAGGGAAGGAAGACTCATGAAATACACAAGGCCTATAAATCCTATATATAGGAAAAGCCTCAGCTTTAGAGATGCCGACAAATGGAACCACCTAGATATAGCAACAAGGAAATATAAGACAAGTTCTGAATTCAATGCATGGTTGAAAAAAGAATATGACAAGAAGATCGATACACTCCCTGATGTATGATCGGTGCCCCTAACCCCTCTCTTTCAGTCCCACTCCTGGGTTGGTGGGCGAGTAACTCCACACACACAGTCCCTCCTGCATGTAATTAATCAAAACATAGCAACATCTTTATCTCTATGTTATAACATCAAGGCCCTTGCATATAAATGGTCTATGGGCACCACTGATGTGGCCCCCATAGATCCATTAATTTTTCTATTTTTTTTCCCCCTCATCCTAATTTCTTCCTTCTATTTCTATTCTAAACTCTATCTCTGTATTCTATACTATTCTCTCTTACCTTCTCCTTTATCTCAAGTTGATAAAGATATTGTAATATGTATGAATTGATGTACCAGGTTAGCATAGTATGAGGTTATTTTATTTTGTATAATGATATATATAACATTAAAGGAGAACCTCCATTCAGTATTATGCCCCATTAAGAAGATCACAAAAAATAGATAATTTTTTTTCAAAAATACCAAATTTTACTTTGACTAGATTTCAGAATTAATCGGTAGTGAGGGTGATCAACCTTTGGTCAGCCTCACATCCAATTTCACCTACATAAGTTAGGTGATAATTACCCGCTTAACGGAACCATGTTGTATATTATACAATACTGTGGAGTGCAGACAAAACATTCTATAAGGATATGTACTTCCTCAGGACAAAATAAATGATCAAACAACAACAACTATATCTATCATTGTGTAGAGTTCGTCTTTATGTAATTCGATTAAATAAGGACTCGAACTGCAGTTTTCATGTAGAGATGCAAGAAACAGGATTTTTATTAGCGTTCACCTGTACAATAAAGCTAGTCCTTGAGGTATATGAGGTTCGATCGGCATATGATTATCTTTCGATGCTTTCAATATGTTATACAGTCAGAGACCTGAGAAGGTCTGCCAGAGCAAGGGGGTGAGGACAGCTTATATACTGTCCGCCTCCGATAGGGGTGCCCCCTGGCTCCGGCCGCCCGAACTACCTTGTAGGCGTTCGATTACAATACTAATATTAGTGTCCCTACACCACCCCCCCCAGACATTACATACGCTTACGCTTTTAAATATATGTACAATATAATATAAACTCATACAACTGAGTTTATTTTAGTAAAGCGTTATGTTACGTCGTGAACACAGTAGGGTGTATAAAAATATACAAAACTAATATTATTTACATAGGTGGTAATATATCCGAACGGCTTGACACATTTCGAATGATTAAGGACACTTGTATAGTATACATACAAACATATATAGATCAGCGACTAGAACAATTTGACATCTCTCATGACAAAAAAAACAACAACACAGGAACAAAAAAACTGAAGATCCGGGCAGCCATCCTAACCTTTTTCAACATTGGTTAGGCACGAAGTACCATCCTTTCGGAAGGACTCGGGTGTGTGGTGCTCTCCTCTTCAACAGCCGTCCTGTCCCAAACTGGACAGGCACGTTCATTCGAACGGGTTAGTGGTGCTCTCCTCTTCATTTTCGTACTGCTGCCTCTGTTCTAACTGAACAGACACGTTCTTCCGAACGGGTGAATGGTGCTCTCCTCTTCAGATGTATGGTCACCGTATTCAGCTTGCGTACTTCGGTTACTGTTGTTTGATGTTTCAGTAGACGTTCATACTACACTAACTCGTTCTCTTTCGAATATCCAATCACTCATATTTTCTCACTCTGGAATCGTGGGCTCACCCCTCCTCACTCTGGTTCTTTAGCAGTTCCAGAGCGGATTCGCGGGTGCCATCCCACTCGTCCAAGAACACTCCAAATACCTGCTGGAACTTAACGTTCATAGCCTCGTTCCGGTCATTTGACTCTTGCAGGCGTTTCTGAGCCAAAGCAGTCCGTGATGCGGCTAGCTTGGCTTCGTTCCGAATCTTATTCGTTTCGGCGGCCAGAAGCGCCTCATTATCTTTTTCCAGGTTCGTTCTGGTTCTGGCCTCCTGTTCAACCAGAGAGCGGGCAAATAAGTTCGCCACCCCCTGGTTGTATCGGACAGCCAATTCCCTCTGGGTTTCCTGGAAGTCGTCCACTGCCTGCTGGGCTTGGGCGCACACCACTTTGTCACTCGGATCAAAATACAGATCCACCGGTCTCGTGCTCAGTCGGGGCCTATTGTCCGGAATCTGAGTCAGTACAGGTTCGACACGGGCCGAAACCTTCTGTGCGCTCAATTCTGGGAAATCACCAGTCTCCGGCTCACGGGCCGGTTCTTTCCGGTCGAACCAAGCAGGCGCATTATCACTCTGCGAGGCTGACGCTGATGCTGAGGCCGAAGCCGAACTTGCTGACGAGGACGGACGTGAGTCTGACCTCCCACTCATTGGCGACTGATATACAGTCGAATCTTTCCGTTTCTGTTGTGTAGATCTCGAGTCACGAGCCACAGCCAGTGGCTTCTTAAACTCCGGTCTTTCGGGAGAATCGGACCGAGATTTCTTTCCTTTGACGCTTGCTGGGCTGCGGCTAGCTCGCCTCTTCTCGTCAATTTTTGCCTTGGGTGGATCACCCCTCCACTCACACACTCTAGAGAAGAGTTCGTTCTTCATCTGAAATTTACCTCTAGCTCTCACCAGGGCAACTCTCGCACATAGTTTGCCCTTCGTGGACTCGTGCACATTACAGAACGAATCTGTCTTCACGCCGATGTGCTTAAAGTCCGAAGGGATCATTTTATTATATTCTGTCATCACTTTATCGTGCAGACTCACTACTTTCTCGCGTGCTGCACTCAGTCCGGGGCTGTGGCAAAACTTCAGATGTCGAAGCATCACCCCCCTTCTGGGAGTAACGCAACCATTGCAGGTTGCGCTATCCCGCTGCCCTTTCGAATTGGCACATTCGTACACCACCGTGTGGTGGAAGTGCCGTTCGCATAGATGTCTCAGGAACCGCATTGCTGTCGGATATGTCCTGTCCGTTCCTTTCTCTTCTATACAAATGGTGAACGGACAATATCGCTCACCGTCTTTCTGATACCAACATAAGTAGGCCCAGCGCAATTTAGACTTCTGGTCTCTTATGTAGTAGCTTTCAGGATATTTGGTCAGTTGTTTGAACCATTCTAGATAGAAATCTGATGGCAAGGGATCGTCTTCGGTTTCCCGAATCCAATCCTCGTCATCGCTTTCGTCATTCATATTACGGGGTTCGGGGCAACCGTACGCTTTCTTGCCCTTCGCACATTCCTCGAACGAACCCGGAATGAAGTGTGCGAACTTCGCTTCACTATTCTTCCAGATTCGTTGAGTTCTTTCCCGTTCTTCCTCATCTTTTGATCCCTCTTCACCCTCTCCCTCTTCTTCCTCCTCTGGTTCCTCCTCATTCGGAACCTCCATCTTGTCCTCCGGATCCTGTGTGTTTGGATCCGGATCGGTTTCCGGAGGTTCGTCACCCGAATCTGGTCCAGACTCGTCGTCCGGACTATCTACGGGTTCAGTCACTTTGGTTGCCTTCTTAGTGGCTCCTTTGATAATACCACTGACCTTGGCGGCGGCAGCAGCCTGAACGGCAGCCATCCGTCCCTCCAGTGGATTATCACTCGAAGGATCTTTCCTGCCCACTACCTCTGTGACTTTAGCAATCACTTTCGGAGGCACAGTCATTTTTATGTCTTTCTTAGATTCCTTCAACTTCTTTTTTTCTTTCGCTGACAGAACCGGTGTGAAGGCACCCTGGTCACTGTCAGATTCGGTGTCGGTCAGAGACTTTTTCTTCGTCTTTCCCTTCACGCCTTTAACTTTCGTTTTCTTTGGGGTCTCCTCTCCTTCGGTTTCGCTCCCTGTTGACACACCACCTTTTTGTTTGGCGGCCTTCAGGATTGCTTTGCCCTTTCGGATGGAAGCCAGTCGCTCTTTATGTTGAGCAGAGCTCAGCTCTTCCTCCTGCCCGGGAACATATGCCCTAGTGGCATAGGTCCCCTCTCGAATCATCGTACTGATGATTCCGTTCAACTTTTCCTCCGGCTCGGAACACTCTTCCAGTCGACGAAGCAACTCGTCTCCATCCAGAGTGTAGAGCCTCGGGGTGCCCGGATGCTCTGTTCGTTCTACCCAGTCCTCTGCAGTCCTGGGTTCTTTCTCCATATCGGGTTCCCGGTACAATACCTCTCCCGCGGTATCCATTCCGGTCACCCCCATTCCAGTATGGTCAGTCAATACATGTGGTAGGTTCGGAAGGCGATTCTGCCGATATGCGATTTCGCAATCGAACATCGCCCTCCGGAACGACTGACTCACTTGCAGTCCAGCCTCAGTCCGATTGTAAAACAGCAGCCATTCGGATGGCAGTGCTGCGTATTCTGTCGGGGATAGGAAG
The DNA here is from genome assembly GCA_947462335.1 of Harmothoe impar. Classification (NCBI taxonomy): domain Eukaryota; kingdom Metazoa; phylum Annelida; class Polychaeta; order Phyllodocida; family Polynoidae; genus Harmothoe; species Harmothoe impar. The sequence continues at coordinate 25,708,393 of OX381707.1, forward strand.
TGCCGAACGCAGTCCCTAGTGGTTGCGTCCCAACACTTTCGGTCTCCTTCTAGGATCCGGTCGTGAATATGAACTTCCCGACCGTCGTACCTTGATTTAAATCCATCCAGATTCGGTTCGAGCAGCGGCTCCTCCGATCGTTCCAGGATTTCTTCAATCTCTATTCCTTCCATTCCCATGCTACTCTCCTCTGCTCCGGATTCATTCAATGCACTTTCTTCGTTCTTGGTAACTGGCGACATCGCCTCGGTCTCCATAAATGCTTCGGACACCTCGTCGAGGGCCGATCGTTCGGAATGAGAGCCAGACGCCGAAGCCATCGTGACACTCAAAAAGTTCTTTCACTCGTTTATAAGGGTATGACAGGTACCAGGACCCTTTCTACGGGATCCTGGCGACTTCACCCACCTGCTATTCACCGAGTTCACTTTCAATCAGTCTTTATCTCCTCGCTTTTGTGCTCTGATACGCTTCCCCTTGCTCTGTCCGGCGAACCGTAAACAAATATGGCGGATTGCTGACCCGCGTCGACCTTTGCGCACGCGCGTTGGTCTCGCGAGATACCGCGCATTCGGCGAGACTTCGGTTTCCCGCGCTTGCAAAAATATAAACAATCATTCATCCTTCCCGCGCGTCACGCATTACGATCAGGTAATTATAGCACTGATATCCTCACCGCCCTGTCGAATTCATCTCGAGTCATTATGGATTTAAATACGGATAGCAACTACTAATCCGCCGGATTATCCGTCCATTACCCTCTGGCACATTCACAGGTAAGTTTGTTGGATCTCTGACTTTTATCGTGATCATTCCTACATAGAAGACGAATTACCCGGTTGCCCCGGTAATTATGACAATATTTAACTGATTACATCGTTGTGTTTCAGGTTAGGTAACAGCACCCCTCACCCTCAACCTAGGGCTGCGACGAACCCCTATTGGATTCTCTTTACACCTGACATTCGGAGAGGTTTTCGCCCGTTCCCTCGTAGCCACAGAGGGGACAGTCCTTCTCTTCCTGTCTACACCTGCCGAGACATTCTTTGTTTTCTCCGATCTCTTTGGAGATGATTTAATTTGCACCGCTTCCTTCTTCACCTTCCGGGGTCTACCCGGACCCCTCTTCTCGATTACTTTATCTAACTCCCTTTTCATTTCCTCCTTCTCCTCCTGTCCCATCTTGAACATTTCCGTGGAGTACTCTCTCCCCTTCCATGGTTTCAACCGGGCCACATTCGATTTCTGATTCCTCCCGAAGGTATCTCTCATCAGGACTGTATCATCACTTACTCTCTGGGTAATCCTCCACGGACCATCCCAATTATCTCTCAGCTTGATGCCAACCAGAGGTTCGTGGTATCTCGCTACTAAGTCCCCTACCGCAAACCGCCGAACCTTTAGATTAGTATCATAGCCCACTTTCTGCCATTTAGCTGTCTTTCCTAATTCCTTTCTTACTAATTCGTACGCCTTCCGGAATTGTTCCTTCAACGCCTCTACAAACATGATCTGACACGGGACATCTGGATTCATACCAACTACTCCGAACACTAGGTCCGCTGGCATAATCAGATCCTCCCCAAATACTAACAGATTCGGAGAGCAGTTCGTACTCGCATGTACCGTGCTATTATAAGCATGGCAAACAAAGTCACACTGCTCATCCCAATCATCCATCTCTTGATTTACTAAACTCTTCAGGACCTGTATCAGGGTACGATTGAATCTTTCCACCTGACCATCACTCTGTGGTCGATACGGATTGGTTCGGGTCTTGCAAATGGCCAATTGATGACACATTTCCTGCCATAGATTCGATTCGAACTCTCTCCCTTGGTCGCTATGCAACATCAGAGGCACTCCCAAGTACAGTATCCATCCCTTCACTAACATTCTAGCACAAGTTGCTGCTTTATGATCCTTCATCGGGAACACCTTCGTATACTTCGTATAGTAATCCGTTACTACCATCATACATGTATTTCCTTCCGGAGTTGTCACAAATCCTGTAATTATATCTACTGCCACTCTTGCGAACCTTACTCCAAACAGTTCCTGGGTTAAGGGCATTTTCCCCAACCCAGGTCCGGGCTTGCTCGTACAACATTTCGGACAAGTGTCTATCCATCTCAACAGATCCGTACTCATACCTGGCCAGTAATACATTCTAGCCAGCCTTTCCAGAGACCGTTTTCTCCCAAAATGGCCACTGGTCCGATGCCCATGGCAAAAGAACATTATATCCCTTCGCATGGCAGTAGGAATAAAGATCTGTCTCGACTTATTTCCCAACGCATTCGTCTTCCACCTATAGATCAGTCCATTCACCACCTCTAACTCTGTCCATTGAGCTATTAGTCGCCTCATCTCCCTATTCTCCAACGATATTGCTGGCCGACTCGGGATCCTTCCTTCTACAAGTAACATCTTCAGACGGATACTATTCGCATCTCTCTCCTGGAAGCCCTTAATGGAGTTCTCGTCCCATTCTAGTATAACGGGTTCGAGATCTCTAAAAGGCTTTCGGACTCCTGCCAACACGGCATTATGCTTCCCACAATCATCACATCCGTCATTCTGACACTTCCTCACCGGGATTCGCGACAACGCGTCAGCGTTTACATGCTTAGCCCCCTTTCTATGCTGAATTTGGCTATGGTCCAATCCGAACTCGGATAGGTGTGCTAACCACCGTCCTATCATACCTTCTGCATCCTTAAAGTTTAATAACCACCGCAGGGAGGAGTGATCCGTACGTAAAGTAAAATCAGATCCCCACAAGAAGTGCTTATATTTCTTAGTATATACTACCACTGCCAATAATTCTCTCTTTGTCGTACAATAATTCCTTTGTGCCTTACTCATTGTATTGCTTGCAAATGCGATTGGAACCTCTTTCCCATCTTGGACTTGAGACAAAGCAGCCCCTATACTTTCATTGCTCGCATCAGTGTCTAATATGAAATGACCATCCGCAGTGGGGTATTTCAAAACTGGTGTTTCCACGAACAACCGTTTAATCAGTTCGAATGATTCCCCTTGTTCTTTCCCCCATGGAAACTTCTCCTTACGTCTCCCCGGGGTCCAGTGCGACAGACATTGTATTGGATAACTTATCCGGGAGTATCCTGGTAAGAAATCTCTATAATAAGAACAAAATCCTAGGAAGGATCTTACTTCTTTCGGTCCTTTAGGAATGCTCCAGTCTGTTACCGTCTTAACCTTTTCCGGATCAGCTTTCACCCCATCTGTTGAGATGATCCGTCCCAGATAGTTAATACTTTTCTGAAACATGTTACACTTTTTAGCTTTCAGCTTTAATCCATTCGAGATTATTCGCTGCAACACCAACTTCAAGTTCTCCAGGCATTCCTCGAATGTCTTTCCGAATATGATCACATCGTCCAGATATACTAGACATTTCTTCCACAATAAGTCACTCAGTAAGGTCTCCATCATTGCTTCAAACGTGGCCGGAGCATTACAGAGTCCGAATGGCATCACGTTATACTGGAACAACCCTACATGGCTCGAAAACGCAGTTTTCTCCTTGTCTTCTTCTTTCATTCCTACCTGCCAATAGCCAGACTGCAAATCAATCGTACAAAACCATTTATTTCCTCCGAGGGAATCAATGGTCTCATCTATCCGGGGGAGCGGATACGAATTCTTTTTAGTCAAGCCATTTAGTTTTCGGTAGTCTATACAGAATCGGATACTCCCATCCTTCTTTGTTACCATACATACTGGACTACTCCAAGGGCTGGTGCTCGGAGTTATCACTCTTTCCGCCAACATCTTCGTAATCTCCTCTTCCGCCACCACTTTCTTTGCTAGCGGAAGACGTCTATATGGTATCTTTACTGGATTCGCCCCTTCTGTGTTAATTGAGTGCAGGACTCGATCCGTTCGTCCCAACGGCTCTCCGGGCCGCGCAAAGGCTAAACTACACTCAGTTAACATCTCCCTCAGGGCTTTCCTCTGTTCCTCCGTCTCTACTCCGGATCCCTCTATTAACTTTTCCAATCCTTCTTCCATCACTTCATTGTTCGGGACTAGTCCACTTCCATTCTCAAAGCTACTGGTGACCGCTTCCGCGGATATCACTTCTCCCACTACAGTGCCTTTCTCTAGGTAGATGGTTTTCGAACCCGGGTTCGTTATAGGGGCCACCCCCCATGCTATGTTGCCTATCAGGGTGTCGGCTGATTCCAACCCCCTCTTTCCCAACACCGTCACATTAGGTTCGAAAACCCCCGGAACGCCCCTCTTCATCCTACTGGAGGCTATTAACACATCACATGCCATTCCGGGAGGTATTTTTACCGTCTGTACCACACTCGCTACTCCACTAACTTCTCGTGCCAGGCATTGTATCCTGTCTTTGTAGGGACGATTTACTTTCAACATTCCAGTGATGGGGTCCAATTTTACCCCATATAAGGAAGCGAAATCCATCCCAATGATACCATCATCCTCTATCCCAGCGACAGTAGGGGAAATGACATATTCCCTACCACCCACCAAGATGATCATACAAGTTCTACCAAACGTTCGTATCTTGCTCCCATCAGCCGCACATGCATTTACCCTCGTTGTGAGGTCATCATCCATGTTCGACACCAGATCGTAGAATCTTTTCGACATAGCGGAGTGGCTAGCTCCGGTATCCAACAAAAATTCTCCCATTCTGCCGTTTACAGATACGGACACATACCATCTCTTTCCTCCCATCATAGAGGGATTACTTGCGAACCTTTTGATGTCGTCTGCCATGTCAAAATTGAATCCGAATCCTTTCAAATACTCCAGACACGGATGACCTTGGGGAAGGCGGATCCCCCCGATCCTGGATAGTTCCTCTACCCAACCTTCCTCTCTATTGGTGATCGGTTTCCCTTCTTTGCTCTCCCTGGCAACTGCCTCACCAATACCCCCAGCCCCACATGTTTTCGGCTCATCAGCATTTCCCATGCTGCTGGGCGGATACATTACAGACTCCTCAATCGCGTTCGTATGGATTGTATCCTGGCATACTTTATTCGGGGTCGTCAGCTTGCCTTCACGGACAACCCCCTCTAATTTCCCGTCTCCTCTCTCTTTCTTTCCCTCCAAACTGGTTTCTCGGCCGTACATTCGGCTGCGAAATGTCCGGTCTCCTGGCACCTGAAACACTTCACCGTTGCTCGATCTAGCTTCGGTCGTTTCTGATAGTCCAACAATCCTTTCATTTCCTCCATCATGGCCATTAACCGTTTCTCATTCTCTGATGACGCTCCTAACTGGGGGGTAGGGATGGGCTTCGAGCTGGCCTCTACTGGCTTCTCTTTCTCGGGTGGTTTGCTACCATTTTTCTTCCACCGATTCTTTCGATCCCACTTATCTCCCCCTATTGCTGCAATTCTTTCCTCATCCGAACCAGCGTCCGAATCGCTTTCCTCTGGAGCGGCCGTATGTGCAGACGCCACTCTTTGGTTGGGTACGAACCCAGAAAGTAGTCGTTTCTTCTTTTCATGCTGATCGATAGCCAAAAAGAAGTCTACCATTGAGGATCCTCGCCCCCATTCTTTCTGGACGAGTTCAGCATGGGACGGATCCCTCAGTCCTTTTATGAAGTGTGTGAATAGTTCATCTAAGAAATATTCATCATCCCGTCTCCAATAAGGTCGAGCCTTTTGCAATAATCTTTGAAGCTCTAGTCCGAATACTTTCGGAGACTCTTTTGGTTTCTGTGTTCGTACCTGGAACTCCGACCAAGGATCATTCGCGGACAGCACCCCAAAAATGTGTGTGGCGGCTGCCACCAATTGGTCATAGTTTCCATCTTCCCCATACGTCTCTCGCCAATCATCTACAGCTATTCGTCCCGGACCCTCACTCAACCATTTAATGAGAGGACCCAAGGAAGCCTCCTTGTCCCACCCATGATAACGGTTATCGTCGCAAAAGTCTTGGTAGCTTTCCTTCCAATTCTCTCCATTGAACCGTCGGGGAGTTCGAACAGGCTTCCTGGCACTGTTCTGACTCCATACCAGTCTATCAGACTGCCTCCGGCTCCATTCCATTATTTCTGACTCATCTTCCCGGGTCCGACTGCAACAGTCTATCCCCATTCCTTGTATACAAGGATCGGATTCCACTATGGCAGCAACCCTCGGGCCCATAGATGATCGTTTTGTCAACCTCCTCGGGGCAGGGACCGGTCTTGGTGCTCCTCCTCTTGGATTTGGCTGAGTTCGTTCAGGACTGGGGGGGTAACCTCCGTACGAACCAGGGTTCGGCACAGTTCCGGCTCCTCCTCCCGGATTCGTTCCGGGGTTCGGAGCACCACCTGTCCCCCTGCTCGGAATCGATCCTCCCCCTTCATTATAGGACTGATGTCCTTCGTTCGATCCGGCTCCGGGTAATGGTGCCCGATACTGGTAGGTTATATTATATATCGGTGGTGGGGGTACCGTATAATTATGTCCCGCCAGCGTGTCATCCGCAAAGGGATGCAGAGAGCCGTAACTATGGTTCATTCTCTTGGGTGGGGCCTCGCTCGTGATATCATGAGTGCTAGAGATTTCTTTCTCCTCGGTTCCCCCATACGTGACTTTACGATAAGTCTCATTCGGAACAGTCCCTCCCTGGGTTCGTTCATACTTCCCCTCCGAAACAACCCCCCGTGTTTCGATGGGCTCTACTGTACTCAATATCGGACTAGGTGTGGATGCAACGTGTTTAGGTAGCTTGGCTCCCTCATTCATTGTTTCCCGCCTCCTAGTCTCCTCCTCTTTGCGGATCTCCTCTATCTGACTCTGATAAGCCAGGTAGGTATCATTGATTTCATCTTTATTTTTCTGAATTTTCTCGAGGTCAGTCTTCATGTCGATTCGAGCTTGCTTCAACGCTTCTCGTTCTTGCTCGAACTGTTCCCGCAGGGCCTCGCCGGCTTTCTCTTCCCTCGAATAATCAGCCTTGAGTTTCTTGACCCTTTTGGATTGTCGTTCGATCTCGCTTTCATAGGTATCCCGAAGATCACGACTTCGGCGAGCCTCTTCCTTCTCTTTCTGGAGTTGTGCTTGCTCCTCGGTCAGACTGTGTTGCGCAATCTTAACCTTCTGTTGGACCTTGGCCAACTGAGAGGTTTCGAGAGCCAACTGTTCACTTATATATTTCCTATCCGCTTGGATTCTGGATTTTACTTCACTCAATTCTGCTGCTTCTTTCTGGTTCTGTGCGATGACTCTTGCTTTTTCGTGGGCCAATCGGATCAAATCCTCATTCATGGCTGTATACCGATCCCTCATTGACTCCTCTTCTGCTTTCAATTTCTCGCAGTAGGCGTCATAATCAGGGACCTGTCGACCTCTTCTGGACAAGTCTCGTTCCATATGTCCGAGGTTCGGTTCGGAGGGAAGCATGTCCGCCCATGGGTTCCCTCTGAACGGATTGGTATTCGGCACCGTCTTGGGAGGAGGAAATTCTCCCGGAGTTCGAAAAATCAGACTCCTCTTTCGACCTTTTTTATTCTCTGGAGTATGCATTCGAGAGGCAATATCCCAGATTTCATTGATTTGGGCGACTGTGTAGTCCAATTCCCCATCTTCCAGCTCGGTTCCCGATCCTTCATCCCCCCCGTTCCTTGACTGAGCCTCTGCCAGGGTCAGTCCGCTATCTCCTACATAAAATCCTGGTCACGGCACCAGTGTAGAGTTCGTCTTTATGTAATTCGATTAAATAAGGACTCGAACTGCAGTTTTCATGTAGAGATGCAAGAAACAGGATTTTTATTAGCGTTCACCTGTACAATAAAGCTAGTCCTTGAGGTATATGAGGTTCGATCGGCATATGATTATCTTTCGATGCTTTCAATATGTTATACAGTCAGAGACCTGAGAAGGTCTGCCAGAGCAAGGGGGTGAGGACAGCTTATATACTGTCCGCCTCCGATAGGGGTGCCCCCTGGCTCCGGCCGCCCGAACTACCTTGTAGGCGTTCGATTACAATACTAATATTAGTGTCCCTACAATTGTAACATCACCTTCACCAAAACATGGTCTCCTAAAGTTGGGACTTGTCCAACCGGGTCCAACCGAATTATGTGTTTCACAAAGTGACTGTGTTTGGGGTCGGATCCTAATAGATAGTGACACAGAGAGGATCAGAAGGAGGAGAGTGGGGAGATGGGAAATGCGAGAGGGAGTGTGAGCAATGTTGGGACCGAGAGAGGGTGCAGGGGGGAAGAGATGGGGAAGAAAGTGGGAGAGAGAGAGAGAAAGAGAGAGAGAGAGAGAGAGAGAGAGAGAGAGAGAGAGAGAGAGAGAGAGAGAGAGGAGAGAGAGAGAGAGAGAGAGAGAGAGAGAGAGAGAGAGAGAGAGAGAGAGAGAGAGAGAGAGAACAGAGGGAGGGAGGGAGAGAGAGAGAGAGAGAGAGAGAGAGAGAGAGAGAGAGAGAGAGACAGACAGACAGACAGACAGACAGACAGAGACAGAGACAGACAGAGAGGGACAGACCGACAGGCAGATAGACAGACAGACAGAGACAGAGACAAAGACAGACAGAGAATGAGAGGGAGTCATTGGCGAGAAGACAAAGCATCAGCAGTAGAAAGGTAAAGAGATAGGGAGGGGAGAGAGAGGGGTAGTGGGGATGGGCACAGAGGAAGTGGGGTGACGGATAAGGTTTTACATGGTTGTAAAGATGAGGTTTGTAGGGGTTTGCTATGGTTTTACACAAGTGTAAAGATGAGAATGACAGGCATTTGTAGGGTTTTCAATAATGTGTCAATACAGCCATTACGAACTTTGATCAGGGAAGTAAAGCCTATGCAAAGATAAATTTTGATCAGACTTACATTTGTGGTAAATTCTGTTGTAAATGTCTGTAATTTTTTGTAATTGACTGTAAAATCGGCCTTTACACCAAATGAAAAACCATCGTAAACCCCTAAGCTCGTGCAGTGATAAGAAGAGATGACGTGATGAACATCTATTCCTCAATTAAATGAGAGTGCGCCCTTTTCAACTTAAAAAACAAACAAAGTGAATATCCAGAATGAATAACTCAAATAAAGAGTAGATATAAGTAGACAGTTCTATCAGTATGCACTCACCCTGTACAAGGTAAAAACCTAAACCCCCTGAGGGTCCATTTGTCATTACACCACACTTGGGGTGCAGCCACTTTAACGTTGTGTAGAGCCGTGACAAGGTGTCGCCCTCTGTCACGGTCCTCACTGCACTAATATATGGTAATACAACCACGCCAAAGGGGAGGGAGAAAAAGGGGGAAATTCAAAGTGCAAATAATATTATAGTCAAAATCTGTAATATTAATAGAGTTCCCCAGCCTACTAGCAGAAATAAAGGCTAGTTGTGGAAGGAACATATATCCGATGGCCTGTGGTTTCACTGAAAATTTAATGAATTAAAAAAGGCAATCACTAGTAATGCCTTTTATGTAATCACATCTCCAGTGTATTGGGGGGGGGGGATGCCGCGATCAGTAGAGTCACCATATAATTATATGATGACCCTGGGTGGTCACAATGATCACCTATTTGACATAATAGAAATGCCCCCTGGAGAAGGCTATGACTGTGCACAGGTGGGGCGATTGCACCCCTTCACACAGAGCCTATGGTTGTGTGGTGCTGTAGGTGGTTAGGTAATGGTCCTACTGGTCTCTTAAGTATTATAATACTGCAGTTAAAAATCCTTCAATCACCAGGTATCATACAAGGTATCACCAAGAACAGTGCCCCTAGTACGCTGGCTTGTGTAGGGCCATTTTTTTTTTTGGTTGAAATTTGGCAACGGAGTTAAATCTGACCCAAAAAAGCTGCTGATTAAGAATTTTGATATTGCCTAATTTACAATTTAGCCGAACAGGGTGTAACGGACCAAAATCCAAGATGGCCGCCAAAATATCAGAAATTCATCTCCCATTGCAAGAATATCCACATTAAAGCACTAATAACACTACCTACCCCCCCTAAATCGAACTCAAGGAATCCAGTGGTGTTATTGGTTTGTTGCTAGGATAAGCGGTTGCCTAGCAACAGCCATTTTCCATAGCAACAGACCCAAAATGTATGAAAACAAGCATATATCTGCATCCTAGACCACCAACAACAATACCTACCCCCCCTAAATTGGACCCAAGGAATAAAGTTGTGTCATTGGCTTGTTGCTAGGACAAGCGGTTGCCTAGCAACACCTATTTTCCTTAGCAACAAACCGGAAATGTATTAAAACAAGCAAATACCTGCATACTAGACCACCAATAACAATACATCCCTCCCTCCCCCTAAATCAGACCTAGGGAATCTAGTGATGTCATTTGTTTGTTTGTTTGTTTATGATCTATAGCATACCCAAAGGTTTATGATAATAGATAAATGGCAAGGTCTTCACCCCATTCCAATCCTACAATTCTGGCCAACTCATTTCAATTGTCCAACTAGCAACATCTATCATAATTGTTAGCCTGCGTCAGAAAACAGATCCGGTAATATATTGCTCTTATGCAATGATATCGATTTAAAGTTACTTGATCATAGACATATCATGGTGATATTCTCTTACTTAGTCTAGCAGCATATATATTATCATTGATTATTGCATATGATTATGTGTTTATTATATTTTTATGATACCCTGTTGAAACAAAGAAAGGCATAAATATCTTAGTTGTGCTATGTGCTGGCTTTAGATTAAATTCATTTTATTTGCCACATATATGTTTTCCATTTTGCTGACATACTTTATGATGGCATTATTATGTACATATATAATGCATGGCTACAATATTCTGTAATAATCATGGATATCATCATTAACATACCATTGCATTAACATCAATACATCCATTTATATAAGCCTGTAACAGTATGTTTTTGTCATGCCAATGCATTTCCTTAAAGCCAAATGTTTCATAGATATTCACCATTCATATTTGTGAACCTTAAGCTAAATTCACCTTAATTCTTTTTTACATCCCATGATGATGTACCTACATGGCAACCAAAGAACTCCTACCCCTAGCATCAATAGATATGTTCATAACTCACTGTCTTGTCCCTAGTTAGTCATTAGCACTAGACCTAGAGATACTCTGCATCACCTGAATCAATATCCACATCAATTTCATCCATGATTGTAGGCAAGTTGGCACATGTCTCGTCGCCTTGGCAGTTGCATAATTCTGTGCATACAACATTGTGTTGTTTACATGAACATCTGCCTTGACATCGTGCCTCAGCTTTCCGGCAGTTGCATTTTACTAGTGCAAGGATGGCCTCTGGTGCTGGTGGAACCTCTGACAAAAGAGGCATGAATCTTTCATTTTTTCTTTCCCACCCAAATTGTAGAGGGTCGGGAGCAATAGGGTGTGCAACCATGTCTTGTTCCCATTGAGACCCTGCTGTTACAGTAGAATAGGCACTGTTTATCCTATACTACAATGATGTACTGTGCTGTTAAATAAATAACAATGACTAGTGACCCAATATGACCAAGTGTTAGTAGATCTGACAGGCCCTTACACCCATAGACACCCAATATCAGATAATTTCAACATTATATTCTTCACTAATGGCAAAGTATATGCAACCAATGCAGAAATCCCAACTGAGGCCAATTCAGTTTCAGCTTGGATTGGCTGGGCAGAATGAAGAATAAAGGTTTTATATGGGAACCAATCAAGTAGCCTTAATCAGACAAATTGACTGAAGACTTTGCTCATTAGGTCATCTTGGTCAAAGGGCTCCAGATTGGCCTAAACGTACCCAATTCAGACACATATTGGCTTCTAAGCAGGCTGCCCAAATTAGGCTGAGAGTGGGCAAAGATAATTGGAATTTCTAAACTTTAAAGTTCGATGGACATACTTTATCATATATGTTCAGGTTTCCCACAATATAAATCAATTTTCCTTGAATTGATTGTACTAAGTTGTCCCCCTTAAATTCTCTCCTAACACACAACTAACACATTCTCTATATATACGTCCTACTTGTTACCCTGTGAGGTGGTAAGTGGTGAGGGTGTGGGACAGATAGGTGAGTAATGTGCAGGTAAGCTACACCAGACAGCAGTATACCCCTCCCAGACATAGAGCCATCAGCTCTAGAACACACCTAGATCAACAGAAGGTCAACCCATTAAGGACCGCATAGTGCTTTAGTGTGTTATTCCCCTGTCGGCATCATACATGAATGTTGCTCTAGAGAGTCTACTCGCCAGTGTTGCATTCATGAACCATTCCCACCCTATTAGGAGTGTATCAAACCTGTAGGGGAGACATGATGTATGAATTGATCATGGCAAGTTAGACGCCAGCACTATAATTATATCTATGCCTTATGACGACAGAAGACAGAGGACACTAATTTAAAGGGTTAGAGGGTCAAATTAAGAAGAATGTAACCAAACTGTTTATATTTTATAAGCAGATGCACAAGACCGAATACTTTATCTCACTCGTGCTTATTTGATTTGTATTCAGAAGTGGTCGTTTAAGCACTCAAAGTACACTCAATTAACCCTTAACCCTTTCGTGCCCAGAACTATTTTGACAAAGTTACTTTTCACAACATCATTTTGTTAATTGTGTGACAGTTCAATAATTTGTGCTGAGATATGTTTTATATTATATTTTCTGAAAGCTAATGGAACACACTTTCGAATAATGTATCGAAGAACATCTGCAAATGTCATAATTTGGGTTACCATGGTAACCAAAAACACTATTTTCCTAATATTAAACAATATGGTAAAAATGGTTAATATTTCCAAAAAGGGCCCTTTTAATTTGGAATAGACTGATTTGGCATGGTAATCATGCTTTTGCTATTCCAAATGAGGGCATACATATTGAAAGTGAAAGAATACCACCAAATTAGCTGGAATCTCCAGAAAAAAACATTAAAAAAGTTTTTTTATCACTATTTTTGCCATTTTTTCAATATTTCTTTTATTTATCAACATTTCTTTTAACTCCCTTTGGCCAATGCGCGCATTTTCACTGATTTTTAGGCCATTTCTAACTCACTATATTTTGTATTCATGCACACCATCGATATCCATTTTACCTGGTCATAGATTATTTAGTATCGTTAGAAAGCTTATGCAATTGCGCTTCATTTGCCCATAGAACCATCCTGATTTGACTACTATAGCCCCTAGGGTGCTTTGTTGAAGATATATAGGTGTAAAAGTGCGCACGTGGTGTCTCATATGGTTCATGTTCACTAATCATTTTGGTGCACCAGTGTACAATTGCATAGATGCACGATGCTGGCCTTTCCAGATTGTATCAACCCAAAGGGTCGGCATGCTGCTTGAATGCAGCACTGGCGAGTTACTGACCAGGGCTGCATTCATGCATTATGGCGACCGAGGACATAATGCATAAATGCCATTACATAGTTTGCCATCCGTAAAGGGTTTAATTAATAGTACTCAAGCTTGCCGACATTGTCTCTGATCTCTTGTAAATGGAGTACATGTATTTTAGTTTTATTTAGTCTCCAAGGAACTTCAAAAAAGGCTATTTATCACTGTAAGAAGAAATATGTGGAGTAGGGCAGAGGTGGCCCTTCTTCTTCCCACTTGTTGATACCTTCTCTCGCTGGTATTCTGTGGTGGTATTTCACTCACTTCAGCTGTCAATTGTTCATGAATACCTTGTTGACACTTTGACTGATTCAGAATGCAGGTAGTATCTTATAGACTTTAAACTGACTTGGAGAAATGTCATTTATCAAGTGGAAAAGAAAACATAAGGATTAGGGCAAAGGTCATACAAAAATATCCCATTATCCATTCACAAAGGAATGGCAACTTTTTCCTTCTTGTTCCGTGGAAATGGGCAAAGTAAAGTATAAGGTGAAGGCCGTTTAGATTGTTGACATTGTCAATTTATATGGAACTAAAAGGAATACAATTGGAATAGCAATGACAGAAATGAGGAATAATGGTAGCACATGGAATTGACCATTAAAATTAAATCTCCATTTGTCATACTCAAAAGGCTTTTCTTAAAAGGCCATGAAATGAACGTGAAATGTCTGCCTTGTAACGGAATGGGTAGGTCAAGCCCCCCCCCCCCACACACACATAAGGCCCTGACAGGGGGTCATGTAGTGATTATGACTTTCACAGGACCCGTATGTGAAGAGAGACCTATAGCCCCAGGGCTCTGATATATACATACATGATCTGGTCTATGATATACCTATAGTATATCTCTGAGCTGTTGGTGAGGCTGACAAAGGCTGCCTATATACGCTAATGGCATTCTGAAATCTGAGTTTTCAGTTTTGGCAATATGTCCCAGATCCAGAGGGCCCTGGCGCAGCGTGCCTCATTCCAGAAGATCGAATGATTTGTATCATTTTTGATTGGTTCTTTATTATTGTTTCCTGACACATAACCGTACACTAGTAGACTGTGCTCTGGGTCCTATCCAGTTCTAGAAAGGGCTGACTCAGGGTTTCAATAGCCTATGTTCATGGGCCCAGTTCCAGAGCTCCATATCCTGAGGGATGTAGTTTAGGACATGAGGTGAAGCAGGGACCTTTAGCCTTGGGGCACACAATTATTCATTTACAGAGGTGGTCCAAAACAGACACATGAACATAGTGGTCACGTGGCTATAGAGGCGATCAGACAACTTGGGGGAGCTTTGACAACTGTAAATGTGCTGTGGATCAGATGAACCGTGTTTATGTCGCAAATGGCTGCTAAAAAGGACATTGTCGTAATGAAAAGGGCTTAAAAGTATGGGTCGTAGCCAACTTAAAAGGGATCAATCTGTAAATGGGCATTGTTATGTAGGCCGCCATATTGTCACCCATAGTGGCTGCACTGCCAGAGGTTAACCCTCTAAGGGCTACATAATGCATTGGTGCATTATGTACTCGGTCGTCATGATGCATGAATGAAGAGCTGGCGAGTTACTCGCCAGTAAACATGACATAGCTAGAACATTAATCCGCTGTAACGACCTTAAAGGGTTAATACCGCTGCAGTATATAGCAGGGGACAAAGACACTTCTCTATTGCATTCAATCATCATGGCGACAGATTGCATACTGCATTAATGCACTATGCGAGTTGATAGTACTGCAGTAGGGTAAGGCGACACATATTTCGTGGGGGCCTTGTTTCTACAGCTCACATCTCAAAGTGATAGACTAATAATACAATATCTGCTGCACTGTATCATATACTTAGCCCTGTTATTAATAGAAACCAGACTGTAGGTTTATATGAATGCTGAATAATTCTCATTGAAGTCGACAGGAAGTTTGGCATAAAAATTGTGTATGCCTCGATGCTTCATATTCATTTCTCCTCTCACCAGAACTGCATTCATGCATCTTGAGTTACTCACCAGGGCTGTTTTCTGGCATCATAACGACAAGGGGGAATATTGAGTTAAAGCAGTATGCTACCATTAAAGGCTTAAAAAAGTAGAAAACTGTATAATAAAGGAGAGATTTGACAGCAGGATGAGAGTGTTGTCTGTGCACACATGTACATCCTACAGTCAGCTACCTGAGGGTATGTGGTGTGTATGGTGGGGGGGGGGGTCACATCCTATACTAAGGTATACACACATGTATAGCCTGGTATTCAGTTCAGGCCCCCAGAGTAAACTTCTACAGACTCTGTCTGTGCAATCCCCCTTCCCTCCACACCCACACACCCACATTAACCCTTTAAGGATAGCATGATGCAGGAAAGCTGATATTTGTTTGTTTTCAATCATGATTGAATGCTGTCCCTGAAAGTCAGTCTCCAGTACTGCACTGAATGTAATTAATGCTTTGTGTCGACCCTCTGGGATTACATGATATAATGACAAGGGGGTATATTATATTTAACGCATTATGCTGCATTATGCTGCATTCAAAGGGTTGATAACTCAGAATGTCTACCCATACCAGGCCATCTTTAATTAGATCTTCCACTGCCAGTACATGATCCCTGTTTATACCACAAGCTAAGCCCCTCCCCCCCATACATACTCCGCCTTGCTACTTGTAGAAACGAGTGTCAGAAGAACTCTGATGACAATACCCCATGGGGTTTCTGTTATTTGTTATGATTAACCGTGTCTTTTGGCCTGCCCATAATCATCTTGGCATACTATCGTGTCTATAGCCATGTTACCTCTTTTGTAAATAACTGTCTTGTTCTTGTTCTCCTATTTTTTCTTTCATTGTATATTATTCTCTAGGTATGAGCTGATTAAAACATCTTAAATCTAGATATTATTTCGCTTAATTTCCGATTTCATTTCACATTGTGAGAGGTCAATAAAGCCTTTTCCACCCTGAGCATAATTTTGTCAACTTTCACAGGCACAGCGAAAAACCTTTGCAGACTACAAAATATACCAGCAGGGATCACATGTTTGTCAGGCCGGTCGCTTTTTACCTGCTCCAAAAAAGTAGCTGCTATGTCTAGATTGTCTAGATTATTGCGCTAATCTAGATGACATAGATGTATCATGTTTTATCCTCTCTCCACACAGTGACCTAAATACATCCGACATATATACATGTGCAATTAACAAGCCGCAAAGCTTAGTGCGCTAATGTCTAGTTTTCTCTCTCTCGAAACAAAGATTTAGTATTAAAAGCATCATCTATAGAAGTCAATACTACAGAGCCAAACCTACAATATACTGCAGATACTTGGGCCGTGTGGAACAGACTATCAGGGTTGCACTCTTTAGATATTGAAGGGGTATGTTGGAATCCCTTGGGCCCGACATATATTCTTAGTATTGGTTTTCTCGGCACACAGGGGGAATAGAATGAACGTAGATATTCAGTGGGGTGGATGGGAAAAGGGAGCGGGGAGGGGGGGGGGGCTGGAGGGAAAGGCACAATGTGAGAAGTGGTCAGGAATATCAATGAAGAGCTTAACAGGACAGTAGTCAAATAAGGATCCATTTCTATTAGTCATCGCTTTAGAACAACCTAAAAATACCAAAAGGTCCCCCAAGGTAGGCTATTGACATCAGGCATTTCAAATTAAGAAGAA
Source organism: Harmothoe impar (assembly GCA_947462335.1). Lineage (NCBI taxonomy): Eukaryota > Metazoa > Annelida > Polychaeta > Phyllodocida > Polynoidae > Harmothoe > Harmothoe impar. The sequence continues at coordinate 25,725,441 of OX381707.1, forward strand.
AAACACACTATATACATGTACCAGGGCGGAAGCCAAATTGATCTCTTTGATATTTGGCAATTTAAGGGTTCCTTGTACAGTATTAAATCTGATTATTATTACATCATCTGCCTACTCTGAAATAAGGTTTTGAGTCTTAATATATATTTTTCAAGTTTATTCAAGATGACTGCATATGTTAAGGTCAATCGTACACTCTAACAGTTTGCGCTCTGGATAGCATTTCCAATTACCCCAATCATCATCATCATCATTATTATAAGGTTATACCTATATATAGTTCCCTCACCCTAGATCTACCACCAGAGCTAATTCAAATTAAACCAGTTCCAGTCACCATAATGCTCAGGTACTCTCTACAGTAGATCCTCTACCTACCCAGAACTTGGCCTGGGAGTCACAGAACAGCTTTTGTCCCTAGAGACATTCATTAGCAGGAGACTTTCTTTGACTATCTGTTTTTGTGCCTCGGGAGAACTCAGCTTTTCCTGTGTGAAAATGAACCTCATTATGTAGAGTTTGTGAACAGAATAACACGTAACATAGCCTGTAGTTATGGACATAGACGTGTGGGTCAGATTGTTTAGATACATTTGTACTACCAAAGAGGAACATACTAAGATAGCTCACTGGCCAATTTTCTGTCACCCAAGAACTCCTATAAACAGTCCTTGGTAATGGTAGAAAGCCAGCAGAACCGACTCAAACCTGCAGTGATTATTGAACTATTCAGTATTCTTGAGCAACTATGATGAGGAATATTTGCTACTTAGAATGATTAAATAGATAAAATTGTTCTAGGTGGGTTCTTTGCTTACCTATGGTGAATCTTTTTTGCATTACTTATATTTTGGCATTCTCATGAGAGGTCCCACTAATTCTGCTATGGAGGTACAGGCACACACTGTGCCACGGGTTGAACTTTACTTTTTTTCTTACATAAAATAAAGTGGAGGTTTGTTAATGTGTTCTATTTAACACCAAGAGATAAGACCGTGTACAAAGTCCTAACCTTCCCTGCTGTTTTACATAACACTACATATACCATAGACTAGCCAGTATACTGTAGAGTAGGGGACATAACAGTCCCCAAAGCTATCACTCTTCCAGAACATTAAGAGTCATCTGGTAAGGTTAATTGACCATTACAAGATCAACAGAAGCAGAACTGTATAGGCCTACAGATCACTATGATTGTTCCAGTGTTGCTGACCATGATAATAGATATCAATGCAGAATCAGTTTGTGGCTATACACCTTGACGTACCAACAGGTCTCTCTGTCGATCTACTCTACCAAGTTCTTGCTACAGCAAAGCATTACAATTAGGAAATACTAAAGTGCAATTTAAACTTGAATAAGGAGGGCCATGAGCATGTCTACGTGTAGTTTGCAACATATAGTTTGAAACAGTACAGATCGTTCTTCCACTAACCACCTCCTCCAGCTCCTCCTCAGTCTAAAAATACCTGACTGTCTCACTGAGATCCCCCAACCCTACACACATACCTAGACTCCCTACAGTCTGGGGGAATCCTCCACGTGTTCATCATACAGCACCCCCATTTCACTCCTCCAGTACTTGTGTTGAGTTAATATTATAAGTGTACGATGAGCCTTCCAGGTGTCTATTCTTTGAATGGATAATTCCCAATGAGTTATGAAATATTCGGACAAGTCTACACATCTACTCCCTCACCTGATTATTGCCCCGTCCCATAGCTATCACACACTCCTATTGAACTAACTGTCCCAACATCCCCATTCTGAAATGCACTTCTACAGTTTTATTCCAATGATTGATATAGGCTTATTTTTACAGATAACCTCCTATAATAATGGGGTTTCCATCGATTTTAAATGATTGATATAAAAAATCATTTCTGAAATTGCAAAATATTTAGAGCCATTAGTAAGTCTATACCCACAGTTTATATAACCCTCTACAACCGCCTCATTCCCCCTTGCTCTCCCATAGGCTACATACCATAATACCTATTGTTTACACCACACAGTATCCATGGTAATTAGCAGCAGACGACAATTGGTACTCACCATGTTGGAAGATGTCGTCTGCTTGGTGTCGTCCCTGAAAGGAGAGTGACGGCAGCGCGTGGGGGTGGAGAGTGCAGGAATGTAGGCGCATGCGCAGAGTGATGTACCAGGTCGCCACCTAGCGGGCTGCTCTCCAGCAGAGGTTTAGATAGGGTGATAGTGGTGTGTTTAATGTAAACATGGAGGGCAGGGGGAGGAGAGTGATAGGTGGTAGTGTCAGTGGTTGGTTAGAGATCTGATGTGAGAGTGGGTGGGTGGGGCTCAGAGGTTTCTATGTAGGCCTACCGTATACACCGTAATAATGAGTGCAGGAGTTAAAATGGGCGAAGGAAGGCCCTTTAAGATATAAGCATCCCTTGATACTAGGTTCACATGGCAACTACTTAGGTTATTAAACAGAGTCTATCCTAGAGGACAGGCCTCTGAGTAGCCCCTGATGATAGGTTTCTACCAGCAGGCGCAGATCCAGGGGAGCGGGTGCCGGTGTGGGGTTCTGGACCCCCCTCCATTTGCCATATATCCATAAGTCCATAAGGATGAACAGCCACTGATAAACGGTTATAATGTATCATTACTTGACATCTTTAGTTAAACATATATTTATTTTCTCTTTGAGAGAGGGGTCAATTTGTACAGTTGTATAATTTGCCATTTCCTATTAGCTTCTCAATGCTATAATCTATTATAGTTTTTCTTTCTGGGAACTTTTATCATTCACCATAATTATGGTGTTGTATATTTTTCTGTGTGTCATTTGCTAATAACATTTGGTGGAGCAGAGGGAAAGAACTTCCTTTTAATCTTTAAGTGTTTTTTATTTGGTAATACAATGCTATTTTTGTTAGTTTTTGTTGATTGTTACAGATTACTTGACAGTGGGATACAGAGTAACCAGAGTGCCCCCGGCCATGCTGCTGCTCATCACACAGACACAATAATTACACAGCTGGGTGTGGGGAGACATGTTTTATTCAGTTATAGTTTCTGAATAACCACATATTATTACTACTAGCCCAGAACAGGTTCTCTCTCTGTCTTAGTCTCTGTCCGACTCTTTGTGTGCCTGTCCAGGGCCGGATACATTGAGGGGGGGGGGGAGGGTTCTGGGGGTCTGGCCCTCCTTTTCTGATCTTTTTTCAATGATTCTTTCTAATGATATTTTGATCCAGCGCGAGTCATGGCTTGACGCTTTTCAGTACTTTGGTGGACACCCTTCTTTTCAAATTCCTGGATCCGCCCCTGCTATGAGTTTGTCTGTCTATCCATCTGCCTTTGCCTCCATCTGTCTCTTTCCCCCTTTATTGGAGAAATAAAGATGCATGCCAGAATTTTTTAACTCATCTCACACAAAAGACATGGTATAATTTGTGTTTGTATGATTCATGTTTTGGGGATGTATGTTATATTGCATGTCCAGGTTGAGCCGAGGTCATCCTTTATGTTTTATTCTATCGGTGTAGGATAAAACTAAAGTAAGCAGATGGTTCTAAAATGTGCGTCCTATTATCATATAGGAGCCAAAATACAGTATTCATACTGTATATTGCATAATGAATATGCAATGAGCATTGTTACAGATCATCGTCTTGATAACCCTACTCATCACAGCTTTCCAACCATTACTAAGGACAACGAAAAGCCTGCTGCTACAGCCAGGTGGGGGGCCCAGATAAACCAAACCCAACACAACACTACAACATGTACTTTTTGAAATGTCTCTAACATCACCTTTTTCGTGATATGTCTTCTACTTTGTGAGTGAGTGATACGTCATCTCGCTATGTATTTATGTCTTGGATATGATTATGTGCATATGTCTGTATGTATACGGAACACATGGTTAACACTAAGAGGACAAACGTATGACATCACCTTTTGTGATGAGTCTCTCTACCCTGCGAGTGAGTGATATGTCACCTCGCCATGTTTCTTCTGAATAACTATGCTTCTTCTAGGCCACGTGGTTAATACTATGAGGAATAAGGCCCTAATAGTAGGTGCCGTCTTGTGTTATAATGACACACCCACGAAATCTTCTGTAGAGTAATCAAGATTATGCTTATCTAAGCACTACTGATCACAAGTGATGACACCTAATGTGCATCATTTATATAAAGACTGAACCACTATGATAATATTATGTGTGTCTATGATACGCTAATTCAAAGCTACTTGTTAGCCATCAAGCTTATAGTACTTGTTTATAATACTTGTACTAATATGGTCATTTTTCCTGTTGATATTTTGAACACTTCAAACTTTTGATTCAGTACAAATGAAAACGTCACATGACTTGCTCTGTAACACTTTGTAATAAATGAGTCTCGTTTAGAGCTCGCTGAAACGAAATTGTCCCCATTGATATAGGTATAAAACATAGATATGTAGATTAAAAAGATGTGGATTGTATCAGAGATTTCCACATCGGTTACAGAGGCCAATACATCACCATCAATTGTAGAAAAATAAATTTGTAACACCACTTATAAATACAATCATACAAATAAAAAATATATATTCGAGAATAAAAGAAAAGGGAATGATAAAAAAGCACTGATCTGGATTATCACTGTGTCACTATTAGACTTCAAAGGGAGGCGGAAAGTGGGTCTAGATACACCAGTCATTACATTGGTATGCTGAGCTGAAATGGTACATCGATCTAATCCACATAGCAGTTACAGACTTCTATTATGGACCTGTGAAGCTATACACAGAGCAGGGTCACTGTTGTTATTACTATCATACTGTGGTGGCTCTATCCTATATTCTTCTTTCCTCTCTCACCCTCTAGCTGGCCAGCTGCTGCCTGAACCCTTCATAGCTGTGTCTGAGTGAATACGGTAGTCAGCAGTAGGGTAAGAAAACATGTAGTATAGAGGGAGGTCAGCAATTGGGAGGAGTTCAGCAGCCTACCGGCCTACAGATCTAAACAGGTGGGATGGGGCCGGAAGGAATTGCGGAAACTTTGGTTCAGAGGGACCCTTGTTCAGAAGACACTCATAGAGTAACCTCGTTAAGGGTACCTAGGTCAGAGGCCCCTACTTCAGGGGGCCCTGGATCAGAGGACATCGGTTCAGAGAACACTATTTCAGATTAACCTGAATCAGAGGGCCCTCCTGGTTCAGAGGGTATTAGTTAAGAGGGCCCTGGTTCAGAGGGTTCTAGTTCCGAGGGTCCTGGTTCAGAGGGTTCTAGTTCAGATGGTTCTTGATTTAGAGTGGTCTGGTTCAGATATCCCTGGTTCAGATGAACTGGGTTTAGAGAACTATGGTTTCTTATACTCAGATACCTGGTGCAACAGAACCCTGGAGGAACATCAGGTGTTTGGGGAGAAGAGGTATTCAGGTGGGGCTTGAGTTATCAGGGGGTGAATCTCATATACACTCGCCTACACAACCCTACCGTCAATCTCCTACACAACTCCTCTCTACACTCTCCTTTTATACAGATCCTTGTGTCAGCACCACTTCCTGTTTCAGTCTGGCCGCTATGATTTATGGGTAAGAACTGAGCGGCCCCTGTCTAGGGTCTAGGAGAGGTGGGGTGAGGGTGAGTTAGACTACTGCTCAACACAACTCAGACTGGAAGTTAAAAGCAGATAGCACTGGCCTCAAAATGTCTTCTTCTGGCATCCATATTTGCTGTCCAATTCCCTTTATTATGGTATCTGATCTAGACCTAAATCTGTATTCTACGATACTTAACTTGAAAGTGATATCTATGTCTATATACTTTGTGCATAATACCTTCTTTTACAGTGTTTTCTTTGGACGAAAGACCTATTTTTCCAACTTCCATTGGAATAGGATATGAGGTCCTCTGGGGCTAGTCGTCTAGGGGCCAGTCATCCAGGGGTCATTCATCTGATCTGGGGCCAGTCACTCAGGGCCAGTTATCTGGGGCCAGTTGTCTGGGGGGGGGGGGGCAGTCGTCTGAGGGGCCAGTCGTCTGGGGGCCAGTCATCGGGGGCCAGTCATCTGGGGCCTAGTCATCTTGGGGCCAGTCATCTGAGGGCTAGTCATCTGGGGGCTAGTCATCTGGGGCCAGTCGTCAGGGGCCAGTCTCTTAGGGCCAGTTATATGTGGCCAGTCACTTAGGGCCAGTTGTCTGCGGGGCCAATCATCTGGGGGCTAGCCTTCTGGGGCCAGTCATCTGGGGGTCAGTCATCTGGCTAGTCTTCTGGGGCCAGTCATCTGCGGCCAGTCATCTTGGGGCTAGTCTTCTGGGGCTAGACTTCTGAGGGCCATTCATCTTGGAGCAAATCATCTGGGGGCCAGTCATCTGGGGGCCAGTCGCTTTTGGTCATTTGTCTTGGCTATTCGTTTGGGGGCCAGTCATCATGGGGCTAGCTATTCAGGGACCAGTCGTTTGAGGCTCAATTGTTCGGGGACCAGTCATCCTGGGCCCAGCACCCCAAGCACCGTTCTCTGGTATGGCTAATCATATTCATATAGCACCCGGTGGTGGCGCACCAAGCACTGTGGGTGTCTCATACAGTCACCCACAGCCAGATACTTCATGGTTATAAATGCTGGCAGGTACAGAGACTGATGGCGTCATCCGGGTCATTGTTTCCCCATCAGCTTAGTGCTGGGGTCACTTACATGCTGCATTCCGGCAAAACTCCAGGTTCAGGTCCTCATCCATAGCCATCACTGTATATAAACAGTTGGTTGTCATTTCTGTAGGTATATAGTAGATCTAACCGCATCGACTTATTCTATTGCAAGGAGTATTTTGATAATACTTTATTTGATTCAATTTGAGTACGATTCTATGTTTGACTTTTCCCCCAACTTCTAGATTTTTTACCTGTATCAAACGCGGGAGAAATGTATTATTTAAGGAATGAGAGACAGCCAAATGTAAAATGTTCGAAAGGGGGTCGTGGGTTGATGTTTAACTGATGTACCGGGAATTAAACTAAAAGGAGTAGCTAGAAACTCAAGTATGGTTTAAGTGAACATTCTGATCCGTTTCTAAGGAGTGCTTTTTGGGCCCTCATATTATTTGGGAATAGTCACTTAGAGGTAATTCCAGTCATCTATTCAATGCAACATCCTCCCAAGGTAGCACGGCAAAATTACCCTGTATATGACTATTCTACGTCCTCCTGAATGTACAAGATGCGGCCAAGGTAGGATATGAAAAAAAAGGAAAATCCACAGAAGGAAAGAAAACACCAAGAACTCTATAGTGTCTGAGTAAACTCTGTAGATGCCTGCTGCATGAGGAGTCCCCGAGGTTGTATTAAGTAACACTAGGGAGGTCTGTGTGTACACTGGCAGCACCAGCACCAACTCAACATGTAGGCCATGGGTACACTGTCTACAATACAGGAATGGGACTGTGGATAATCACCGTTTTGGGCCCTATCCCAGTGGGCACACAATTCGGCTCAAAGTGGAATCAACATTAAATCAACATTGTTCAATGTTAATTCAACGTTCTGTGCCTACTGGGACGTACAAACCCGTCCTGCATTCTGTATGGGTCAGGTCAAATGAATTTGACACTGTGACATTTTTGACACAGTGGTATTTCGCCACGCTGACGATTTGACAAGGTGACAATTCAACATGGTGACATTTCCTCACTTGATATGTAACATTGGGCATAGTAATGTGTACAAAAAAGATAAATGGAGGATCTTACACAGGGTAATTCTAAAATTTGACATGGGGCATGATAGATCAATGACATGTTCTTAAAGGTGACATTGGGATTTAAGTGACAGGTGGCCTTTCTTTCAAAATACACCAACTAAAATTGAAGTTATGAAAATAATTGTGATATCCCACGATGTAAACGGCCAGCCCATAACTTTTGACGAGTTTGGCACCATAGAGTCAGCACACTTATACTTTCGTCACACAGTCACTTCACACTACTTATTCAGCTGCTGCCAATCCGTCATGTGTCCTGCTACTGCAGATGTCATAGCTCCTTCATGCCACTTCTTAACCAGGTTGTGCTAACACCAAACAAGCACCAGATTACATCCTCTAGGGGACACACTGCTTTTACAACCTCATTTTGCCCTCCTGCTGGAACTGATAGGCAATACGTAGCTATAAATACTTGTCAAGTCACTTGTCTTCTCTTTTCGGAGAGCTCCATATTGTCCCTTATCTGGGAACTGAATGGGTCGAACCAATTGATGGTGTGGATTAGAGAATCACGCCTGAAAAGAGTAAAAGGAGCGGGGGTGGCATATTGGTACAAAGACATTGTGGAATAGAGGAAAGAGACAGAGACAGAGATATCGGGCAGAGATATTGAGATATTGAGAAAGTGAGGGAGGGAGAAAGAACATGGAAGAGAGGGAGACAGCCAAAAGGAAATATACAGTGGAGAGAGGCAGACAGAGAATAAAGAGAGACAGTTATTACGTTGTTATTGAGTCTTACTCTAGGTAGCGCCACCCTCATGTGTGGCCTGCACATTCTGAAACGGAAGTCGACTGAGGAGAATCTTCTCGATCTGGTCCATATCTGTAAGGCAGAGGCCTGCGGAGGTGGCACATACGTTGCCAAGACTCAAACCCAGTTGCATAAATTATCATCATAACCCCGCACTGTCAATTAGACTGCTTAAATTGTAGGTAAATATGGTAGGAAACAATGTAGGTGATCAAACGTGGTCATAATGATATTAACCAATAATCATTATATAAACTGTTTACTGCATTAAAAAAACCCTCTTCGTTATTGTCCCAAAGATATGGAAGGTGGCATCATTCGTCATGCCATATAAATGGTAATTATTTAACGAAATAACAAAACAGTGATCGAATGAGGGGGTCTCTGTCATATTTGGGGAAATTGCAGATAAAGTTTTTCCCTCTACAGACTACATCTCTTATGTTTCCGTATTCCAATAGCTCATTAACATGTTAACCGTCGTATGACCTCTATCAGAACCTGTTGTCTTTGTATAGAGGTTTATTTACCACATTTATGTTCTAACAAAGTTGGATATCACTGTCCAAGCCAATTCGTGTCCCACTGAGTCGTGTAGTTCTGCCAGGACCCCTCAGTGTCACTATCAGGCCCCCAGCAGGCAGTCTGTTAACCCTCTAAGAACAGCATGATGCGGATTGCTATGCTCATTTGTCACGCCCTGCATCCTGGTCACCCTTCGAGGATGTATCAACCTTTAACACGATATCTCTGTAGCACTCAGCTCCCAACTAACTAGTATCACATTAATGTATCCTGCTATCGAAGGTGCGTACTTTATTAAAGCACTTTGTTGCTTCTAAATGGTTACACATATCTGCCAAATTACGGCTGCAGTGTATCTTTCCTCATACCATACATTAATCTGTGTTTTGTGTGCGTTCTCATAAGAAGGGCCTAGCTAGTAGGGAGTAGCTGTGCCACTTGTCGATCTTAAGAAATGCCAATGTCCCTTGTTGATCCTAGGAAATGGGTATTGTCTCTTGTCGATTTAAAAAAAGTTGGTTTGCCTCTTGTCACCAACCCCCAGCAATACTTTATCCCTTGTCTATAAAAAAAAGAAAAGAGTTAAAACAGGGTCGTACAACCTTGTCGAATGTATCTGTCTGGGGCCCTATAAGAAACTATAGGCTCTCCCCAGACCATAGGGATTGCCTACCACCGACAGAGTCTCCCACCTCGTGACCCACTCTACACAAAGCTGGACCTCTCACGTGCAGCATGGTGTCCCACAGAGTAGGACAGAGGCCGTGCCCAGACTCCCCACTGTCAGCCCACCAGGGCTGCCCTCTCCCTGACCTCTCCACACACCTCCCACACAGACCTCCCCCAGAGATGGGCACGGCCTCCCCACTCCTGCTGTTCCACTTAGATCTACATGAGCTAACTGTTAACCCCTTAAGGACGGCAGGATACATTAATGCATCATGTCTTTGGTCGTCATGATGCATGAATATAGCCCCAGCAAGTAACTCTCTAGTACTGCATTCATGCATCATGTTGACCCTACCGGGTTAAGAAACTACCATAGGATCGGCATGATCACCGGTGCTGTATTGATGCATCATGACGACAAATGTCACCATTTAGTGACATGAGTTAACCCTTTACGGACGGCATGATCCCTTCAGGCTTACTCTTCATTTGTTGTTTTACTGCACCAATGCAGCGCCGGCTAGTGACTCATCAACGCTGCATCATTTCGGGAGTGTATGTTTTAACTGGGTATGGCCGGCATGATGCATGGATGCAGCACTGGCGGGTTACTCTGCAGGGTTCTGTCATGTATAATAATGGTGGAAGAGCATTGCATTTGATCACTATGTTGGATTAAACCTGCGTTTTAAGTGTCGTTGTGCCACCAACAGAGCGTATACAAGCGTGGATGGGACGAGCATGATGCATTATTTTAAAGTCCTTGGAAATGATGACTAAATGTTATTCCAAGAAATGCTGTTTCTGACCTTATTACAATTCTTGCTAGTCCATACCGAAGAGCACAATACCAATTGTGGCATGCATTTATTGTCAATGTTAGTGATACCTTGCTTAATGAAATGATAATGAAAACAAGACTCGGCTTTTATAGAATGGATTTTAATCCTGTAGAATGAACGGTATATGAAGTATACAACAGGATATATGAAATAAAATGATAGGCCTAACACTTGGGCCTGTATGATATGATATTGATAAAATGTATCCAGTTGGATATGAGTACCCGTAGTAATAAGTTGGTAACCATGGCAACCATAATATGTGTAGCAGTGGTAACCATGGTAACGAAGAAACATGATACATGTAATACAAGTGCGATCCATGTGGGATCTGAGTCAGTCTAGGAGAGTACTTATACTCTAGTATGGTAGTAGATGTAGATCCAACCAGATAGGTGAGGGTTGGGTGGGAGACAAAAACTCAAAGTCTTAGATGGCGTCTTGTTGTGGGCGGAAGTGGACGAGAGCCGCTGGTAGCGGCGAGTCCTTGATGTATCAGCGTCCCGGTGGTGGCGCTAGTGTCCGTTTGCCGCCTTCAGTCTTGATTCCATTAAGCGGAGAATTATATAATAATTCCCGGTAATGAAAACAAGACTCGGCTTTTATAGAATGGATTTTAATCCTGTAGAATGAACGGTATATGAAGTATACAACAGGATATATGAAATAAAATGATAGGCCTAACACTTGGGCCTGTATGATATGATATTGATAAAATGTATCCAGTTGGATATGAGTACCCGTAGTAATAAGTTGGTAACCATGGCAACCATAATATGTGTAGCAGTGGTAACCATGGTAACGAAGAAACATGATACATGTAATACCCGAGAGCCGTAAGGGAGTCCCTCACAATCTGATTGAACACTGCCGGGGTCAGTGGTTTCCCACTAAACAGTAGAAACGCCGGTGAGGATGGTGGTGCTAGTAGTTGTGATGTATAGTTTTGCCATGCTGTGACTGGGCAGGCTGGTGCCCCTGGGATACGAGGTAGTAATATTGGAACTGGAGGAGAGTTTATGGAGATGGTTTTTGACGACCTAAGGGAGTGTTCATTTTTTAACAACAGGGGGGGGTTGGTGAGTTTAGGGGGGGGGCGTAAAATAACTTGACCCCTTCCGAGGGGGGGGGCGTAAAATAACTTGACCCTCTTGAGGGGGGGGCGTAAAATAACTCAACACCTTTGGAGGGGGCGCGATTTGTCGCGACATGACGCTGAATACTTTAACTCTTCACTTTTTCTGCCGAAATACCTTAAAATGCAGCAAATTACCTCTAAAATCGTAAAATTTTCTTGCGACACATAGTGTCGCACCTGTTAAATCTGGCAATTTTGCTATGTGAATTTTCAAAAATTTTCATTTGAGGTGGAGGGATTTATTTCTCTCCAAATTGGTCATTTTTGTGATTTGTCCAGATCCAAAGAAAACTCTTTTTACCTTTATGTAATTTCACCATTTGCCCTCTTGATTTCCGAAATTTTCCTGGGGGGGGGGGGGGGTGGGGGGCATGCCCCCAAACCCCCCTAGTACTGCTGTGACATGTGATTGGCAAATGAACACATAACTATTTCAGTGATGGTTTAAGATGGGGGTAGACATGCCAGGTGTGCCAAAATGCATCAGATTGCACCTTTTGAAGTCAAGAATTTCAAAATTTTCTAAGACCTTTCCATCCCAAAAACAAAGTTCCATCCCCAATTATAAAGGCTGGCTAGTACAGATCTTAGCTTTGATACAATTATGCACCAGAATGCAGCATTTCAGGTCTAGATTTTCAAATGTTCCCAAATGTTTCCCACTAAAAACAAGCTTCATAACACAGTTGGCCAAAAGGAAACCGAATGCACCATTTCAGGTCTAGATTGTCAAATCTTCCCAAAACCTTTTCTCAAAAAAGATAAGGCCCTAATCATAGAGGCTGAATAATGCAGATCCAAGTTGTAATATATTTTTGGCCAAAATGCAGCAGAAAGCAGTATTTCAAGGCTAGATTTCCAATTTTCCTAAAAAACCTTTCCTAAAAAAGAAACAAGTTTACAGCCCCAATCATTAATAATTCAGAGCTGAGCCATAATATATTGTATGCCAAAGTGCATCAGAATGCAGCATTGCTAGTCATAGGCTTTCAAATTTTCTTGCGGTGGCATTCCCCCCAAAAATCCTGGGCTCTGATGTTTTCCTCTTCAGAGTTTGTATATCTGGTGTGCACTGTAGGCTCACATTTGCCAGTAAGATGTGTGTTTTCAACAGGCCAGTCTACCGGTTCATTGTTTTTGCTGGTATAACAGAACAGACCAGACTGCAAAATGAATGTTTGTGGCGTTTAAACCAAAATCAGACATGGTTGGGCACCCCCAAATTGATATTTCAAAATTTACAGAAGTCCCACTATTGCATCAACAAATTTTTTTTATCAATGCACCCCTTCATTGGCAGGTAGAGTAACAATTTGCTTATCTAATATTGAAAAAGGTTTGTAGTAATTCCAACTAAAACCAAACAGATTATTCAGTGTAAAAAAGGGAACCCATTGTAGACCTATTAAATGTTGGATGAAATGCTAATGTGGTTTGTATCACACTCCGGTAGTTCTGTACATGAACCTATGTAGTTCTGTCCAAACGACTACCAACTGTTCATATTTTTACACCTTTCTTTAATGGCAGATTTTATTTGCTGCTGGAATATCATTGCAATGAAATGACCTAGTCGAAAAAATAATAATAGAGACTATAGTAGTGATCATCAAATGTACCCAGGATGCTTCATCATTCCAGATAGGCTGTTACCAACTGTTCGTTTCAAACTACCGTAAATTCCCGCGTAATACCCGCATCTCACGTATAACCCGCACCCCCATAGAATCCTATAACCCAGCTTTCGATCTGAAAATGTCAATTTTGGTACTATTTCATTAGTGATAAAAACCCTCGTATAACCCGCACCCTATATAGGCATGTCTCGTATCAAATCACTGCTGAGTTTGGTTCGCGTACAACCCGCGTGTAGTATGCGGGGAATTTGCGGTAGGACTAAACTGCCCTGTTGGTTGACCAGGCCACCGGCTTGGATTAAGGCCATTCATTTTTAACTTGACCTTGAGAGCAATACCTACAAGGAATGATTGAGGCATAATGTTGACGTTTATGGAACATGATACTGGACACTAATAGATTGTATTGAGTAACATAACGGTTATTCAAAATTGTCAATTTGTGGGTATACAATCCATTCAGGATTCCACCAACCCTCCTATGAAGCTTTCAAAGTGCACATGAATACGCCATTTGACCTCTAGATTCTGAAATATTGCAGTCAGGAGACGGATATGCCGCTCTAACCCCCTTCTGAAGCACTGCACTTTGAGTATGGTTGTGATTCCCTGGGAGCTGGCTAGATATTGTGTCCCTAGTAATATTCATGCTTAAATTTGATGAATCCATAGATCAAAATCAATACTTACAATTTGAATATTTAATGGCCATTTCTAGGAGTACATTTACCATAAAAACCTTCCCTTACGAGCCCCCAGTTAGGAAAAATATACCCCAAAATAAGTCTGTCTTATTAAAAGGAGGGGTTTTATGGCACCTGCCTTGATGCAACACAGGGATAGGCATTGTAAATAAGGCCTATATCCTATATATCAAGTATAGATTCATTTCTAGGTAACACTGATGCGACACAGCAATGCAATGCAAATTGATGCAGAAAAATTGAAAAGGGGGGGGGCGCAAAATAACTCAGCTCCTCCCGAGGGGGGGGCGGATTTTAACTTGGCCCTTCTCGAGGGGGGGGCGCAAAATAACTTGCGTGTCAAAACGAAAAATCACCAACCCCCCCCTGTTGTTAAAAAATGAACACTCCCTAATGACGACCATCAGCCCCTCTTGATGCGGTACTATATCCCCTCTCGTGAAGGTATGTGGTCCAGACCACAAAGACACAGTAGGGGAGAGGAGGTTGGAGGCTCTCACGAATGAGAAATACCCCACACACAAAGCTGCTTTCACTGGTGATGAGTGGGGGATGGTGTCCAGGTATTGACACAGGAGTGTTAAGTCCATAGGGGTCAGGGCTGGAGCTGGTGTAGGAACATGAGGGCGTGTGACAAGTCCTCCTTTATACACAGCCAGCGACTCAGGGGAAGAGAGAGGTGAGGAGTCACCACCCCGAGCCTGGATCCATTTCTTGGCCCCTGATATATAATTACGACGAGAACCCGGCGCGGCCAAGGAATTGGCCAGAAACTGTTGGTAGGTGGCCGCGTCTGGGACAGAGGGGAAGAGTGGATCTATGCCGTAATAAACTGAGAAGGTTAGGTAGTAAACAGCCTGTCTGACAGTATTTGTCCTGGTAGACTGAGTCACAGAGGCATTGAAGGATAGTAGAGTCTGACGCCCAAGGGCTGTATCTGTAGAGAAATTAAATAGGATCAAACATGGGGGCTGGAGTGAGAGCAGGAACCTTTAGTAGGCCTCTTCTCTTCACTTCAGTTGCTGCAAATCGGCGTTTAGCTGCAATGTGCTGCCTGCTAAGGGCGTCAGCGAGAGGGAGCAGCTCGCCCCTCTTGTGACGTATGGAGATGGAATGATCCCGCCTAGCGGCCTCCAACCAGAGCTGTCTGGAGCATGTTGCTAGTATCATGTCTGTAGCCCGGCCGGTTTGGAGGGCCTGACTAGAGGCCATGTTGTCTGTGAAGATAATGACTGTGAGGCCAGGAGTGTCAGGTGGAGTGAGGGACCGGTAGGCAGTTACCAGATTTACTGCCTCCAAGTGGACTATGAGGGGGTAGGCATTCTTCTCAGCAGTAGTGTACTGATGAGAGTAGTACTTTGTGAACGTGTTGCCCCCACCGCCAATGAGAGTAGAGTCACATTCTACCTCAAACTCATGTCTTGGAGGCTGGAGAAGGTGTAGTCCATTAGATAGACGTGCATAGTGGTAGAACCACCTGACGTCAAGTCGAAAGCCTTGTGTGATAAACACTAGGCCAGTTGTCGGTGCATGTCTCAGGGTTTGTAGGATCCGACAAATGAATTTCCTTGCAGGAGGAATACATTTCGAGACATGGACGAGTTTTCCTACTAGGGACTGTATTGGCTTTGTAGTGGAGAACTTTGTCTTTAGCCACAGGAGGCACTCCTGCTCGATCTCTGTGAGTTTTGTACTAGGGACAGTTAGTGACATTGCATGGGTGTCGAATCTAAAGCCTAGCCACTCCATGACACGCGTAGGGGGCTGACACTTTTTTGGAGAGAGCTGTAGGCCTAGGTCTGAGCACAACTGGAGGAAGGCCTGATAGTCTGTGGTAGCCTCCTCCAGGGTCGCTGCAGCCCCACAGAAGTCGTCCAGGTAGGAAAGGGACCAATGTCCAGCCTTCGCTAACAGGTACACAACAGCAGTAGTAGTCCTTTGGCAAGCCGATGATGAAAGACGGGCACCAAAAGAGGGACACAGGTCTAGATAGTATTTTCCTTCAAAGTGCATGCCCAGGAGGGGGAGGTCTCCAGGATCAGTACGCCACTGATGATAGGCACGGGAGAGGTCCCCCTTCCAGAGATAGCAGTCAGGTCCCAGTATCTGGATCTTCGTTGAGAGGTCACCAACTGAGGGGAGGGTGTAGGGCCTGAGCTTCCCTTCAAGGCAGTGTTTGGTTATACCGCCATTAACGCCGCGCCCATCTGGGTAAGATAGATCCAACACCACACGTCGACTAGTACTGTCTTTCTTAGGAGTCGTCATAAGTGGGGCGGTGTTGGTCCATGGGACAAATGGGGGTGCTGAGAAAGGGCCGAGAAGTCCACCCAGGTGTATCTCCTTGTCTATATACGCTCGTATATGTGAGGCATACTTTGTTGCGGTATCATGGTTACAGTCATTAGGTGGAGGGGCCGTGGGAGCAGTGTAGCCCACCGGCCATCCATATCTCAAGAAGTCGACTAATTCTGTATCATGATAATCTGCTAATAGGTAGTCCCAAGTGTCTAAGTTTAGGGCAGTGGGAACTGTAAGCTTTGCACCCAGGTGGTTAGGGAGGTTGGACCTCCTGACAGCTGTATAGAGAGTAGCATACGTTGGGAACTGAGCCCATTGTTTATCGTCAAGTTCAGGCCAGATAGCATCCTTAACCGGGGCGTACTGGGTAGGTGTAGGCCCGGGAGGAGGAGGATCTAGTAGGGATGGGTCGTAGTCATCTGGGACTACATCTGGGGAGACAGTCAGTGTAGCACTTCTATCAGGATCCCCGCACAACGGTACCAGTAGGGAGTCTGGTGGAGCCGTAGGAACAAGCTGTCTGCTTGTAATGAGGGCAGAGCCGATACCACCTCCAGTATCACGTGGTCTAGAGGTAGATATAACAACACTAGTATTACCGTTGGTAGGGCGGTATACGCCAGTGTAGGGGACCTCAAGAGGTTTTAAGCCTTTGAAGTCAAGTCTGAGAGGAGTCTCAGGTAGTTGAGTAGTGTTAGTCAGGGTAGTCCTGGGACAGTCCAAATCAGCAACAGGTATAGTTGACAGGTAACAGCCGGGGTTCCCCGGTCTAGGGCCGAAAGGAGGCAGGACCCCTGTAGTTTCCTTTGATATTACAGGAAGTGTAGGGGTGGGTATGGACCAGCTGGAGGGTAGAGCGGCACCAGCTGCAGTGGTGTCCTTGCTGGAGACCATTTACCACATGCCCATCATCCTGTATGCAGCCTGCCGGGGTATTGTAAGGCTCACAGACTACATCAGATCTGCCGACAGTTGAAGGGGCTCGTCGCTTTTGTCTAGGCTGAGACTGGTTAAACCTCGGCTGGACGGCATTAGTGGGGGCAGTAGCAGCAGATCCTGCCGCAGCGGCTGGAGGGTAGTACGCAGCTGCTGCACAGGTAGACGTAGAGCGAGCAGCTCTTGCTGTAGCTTTTACTTTGGCAGCCTCAGCGGCGACCATGACTGCAGACAGCGTTGGGTAGAGCCGGCCTGGACGAAACCTAGAGAGCTCGGAGCGAGAGGCCGCTATGGCGGGATCATTCCACGTAGAATCATGAGGGTCGGACCACCTAATAGTGCCCTCGGCCATCCCAGACAGCACCTCCTCAGACCACTCTCTGACCTGCTCCCATTCAAAATCCTTAGCGTCCAAAATAATTTGGTTGAAATGATCCATGATTTTGGGGCGGTCGAGAAGTGGGGTGTTGTTGTCGAGAGCTAATCTGTTGAGGCCATGGAGATACTCTGGGATGTCTAGGGATGCCAAGGACGTTTTGGTACGGGTAGGGCCTCTAGTTATATAATCGTGAGGATGAGTGCTCTTACCCTTGACACCGGTAATATGCTGTGCCGTGTCGAGGAGGGCCTGTACCCTCAAGGTGACTGCCGGGTCAGGATTGACCGGCATTGAAGTAGGGAGCAGACCCACAGGCACTTGGACCTGCGGAATGGACTGCATGACAGCTTGGACTGTAGGCTGTATGTATGAAGAGTAGGCACTGTGAGTCGCAGACTGTCCAGAGGGTGTCGGCCGGGTACATCTGAGGGGCCTGCGACTGCAGGCTAGGGGTCGGCGCAGCGATGAGGAGAGGGTGAGACGCCGCGGGGGGAGGTGTCACCGATGACATTGGGTTGACAGCCGGGATGACACTAGGGTTGACAGCCGGAGGCGGAGCCGGCGTCTGAGTAGCCGGAGGTTGAATGACAGCAGTGACGACAGTCGCAGCTGCAGAAGTCGTGGGGACTGTGACGGCATGAGCAGGTCTATCATAAGGGGTAGAGGGACGAGCTGAGCGTGTAACAACCTTACCCCCTCCAGAGGCCTGTGTAGTAGTCGGTGGTGGAGTTGACACCGCTGTCGTCGCTGCCACGGTGACTGTTGCCGGGACAGGGAAGGTGACATTGAGACGAGCCAGAATCTGGTCGGCCGTCGACTTGACTCCGGAGACTACTGTCTCGACGTCAGTCATGCGGGTCGTGATGTCCATCACCTTGTCAGATAGCTCCGCCGTAGTCCATTTGCTCTTAGTAGCCTTTTTAGGTGGCATATTGGACGATTCTGTACCTGTATGGTACTAATAATGAAGAAATTAATGACGAGACAAAAACTCAAAGTCTTAGATGGCGTCTTGTTGTGGGCGGAAGTGGACGAGAGCCGCTGGTAGCGGCGAGTCCTTGATGTATCAGCGTCCCGGTGGTGGCGCTAGTGTCCGTTTGCCGCCTTCAGTCTTGATTCCATTAAGCGGAGAATTATATAATAATTCCCGGTAATTGATGTTTCCAGTGAAGTCTATGAACAAATGTACAATTTACGACATTGAGTCAGAATATTAATATGGCGGAGATGTATAGGAAACATTTAAGTTTAATGAGCCTGGTTAATAGTGTCAGGAGATTATAACACTCTCTTAAGAATGCACTAGTAATTAAAAGCACATTGGAGGTCGTATCATTATGATAGCCCTTGGATTTGTTACCCCCTACTAGGTTTGGCAGTGGGCTGTGAGGGTGGAGCCAACACTACTTTGTACCACATCGAAGTGCGCAAATTGTTTTATGCAATTTCTAAATTCCCAGATCATAATGATCTAACTCGCCTTTTTACTAATCCTTAAAGAGTTACGTAGTAATTTTATACATTCTGCCCTTAGTGAAATCCTGGTTATTTAGGATGCATAAATCAGTTTTCTAAATACACTAGGAAAAAGGGACGGTTGGGCATATTCAGACTTGTATCGCTAATCGGATTAAGAGGCATATTCGCATTTGTAACGGACAGGCATATCTGCACTTGACCAGGCCATTGTCCTGGTCAAACAAAGGTAGACCTAACAGAAAACAGAACCCTGCATCAGCTTTCATTCGGGGAAAGGAATTAGATTAACAATGGATTAATAATGGAAAGTATAGGTCTGGTCACAGAGGTACTGTGAGGGGGGCGGATATCTCTTTTATATACACATAATGTACACAGCCAGTCTTTACACAGACCTCCTCTAGGCAATTTGTGCTGAATGGCAGCGCTCAGAAAGGGGGAGAGTTCGGACCAGTCTAGACAATAACCTTCTATGTAAGGCTAGGGGGTTAACTGTGTACCATTAATTGGCTTAACCCTTTGAGGACAGCATGATACCTCAAGGCTTCTTCAGATGCATGGGTCACTGTTAAGTGACACATTTGCGCTGCTGCATTTGTGCATCCTGCTGACCCTTTTGGAGTGCCCACATCAGCTGCGCAGCATAGGTGTTGGGCACAAATGCAGCACTGCTGAGTCATGTCCTACTCACCAGGGCTGCATCCATGTCTCGTTGCGATAAATGCTTATAGCGTATCAACTCCCTGTGCTGAGCTTATTGGACTAAGGCAGCTTGGTTTGTTTTGGTATTCATTAATTTATCCTGCATATACAATAGGGCCATGCCCTGCTTCTGTAATGCAACTCATCTGTATATCTGTTAGAGATGTTATTCATAATAAATATACATTCAATGTCCTTAAGGAAATTGTTATTATTTCTTCATATGAAGGATGTTCTTTTATGAACTTATAGAAAAAGGAGTAGAATTATTCCACTCAATTGTCCAGACCCAAGATGTTTATGAGTCTAGGACATGCTTCTTTTACCTTATTACAAATATAACTTACTTAAAGGCTCAACTGCAGCAGTATATGGTGGGGTTGTAGTCCAGGTTGATGTATGTGATTAAGGCTAAGGGAGCGTTTGTCAATTAAATACGGAGGGGGGTGTGGTGAAATTTCGGATGGAGGCGCGGAAATCTTTTACGCCCCCCTCGAGAGGGATTGAACATTTTTACGTCCCCCCAATACACCACCACCCCATCACATACATTGGAATTTGAGACTAGGAGCTTAAATCTAGCCTGCAGTGCTCTACTCAAACAGGTCAGCCTCTGACTAATAAATGAACACTCCCTAAGGTCCATAATCCTGTATTGATTGGCATGCAGTGATTGAGGCTGATATTGACGGTGGGCGGCCACACTACTGCTAGATTACCCAGCTACCTGATCCAGCTATACCAGACTATGTATCTAGACTACAGATTATTATGCGCCTGTAGTCCTATCTAAATTAAACCCTTGAATGTATTTTAATCAGGGTAACAGAAGGGTTTGAAAGACCATACTGTGGTTGCTGTGGATCTAGCTTTATAACGTACACCCCACGTCGACTCTCTGGGAATAGAATGATATTCAATCCCCATACAACGTAATATATCTGATGATCAATGATTATCACAGACTTACTAGAATCATGACATCGATATGGCTATAAACCTATGGGTTGCCTGAACATTGTCTAAATACTTACCAGACAGAGTTGCATGCTTCTCTACATAATCTTTGACATACAAGCAATCTTACAGGGCCATGTATCCCCAATGCTAGAGGCTCGTGTCTCACAAACATGGACCAATGTTTCCATCTATGACCAGGTGCAATCTATGACCGGGTGCAATCTATGACCGGGTGCAATCTATGACCGGCTAGCAAGGAAAAGGCAAATATAGGGGCTATGTAGACAGAAATGGTTAATGGTCAAAGACGTCACCCGGTCATAGATTGCACCCGGTCATAGATTGCACTTGGTCATAGACGAAAACATTGGCCAATGTTCGTTAGACACAGCCTAGTTTGGTTATTGAGAAATAAAAGTTATGAAAATACCATTTTTACTAAATTGGAGCACACCAACTTTATTCTAAGACCCTAATGTCCCCTGAGAGGAAATATGAAAACCTACAGTGAACAATCCACTACAACACTATATGTGACCCTCCACGGGAAAACCAGCCTTATGTACCCCTTGCATGTGTCAAGCATGTACTACAGGGATAATATGGCTGCCTACAGTGGACAATCCACTACAGTACTATACAGAAAAAAATGTGAGCGTTACTGGCACCAAAAGCACCAGAAGCACTCTTCTTTATGATGCACAACTGGCACAAATGTTGCACTGCCAGTGCTGCATTCATACATTATGTCGACCATTCAGGCATTGCCTGACTTTCACACGAGAGTACTTTTGGCGACACGTTTTTTGCGCGTGTACGCGCACCATTGTTTCTCATGACCCCCCTAGACAAGATGGCTGCCTCCCGTGTACAACCCGCTATACAGCTATAAAGGTGCCTATATCAGGACAAGGTGTCTATCAGTTTGAGCCCAGGCTGTAATCTATAATTGCGGATATAGCCTGTTCATACATTACATACCACCAATACATCATGTTGGTTATTGGCCTTACCACCTCTAGTCCTGCTGCCGACCCGCAAACACAGGGAAGGGTCCTGCGGCTGATCGCGCCATCTTGTATAGTTGGTATCTTTCAACACAATGGTAGAGCTGGTAATAAGGCTGCCATGTTGATATAGTAACTACAGTGTAGTGATATCAAGGGAATGTAGAATACATTATGCAGAACTGTTATCAGTTCTTTCAAGATGGCCTTGGTACCATTTAGACCTACATCGTACAGCAAGCCCTATGATGAATGGCTGAACTAGACTCTATGTGGTACCTACCTGTTCTGGGACTGGTCCAAATCTGTCAGCTGGCACTTATAAATAACCATTTAACGACAGCATGTTGCCTTAGGTTTATTTGTTATTATGATGCACCAACCTTGCATTGGCGAGTAACTTGCTGGTGCTGCATTCATGGACTATGCCAACAGAACTGGCAAGTTACTTACCTGGGCTGCATTCATGTATGATTAAGACAAAGGGCCATGGTACATTAAAGCACTATGCTGCCTTTTAAGGTCTAGCTGTTGCAGGGGGTAGTGTGGAGGTAATCCCTGACACATGCAGCAGACGGTGTGTATGTATATATAAGGTACCAGGATCCATAATCTAATATCAACAGGATATATGGATATTGTACTAGCCAGGGATGTATTAGAGCCATCATGGCAGCAACTAGCAGCCAGGCCTAGACACCCATCTCTACCATACAGACCATGTATATGATACACACAGGTGGGGAACACTTCTATATGTACCTCATACATGGGAGTTGTTTACTATAGGATTATAACACCTGGGGCTTGTAATACCTACCTGCAGAAGGCCCCAATACCAGACAGTAGCACTGCTAGGATAAGGACACAATGTTTCATGGACCATAAATTATATACCATAGGAGTTTAACTAATGCTAGAGAGTATATAGCAGCAATAGTAACACACACATCCCAAGGATCATTCAGCCTATTCAGTGGTAACCAGCCAGAGGTGGAGCAAGCTGCCAGCAGAAAGACCTGATACACAAACAACATACATCCACGATACACACATACCAGGTTTACAGTTGACATAAGGGCTTTACAATTAGCCTTCACATACTGGGGCCTTAATACCAGGGACTCCAGCACAGGCCCCAGAACCCTGTAGATGCCTCAGTGTGTGTACCTTACCGCCCTGGAGTCATGTCAGGGTTCAGCCACTGGAGGTAACCAAACAGCCCCAACTCTGCCGCTTCATTAATCCCATTTTGTACCTGCCCCTGTGGACTCCCTGACTCCCTGAACTAACATTGTGTGAGGCACGGCTTGCTGCCCTATACCAATAAGGTGCAGGAGCTCAAGTGGTCTATGGTGTAACCTGGGGGAATATACTGTTGGACACTGTTACTGTAGGACTGGGGATACACCCTGAAGGTCTAAGGTAGCAAGTTCAAGTCTACATTGGCACTGCCGGGAGAACAACAACAATAATATATCAACTGGCATTAACCTCCAACCTCCAACACTAGCAGACTGCTCCACCCACACCTTTAGGTTTTACCTACCCACCACCCACCCTTACACTGCAGACTACACTGCCCCACCCACCTGTACCCACCCACCCAACAACTACCACACTCTGTGGGTCTAATAGGCACAGGTTGGCCACTGGAGGAGCAGTGTTAAGAGGCCATAACAGAAGTAATGAGCATACTGAAGCACACAGGAGATGCCTACAAGAACCTGTAGAGTTTGTACAGGTGAGTGGGTAACATGTAGGCACTAATACACACCTGTACACACCTGGATGTACCTGTACTGGGGTGTGGGAGGCGGCTGGCAGGCGGATGGCCTTGTAGCAGTTGGCTCCCTGATAGCCTTGTGGTAATTTGGCAGTTTGGTGGTTTGACTCCCTGAGGCAATTGGCTGCAGTTGCCTGATGGCTTTCTGGCAGTTTGGCATCAGCCACGCCCGACTACACTCTAATACATGTTTGTTTGTCTTCTTGTGGCCAGCACTTACCAGAGGAGAACATAGCCAGAAGGGCCTTAATCTGCAAATCTGAGGGCCTCAAACAGCCTGAGGGCTTTAAGTGGCTCTATAAGGGCTTTGGGTCTGGAGCTGAGGGCTTTCCGTGGTGCCAGATGGCAGCAGGAGGACAGGGGGGCTATGGTGCAGGAGGAGCAGGGGGAGGCACACTCCTGACCACCTCCTCTCCTCACCAGACCTCCAGTAGGCCTCGGTTAGACCGGCGGACAGCTGCCCGGGAGAGTCTCCTGGCCACCATACAGGACCGTACTGCTCCCCTCCAGCACCCGCTACCCAGGATCCGGCTAACCGGCCGGGCACTCACCGAGCTCGGACTTATGTCAGGTGTGGGTAGGAGGCAGATGGGGGAGCAACCCGCTCCAGGGGAGGACTGCACTGGAGGGGAGGTGGTCCCCATGGAGGCTGCCCGGAGGTTCCTGCCTAGGAAGAACACCCCTGGTACCGGAGCGGTAGCCGGAGGACCTGGGGGTGGTGGGCGGGGGTTCCTGGGCAGGGCAGGACTGCTGAGTGGTGGTGGTAACACCCGGGGGATGTGTCTGGTCTACGAGGAGCTCCAACCACCTCGGGAAATCCCGGACTATGGGGATAGCACCCCGCGGGACACAGAGGAATACGAGAGGCCCCCAGTTAATCCAGCAGCAAGGGGTAAGGGTGGCAGGGCAGGGCGAGGTGTGCCAGATCGGAGTGGGGCGGAACGTGGAGGGTGTGAAGGACGTTTAGATTATGCCCAGATGCCTGTCACCCTATCCCAGCTACACCGCATTATGAGTGTTAACAACAAGAATAACCTTAGCAGCACCAGGAAGCTTGGGTCCCACCACACGGTACCACAGAGCGGTCCAAGCACTGACAAACGGTGCGATACCGATCACACCGAGCCGCTTGTCCTCCCATCCCAGCAGCGGAGCGACAAGAAGCCGTCTAACAACATCCGCATCTCCATCAAGCGGGACAACAACGGCACAACACCCAAGGTCAAAGTCACCATGAAGGTCACCCTCCCTAATATCACCCAGCCCCCAACCACTGCATCAACCGCAGCCGTGTTCAAGCGCCGCGACCGCTTGCCGGCTTTTGTTAGCAATAACACCCGCCAGAGGACACTGCTGAGGCTGCATCCTAATGGTGGTGGTGCAGACTACAACCCTGCCCCCTCCGTCACATACCCGGATGACTGCTATGAGGATGATGCCAGTCAAACCACACCGCTGGCACCTGCTATCCTGAGGCAGTTGGAGGCAACAAGGATGCGGCCCGTTGATCGTACGAGGCGATGGTTGGTGGATAACCCGGTGGAGGATAAAACTCTGGAAGCTGGACCGACACCAACACCGACACCTCCCACGTTATCACCAACCCCTCCTGCAACCCAGCCAGACAGCGACAAGCATGCACCGGAGACCCCCGGGAGGAGGGTTATCAAAATGAGGCTTAAACCGAAGACAGAGGAAGTCTCTGAGAGCTCGGGGAAGACGCGAATGCCTGCTATTACACCCGGAGGTTCAACCAGTACCAAACCTACCAAGCGCATACGGCTTGTTGCTACCAAGCCGACTACACAAGAGACTACACAGGTGACATCAAAGGTCACATCAGTGCCTCCGATGACCCCGAGGTCACGTTATCAAGCAGTGGGTATGAAGGAAACTGCTTTGTGACCCGAAATGGTGAAACAATGATTATTATTTTTACCATCTTTTATAACCTTAGAAACGTTTATAAGACATTAAGATAGTACAGTATGTCAAGCTTAGACCTGTAATATCTGATGTGATATATAAAAAAGGCAAGACCCAGAATCTCATAAACTTTTCTGAATCTGCAATGATATTCTGGAGGGTCCAAACTAAGAACAGTGGATATCTTGAGAGAAGCACATGTACATAACACACATGCACACACAAATATCAATATGTGAAAGGACTTCCCGTCATGACATAGCTCGATACAAAGGGATGTATTAATCCTAAGTTAACATTGCTATTAATGTGCCTTAACCTCAACTTAAACCAAAGCTTATTTTAGATCTGGGATGATCTGATGTTGAACATTGCACCAGTGTATATATCTGACGAAGTCTGACCAATACTGAAGGTGTGCTTTCTTTGGAATCGACAACGATTGTGGCTCCAGAGGGGTCAAAAGCGACCTGGCGACCTGGGCCGTTTTGGAGGCGACTTTCGACCTAATGCAATAATAAAAGTGACCTGGCGACTTTTAGATAAAATTGATAGTACTTAAGGGGGTCCAAAAAGCGACTTTGTGACCTGGACCCCTTAATTTCGGCGAATTTCCGACCTGAGGGGGGGGGGACCCATCTGCACCCCCACGATTTATATGGATAACAACTGGGAACTCACCTAGATATTATGTATATACTGAACAACCGTTATTTTTGACCGCAGTATTGCATTTCTAGATAATTGACTTTACCTTATTCAAATGGTATCAAAGTAGGCCTAACTGCTGTCGAGAGCCTACTCATGATCACATACACATACATGGATAAAAGGTAATGGATATGTTACAGTCTGCATTAGTACTTGTTAGACCCCCTAGACTCACAGACAAGTGACGATGTAAGGTAAACGTCTATATGAATATCTAAGATATCCAATACGTGAATACTAAAGTGCTTATTGAGTGAATAATGGTATAAGGCACCATCCATCAAATGGATAATATCAAACGTTAACTTCAATGGAGTGCTAGAGAAGGGTGCACTGTACTTCAATCATAATGTATTGTATATAGCTGGGTTTTCCCGACCATTACTTCAGTTGAGAGAGAAACAATTTGATACTTGAGGGTATGTGAACAAAAATTCAAGTCATACAGTTATATAAACCACTAATTTCGCAAATACAATTTGCATGTCATAAGTTTTCAGTGTTTCTGTGCACCTGTTTTATTCCTACTTGACACAGCTATAACAATGTTAGCACATCACAACGCATCCCAAGATAATAAAACACATTTCTAGTACGTAATATAGAGAGAGGTTCCCGGGGATGAGGTTCGGTTGAGCCCAACTACGAGTAATCACGGATTATTACATTTTCTAGGTTGGGGGCTGAAACTAAGACATACCATCTCTTTCCGTTGTTAAGGGTAAGCCAAAACGACTTCATGTTTAATGCAATCTTCTTGATTTTATAAACCCTGTAAAGACTTCATTGTGCCTTGATACACCGTGACACTGTTGTGTCCTAATGCATAAATACAGCACTATCTGCTGCATTTACGTTGTTGTTCTACTATATTGACAAGGGTAACACTTGACATCAGATGTTAAGTGATATACAATACATCCACAGATTTTAGAGAATATTTCTATACTTCCATGTCTGTAAAATAAACAGATTCTGCATGGATTACAGTTATGATGTGTATGGTTTACTTTGATAATTATTACCTGTACATAAGACACACTCAAAAAATAAACTTGTCTACAGACTCTTCAAAGTGACGGTCATAAAATAAACGAGTCAAAAACTTGTCTAAGTGACAAGGAAGCGGGTCTTCTAGCTGGAGATAGAAGACTCACTTGGTATGTGCCAGCCCAAAACCCGATATTTGCCAGCTCCAGATTCTATTTGTGGGATGGTAATCTGATACGTTATCTCTAAATCTATAAAAATACAATAAAATCGGACAATCTGAGTAACTGTCCGACGGACTTAAATGCCCCTGGCCACATTGTATAACATACAGCAAGCGTACCAGCCCCACAAGTACCTTAAACTAATTGTTGTAGTCAAAGCCACCCACCCAGAATGCATGTTTGAAGCAGCTAATGACCCTTGACATCCTACTGGCTAATGAGAAGTCCGGGACCTGCATGGGTAAAAGTGCCTTACATAGGACACATGGGGGATTGGATAATGGCATACACTGAGAAAAAATGTGTATAAATTAGTATTTGTCCATTAATGTATGTTGTATGATGATGTGTTGTTAGACACATGGGATGCAAATAAATTCAAGCAATATAAGGTGCAATATCTGGTCCCTGTTTGACCTTTCGCCATGCTACCCGTTTTTCCATGAATTGACCCATACTAGCATTGGAAGTACCAATATACACACAATCAGTAGGGTCATATACAGCTCTAGCCTGGACACCTGGCCACATTCCCTTCCTTCCAGAGGGAATTATAGCCTTCATCTATTTTTTCTCATTGTCTTTATAAATAAAGCATTATGTATTAAATTTTAATGAGATACCCTAAGCAGTAGGGAATTAGGTTATGGTAATCATGTGTAAATACGATACAAATGTTTTCTGAATTTTGTTTGGTGCAATGCCATCTTTAAGAGCAACTTGCCAGTGCTGCTTCAATCATGATGCCATAACTATTGGTTTGATACAAACCAAAGAAGTCGGTATGATGCAGGAATGCAGCCATGGCGAGTAGACCCACAACGGCTGCATTCATGCATCATGGACATAGCACGTTAAAGCATATATAGTAACTTTATGTGGCCCTTAAATAGTTGAATGAATTTAGTGTTTACTGCTCGCCGGTCAGCCTCAGGAAACTGTTATTCTAAGGTAAGCTGTTGAGAATCTCCACATTTTTCGGAATTTAACCTGGCATAAATTCAATAATGCAGAAGAATATCGTCATGATATGCATGAATATTTGACGTATTAAGTGCTCTGATATGCAATGTGTGCATATCATGATTATAGTTATTCATCTATAGTAGATTGAATCAAAGAAAAATAAACCAACAAATATACATTATTTTCTTTATCTGAAAGAGTCAACCTTTCTGGCAGCATGGGTCCATAGCAGTAGCATAAACACCCCCCCCCCCCGGTCACCTGTCACCACCGTCAGATGTCAGCACCAGCTGAATAAGGACGTATTTGATTGGTTCTCTCAGTGGCCGGAAATGGACGCGGGTTTCCTGTTGCTGTCAGTTATTGACAGTAGGTGGCGCCACGGTCAGCAGTGGGATTTGATTCCGGTTCCTGTATGGAGAGTGGGGGATATTGGGAAATCTGGCACGGGAGGCCTGTCACATGTGCTCCAGCTCTTCTTTATTCAGCGGCAAAACAGACAGGTCCCCTGTATTATGAATCCTAACAAAATACCCCTATACTACTCAATCTAAGATAACATCCCTTTCTCTTGAAATCATTGAATTTCAGGGATCTAATCAGTCCTATATTTTTAAAGTAACAACAGGATGCTCAAAACTTATATCTAGCTTTCAGTGCATGTCAACTTCTCTTATTACTGTATCTAGTGTATAATCCAACACAATGGTCCAACGACAATACATCTAACCTTTGTAGAACCCCCTTTAATTCTGAGAGTGTTGATTATTAATTAACATTCGCCATCTCAATGGGGTTAAACGTCCTTTACACTATTCTACAGTAGACATTCTACGAGGTTTGCTAAATTCCAAGCCAGGGTGATTCACACTTTGTCGGTTGGGATCATGTCTACCTAGAATCAGAATCAGAAATTATCACACTGTTTTGTACCAATTATAGGCCGGGGCCCGCTGATGTAATTACAGCATGATTAAATTAACTGAGTTCATAATCAAACTGATAATTAGATTATTTGGGAGTTGAATCAGGTGGGCTGTTTACACAGCTAATCTCCCAATTAGTTTTAAAATGACATTAGTACTTTAATGACCTTTTCTGTTTTCAGTGATGATTTATGAAACCAACCTTGTTGGCTAGATCATCAGTGCGTCATTTATAAATATGAGAAGATGATGGTCATACACAGTTGCAAAAAAAAAAAAAAATTCTCCAAAATCGGAAGAAAATGCTAGGGTCGGCCCTTTTTTGAAACTAGGGTCGGGTTTCCTGAAACACACCTTTTATTTTTTTTGGCCCTATAGGTCGACATTGTGCACTAATATACACTGCATGAGCCGTCGTGTTTCTAGTTATCATGCTTTTTACGTAGTCCTGACCGACTCGCCCATTTCAGCACCGGGTATATAAAGAATAATCAGTACCGAATGAGTGCCGGGGTTACATTGGTATGAAATAAGTATTACTAGTAAGTTCTTAAATGTATCTTGAATAACCTGAATAAGCGCCGGGGATGTGATGATATCATAATTCATAAGTGCCTGGGCCTTCGCACAATCTATTACACCGCTACAAAGGGGCGGACGGGGTGCTCGATTTATCGCGCAACATATTTGACATAAATGTCTTCCCAGCATCACATATGGCAGCCATAGCTTGTGATTTATATGGGGGATTATTGGCTTGACAAGGCCTGTGCTGATTGGCCTTCTCTGTCTTCATTCTGTTAGAGAGATGACTCCTGAATCCCTCTCTGCTGCGTTCAAATCTGTAGAACAGGCATCATTCTGTTAGCAGATCCTTGGTCTAGACTGAAACCCAGTTGCATAAATTAGCCTACATTAGCCGCCTATTGCTAAAGATGGCTGTACCCATACAGAGGTAATTGACTATGACAGGCGGCACCATCTGTCACTACAGAATGGTCTGTCTTACTGTGTTAATGTTACTGGTGCCTCCACCTGGTGGTGGGGATTACAGTGAGTGATATATCAGGATCAGGACGACTTAGCAGCGGCTCGTGTCTCATGGATGGATCACTCTGTATATAGGACTAGACACAGGAATGGGAGTGTTTATAGTCCCGCCACAGTTATAACTGTAATCAGGCCCATGTCATAATACCTACAGAGCCATTTGATGGAGATTAGTGGTTGAATTGATATCCGCACATCGTTCTTCATGCTCATGACTGTATAAGATTGTCATAGGCTTTCCGAAAATAATTTTGAATGAAGGCTATAGACTGATAGATGATGAAGTGTATTTTTTTTGCGAAGACGTTAAGTAAAAGTAGACATTCAGCTCCATACTTTGAGTCATTAGTTATTGACTCTATAGTCGGCCATGAATCAGGGTAGAGAGGGCCTAGTAGGGGCTGCCTTCTTAACAATTAATGTGCAATGGTAGATCAGACATAATGAACAGAACCCTGATATCCCCATACTACTTCCACACTCAATGACTATGAATCCACGTGTGGATTTCTTGCAGTTTAACTGCGAATCTGAAAGTGAACTTTTGCTATCACAATCAACCCTTTTACAGGGTGAAAAAGTCCCATTGACTGATCAATGTTGTTTCATTTATGACAGGATGGAATAATTATCAATTAGAATACTGGTTCAGGGTGTGGGAATAAGGATCATTATTCACATGCCATGGGTGTGGGAATAACAATGCCTATTTGCAACCTCTACAGGGTGTGAAGAACAACTCTATTCCACACACCAATCCACACCCTATAGGCCTATGTAGGGTGCCAATAAAACCTGTGATGCAACCCTATATGGTGTGGGCATAGGAACTGTTATTCAGACCCTACCCAGTGTGTGAATACGAGCTCTTATTCACACACGGGCGTGCGAATGGCGGCCGCTATTCGCACGCCTGTGGCGTGCGGATAGCGCTTGCCGTCTGCCCCCCCCCCCTAATGCTATTATAAGTGAGGTGCTAAACAAGTCACCAATAAACAAGGATCAACAAGGTCAGCAGGGGATGCATGGGTGGGTACGTTAGTAGGGGATTAGCAGGAGATGGGGAGGGCAGGGTAGGGGTCAGTGGATAAGGGAGGGTTACCTTTTTTTACACTGAGGCTACGTTCACATTGGCACTGGATGAGAGACTAAACTCACTTACAGTCGCTGTGCAGTCTTAAGGATGTAGATATAGAAGCAGTCTAAGGCACTTGGCTCCTGATCCTATAATGTCTTGCCATTGTCTTTGCTGCACATTTTAAGCCGCCAGCAGATTTTTTTATGCCAATGAAATGCGACGTCACAATGCTCCCCTTAGTAGCCTGACACATATTTACCTCCTCTAGTGGAGAAAGTTTCATATCTTTACCTCCTTTAGTGGAGAGTTCCATTGCAACATTTCCTCTGTGTGCATGTGATTGTGAACAGGCAACACAGTGAGTGTGAATCTAAGGCGCATACTACCGTAAAACCTCAGGTAAAGGCTGCGGCTGGTACATGAAGCAGATTGCAGGTGTGGCTTATAGTTATAGGATCAGCACAGAAACGAGGTGCAGCTTAAACGCGAGTTTTTGCTATTATAATACAGTATAAAAGTCGGCTTATAGGATCACACTAAAGTCAGGGTGCAGCTTATATATGCGAGTTAGGCTTAAATGTGAGGTTTTACAGTATATACAGATTGATCCATCCATGAGACACGAGCCGCTGCTAAGTCGTCCTGATCCTGATATATCACTCACTGTAATCCCCACCACCAGGTGGAGGCACCAGTAACATTAACACAGTAAGACAGACGGTGCCAATCAGTGCCTCCCGGTAATACCCTGACTATAAAGTAGGAGTTATAGCTGCAATATTTGGATAGGGCCCCTTAAATAGGACCTTAGGAATCTCTTTTACATACCATTGTTGTAAAGCAGATGCTCCTCTAAATAGAATTTGGGGTGCAAATTAATGTGTTTTAGGCCGATCTTTTGTTTACAGAGGGAATAAAGCATGTCTGGCATGTAAAGACCTTCCATAAGGAGATCCCCAAACAACTAATCTCTTAAGCTGGTGATCCACTGTGAATGTACATAGTCATAAGACAGACCCTTGCGAGTACACCATTGCAAAAACACATGAGCAGATAACTCTGTGTGTGCATAGTAGATGCCCCTGAATGGAACAATATGAGCAGAATTTGAATCATTAATATTATGGGGTGTGCCCCATTTTGGATAAAGTTATTTCACCCCGTCCTGCTTCAAATACGGCTCATTCACTGACATCTACTGATGACAATGGAACCATTCAAATCAGTTTTAATGACATCTATATTCAATGAAACAGGACTGCATCATTGTCACTATTTCCTAGACCAAGGCTCAAGATTCACATAAAACGTCACAACAGTGTTGCTTCCCATTATTCTATAGATGTGCCTGCCCTTTGCACTCCTCCACAATTCCGAACCGTCCACTGCCACTGCCCTCTGTTTCCATAGCAACAGCATCTTACAATGAGCCCTATTCATCATACAGGATGTAACATGTGCTATAACGCCAAATCTTGTCCTCTCGGGTCACAGTTATAAGCTGTCTTATTACTATTCCCTTTAGCTGTTTGAATATTGATGTGGCAAAGTAATGACTTTGCTCAATCAGGTCTATGTCAGATAATAAGTTCAATGTATAATTACCCTTGTGATTTTGTATCAGAATATATATTAATTTAATATAACATTTTCACTGGAGCTGATTTTATAGATCTAGTAGGTCCTGGGTTTGAGTCCCACCCTGGCACGGTAGGTAATATATTTTCTTTACCTATTTCTTTAACCCATTTGACGTGCAAGTCTATCTAAATCCATATAGAAATATTAGCTAGTGAATATGTCAAGACATTGTATAATCTGGGTATTCATGCATATTTTAAGAGTATTACATGTGCCAAGGTGAGACTCAAACCCACGATGTCCAGATTGTGGACTACAGTCGGTGAGTTTGTGGCCCAATAGTATGTGATAATGGAAACCAAAAATACTTCCGTTTATAATGTGCAGCTACACTACCTACTGCTAACAGTGTGATAAGAGGGTTAACACTTAATGTGACATCTATCTGATTGCTGCCTAGCCAACGGGCTTAAGGCAATTCTCTTGCTATTCTCACATCCCACTGAATCCTTCACGATCCATCTTTGACACCTCTCCCCAATGACACTGCATATTGGAGCCATAACTCCTGTTTTATAGTCAGGGTATTATTGGTCGGTACACAGCACAAGCTGATTGCCAATGCCTGTTGTCATTCAGAACCCAACCCCTCAAAGCATGCTGTGTCTGTATTAATGTATTAATGTTATTGGTGCCTCCACCTGGTGGTCGGATTAGGCCTGTGTCCACTAGCATATAATATTATCAGGTCGTTTGTCGTCCGTCAAAACGTGAATTTGAATACAAATATGAAATATATGTTTTGTCTCCCTGTGGACACAGCTGGACGACAAAATTCTCAAATACAAAAGTGGGAGAGCAATATGCAGGGGTCAAAAATGGATGTCAAAAGGGGGCATTTGAATATCTAATATGTTTGATTTTTAGTGCAGAAATTGGAATATATGCTCTTTATTCTATTGTAAAACCTCGTCCATGTTTGCCCTGGGCAGTCTGGGCAGCAATTTATAACGCCTAGTGGACACAGCATACCTGCAGTTAAAGTAGAATATATCTACAAAATATATTCACAGATATGTACATATTTCTGGACGTCAAAACGGCTATATATTCCACTTTCCATGTCGTATAATGGACACAGGCCTATTACAGTGAGTGATATATCAGGATCAGGACGACTTAGCAGTGACTGCTGTCTCATCAATGGATACCTTTATTTTGCTGAAATACAAGATTTCCTATGATTTAGCACTGAAACGCCCTATTCAATGCCCCCCCCCCATTGGCTAGAATGTGGCCGTATTAAATGGGCTAAGAAAAAGTTGTCTTTCTTTTAAATGGCTTCAAATAAAAAAATAAATACAAATGCCAACTACATTGATACCTCTCTGATGTATTTCACATGTGGTGGCTGGGGCAGTATCCCATGAAGCCTGTGACTTCATGGGAACCTGCCCTTGCCACCACTCGTAAAATATGACAGAGATGGTATCAATGGGCGTTGGCATTTGTCTATAGATGTATACAGGGTATAGGCATAGGTATGAGATGCTTTAATAATCTATGATCAACAATTCTCCAATGGCAATATCATTACATGATCTCTAAAGGTTTTTGTATTTATGCCCATGGTAAATGAGGGTATCGAAATAAAAACTACAACCATTTTAGTATATAAATTATGTTTAAGCACAAGTGAATGGCACTATCAATGTTTATATAATCAAACCAATATAGGAGTGACTGTGACAATATAGTAAGTCATAGTGTCGATCGTCCTTATATTTCATTCATAGCTCCAATTCCTATGTTCTATCGAAATTGGCAAAAGCGTGAGTGCCTTTGCAAAAGCTGTATGAATAATGTGAATTTATTGAAACATACAATCAGGATATACACAGTGATACAGAATCTCATTTCTGACTAGCACCATCTGCTCCCAAGATCCAAACTGCAAAAATACTGCAAAGTGACATTATTATAGCAAGGGAGAACAATACGAAAAGACAGTTGTTGACAACATTTGCAACTTCTTTCCATTGCGCATCCGGCGTCTCCTGGTCCTTATCACTTTTCTTGATATCAGGGGTGAACATTTCTGATTTGTGAGTAGCATCCATATCTTCTTTTGCAATCTCACTCTGGTTTGAATTTGGATTCATCTTGACAGTGACTTTGCTATCTGCCGGGGTCTTTTGTGACTTGTGAGTAGCATCCGCATCTTCCACCTCTACCTCAGCGGGCTTAGAACAGGATTTAACCTTTTGTGATTTGCAAACCAGCCTGACCAGCCATACAGGTATTTTCGGGTGAGGCTCCATGGATAATACGCGGATGATTACTATGTCTACACTAATTGACACTGCATTGAAGACCATTAGTGCCATAATCAGCATAACTGAATTTGAAAAAAGAACCTACAGTAAATGATAATAATCAACCCTGAAGAAATATAATGCAATTTAGATAATGTCAAAGCTATAGTGAAATTGTTAGTTAGATAAGAAATCTTAAGATACTTTAATCTGATTCACTACTCTAGAGTATCCTAAAATTTCAAAAGAATTTTTGATTTACTTTGTCTTTAATCTTACTCAATCATTTTACAGACGTTAAATTATTGCTACTGATAAATGGTATTAATTAGGCATCACATACCTATATAAGGCATTGTAAAGGAACTGGTAGGCAGGTATGGTGTTAGAGATGATAGGATCATCACAAATGACAAAAGACATGCCATTCCAAGTGATATTTTCCCCCCTGAATCTGCAGGGAGTAGGAACGTCAGCAAACCAAGAATTGAAAGTATGATCAATGGCATAAAAATAGTTACTATGTAAAAATCTGGCCTCCTTTTGAATCTGAATGTGAACCTCATCTGTTTGAAAGGGACCTCCACATTGGACGCATATGACTCCAGCAGTATCCATTCGGTGCTGTTCCAAAGCTCAGCAATGGGTACTATTAATGCCGTAAAGTTTTCAAATTGAGTAGTCTGCTCTCCACATACAACTATTTCACACTGCTGAGTATCAATGGGAAATAATGTGGCTCTATGTTGCAAGCTGTGGTAAACATCTCAGAAACTGACCAAACAGCTCGACCACGTGAGGATATGAAAACACCATGCTTATTTAAACTTAAATCATCAAATGCGTTGCTAACAGCACTGTAAATACAAAGTGAATACAGTAAGAAGTTATAAAGCAAACAGGATTTTTTAAAATATCATTAACATATTGGAGGAAGAATAAAGGGCCTAAAATACTACAAAATTCTTGGTTCGTGATACATTATTATTGGCAAAGATTTGTTGTTTTCTGTTCGTGAGGTAGCCTTGTTTCCAGGCCAAATTTTCTTTTCCTGAAATACTGTAATTTCTTTGATAATTTGATAATATAGAGTAATTTGCACAATCAAAAGCCTTTTTGTATTAATAACCCTGTATTTTTGTACATGTATATTGCCGATGGAGGAATGCTTAATTTGCCCCATCCACCAAAAAATAACATTTGGGACATAATTAAGTTGCATAAAAAATATGGGTAAAATATCAAACCTTGCACTTGCTGTAGTTGTCATCTTCTAAGGGAGTGTTCACTTATTAATTACGGTGCAGGGGGTGGTGGTGAGATTTTGCGCGGAGGTGCGAACATTTTTTACGCCCCCCCCCCCCATCACGAGGGGTCAGAATCTTTTAGGCCCCCCCTCAGGAGGGGTCGAAAAATGTTACGCCCCCCCACCAAGCCCACCACCCCCCCCCTGTAACTAATAAATGAACACTCCTTAACGGGATCATACATTTTTCATAATTAAAGGCAAGCATGAATCAGGAGTCATCAGTATCAGATTAGCAAATATAGTCCCTACTGATGTGATGTTCATAGGTTACCTGTTCAGAACTACAAATCTCGGTTTCCAAATCTTGGCAGCTGACAGAGATATCATTGTTGCCCCACCATAATCTTCTGCATTCCATGCAAGAGATTTATGTTTCCAAGCCTGAAACAAATTAGAAATAGTTTACAGCATATCAGAGTCTTTGTATGTAATAAGAAAATGTGTAACATCAGACGAATTGAATTAATAGTAGAAATGCTATATTTTCTTTCTCTGCAATGATAACATTAAATCAATGGATATTGTAAGCATATAGAATTAATAGCTTGTCACCGGCATGTTGCCAAACATTTATATAGAACAGTGCAAAAAAAAAAGGTTTGGTAGCATCATGTGTTCTACTTTGAACTTGAGAAATATCTAGTAACCTTGCAATGGTCATGGTACGCAATGTAAAGCAAAATTCCAACTCAGATATTTTCCTGTATCAGTAATATAATACTTACAAAGTGTAGATCTCCAACAATGCTGAAAGTCTGTTGGGCTGTATCCTGGAAAACAAAACATTTTTAAGTAATTGACAATTGTCTAGCATTTTCAAATTAGTTTCAAGCTTTTTCTACAAAGTTTGGAAATAGTGCACCAAGTGTATATAATCACACGACATACCAACTGCTGTAGGTAGTATGGGAAGAGTGCAACTTTAATGTGAAGTGTGTCATTAGAACCACCTGGTTTCACAATTTCTTTGTATTTTAGAAGTTTCCTTTGTAGTTTTACCAAGTCTGGAACTCCTGTATCTGGAAAGGTAAAAATAAAGCAGATTATCTCTTAGGGGTACTGCTTGTATTCTGGACACATTTACAGATAACATAATATCATTTGGGTTATATGCATTAAACATGGTTGGACTGCCATGTGGAGACAGTGCTATTTACATGGCAGTTAGGCAGATCTGAAAGCTCCTATTGTTATGTTGTTTTAGAGATCAAGGAATACTTAGTCATTGGATCGGTCGGGAATCGAACCACAGACCTGCCGCACATGTGACAAGCGTACTAACCATTACACTACCAACCCTTGCCAGACTATTCCCTGCTATCACGACACAGGAAACCTGATCCCCTACACTATCATTATTTCTAATCTGCTTTCTTCCTCTATAGTTTCTCCAATTCTCCAAGATTTATTTTAGACGACATTATTTCTTATAGATTTTTCACAGATTCATCTAAGACCACTTACCATTTATTTCAATGCAAAGTCCTCTTGCACAAAGCATGCAGAGCAGAGGAACCCATGTACCTAGGTAAAAATGCTTCATCATCATCGTCTCAAGGCACTCATTTATCAACTTCAAATTCAGTGAATGTCATGTAAATGTCTCGGAATGGTCAAAATGATATTTAAGTGGCATATACTAGCATTAACCATGCATGAGGCCTTTATATATAAACTGTCGGCTTGTACCCAGCTATACAGCGTACAATCCTCAGTGTTCCTATTCAGTCCAATTCCCAGATATATAGTGACCGCTGCCAAAAAGTAAAATGCCGTAAACTGAATGAACCCTTCTATGAGATGGAGGTAAACTATTCAAATTATTCCCAGCAAAGTTAATAGTAAATATGGATTGTTAGCATTGACTTTGTTAGCCCACATAAAGACACACAAGAACATGAAATATGGATAATTCCTTGACATTGTAAACATAGTTTTAGTTTGCCTGTAGGTGCCCATCTGGTATTGATGTTGTTTCTGTATTCAAGCTACTGAACTCCACCCATGAACCCGCAACCTTTTGTTAGGCCGTGTATCTATCTATCTCTCTATCTCTCTCTCTCTCTCTCTCTCTCTCTCTCTCTCTCTCTCTCTCTCTCTCTCTCTCTCTGTCTCTCTCTCTCTCTCTCTCTCTCTCTCTCTCTCTATATATATATATATATATATATATATATATAATGATATATATCGGCCTGATTTCGCAAATAGAACAACCAACCACAAGGGTCTAGGTTCTTCTGCTGAAACAGGGCGAGCATCTACCTAGTCATACTGTGATAGGCCAGCAATGACGTCACTCAATTAAGGGAGTGATCATTTTTTATCAACAGGGGGGGGGGGTGGTTTGGAGGGGGGGGGCAAACAAATTTGGACCCCTTGACCGGGGGGGGTTTAAAAAATTTGGACCCCTCTTGGGGGGGGGGTCAAAAAAATTTAACCTGTTTTGGGCCAAAAAGCCCACGCGTTACTATGATTCAAAGGGCCCGCGCGCGCGCCGATTTCCGACCCGTAGGGGGGGGGGTAAAAAATTTCGACCCGTTGACCGGTGGGGTGAAAATTTTTTCGCAGGCTCCGCGCGGAAAACCACCCCCCCCCCTGTTGTTAAAAAATGATCACTCCCTAAGGGAGGAGGGATGCTTTGTCAGATGGATTGAGGTAGGCGGATTTAGATTGACTAGTGAAAATGTATAAACATTTGATTAGGATTGGAGGGGGCTGTGGTGGCTTAAGGGGTGCCTCCAACAAAGACCGTTTATCCGCCCGTTCATAAAAACCGTCCAAAAAAGCAGGGAAATAGTCGTTTTTGATGGATGGACGGACAAAACCCACTTCCACCAAGGTCCGTCCGTCCATTCCGTCCATCAATCCGTCCAGTTTTTGGTCAAAATATATAATGTCAAAAACTGAACGGATTGATGGACGGAATGGATGGACGGATTCTGTCCATCAATCCATCCATTCCGTCCATCACAGATGGGCCAAAATGACCAGCAAATGGACGGATTCTGTAGAAAAATGGACGGACGGAAATATCAAAAATTTTTGATATTCCCGTTTGTCCATTCTGTCCATCAATCCGTCAAGTTTGTGGTAAAAAACTGGATGGATTGATGGACGGAATGGCCAGACGGATCCTGTCCATCAATCCGTCCACCAATCCGTCCATTTTTAGACCACAAACTGGACGGATTGATGGCGGAATTGACGGACGGTCCTTGGTGGAAGTGGGTTTGGTCCATCCGTCCATCAAATCCATCCAGTTTGTGGTCTAAAAATGCTTTTTTGGACGGAAAAAGTGGACGGACGGATGGACGGTCTTTGGTGGAGGCACCCCCTTGCGCGACATTAAACCTTAGAAAGGAGTTGGGTGTTTAAGAACAATTCCAATTTCAATTCTTGATATTACTCTATGACATCATATTCGACCCTTCACTTCAAGGAGGCTTTCATATTTAAATGAAAAAATTCCATCAAATGTAAAAGATTGTTTTTCTAAAAACAAAATTATAACACGTAAATAATAATTATAATTGTAATCAATGATAATCCCAGAATGAACATAGATATAAATGATCAATGAACATTTATATAAATGATCAATATAAATGTTTGTTAGTGTGTTTGACAAAAAGCCTAGACACAGACTTTAACTGGGGTAAGAAGGTGGCCGGCACAACGAGTTGGGAAGTGTTTTCTATCACATCGCATTTGCAGCACTGTAAGCTTCAATTTGATAAAAAAACTATGGCCAACGTTGTCCATTATTATCATGTTTTTTTCCATTAAAATTTGCAAAAGAATGTACATGGTGATGAGAAACAAGGATATCAAAACTATAGACCAATACATCAAAAAAGGGTGACTTTTTCATGATAAAGTTGTTTTTTTGTTGGTTGAGAAAACGGCCTCATCTTGGTTCTTAGACATCAAGGTGACTACCACTGAATGAAACTACTCATTTAACGGTCAAAGGTAATCTATATTAC
Organism: Harmothoe impar; assembly: GCA_947462335.1. NCBI lineage: Eukaryota > Metazoa > Annelida > Polychaeta > Phyllodocida > Polynoidae > Harmothoe > Harmothoe impar. Next base: position 25,766,048 of record OX381707.1, read on the forward strand.
TTGTGACGTCATGTGTCTTTTTTGTGACGTCCTCTAGCTTGTTTGTTTTGGTACACGTCCTGTTTGTGACGTCAAGTACAGGGATTCCCACATTTAAGTACATTTAATTAAGGTGAAACTTAAATGACGACAGAGTAATCATGCCTATTTTGTGTATTAATGTTCCTTGAAGTGAATTTATCCGATGGTTTGGACTCAAAGTTTGATCTTCTTTTTACTTAGAATTGATCAAGGATGTTGACCAAGACCATACTTTCCATTCTACCTATTCCATGCTCACTACCCATAATCTTCCTCGAATTTGAACTTATTGGGAAATTTTCGAGCCGATACTGGCCAAGGACAACATTTTAATGCCCCTTTTTAATTTCCATAATACTATATATCTTAACAGTCAGAACATATTTATGTAAGATTTAGGATTGGGTAAAACTCGGATACAGCCGCTTTGATAAAATATCATATGATAAGGTTTGTGCTCTACTAATGACTGGCACTTAGGCTCTACTAATGACTGACACTTAGGAAAGGATTTCGTGTTCAGGCCTGGATAATCCGGGATTTTCTCGACTACATGTATATCAGCCAACACAGGCGCTTTCACCAGCAAGGGGAGAAACCCCCTTGGAGATCTCTCCCAGCGCTCCTTATCTCTAGAGATAAGGGCCACCCCGGTCCGCGCCTCCAAAATGATTTCTTCTAGTGCTCTATCTAACCCAGGTAGGGAGGTGAGAGAGGGGTGAAGGGGGGATGGAATCCACATATAGATATATCTTATTTCGGCTATATTTTGTCATTCAAATCATTACATTTCACGAAATACAAGACTTTTACACAAGCCCACTTATACGTATACCTAGCTAGCTATATCACCTATCTGTATACAGGTCAATTATTTTCCGCAATATTTAGATACCAGCAAATTGGATTTTCTAAATTACATGTATATTAACCTTAAATCAAGGGGAGAAACCCCATTATTCTCTCATTTTTCTCTGCACAGTGTGAATGTAAGGATTTCTCCAACTTGGTGTATGATTAATCAATAAATCAAATATGCCCTTGTGACTGCTTTTATCAAAACTTCTCCTGTCTCAACTCACCAAGGTGTTTAGGAGAGAGTTCCCTGTGACGCTTTAAGGAAGGAATGATGCATTAATGCATGAATGCAGGCTCTATGGGGTTAATACACTCCCGGATGGTTGGCATGATGCACCAATGCAGCACTGACACTCTACCTAATGGGGCTGCATTGATGCATCATGACGACAAATGTAATATGTTAGTGCCATGCTGTGAATCCATGTTCAGATCGACTTAAACTCAGGAAAGCTTACTTTTCTAGAAAGAATGTAGTTCTCTGCAAATCACCCAAATATGTCAACAACCTGCATTAGTCTAGGACCTGAACTCCTTTTATTATGTTTCAGTTTGTTTTCTAAGGTTTCTGTATAGAAAAGCTATTAACAGCCAATATGGCATTGTTTCGGAATACTGTAAATGTAGATTATAAGAAGTGAAAAATGCTCTAAAATATGTACAACGTGAATATTAATTTTATACAGTATTGAATTGAAGAGCCAAATCTCGGAAATTTGTGAATTTTAATACTAGCGAAAATGCCCTGTTTAGCAAATTTGCAAAAATGTATACGCATGAAAATATCTACATTTACAGTGCACTGAGAATGTAAGCACACCTATAATGAGGAACAAAAATGATAGACAACGGTATTCATGAAAAATCTATTTCTTTCTTTTCATAAACAATGTTTGAGATCTTATTCAGTAGGTTCTCTTCATGTAGATTTAGAATATCATTACATATTGTCAACAAGTTTGAAGATATTTTGCATCTTTATTTGCATCACTCAGGTGCTGGTTGCTGAACCATTTGTACATGATTGAGTAGTCATTGATAATTGACCCATATATATCCATATCAACATGATGTGGTATGATCACAGGTGTAACACATATGGACACATAATGTATCGTCGAATCATCGTTTGATATTTCAGTGCAAAGTTTTATAATAATCCTTGGAGGATATACATGGTTAATAACTTGTGTTAATGATGTGTGTGTTAGTCCTTTCAACAATATTGTAGCAGAGACACTAGTTCTATCATCTCTTTGTCATACACAAAATGTGCAGAATATTCCTAGCTCTTAAATTCGTTGTGCAAACTCATATTTCTGTGTTGGTGGCTGAAGGTGCTCTCACACAGTGCTTTATGACCTCCTATACGTTTTTGACACTCAGTGTAAATTATATGTACAAGGAAATGATGTATAGAATTGACAGATTGGATATGCCAAGAAGTACAAGTTTTGGACAATAAATCTATTAAAAACACTACTAATGTACTGTCTGAATTTTTTTGAATAGTCCCAAAACAGCTGTGTTACATGCTTAAAAATTGATTAAGATAATTGAAATTTTTGAAAAATGTCCATAAATGTAGTACTACTACATTCCACCAGGCTGCATTGCAGTAGTCATCTTGCTGGCGGAGTTGAGGTTTCCCCACACTGCATTGAACATCTCACCCATGATGCGTTCATCATCGGGTACAGGCAGGGACTTAAACTCGTAGTGACTGTCCATGATGATCGTGATGAGGATGTTGAGCATGATCCAGTTCATGATGACCATGTAGAGTGGGAACAGGAAGAAGGTCATCGCGAAATCTGTCTCCAACATCGGCTCCACATCGAAGCTGCCCAGGGAGATGGAGAACATGCCCCACAGCGTGTCAGTCAGCGTCGCAAAGTCCTCAATACTCGCCACGAACACCCGATGCATGGCAGAGCCAAATGCGATGATGAAGACTATAAATACCATGAAGAAAGATGCAAGCGCACCTCCAGAGTGTTGCAGGGTACGGGAGAGGGCACCGATACGTTTCACCAGCTTAAGCAATATGATCATCTTCATAATGACGAGGGCGTTCAGGAAAGCAACAAGATACCTGTATGTGTCGTCAATTGTTGACACACGTGCAAATGGAGCGTATTTCTTGTAGTTCTCCTCTTTGAGCGTTGACAGGACGCTATTCAAAGTAATTTGCCTCATCATATACAGTATTGCTGCACCTATAATGATACCCAATATGACAAAGTCCATAACATTCTTGGCATCTTTGAAATGGGCCTTACCCGATAACTTCACAGCCTTGATTGTCTTAACCAGATTAACAATTGAGTAAATAACCAGCATGGCTTTGCAGAAGTACACAAAAGCAGCCAATGCACCCAAAGTAAAGGCCCTAACAACTTGGATGTTATGGTAATGTATAATTCCTCCACCCTCAGAAAACTCAGCAGCGATAGTCATGAAGGCAAACAGGTCAATGTTGGGATTGTAGACGGTGAACTCGAGCATAAGGACGCGGGTCTGTCTGTCTGCCCACAGCTGTTTCTTCATGGCGGCAATCTTCTGCAGCGACATGTCTCGGTTTATGTCCATCTCTAGCACGTAGCCTCCTGCCCCGTACGTGGCCCGCTTCCCCATGAAGATGACACCCTTTGTCGTACCCGATGTCTGGTACAGCCAGGAACTGCAAACAATTCAATTTCAATTCTATTCAATTTCTATCTAATATCATTCAATTAAATTGCAATATATTCCAATTTCAATAAATGCTACAGTTTATTTCAATTTGGTTCTATTTCAATTTCAAAATTATTATCGTTTACAAGTCGAATAACATGTTTTTCTAGGAAAATATCCGGTAGGTGTACCCTCATATTAATAACACAATACAAAGAATAAGGTGGAAAAAAATCGGTATTTCTTTTCATGAAAGTGTACTGTCTAAGTAGTGTTTCTTTGCTACAACAGGATCTTATAGCATGAATTGAATACTGTCACACCTTGGTAGTCCGACCAGTCCTATTTCAGCAAAAATGTTACTATAAGACATATTCTATTGGAGATTTGCTTGTTAGACTATCTAGTTGCGGACTATCAGCAAAGAGCAAATAATACTCTTTGCCCTTTGCCTACACTAAATATGATGTGGATCACTTGGGTAATGATTTAGTTAAACATGCCTGAAACAATTTAATGTATTCTGCTGTTGTCCACTCGTCAACTTGGGGTGAACCTATCCTATACTTTCGACCCAATCATTATCTTACCTTGAGTTGTCATAGGAGAATGGGTCTGAGAAGTTGACGTTGGCTAGAGGTCCAAAAGGAGCTTTGTCATGGTCAGACCGGTCGTACATCATCACACACTTCCTCGCAAACGTGTCCAGCGGGCATTTCTCTGTAAATTGAGAAGAATGATGATAATTTCAAAAACTTCTTTTTACATATTATTACTTTTAAAGTGCTGTGATGAGAACCGACTGCTGTTTGTATCTACTGACCACAATATAGCATTGTTTTCCCCAAGTTGTTTGCATTTCAGAGACACATCAAGCCTAATGTCTAACCTCCTCCCATGGTACTAGGTACTGAAGAGGCTATGCATCTAGCCTTCTCTGTTGAAGAGGAGTAGCTTTCCAGAAGAAAATGTAGACACATGTTGTTGTTTCTCCCCTGAAAGTGAGCTCATGATTTATTGACAAACTTACCCTGAGGCATCCTCAATTGCCGAATACGTGCGGGACCGACGCGGTAGGAGGTGAGATCCCGTAAGTACTTTCTCTCTCTCCAATTCAATTGGTTTCCATTGACATCAGTCTCGACAAAGTAGTTGGGCACGAAGTAGTTCTCCAGCCAGTGGAAGTAGCCTTCAAGATCTTTAGCCTAAAGAAATACCACACAGAAGACAAGTGTTGAGTTACATCAAGATATGAATAGTGCAGGGCTTTATGTATTTTTTTGGGAGGTGAATAGTTGTTATGGTGGCCATTATCCTTAAACACTATAAAACAAAGGAATATATGAGCTCGTCAGTGCTTTTCTCTATTTCATAGTGTGTTCTAGGAAAATGGTTGCCATGGCAATTACTGATTGGCAAAAAAATTCCCTAATATTTTTCCTACACTTTGACAATCTGGGAACATATATGTGGCCAGGTGAAGGAAAACGTGCCTCCAGGGGGGAAATGGCTTTTCAAAGTTTATGTTACAGGCTTTAAAATGAGATATCTTGAGCTAAAATATCCCAAGTAGTTTTGCTGTAACTGCTTGTCAAACCGGGGTTGGTGTGTACACCTGAAAATGGCAAATAAGCTCTAAATCCACTATATCCTATTATGAATACTAATAATGTAAAAATTACAGTTTTGTTGAAAAATAACCAAAGACATCTGATATTTTCACCATAAAATTGGTTCTAGAGGGAATTTCTGAGGTCTGTTTTCGATTCTGAGTTCCTTGTGAAATTTTCAAAAACATTTTTGGAAACAAATTCCCATTTGGAATAATGGAGTGTTTCCATGGCAACCAGAAATTGCTATATATGCTAATGTTCCATGTTTCCATGGCAACAAATGTTCCTTTCGCATTCCAAAAATGGAACGTTTTCAGTGGAGATGGAATAATTCTAAGCATATCACTGGATTCCCCATGAAAAATTGGTCTCAAGCATTTTTTAGTATATTTTTCAGTGTTTTACTTATATACTGCCCCCTGGTGGCCAAAACCGGTACTAAAAATCCCCCCCGGAGGCACGTTTTCCCTCACCTGGCCACATATATGTATTATTTGGCAACTCTAACATTCAGTGCTTACGAACCCAAAATTCCTGACATAAGGCTCTGCACTAGTTAGAAGCTTTATATTATGTGAAATGCCAAGTTGATGGATATATATATACATATTAATGCATCTATCAAACTTTCAATGCAAAGATATTAGAATTTAACAGTTTTTCATATTTTGATGGTTTAGGTCCCATGATACTTAGCTCCAAAATGCTCAAGTCATCCTGTCAATTTTAACGGCCTAGACAAAAGTTATGGTCGTAAAAAGATATGAATGGTGGTTTTCTTTTTTCACCTTCTTATCACACACAATTCAGCAATTACACACAATGTCATCTAGATCCTACATTTATTCAGTTAAAGGCCCAAGTATCGGTACCCCTCCATCGACAGTCGGAGTAGAGCCGGGGCAGGCAGTCAGCTCTATTTATAGGGGTGCTGGGGCTTTAAATCACATAGAGAATCTATTCATCACTCACTTTTAAGTGGAATTTATGAATGAACTGATCCTCGAGGCCATCGTGCAGGTGGTGCCCGTCGTCCCCAGCTCCACCAAAGGAGATGGAGATGCAGATTAGGACAAGGATGATGTGCCACACCATCTCCTTCAGCAGAACCTTGGCCTTGGCACGAGCCTCCAGCTTCTTTCTCTCCTCCTCGAGCTGGGCTGGGTTTATAAGCTGGTCTGACGGCACTGAGAACGGGAATATAATATAATTAGATTTTTAACACTTAAACCCGCAGATCTTACTGCACGTCCAGTAACAGTCAGAATGCAGTCGGGACAGGTACTCAGCTCTATATAATATAGGGGCGCTGGGCCTTTAAAGGACGACATGCACCGTTGGTCGCCTTTTTGGTGGTTTCACAGTAGATTCTACTGTAGGTGTATTGTAGGTAAACTAGAATCTACTGTAAATCCATTCTACAGTAGATTAATACTGTGGATCTACAGCAGATGTAATGCTGGCCTCCAGCTTCTTTTGTTCGTCCTCCAGCTGAGCCGGGTTCATAAGCTGGTCTGACGGCACTCATACCTTAAAGCATCATGCCCTTGGTCATTATGAGTAACTCGCCAGCACTGCATTCAAGCATCATGCTGAACATACAGGGTTCAGATACTCCCAAAGGGTCAGCATGATGCACCAATGCAGCACAGGTGAGTTACTCACCGGGGCTGCATTGGCGCATCATGACAACAAATGTTATCTTTAAGTGACATCCGTCCTTAAAAGGTTTAGGATGACACATTGCCTATAAGCAAAATTATTCCTCATGGTGCAGTGATGTAATGCTGGCCAGTTCTGAGGAATTAGACCCTGAGTACACTGGTATGTCTCAATCAGGGTGCCATTAATCATGGGCCCAAGCTTGCACAGGGCTATTATAGATATAGGGCTGATTGTCCTCAGGGCCAATCGCCATAGGACCTATTGTCCACAGGGCTCCTGATACGTGTACTGGACTACTCAAGGTACCAACAGACCACACTGTCAGAAGTTAGTGTAGCTGCACAGCGGGATATACTGTAGCTGCACAGTATAAAAGGAGGTACTTTTGATTTCCAGTATCACATACTGTTCAGCTACACTCACCTACTGTAGAATACCACACACAGGAGATCATGGGTTCGAGTCTAACCTTGGCACAATGAGAAATACGTTTTTCTTCTCATTTTTCTTTAACCCAGTTGACATGCATTTCCACCTATATTGACATAGAAATGTCAGCTAGTGAATATTTGAATATGTACAAGAATATGTCCTGTGTGTGGTGTTCTACAGTAGGTGAGTGTAGCTGTACAGTATGTGATACTGGAAAGCAAGAATACCTCCTTTTATACTGTACAGCTTCAGTACTTACTTCTAGCAGTGCAGCTAGTCATCTGATGGTCGCTCTACCCTAGAAGAAAAACTCACATGAAAACTCAAACGATTTCTCGTCATGTTTGTAGCCCTTTTCCTCAGCTTTTAGTATATGTCTCCAGACGATGACCGTGGCAAGGGCACCTAGGAGACACACCTGCAAATGGAAGTATAAAATGTTGAATATTATTGTTAATTTTGTTCACACGAGAGTGCTTTCTACTATAAAATATATACTATGATTTAATTCAAAGAAAGAGTCGCCCCCCCCCCGTGGTATTAAAATATTATACCAAGGCTCCGGCTCGGAGAGTGGTATTATTTTGGGAATTCAAACTAATGAGAACGCATCATTTCAAGTATAGGCCTTACCCCCTTTTATATGGATCAAACAGCACACAGCTTGCTGTCACGTGATCACCATGGAAATGGCGGCGATACTCTGACTACCAGATGAATCTTATGAAGGCATTCTAGTCACGATCCATCTGGTATGCCTCTTATGCAAACCTCAAAGCACAATACTGGCACTATACTATAGGATATGAAGCACAGGGGCCCCGCGTATGCGGCCCTTCCTATACTGAAGCATAGTCAATCTCGTATTTCAGAAAACACATGGACTGATTAACTAACACATTGAATTGATGAATCACCAATGTATACATCAGCCTTTGAACCATCTGTTGTTTTGTTCATGGAAAAGCTCCTCATTGAGTTGAATGCCCAATAAAACTTTAAATACTTCAATACCTAGAACCTTAATGGACCCCTTTCCCCATTCGTGAAATATGTCATAGACTGTAGCAATGTAGTTGAGGTTAGTGTATATTTTTTTATTTGAGGCTATTTAATACAGCAAAGAAGACCTTTACCTAGCCCTCTGAATACTGCCACATTACTGTCAATGGGGGGGGGGGGGGGGGGGCATTGAATATAGCACTACACAACCAAAAATGATTTTATCATTTCAAGAAAATAAGTTGAATAAACTCACTCAATGACTAGTTTTAAGATAATGATTATTCTTGAAACTAGTCATCTGTCCGCCAGGCGGGTTTATTTATCTTAGTTTCTTAAAATAGGAAAATTATTTTTGGCTGTGCATAATACTTAAGCATAGTAAATCTTGTATTTAATAAAAAAAAAATAAAACCAGGTACCTTGATGGGGTCAGTGACGAAGATGGCCTGGACCCAGGATGTTATGTAGGCAATGAGCCATGCCTCGGCTCGCTCCCGCCCCCACTCCATGCTGTAAAGTATACAGAAGAACCCAGGCACCAGGATACCCAGGATGTTGATGGTCCAGGCACTGATCAGTAGACACCACGACAGCTTCTTACGCCGGTTTTCACGAGCTGCCACAGTCGCTTCATCTTCTTCTGGGAGAAGTTCTTCCTCTTCCTCATCATCCATCTCCCACTGTGTCAGAAATAGACAAAGGTCCACGAGTTTTAGTTTTCAAAATACCAAAATTATGATAGGGGGTTTCTCTCAATGTAAACAAAGCGCCAATTTGATGACGTCACAGGCAGGGCAATACGGCCTAGCGTTATTCAACGGCATGGCAAAATATAGCTCTCCTTAGTTAAATCAATAAGACAACCATATTCAATAAAAGATGATATGACAATGTTTAGTTCTCAATATCTGAGAGCTTATGTTCATGAATCTAGATAATGAGTGTCTAGAATAAAATTAATAAGCATCCTTTTCTAAAACCAATTTTCCAGTTGTACCAGAATATTACTACAGCTATTAAGGTGTTGTCAAGTATCTTTCAGATCTAAACAGTAAATTGATCCATTAAGGGCTTAGGAAACATATTTAAAACATATTGTATGATATATGTGTATATATGTGTCAATATGTGTCAATCATGTGTATAATTATATGTGTCAATCATGAATTATAGAATGCTAACTAATGTGATAGCAAATATGGTTTAATACATGTGAATGTCCACACATGTGATATATACAGATAATTTATTCCATGTACCAAATGAACATTACTCCTTTTTGGATCAGTAATTACAAATGAAAACATCACACGACTTGCTCTGTAATACTTTGTAATAAAAGAGTCTCGTTTAGAGCTCACTGAAACGAAAAAATAAAGATTTAGCCAACCACGCCAAGTGGGCGACTTATAAATACTGACCAACCACCGCGTGTTAGTAAATGACCCGGGTGTGCTCAGTGAGCCGCATATTGGCTCTGGGATGCAGAGCGGTTGTTCCCTACCTTGGTGTATATCATCAACAAAATGGATTATAAGGTAATACAAATTAAATTTCACTTTTTACAAGGAAATAGAATAAAATAAAGGCATTATGGGGTTGATATTTTAGCACTTGTTTGGGATAATAGTGAGCTATCAGCACGAGCCACAGGCATATCCCGAATGCATGCCTAAATATCAACCTATTGTTGCATACACATACACACACATATACCTACCAATACATCTATATGTAGCCTCACAAATATATATGGCATAGGTTTCTGTTGTACATTTGAATAATAACACTTACATCAGTTTCCTCCTCAGAATCCTCATCTGAACCTTCTCCAGAGCTCTCCCCGCTGTTTACGATTGTCTCCCCATCAGAGTTGTATTCTTTCTCCTTCTTCTCCTTCTTCTTTTTCTTCTTTTCTCCAAGACCATCCAACCCTGTATATAAGAAGCAAGAAGAGGAGCATCAATAAACCGCCATTTAAGTCAGTAATGCAGTGAGATAGAAATACATTTGTCCCCACTTTTAAAGATCAATGAGTTCCTAACTACTAAATTGTGAATTGTACTCATGAAAAACATATATATTTTCCCATACAGTTTAGCCTGCGAGTAATACTTCTAAGTTCTTGATGATGAGAATCCATATATGTTTTGATTGGCCTTACAGAGGCCTTGAAGAGCGCAGCTGATACAGAAGTGTATTTATTACTCTTTTTACATTCACATGTGTATTTCTAACAATTTTGATATATTCAAATTTAGTTTATTCATGTTAAGACAATGCATGTTATACCTCAGTGTGAACCCAAAGGATCATATTTCTCAGATTTGTTCTAATCCAACACTTGTACAGCTTTGGAAAAGATTTGCTCCAAAAATGTACTTTTGAGATTCTTTTGGTTACATAATAATGCTTACCCAAATCGAAGTCTTTCTCACTCTCTTCACTCTCTTCACTCTCTTCACTCTCTTCACTCTCTTCTGGTTCCATTTTCTTCTGCTCCTTAGGTTTCTTGGCTGCAGCTTGACCTGCGTCAGGCTGAAATAAGGGAAATGAAGGACAAATTTCAAGAGATTTAGTAAAGTATTTACAAAAATGTATGCTTTTAAAAGAATAAAGGTAAAGAGTTCACACAGAGGAGCACTTGTTATAAACTGGTGACTGGTAAGCTCACTTGTTGAACCCAGGGTGAATTCCATTTGGCCTATGGCTTCATGCAATACACATGATACAGGTGACAGCCTTAAACCTATGGTATATATTCATATACATATAATGTATATGTATATATTTAGATTTATTTAGAAATAACCAAATAAAATTGGATTCATTAGTCTAAATTTGGTTCTAGAAGGAGTTTTTGCGTTCTGTTTTCAGTTTTGGGTAACTGATGGATTTCTTTTCCAAATTAGGATATTACCTCTAATTTTGGGTTCTGGGGTGGTTTCCATGGCAACCAGAAACTGTCATATGTGCTAATTTATCATAAAAACATTCTTTTTGCATTCCAAACAAGAATGTTAGCATCAAATATGGAATAATTTCTTTAAGATTATTGCATTCTACATAAAGAATGACCTTAGAACATTTTGTCATGTATTAAACACACTTTTGTACCTATGGTGCCCTCTGATGGCCAAAACCAGAACTACTTGCAAAACATGACTAATGTCTTAATCAAAGAGATCAACATAACAGTATTAACTAACCTAGTTTGGTCAGATAGAGAGCCAGAAAATGATTCCCTATACTTACATCGTCTACAACGTCGCTCCAGTCAGAAAACATGGAATTAGCATCATAGTCTATCTCTTCTTGAGAATCATTGTCATTTCCTTTACCTCTTTTTACTGGCTCTGGTTCATCATCGCTGTCCTACAATCATAAGAGAATACATCAACCCTTTAAGGGTGGTAGGTAGGAATAAAAGGCGGCATTTGGGGTCATGGTGCATCAATGCAGCCCCAACGAGTGACCTGCTAATAGCACACGGGTGCATCATTTTGGGATTTCAATCCTGTTGCTCAAATGCAGCCTTGGTGAGTTACTTGGTAGACTTAGACTCATGCATGGAGGGTGGGGGGTTGATGTAGCCTGTACTGGCCTGTGGGGTACGGGCCAGTCGACCACACATGTGTGCACGGCTGCTATTGGCTATGCTACCCAGTGGGCACAAAATTAAGCTCAACATCAAATCAACGTTGAATTAACATTGAATCAACCACTTATCAAGGTGGAGTCAACGTTCTGTGCCCATAGGGATATGACGTCATCACTCGGGATTTCCTCTTTGAGTTATTTGGGGGTTGCAGGCTCCCCTCGGGCAGAATGTCTTCACTGTCTTCATTATTACGATGAAAGAAGGTAAAGTCGAGATTTGATGCACAGTCACAATGTGAGTTAATTAGCCACTATCAGAATGAGATCCCAGTGAGTAAGGGCCAGAGCTTCCCCAGCCCTTGCTGTAATCTTAATGGTTAGGAAAAGGTTATGAACCCTTAAAGGACAGATGTTGCTAAAAGGTGACATTTGCCGTCATGATGCACCAATGCAGTCCCGGCAAGTAACTCACTGCATTGGTCCATCATGCCGATCCTGCCGAGCATGATGCTTGAAGACAGCCCTGGCGAGTCTCTCACCAGGGCTGCATTTATGCATCATGACGACCAAGGGCATGATACATTAAGGCATCATGCCGTCCTTAAAGGCTTAATTAGTGTGAAAACTACTTACATCCAGACAGCTCATGTCACTAACACTGACATCGTCATAGAGACCGAAACCAAAGTTCCAGGCAGATTTCTGTTTCTTGACGATGGCATCATAGCTGTGCCCCATCATCATACGCAGCTCGATCTCATCCCGCTGTGCATCCTCTGCATTTACTCCACGGTACACCTTTATTCATAAATAGACAATTAGTTTAGGGTGTGGTCATCGGGGATTGGTGGATTTGGGGGGGGGGACCAACATCTGTTAACCCCTTGAAGGAGGGACCAAAATAATTTTGACCCCCTCTTGAGGGGGAGACCAACAGAATTGCACCCATTTTTAGCGAAAAAGCCGGCTTGTTACTATAGGTCAAAGGGTTCAGGGATTGCTCAATTTCACCTGCGTTGAGGGGGACCAAAAGGATTTTGACCAGCTGGCACGAGAGTTCACCCCCCCCCCCCCCACTGTTGTTAAAATATGACCACTCCTGTACCTCAATATTTACCTCTTTATTTTGATTGATATTACATATACCAATCCGTGAGTATCAATTTTATAGTGAACTGCATTATAAGAACAGTGTAAGCATAGATATTTTGTAGTGTATTTATAATGATTTTCTAATCAAAAGAAAGTAAGCAGAATAAACTTGCATTGCAGACAAACGACTAGTTTTTAAGAGGAAGAATTAAAAAAAAAGAAATCTTCTTAAATCTAGTCATCTGTCCACCATGAGAGAGTATTTATCAAATATTATTGAAATTAGAAAAAATATTTTGGCTCTGAACATGGTGGCTGGCTGCTACATACCTGCACTATGAACATGGTGGGTGGGACGGCTATGATAGCACTGATAAATCCAACCCACAGCTGCTGGAGAGTGAACTTAATGGGTCCCAGCGTGATCTGGTAAGGCGTCTCCACGTTGTCTTCAGTCTTGTAGAACATCATACTGGTGATCATGCTGAGCATGAGGGCACAGATACACACAGAGAGACGCTGGGTCCTGGTGAATGGGCTCCTGAAGGGGATGAGGGCTACAGAGGCCCACATATGGCCATCTGTGAACTTGGTACGGACAGTCCTTTGAAGGAGGTATGTAAACTTGGCTCGTTCCTCCTTTGCCGCTGCTTTGAAGGCTGCGAAAGTCTTTCCATAGTCAGATTGTACAGAAAGGTCCTTCTTACAGATGAACACTCCCCTGGAAAAGCAGAATAGGAGTTGTCAAGCACTTGCTATAAGTGTTGTTTTTGACTTCATTGATTGGTAATTTAAATTGATATATCAAGAAACCTATCTGTATACATAAATTTCTCAAAAATGTACACAATTACTTACTTGATGCCTTTCTTCATGTCCTCAAATGTAATTGTGTCAATGAACCATCCAGCAGCTGAGTCCTTACCAGTATTGTCATGCCACAGTCTAAGGTATTCTAGTTTACCAAGACATTCATATGTCCGCATGAGAAGCCAACGGGTACTTCCAGTGGTAAAGCCCTGAAGACCATCATACAATATTTTCAGACTTTATGGAATTATGGAAAATTGTATATATCCAAAAATCATAAAACATATACTAAAATATGAAATGCATCTCTTGATCCATAAATGAACTGACTGAATGGAAAGATCGAGCTTATATTCTGTAGAAATAAAACCCATAATCCCAGTCAGTGTCACATATAGCAATAGCTGTACCATATCTTAAAGACCTATAGCAAATAGACAATCAAATATTTTTCAGGGAACAGTAATATTTCTACATCTATAAAGCATACCTTTCTGTTTTTTGGAACCATGCGCCTCTTGCCTGTCTCTGAGAAGCGGCCATACAGCATGAATGATGCATTTGACGTGGTTCCAGCATTCCTCTTCAGACCTGTCTCTACAATAATCTTGTAGAAGTAAGTATCGTCTGGGTCGTTGTCATCAAGCTCATCAAACTTCCACTAAAAAAAAAAGAAACATTTAACTATAAAAATATCTGATTTCAGATTTCTAGAGAGCTCAACCTCTATTTAATTGAAACTGGGTTATCTTGCTAATTCCCAGACAATACAGTTGATATAAGACTATTATATTACATATGTAATATCCTGTAGTAATACAAGATCAAACATTTTCCATGGTTTTCCTAATAACAAACAAATGTATCAAAATAGACTTTAATCATTAATGCACTATTATTAACTGCATCCAAAAACCATAGAAGATGAAACATTAAATATATCAGAATCCTGGGTCATCAGGTTTGAACTCACTATGATGGGCTCATTATTGACTATGGTCATCAGAGAGCTGATTATAATTTCTAGTAGTCAACGTTCTAACTGTAAACAATCAACACAATTGCCTAGTTTCTGCTAGAACTGCCTCTCAGTCCAATAAGAGCATATTTGAACTGAAGAAAAGTTGATGCACATACCCGTTGCTTGTCCTTGACATCCTGCCTATAAATGAAGGGTAAGCCTAGGAAGTAGGCCAGAGTAATGGAGATAATCAGAGAGAACACAGCAGGGTTCTCTGACAGGTCTGCAAACTTGGCAAATACGTTAGAGAAGTCGATGGTGTTGGGAGGTGAGATGAAGGCGCAGCCGAAACTGGAGCGTGCTGCCACGGGGCGTCCTTTACACTTGGTGTCTGTAAGAGTGCTGCCTGTGTCCTATAGTGAAAGCGCAAGTTCAAGTTTTAAAGATTTGTTCACTTTCTTTGTACATAAGAGATTAATTGTATAAAAAAAAAGGAAATTTCTAAATAAAATATTAAATATCCATTGTTCACATTGCAATGAATAAAGATCACCTGTTAATAATACTTGATAGTGAATATTGAAGTTGACATTCCCATTGACACGCAATGTTACCAATTAATTTCTCTCTATACAGGGAAAAGGCTGCCCAGTTTATGTTAGCCACCTAGTCAACTTTTGTTCTGTCCTGGCCCCAGTAGGGTGGACATGAAGGCAATGCCAATGGCTGGGGTAAAGGGCCAGGTGACCCAGGTAGGTGGTGAGGAGGAGCCACCTGGGGAGTTCTAGCCAATCCCTTAGCCAATCCTGTATAACATATTGGTTGGATCCAAATTATCAAGATATTTGATATACAATAAAGGAGTCTGAAGAAGATAATAGCTGGAAAAATTGCAACATAAAATCACTTTGTTTTTAAACAGTAAAATGTCCTGTGCAGTATCATGGTTGTGTTGGGTGTGTGTGACTAAAAATATTAATAACATTTTAAATATAATTTCCTGTATGATAAAATGCACATTGAGACTTTTGGGTCAGTTGCCATTCTTTTAAGGCTGTTTCTGAAATCATTTGGTTCATCTAATCTATAGACCTACATTTGACTCTCATTCACCTAGCCCATGGTAATATTGAAGGCTCTTAGTTTCCCAATCATCAACTTCACACTTACCACCTCTCCTGAAATGACCCAGTCCTGAAGATCATCATCCCAAGCACGACAAGCCGTTGTTGTAATAGCAATGGTGTAACCAGTGGCATTTCCAGCAGTTGAGTTACTTGCAGAAACGCTGTCCGTAGACCTTCTTCGCCGTGTTGAAGAGGAAGAGGAAGATCCTGAATTTGCGTAAGCAGCAGCATCGGGGTCCTCATCATCGGAGGGAGGGCTACCATCAAGCCCTGCTTCTTTTTCTGCTGCTGACCACCGCTCTGAGATTATCAAAAAAGAGCCAGGTATATAGTCATGCTTTCGCTGCATGAATGTTTGCATTTAAGTAAATTTAAGAAGCACTCAAGGAACACTTTAAGCAGCATTGAGCTGTAAGCGGCCTTAAGTTCAGTTATACCATGTAAATCTTTGAGAAAAAGTCGAAACAGCATTTCTGTAACTTTTAGTGACATTTACTCTGATTAAATATGATTAATGTGCTCCTTTAAGAATATCCATTACATTTAATAAAAAGAATTGAATGCAAGCACTGTTTAATTTTTTAGCAACAACACATTTCATTTAGCAATTATCTACATATTAAAACAAATAGTAATTATTATAATTATAACTATGAAACCATGTGTTTCTACAACGATAAGTGATAGGCATTAGACCCTAAGAAATGTGATATAATTGGTTATAATATGCCATGAAGATTTGTTTTGCATTTGTTTTTGATTGTTTTATTTTGAATATTATTTATGAATAAATACACACTAAAAAAATCAAAAAGAAAAGTAATTTAAAAAAAAGGTCAAAAGAAAATTGCTAGTTTACCTGGATCATATGGCCTGAGTGCAACAAAGTAGACTCCCAATTCTGGCACGTACTGTCCTGGTACAATATGGTATACTCCATTAGTCGTTGCGTCTTCCGTCTCATTACCAAGTATAACTGCTTGGTAGTCATAGTCCTGTAAGCAAAAGGAACAAACCAAACTTAAACCAAGAAAAATTTATTATGATAAATAGAATAGTTCTGAGGATACAAATTAATAGATCTATCAAACTGAATTTGCACCGGCTTTTACATGCAAATATGATATTAGGGCACCTCAATAAAAAAGGGCTTCTCATAACCGAGCACTAAAAGATATGATGAAGGCATTTTAGGTCTTTCTTTTTTTTAAACTAAGGGCCGAAACATAGTGAAATAAAGAGCTTTTGCAAGAAAATTTCCCCAGTTTAATAATTAAGACCTTGTTGATCTTCAAAAGTTGGGAAAATGCAAGTTATTCATAGCCAACTACATTACTGACAATATAGGCTTCAATCTGATAGCAAATAGGCCTATATACCCATATTTATCAACTTTCCTCATGTTTTTCAAATTTGCCAAACAGGATTTTTATGGTGACAATGGGATCAACATATATCATGACAGCATTTATTGCTAGCTGTATGTGTATAGATAGCCGAAGTACTTACGTAAGGTGTGGGCCCAGAACCTAGTTTCATGAAGACCTCAAAGATTAGAGCCCCTCCTGGAGGCTTAAGCTGCATGATGACGGACGAATTGGCAACTGCGATAGCCACCTTGTGATATGCCAGGCCATAAACAGGGTGCGCTACTAGTGTCAGATTCACATCCATTGGTTCTGCCGGCTGTGAGAATATTTATATTTATTTTTTACAAAAACAAGCTTTAATGTGCTTAACTAGGCCTATATGAAGGGCCATATTCAATGCCCCCCATTCATCGCAAAAATATGTACAGCGCGAAATGATATACGTTTACATTATGCTAAGAGTATCTCCTAACTTGTTGAAATGGCAAAGTACTTCTTTACAATAATAATGTTTCAATCGTGTTGAATGTATTAAACGCTCCAATGGTAAATATTACATACGTATCGCTCAGATGTTGACAACACTTGTAGAATGACATGGTTTTTAAGAAATAAGAATGCAAAAGCAAATGGAAGTGATTGTCAAGAGATTAACATGTATGGAAACCTGATAAGTATTACCTTATCTAAGGACCAATGTAACTGCCAAGTACTAAAAATCCCAAATGAAGTTGAATTGTCACAAAAAGACAAAAGGAAAAGAGATGAATTATAATCTCTAGAAGCTAACCAAAAACAATGAAATATGTATGAAGGCTGTGGGATTGATATATTATTCTTACAGCATTGTTGGAGAAGCTTAGTTCCATGTCATTGTCAGCATCGAGTGGTTCTCCTGCCTCATCTTCAAACGTCATGTTCATAACACCGCCCATACCAGCTGTGGTTGCACCCCATGAGTAGGGGTTACTTGTAAATGTAGAGACCTGTGGAGGAAGGAGTTTTGATTTATATTAGTCCTATTTACTAGATGCATGATGATGAGCAACATTTCATTAAATATGATATTGAATGGAATATGTCAAGGTCAGTTTTATCATGGCTAAGTTTATCAGAAATATTGCGAAAAAACATATTTTGTGGTGATAGCTTGGACCTTCCACATCACCACACCAATGCACTCTCAGGTGAGAAGAGTAGATACTTCCATCATCGCATGAGGAGGTGGGGTTCTACACTCAATACATACCAATATAAATGCTCCTCTCTTATATATATATATATATATATATATATATATATATATATATATATATATATATATATATATATATATATGTATATATATATATATATATATATATATATATATATATATATATATATAGGGAAATACTTTGAGTCAATTAAACTATTACCTATTATTATAACATTGAAACAATTTTATATGCACCCTATGAGCATATCACATTAAGAACTGTATGTATTTGGCAATGCTGTACTGTGGTAATGACCTTCAGGTTGACGTTACTATTGGAGTTGACATTCCTCTTCTTACGGCGGGAGTTGGACGAGATCTGGAGGTTGGCCGGCATGGTAACCCCTGAGGTGGCCGATCCAGCCTGTGTCCCACCGAGGGCATCTGCCTTCTGCTTTTGTAACTGTGTGACAGACATAAGCATTGTTAGGTGTATTAAATATGCCTAAGGTGAAATTGTTTGAAAGATGTCTAAGTATGGTTAGCTACTCTGTAGAAAAATATGTTGTAGCTGACATAATTACAGACATTCATCGCAGCTGCACAGTTCTGTATTATCCTCTATTATATTTGCATTGATCAAAAAGCTTGCTGTCTATCTTTTCCAATAAAAGCCTTGAAAAACTTTATATGGAGAACTTTTGAGCAGGACAAATTTGTTCCTTCCATACAAAGTTCCTTATGACCAATACATGAGATATAGTGCTCAGATAATTAAGGCCATGGAAGCATTTTCCCTCCTACTGGAAGTGCCTCATATCAGTCTTCTTTTTGACAATATTGTATTTTCAATCAATCAAAAAGCTCTATGACAATGGTCCCCTCATTTTAGGACTACCCTCGATATAGAAAAGAAAATACCCTCATTTGGATGTGTCTAGCTTTTTTCCCTTTTATACAAAAATGCCCTAATTAAGATATCTAGGGTGATAGATATCAGTGGCATAGGAAAGGGGGCCAGTGAGGTCCCCCCCCCCCCCAATCACAGAGGAGGGTGGCCCTGCATATGTTTGGGCCTCCAAACCCTATACTATCCCACATAGGAAATAATGGGGGCAGAGCTAAACCAAAGGGGCTCAAAACTATTTCTTCATACACTTCCAACATAAGGGTGCATTCATACGCCATCATACTTAAAATCCAATATTTAAGGCTGGTTGGGATGGGCCCCTCTGTATATTTGTTACAAATAGGTGCTTACCTCCATGCCTCCTGCTGCGTTGCTGAGTGTGGACATGTCCTCTCCAGGTGCCTTTGTGTTGAGGACCGAGTTGCCGACCATACCCGACACACTCGCCAGCGTCTTGGTTGTTCCTTCACTCTGATTTACAAAAATTAGAATATTAACAGATACTAACATTCATTGCATGAAGGCTGGCGTTTAAGCAAACTTTTGTGCTAAAAGTCAATTTCTAAGTAGCTTTAAGTTTAGTAAATGGTATGTAAATGTTGCGGAAACGCCATAATGAGATTTCAGCTGCTTTTAGCGACATTTACTAGAACTAAATATGCTTAAAGTGTAACTTTAAGCAGTCAAAACTTTGCTTAAATACTATTAGTTATGCATTGATTCGCAAAATTGATGATACTAATACAGTTAATTTTCACCAATTAACATAGCATATCATTGTTGTATAGAAAGTACAGTTGTTCCTTGCCATGCCTGGTCGACATGATGCACGAATGCAGCCCTGCCAAGTAAGCCGCCAGGGCTGCAATCATGCGGACCCTATGGGTTGAGACACCCCATAGTGTTGGCATAATACACCAAGGCAGCACCAGGGAGTAACTTGCCGTGGCTACAAATGTCACATTTTAGCAACATGCGTCCTTAAAGGGTTAAGTTCACATTAAACCAGTATACCACAAAACGGTTGAGAATTGTGCATAGGTAAGTCTCGGAATGTTGGCTGAGGGGGATGGAGGTGAGGGCTAACCACAGAATCTCCCCAGGGCATAGGGCCTAGGTCATTAAACTGTCTGCAGCTGATATGTAAAATATAATGGTCATGCCTGACAACAAAAATGAATTGAATCATTGATCGAGTTAATGATACTTAGAAACAGTCGCATTGAGCATGTGCTGAGTTCCATTTAGATGTTTCAATTAAGACTCTATCCCTACTAGAAGTAGTAATATGAAAATTGATAGCATGATAACATTACATTTAACATATTTTGTATAATCATTTCTGGTAGGAGTTGAGTCATAAATAAATACCCCTGTAAAGCACATGACATGCATGGCACAGTTATTTAAGAATATTATCAAGTTAATGAAACCTTCTATTACTTCAGGTTTCTAGGCACAGCCCGAAGGTATCAGGTTAGTGGTGATTACTGATATAAAGGAGGTATCATATTACTGAGAGCAGTGGTTGTAGATGGACCCATAACCCAAGGTGGACATTTTATTGCTATTTAATCAGGTGTGCAACCAGGGTAAAACCAACACGCGAGAGACTATTAAAGACCTTGGCTTTGAGTGCGGCCCTGGCCTCTGCATCGGCGCCCGCGTTGGCTGCAGCCTCGGCAGCCATCTCCTCCGGGGACTGGGCTGCATCCTCATCCACCTCTCCTGTGTCTACCTCTGCGGTGGCCGGGGGCGCCGCGCCAGCTGCCAACACGTTGGAGCTTGTGTCCATCAAGGCTGCAGTCAAAACAGGGATCATGAATGTTTTCATTCAAGCAAATTCAATATGCTTAACCCTTTAAGGTTGGCAGTCACTAAAAGATGACATTTGCCGTCATGATTCACTAATGCAGCCCTGGGGAGTAACTAGCTGGTGCTACATTGGTGCATCGTGCCGACCCTGCAGGAGTGTCTCAACCCTGTAGGGTCGGCATGATGCTTGAATGCTGCACTGGCGAGTTACTCACCAGGGCTACATTCATGATGACCAAGGGTATGATGCATCCTTAAAGGGTTAAAGATTTTAAATCAAGTGAATGCCATTTAAAGGCGCTTGTAAATATGACCTTTCCAGGACATTTGCATGGCATTACTGAACTAAAAGCTGATTGAAGTGTTCCTGTAAAGCATCTTAAGTTTGCTTAATTGCAATCATCCATGCAGAAGATTTAAGCAAAATGATAGGGCATTTCCCAATGAGAAAGAGTGGAGTAGATAAGAACGAAATAATGGTATCTGTGGACATTGTAGCTCAATTTTATGAAAAAAATATTTTTGAGCCCCAATTATCCTATGAACTAGCTTTATAGATATTACTCACATTGAGCTACCCTCTCGGCATCCTCCGGGGCACTGGTCAGCATAGAAGACGCACTTCCCGTCATTGTCAATAATGTTGCCGAAGCAGCATTCTGAAAGTGTATCACCATAACATGATGTGCATAATGTGTGTATAGAATGGCAAATAATAGATGCTATATCCTTAGGTAGTGATCATTTTTAAACAACAGGGGGAGGGTGGTGGGTTTTGAGCTGCAAAAGTCGTTTACCACTATTGGGGGGTTGGGCAATAAGAATTCACCTATTTTCAACAAAAGGCTGGTGGCCGCACCAATTTTTGACCATGGGGGAGGGGGGATGTCATGCACTCCATGCGAATAACCATTGCGTTTCCTAAATATATCAACATAATTATTTCCTTTCCCCTGTTTGAGTGACAGAGCCTGCATGTTCCTTTGCAACAAAGGGTGGCAGAATTTCGAGCCTTCACATGAAGTCCCACCACCCACCCCCTGTTGTTGAAAAATGAGCAATCCCTTAATAAGAGTCACTATATCCAATGGTAAAATGCTTACCACAGCTGTTTCGTCGACCTCATCTGGGTTCCCGGTGGATGACCCGAGGGCCTGGGTGAGCTGGATGACATCGTCAGGTCTCTCCACGCTGGCTGCCATGGTGGAGATCGTGTTGATCATGTTTGCACGAATCTGTTATACAGAGTCAGGAAAACAATGAGTATGAGATAATTCATATATATTTATTATGATTTCATCTTAGATTATAGATATTGAAGGTTGATATACAAAACCCCCAATATATCATTAGGGTAAATCCTCGCGTATAAATTGCTGTTCGCATATCACCAGCACCCTGGTAAAATTCTATGACCCGCAACTGAAAATCACTGTTTAATACTGCACCATGCTTCCAAAAACAGTAGTATCAGCCATGGCTAATCTTTGAAAATCTATAGAACCTGTACAGGTTAGGTTCAAGGGTTATATGCGGGAATTTACAAAAATTGCTGAGGGTCAATTTAATCAATAAAATTAAAGAAAATATCAATTAATTGTAAAGATAGATATCTTACTGCAGACGCTTCTTCCTTTGACATTCCTCCTCCACTGTCTTCTCCATCCTAGTAGCAGAAAAATAGAACAGAATTTTCTGAACATATTTTTCACAGGATTAAAAAATGAATTGGCCCTGAGCGTGTAAAATAACGCGCTTTGCAATAACTGGATGAATCATTCAAAAGGTAAATGCCCTACTTGATATTAAGGAAAGATTATATTTCTTAAAATAATACCTGAACCCATCTTGGACAGCACTTCAGGGAGTAAGCTTAGTCTAGGTATTACTAAACAAACTGTGTTACAAATAGTACACAGGTAGAAAATTTCTTATTTCAAGAAAAGGTTACAAATAATCTTCGAAACGACTAGTTTCAAGAAGAAATTAAGAAAAAAGATTTCTTAAAAGTTTATGTTTCTAATTTGTGGATTGCACTCAAACATTCATATTGGAATTTATTTTGGCTGTGTATTACTATTTAAATGCTTACAGAACTAGTTGGAGAGCTGTTAAGCACAGAGCCAATAGAGGCGATGACTTGGGCAGCCTGTTTGGGGTTGTCCGATATCATGTCAAGGGCCCCGGTCATCACAGACGAACCGCCTCCGTCTCCAGACATGTCTGGTGCTACCACCTGTTGAGGGAAATGTCATTGATATTTATTGTTAATCGTTTATGGTTTGATTCAGGAACCATATTCATATACATAGACATATCCAACCAATATGAATGACAATGTCACAAGGACAAACATCATCTTTGATTGTTCTGACATGTGTGAAGTAGTAAAACCACTGGTATGTAGTACATTAACCATTAATGGCAATAGCAACAGAATGTTTACAATCAGATGCACCAGCATACCGAGGCGTGGACCTTTGGAATATGTTGAATACCTAATGTAGGCTGGTTAGTTCTAAGGAATTATTTAGAACCAAGGCTAGACTACGTCTCCTAGAACTCTACGAGTTAAAACTGGAACAGTAGATGATCTCGATCATTGTTCATGGCATATCACACCACGTGTCACTGTATTAATTTTGTTTATTACATTACCTATGACTTAAATATGTGTGATTAAACTGTGAACCAATATTTTTGAAAACCCTGCATGACAGTCGCGCATTCAACTAAGGATGGAAATTGATAATCATATTTGTGGAAATTGTGGGATTATGTGATGAGATTGTAAATAACAACATACACCGCATCGTAATAATAATATTATTTGTATTTTATTATGATGTATCTCATCTTTGGAATGTACTGTATTTTTAGAAAATCACCAGGTGAAACAAAAATACTTTATAAACTAAAAAAAAGAAGTCATATTATGATAAAACTTGAAATGTTCCTATTAATTTATCCCCTGTATATTTATATAATAAAACATATATATGTCTAAATAAATAGTAATATACAGCCCATCTCGCGTAAAAAGTCACTAACAGGTGACCTTCATCTTACATCTTTGGTTTTGTCTCTTTTTTATGGCAGCAATAGTGTGCAACCTGGCATTGTGGATATCAAAAGTTGTTACCCTACAAACCACCCTTAGTGACCATATTAATGTGCGTAGTGACTATACAAATCACTATAGGTGACCTTACAAATGCATGCAGTGTTGCTACAAATACATCTAGTTATGCTACAAATGAATGTATTGACCCTAAAAATATAATTTGTAAGGTCACATTTAAACCGTCCGTCGATCGTAGGGTAGCTACCTATGTCCGTAGGGTAACCCAAGCAGCATTTGTAGGGGCACCATCGTCTTAGATGCTAGTCAAACCTTTAAGATCCAACATGATGCCTTAATGCATCATGGCCTTGGTCATCATGATGCATGAATGCAGACCTTGTGAGTAGCTCACCAGTGCTGCATTCAAACATTTTGCCAACCCTATGGTAACCCTTGGTATGAGGCACAAATGAAGCACCAAAGAGTTATCGTAAAACCCCTGCTTTAATACGAGCCCGCCTTTAAAACGATATCCTACTTTGACAAAAAGACTTTAAAATTGGGTTCTCTTTGATCCTATTATTAAAATTTTAGTAAAACCCCACCTTGAAGACGACTCACTATTTTAAGTTAAAAATCTGTCTTGTAGAAAAAGTCAATCACAAAATAAATCCGTCTTTAAGGTAGGGTTTAGGGTACTATCTACAGCTGTATTGGGATATCATGACAACAAATTTAATTTTTCTTAAAGGCTGTAGTTCCAACATTTAAATGTTTGCAATAATTTTGTCATAACTTAACATACCTTTACACTGGTAGTTATTTCTGTCTGTGAGCCATAGATGTCTGATACCACAATTACAAGCTGCCGAACAAAACCAGTAGACTCAGGACCAAGACCGAGAGGCATCGGGGGCATGGCAGCAGAGCTTCCTAAAATAGAAAAAATGTAAACGCTTGAAAAAATCCTATTAACCGTTTAAGGACTGATGTCGCTAAAAGATAACATTTGTCGTCATGATGCACAACTGTAGCCCCCAGTTATTAACTTGCCAGTGCTGCATTGGTGCATCTTGCTGACCCTACGGGAGTGTCTCAAACCTGTAGGGTCGACATGATGCTTGGATGCAGCAATGGCGAGTTACTTGCCAGGGCTGCATTCATGTATCATTAGGACCAATAGCCTGATGCATTAATGTATTACGCCATCCTTAAAGGGTTTACCAAATAGTAGTTTGTTTGTCTCAAAGTCATTGATTGTGGGCCATTATACTGATGACCAAAAGAAAACCAGTTCAGTTCTCCATGGGGTTTGATTCATAATTATAAGATATTAAATTTATCTCAGAAACATCTATGAATATTAGTTGTGAAACTATAAACCTGCTCTATATGATTGGCTGTAAGCCAACCTAAGGCATGAATTTTTTAAAATGTTAATTCAATAAATAATTCACTTTCCCAGTGGTAGAACATCTTCATCTAGGATTAAGAATTTGGTAAAAATCAGATTTACCCACTTTAAGATAAGATATTTGGTATCCAGTAGATGCCCATTTAGAATATAGTTTAAATGGATTGATAAAGAAGAAGAATAGAAATAAATTACCGAAATAGATAAGGGATCGTGATCCGTCATCGTTAACTGTGTAGAACTTGTAGTTAAGAGGAACCGCATCAATCTCCGGGTCGCTAGAACCGCCTGATATCCAGCCTTCACACGACACAAGGAACTCGGTCACGAGAGACTCCCCTACAATGCGAAGGTGTTTTTTTTCTAAAATGTTTCATAGAGTTGAATTAAGGAGTTGTCTTCAATCCCAGCTACCACCATGGTAGTATGACAAAAACAGGGTACATTCACCGTGAGTTGGACGCATACCCGGACAGTGCAATTTGAAGTTATTTATGGAGATTACCTGATTACTACTACTAGTGTTTGACATTTTGGAAAGAATAACTCTTAAACTTTACTGTTATTCACATAAAAAGGGCTTGAAATTCTTGAATAACTACAAAATATAGTGTCAGTCTCAAGGTATGTGTGCGCCTCCAAAGAAATCTACCCTAGACCTGCTAGATGCAGTTTCTTGCTATACCTTGTCTGGCATATCACAGCAATCCCCCTGACTGTGAGGGCATTAGTACCTTTATTAGTATTAAGTTTGACACCTACAGGAGGAGGCCAGCCTCATTCCTCTGGTGGTGTCATTATGGGCCATAAAATCAGGGAGATATGAGCGCGAATTTCATTTATCACTGCAATAAAATACACTGGAGGGAGGGGCTCGTAAGGAAATTCATTAGCCAAGCCCTTTGCCAACCTAGCCAGGTTCCCCCAGACAAATAAAGGGCTTGAAATGCTTGAATAACAACAAAGCCAGGTGTCACCCTCAAGGTATGTGTCCGACTCCAGCAAAATCTACAATAGACCTGCTAAGACGCGTGCTATAGCGGAGATGCGAGTTCTCCCTGCTCCTACTTCACAGGGTTGGGTCTGGGGGGCAAACACAGTCTGCCACATGGTTAGGTATCTGCACCATGAGAGTACCATTAGCCTGAACTGTAATTTAGTCACAGTAGACTGTAATTGCCAGTACAGTACATAGTTCACATATATAAGAGAGTACTGATCAATGCAGGAACATTTTATCGATCCCTTTATAATTTGCAATGTATTTATGTGACTGTAACTGTCTTAAATATCCGGTAAAGTACCAACCATGTAGCGGTTGTTGCTACCACTCTTCTACTATAGGTGCAATGTACAACTATAGCCCTTATCATACTGCGTCAAAACTAAATCCCTTTCAATACTACCTGGGGTCCAGCCAGACTCTTAATGATTGTCTACAATTAGGTTGGTGCTGTTCAAAACCATACAGAGGTTAATCAAAGTAAAATACAAAGCAAGGGACTCTTTGTCCATGTTCTATTAGAGCCAAAGTGTATATGCTTTCATATAGGATTACTGTTTTCAGCAAAGAAATTCCTTGGGACCTGCATCTGATATTCAGACATTTTGAATAAAACAATGTTTTTGACAATTAGATAAAATTCGGTGAAGTTTGGAACACTACTTCTATGATTTTCACAAAATATTTGATGCCTGGGGTCTGGTTGGACCCCAGGTAGTAATATAAGGATTGGAGGAGCATTCTCACCACTCACACTTAACCACATAGGCCTAGTAGACTAGGACAGTACTAGAATTGTGAATGGGGCATGCTCGGTGATTATGCCACTTTAACTCGCCCTATAATTAACACCCCTGCTCACCTTCGGGTGGATCCACAAAGCAGCTGCCGGGCTCTGGGGGTAAATTGGTCATGAAGGAGTACTCGGTGAAGGACTCGGCACACGTGGCACAGTTCATCTGTAGCCGGAGTTTGTAGAAGCCGCCGGGGGTGAAGCTGTTAGCCTTCACTACCAGGCCGTCACCGCTGGTACCTGAAACACAAACAGTTCACTTATTAGTATTTGCTTATAACTCTCATACAGCAAGTCGCTTGTACTATTTCCACTACAGCTGTTAGCCTTTGCAACCAGACCGTTACCACTAGTACCTGGAATAGGAACAGCCACTTACAATGTATAAGTACATGCATAAATTGACAATAAGTGACAAATTAACAGCAAAAAGTCTAACGTAAAAAAAAGAGATACATATCACACTGTAAAAAATAGATGTCCTTTTTACAGATTCACTCTGTAAAATTTAACGCTGATTCACCATTATTTGGAATACAATGAAGCACCGTAAATATCAGCCGTTTCAGGATGGATCCTTGTTGAATGCTAACCTGGTTTGGATTACAATGATTCAACGTAAATTCATCTTCTAATGTCAAATCCCAGAGGGAGCCACATATAGTGGATCTTGCCATAGATAGGTGGCCTGGTTTGTAAGAAGATTTTTCTGGAGAGTGTGAGCCCTTGAAGT
Source organism: Harmothoe impar (assembly GCA_947462335.1). Classification (NCBI taxonomy): domain Eukaryota; kingdom Metazoa; phylum Annelida; class Polychaeta; order Phyllodocida; family Polynoidae; genus Harmothoe; species Harmothoe impar. Next base: position 25,794,208 of record OX381707.1, read on the forward strand.
GGAGTATACATGTTGAAATAATGGTAATTTTCAATTAATCTATATGTTTGACAATTTAACAATTCAATCTTGTGATAGGTTTGACAAAATACCATGATCACTTGATAATATCCAGAAGAAAGTAGCTGTCTGGATCTATACACCTATTTTGTGGTAATATGCTATGCATATATCCTCACCTCTGGAAACTCTGCTGTGTATCAATCCTATAGAGTAAAACCTCTAGCCAGGGCTAGTATGCAAGTAAGATCGTCAGTGGTGCGTATAGGATCAGGATAAAGTCAAAGTATGGCTTCTCCGTAAGTTTTTAGATGTATGCTACAGTAACTAAAGTCACCATAATCAGACTTCCTGTGAGGCGTATCAAATATTCTCTGTATATTTGAATACTGTGAATCTATTAATGCTGATTTAACGTAAAATTAACGGTGATTCAACGTAAACTGAACAGTGATTCTGCGTAAAATGAACAGTGATTCTGTGTAAAATTAACGGTGACCGTCACCGTTAAAAAAACAGTGAAAGTTATGTCCGAAAAGTTGCCAGTGATTCAACGTCATTTTGACGACATTTTTTTTACAGTGCAGGGTAAAATCTCTTGAATCCATCTACTTATAACATAGGCCTAATGGAAAAAGTTAATTGAGATGGGCCAGGCAAAATGAGGGGCATTTAAAACATAATTTCTGACGTTTTTTAGGGATTTTTTCCCTTTGGGGGGCCGTAAAAGACAAAATGTGGATCAAACATTGTCTTCCTGAAATATTAGGAGGTTTCTCACACATGACAAAAACTATAAGGATTTGACGCAAGAGTCTCAATTCTGTAGGCTTATAAGGTGGAAAACGCCTGAAAAACTACTGTATATGGGTTGATACGCTCCAGAAGGGCATGATGCATCAATCTAGCATTGGCACATCACTCACCAAAAATGTCAACGTTTAGCATCATGCCAGCCTTAAAGGGCTAAAGAGTAAAACCCACCTGAGGCCGCTACGCTCTGGATGTCCTGCAGTATGTAGTCCCGGCCGCTACGTTTGAAGAGGTCCCACTTAAACTTGGACTCATCTAGAGTAGCACATTGATCACACTTCAGCACCAGTGACAGTTTCATGGTAGGCACCACACGACTCGCACAGTTAATCAGGCACCTGTTATAAATGAATACAAAAACATTACTTAACCCTTTAAGGATGGATGTTGCTAAAGTATGACATTTGTTGTCATGATGCACCAATGCAGCCCCAGTATGTAACTCGTCAGTGCTGCATTGGTGTATCATGCCGACCCATCAGGAGGTTCTCAACCCTGTAGGGTTGGTATGATGCGTTAATGCATTATGTCATCCTTAAAGGGTTAAGTGACATGGTCATTATTTTTTTCCATATTTTGAATACTGCTAAAACGTGTGCTAATATTAGAGCAATATCATTCTGGGAGGATAACATGTCCTCTATCGGTAATAAGCTGATAAGAGCCCAATTAAGGGGCCAGATGTGTCCCAAGCATAGCATTTCACAATGTATTTTCAAAAGTGGAATTATAACGTGAACTCCAAAAGTGGTAAATTGAGCAGTAATCTGATAATTAGTCAAATTCTAAACTGAGTTCTAGAGATTGAGATTAAAATTAAGTAGCTAGCACATGAAGTTTAGCAAAAGAGGCCATTCATCATATGGAATCTCCTACTGCTGAGTTAATGACCTACTATTTTGCAATTTAGTAGATCCTTATAACTCAGCTTATAGACCATATTTAGCAAAGTTTTGACTTACCCAATTGACATTTCAGGCACAAAGCCATAGACCAAGGTGACTTTCTGATCATAGTATGCTGATCTGACATCTTTGTAGGCTTTAACACGGAATGTATACGTCCCAGGGGGAACAGAATCTGTCTGTAGAACCAGCTTTCCTTCAGTAAAGTCATAGATGTGGCCCAACCTACAAGAAAACATGTTGTCTATGATATTATCGGAATACTATGGAACACATATATGCTGATGATATTATGCAACTGGGTTGAAACGTGGTCGGATGTGCTAATTACACTGTTCTACAACAGGGGAAGACCTGCATAACTAGACTACTTTGAGTCACTGAATCCAAAAATGATGGTAAAAAGTGCACCATAAGTCTCAGTTTCAAGATATTTCAACTATGATTATTTGTCGCTCTTATACTAGATATATGGTATGTCCAACATTAAGCAGGGACATCAGCCATGAGAAACTTTCAATTTTGTTTCCCTGGCAGAGATAACCCAACCCTGAATCCCATTCTAGGATAAGAAATCATTAGAACAGAGTTCTACAGTATCATGGAGCTAATTTCATTTTTTCATTTCAATTTTCATATCATAAATATAATATATTAGTTCTAGTATCTTTGAAACGTCATCAATATCGCAAACCTTATAATAGGCATTTCAAATTCCTCTCAGAACCAAATTTCTACTAACAGCTATTAATTTATTAGGACACTCATCAATAAAATCTATTTATACATAACACAGTTGCTAAGTTTATTGCTGGAACCTGGTTGGAGAGGATCCTGATAGGGAATACAATAGGAAGGCAAAACGGCCCTTATTAAGCACTGGTTATATGCAAAAATGTATGGGTGATGTGGGGAATTTTCTTTTTGTATGATTCTAAAAAATGAGGTGAGCGAAATCCATTGACAAATTCTATTCAAAACTGGCCATAGGATACTTACTCAGGGATGCATGTAGTGATATTCAGCTCCTCAGTGATTTTATCTTCCACGTAGACTTCGCCTTCAGAGCAGGACCAGGAGAAGGAGAGGCCAGACTCTCCTTCAGCGTCCGGGTCTTTAGACTTTTCCAATCCATCAAATATCACCGGTACCCCAATACTCACTGTCTTAGACGTACCACCTTGTAGGGGAAAGAGCAAAGGTAATGAGTTTGAAATTGCTATTAATGTTTAAAATGGTAGCTGTTTGTCTGGTGAACTGGTGTTTTCATTTTCGTAATCAATGTGGGAAAGCTTAAGAGTAGTGCAATGTAAAAATACTTTCTTGATGAATACTGTTCCTGAATTTCAGGTAGTATGATGACAAACAATGTATTGGTTAGTTTCTTTGACAGAATTGCAATGATTTTAGATGGTTCAGTTGAATGCAGATACCTGAAAAAAAGAGCACTACTAATGAATTAAAAAAGAAAGTGAGAAAATAATGAGGTCAGGATATGCACTCAACTTGGCACAATTCTTTTCTTTGGATAAACCATCCGCTTTAAGTAACTTTAAGTAAAACTCGAAGTTGATCATGATCAGTGGCCTTCTGTCAAAAATTTGTACAAACTTCATGCAACTTTAGAACGAATTTGGTTAAAGTAGCATGATGAAGCTGCAGAAAATTAATCAACTTTAACTTGCAGAGCAAGTTAATGAGATATACCAACCCGTTATTATGCCGACCAGGTCTGACTGAATGACGCGGGCAAATATGGCGTCAGACGTAGGAATTGTGTCAATAGATGCCTTGATCCTCCACAGACCTGGGGGGAACTCACGGGCCGGCATCTGTTATAAAAACAACAATCATGTTACTATCACTCACCTTGACACTTTGTGTACATTCATATAGTAATGTTGATCTAGACCTCCAAGACTATCATTTTTTTTAAATGTCATCAAAACCAAAAAGCCATTTTACGTAGAGGCTCAGGAGCTCAGGTCCAAAGTATACAGTACCACCTCAATTGATTGTATCTATTACCACAGCTACAGCATTGGATCAATCAATAAACCTTTATTATCAAAAATATATATTCGCATTTGTCCAGCAACCAGCGTCAAGGGTCATCATGATGCACCAATGCATTGGTGCATCATGATGACAAATGTCATCTTTTAACAACATGCCATGCTTAAAGGGTTCACCATCTTTGATTCAGGTAAATGTCACTTCAAGGTACTTGTACATCTTTCCTATGCCATTTACATGCATGCAGAGTTAAAATGTATGAACTGACCCTGAGCAGGGCCCCTCCTGACTTGTAATACTGGTCATCCACCCTGGAGTAGAAGTAGTCTCCAGCTGACAAAGACTTCCGGTACCACGAGAACTCCAGCGACAAGTTACCCGTCGGACATTTCTTGATGATGGAGGCTTCGAGTTCCACGTCTCCTCGGAGGCCGACTGTCCAGGCTGTGTCCTCTGTCTTGTATGTGTCCGGTAGGGAGACTCTCACGCATCCCTTTACATCTGATGTGTTGAAATTTAAATAGGTATTTGGGTCAATATTTGAAACTACATTGAGGAATAATAATATTGTTCTTACGTTTGTTTCAGCAGAATTAGGATTCTTCAAATATTTGAAAATTGTAGAAAACTGCATTAATGCTTTCAGGATGGCAGGATGTCTTAATGCATCATGCCCTTGGTCGTCATAATGCATGAATGCAGCCCTGGTGAGTAACTCACCAGGGCTGCATTGAAGGATCATGCCGACCCTATGGGGTTGAGACACTCCCGTAGGGTTGGCATGATGCACCATTGCAGCACCAGTGAGTTACTCCCCGGGGCTGCATTGGTGCAATATGATGACAAATGGCATCTTTTAGCGACATCTCTCCTTAAAGGGTTAAGGAGGGGTGACTTTGCAAAATAACGGTGTCCTTACATTTGTTTTAGCAGAATCCTCAACGTTTTTTGTAATGGGTATGTTTGGAAATATCTCATAATGGGAGATTCACAGCACAAATATCTTTCAAATTATGTATATGAGAATGCAGTATTTTGAGATCATATCTATGCATTTGTTGGTCATGTTTTGTCGGAAAATCTCAAAAACGTTATCCTCATCTTTGTGAAAAGTCACCCCTTCTTGCTGTATTGATCTTTATACCACAGATGGCTGAGTGAGCTGCCTGACTGTATAACACGTACAAAGCAATCTTAAAACAATCACTGGGTAAAAGTCAGATATGGATGCATGTAATTAGACGTACAAGTGTTATAAGCCTTAAACAATGGTACTTTCCCGTGGCTGATGCCGTGGACAACTAACACGTCTAACACTTATCTACTCAAGTGTATCCATATCCAATACATAGCCATGGTAATATAGGGAAAAAAAACAAGAACTGTTTTATTCTTATTTCAGCTTTTCCTGTTTCTATATTACAAACTCAAAATTTATGCAAAGTTGTAAGCTGAGAATATGAATAGATTCCACTCACCCATGACAATAAGAGGTTGAATGGCAGGGATGCGCTTGTATGTGCGGAAATATTTCGGAAGAAAGTCATTATAGCGCCCCACCCTAAAGTCTGAATTATACAGATTTGCGTGTATAACTCCGGACATGGTTGATTCTTTCCAAGGGGTGCCAACGAGATCAGATGTGCTGCGACTGTCGAAGCCCTGAAGAAATAATTGAGTAATAAATTAGGAAATAATTACATAAGTTGCTGTAACTATAGGACAAAATGTCATGGATCGTCAGGATTTGGGCTGCATGCAGCCCTGGCAAGTAACTCGACAGGGCTACATTCAAGCATAATGCCAACAATACAGGGTTGAGTGGGACACCCCTGTAGGGTTGGCACGATGCACCAATGCAGCACTGGCGAGCAACTGCATTGACCAACCAGTGCATCATGACGACAAATGTCATCTTTTAGCTGCATACATCCTTAAACCCTTAGACCCCAGACAATTACATAATATAGTGCCTCATTTCCTCAGGATTTCGTGTGAATTTGGCTAAATTTGGTCATTGATCACCCTCATTTGGTTTACATAATATATGGTTTTTATTCTTTAATCTATTTTTTAAATAGTTTTATTGACGACATTTCACATAAAGCAATGCGATCCTCCAATGAAGACAGGGAATAACAGGGACGGTACAAATCAGGTAATATAACAGTTATCAACTAATTAATTAATTAATTATTCGATGTATACGCTAGGCTCAATTATATATACGGGTATTGGTAGATTTAATTTCAGTGTCTATATTGTCTAAAGCCAGAGGCTCACGTGGAAGAAACGGTATAGTTAATTAGGCTAAGATATTTAATGTTTAATGCATGTGGCTATATAGTCCATCAGTTCAACTCAGTCCATTAAATAATAATATCCAGGAGAAAATTTGAGTGAGAGTACAATTACTTAAAATTAATCTTTGCGATTTTGGCTTTAAAGATAAATCCAGAGTCACTGTTTTGTACTTCCGATGGGATTTGATCCCACAAGTTCATTCCTCTATACAATGGTCCTTTTTTATATTTCTCTCTTTTAGGTCCTTCCACCTTTAGTTTGACTTTTTTGTCAGACCTGGTTCGGTTCCGTTGTAACACATTAAAGCTTGTATTCATTCTATGACCACCTTTCCACAGAATTATTGAAACGTTGAATTTTGAATACATGACAGGTCTTAGAAGATGTGTGGTCCTTGTATTTTCATAGAGGCCTTAACTGCTCACTCTGGCTGAAATTAGCTGTTTCTGCCTGAGATACTATCTATCTTTTAAAAGTCAAATAACATGATAAATATAACAGTTTTGATAAAGAATTTGAATTAAATCATCCTTTTCTGAAGCTTGATGGTCTACCCATCAAAATTATTATATTACTTGCATTCATGATGGTAACATGTCCAAGTAAAACAATCATATGCCTATAATGCTAGGCTTTTAGCCTATATTGGAGATTTTGCAGTAAAACACACAATTGTGTGGCCCCAAGAAATGAGCTCTCTAGAAGTACAATATTTCTATTCCCCTTATCTTAAACCTTTTCTGAATGTCATTTATGGCCTAAATTAGGGTTAATGTTAAACAATCTACAATGAGTAATCAATGCTGAATAGCAACAAAAGGTTTTGGAATGATGTCCTCATTGATATATATACTTGAATCAGGGCCTAAAACGGCTGTTTTGGGGAAATGAGAAAGGGTTAAAGGGTTAATATGGGTGAATCATGTAGTGTCATTCCCAGTAAAAAAAAAGGTTATACAACTTATATATAACATTACTCTATGGCTCGTTATTGTCACATAACATTCTGAACATTATTTTAACGTAAAATAGCACATTTTTGTTTGCTGGGTTACCTACCCGTATAACAGGTGTGGATGAGGAGGTAGCGTAGTGGAAGCCCCAGTACTGGTTCTCATCCGTGGGCAGGTACCCATCAGCAGGGAAGTCAATCTGTAGCCGTCCGACACCTATAGCGATATCATAGACATCCAATACATTTCAATTCAGATTGCAAATTGCAGGTCTATCTGTGATACAAATGATTTATTAATATGACGCTATCATCAACACCCACTTCGGACTACGTTATATTCTGCACTAATATAATCTTCTATTACACTAATTCATGGCTCTAAGCCTATGCCTCTCTTTCTTATATTTATATGATTTATACAATATTTTTCTTATCATTCTGAAACCTGGACCCAAAATTGTACCATGTTCCCTCGACTGGATAGAGGTGAATTACAGCTATTTGACCTACCTTCCTTTCAGTATAGATAAATGAAGTTTCAATTCAAATTCAATGCGATAGTCATAATTCTAGAAATGTCGGCGTATCGATTCTCAGATTCTCGATTTATTTCATGTGGAGAAACAAAGTTACTATGCTTAAGTATTGAAATGGCCGTTCTCCACACTTCTGTGGAGAAACTGATGCTCTTTCTCCATTGGTTGTTTCTCAACAATGATGTCACCAAAATAGCTATGAAACGTATCTTTAATAATTGTATATATTTTGACAAAATTAACCAAGAATTACATGAAATGAATACAGAGATCCACTCTAATCAGTCTGTACTCCTGATTTCTCCACTCATGGTACATTGGATTGCATCCGCCTCGTGTGATACGATCTAATGCACCACTCATGAAGAAAACTTGCCATTCAGACAGATCATCGTGGACCTCTGTCTCTGTCATTCTTACCTGTCGTGTATATCTTCTTCTTAAACAGCAGCTTGTATTGTGTTTCCGTTTTTTTTGTGAAGATATCAAAGTAGAAGAAGCCCTGAACAAACATAATAAGGGAGTTGTAATTTTTTAACAATTGGGGGGGGGGGGGTTTGTCGGCATTTTTTTTGGCCTCCCTCGGGAGGGGTCGAAATCATTTCGGTTCCCCCCCCTCAGGCAGGCTGAAAAATTAACTGCTTGTAACTCTAGTGCAATCTCATAAATGCTATGTATCAGCAAACCATTGTTTGCCAAATCTTTCCCACAGTAGCATCAATTTATGTTTCACATTCACAGTGACATTAACAGTGATAGTGGTGTTAGAACATACCACAAATATCATGAAACAATCTCCATAATATTCCCCTTTAGGCCACCTCATTTCATAACTTGGATTTCGGGCTTTTACAGCAAATATGTTGGGAGGAGAGAGAAAAAAAGAAGCTACCCTACAAGGGGAGACGAATAAAAGAAAAAAACATGGAAACATCGGAAAATCCCTCTTTGGGATGTATAAATGAAGGTATATTGAGAAATATCCCCAACTTAAAAGGCCGGATACTTTTTATTTTTTTAAAATGTTGGTTGAGTTCTTTGACAAATCCTAGTAGGCAGGGGTACAAGAAAAATCTCCTTTTCTTTTGCAAAAATCCAAGCAGCGGATCTGCAATGCAAGTTCTCAGAATAAAAAGGTCCTGTTAATAAAAACATAAGAGATGAAATGGTTATCTTACCACTCCTATGGAGTTTAGGACGACACCAGCGACATCTCCCTTACATGTGATGGGCATGTCGGTAAACAAGTGGAAGGAACGTCCAAGATCGTTGGTGATCTTGGTAAAGTTCAAGATATCGATATCCTGACACATAACTGAAGCAAATGCAAAAGGGAAAGTAACATATTTTAGCTTATGAAAGGAAATTACAAGAATGGCTGTTCTCCAAACCCCCTGGGGAATTTGATGCTCATTTCCCCACAAAGACATCACTAAAATAGCTATGAAACGAAGCTTGTGAATACAGTATTAAATTAGTTTATCAATATTTATACATAAAAATACAGAGATCTACTCAAGTCAGTCCAAACTCCCAGTTTCTTCACTAGTGATACCTTGGGTGGAACCTCACTTAGCTTGAACTATTAGATACCACCCAAGAGCCCACTCGTGAGGAAACTACTGGTTGTTTGAACATATGACCATGAAATTCTATCTATAATCTCACTTCTGAAATATTGGAAGAAAAATGGTGACAACTGATTTCAAGCTATAGTATCAATGCTTGGGGAATCAGCGGATTTTTAGCTCAAAATTGCTACTGTTATTTCTGTATAAGTCACTTTTCACGGCTATGTCATTATCTATCTCTTGCTATGTGACATAGCTATTTGTTTTAGATAAAATATCAGTTTTTTTAAGAAGAAAAAATTCAGTTATAAAATAGCATTGCAATTGCTTTCATTGACAATTTTCCTTGTGTTTGACATAATTCTTTAAGGTATCAATTTTCTTCTTATTGTGATTTGCAGGTAGGCTGTAGTGGTTGTAGACTGGATGTAGTGGTTGTATACAGGTTGTGGTGATGAACGGCGTTAGAATGCATTTATCATTTGAATCTTTTACAGAAATAGTTGTAGTTTTATTGTGCCAAATGATGAATGAGAGTCTTCCAACTTCCCAAACTTGCATGCAATTATATAGATCATGTAATCAACCTAAAATGGGAACATCACCTAGAATTAGCTGACATAGTAGCTTTAAATAATACTTACAGCTTTCGCAGTATTCAGATGTCACATAGTTTGGACAGTTGCAGCTGAAGTACCTATATGGCTCTCGTGAAACACAGGAGCCCCCATTGAGACAAGGATATCTCTGGCATGGATCTCTTATATCTAGAAATTGAAAATCCATATTGTTCACAATTAATATACTGTAAATAATTTTTTTTGCTGTACATGTTTTTGTTGTGTTAGTGGATTTAAAAAGTGCACGAAAATATGTACAGAGCGAATATTTATACAGCTTTGAATTAAAGTCCCAATATTCGGAATTTTACTCAGAAATGCCCCTAGAAAGTTTTAAAACCACCTCTTCTATAATATGACTCCAGACTATATAGGACTTTAAGGAGTCTAATCTCTCTTAGATAAATCGAAAAATATGCATTTATTTCCCTGCATAGAGCTGTAATGAGGCCAAACTGTGCGTTATCTAGCTGCAATCAGCAATTTTTATTAGGTTCCCAAAATAAAATTTACTTGGTAAAAACCTCCCTTATAAACCGACCCATATTAAAAAAAAAGGTTGGCCCATCAAAAAGGTTCTACTGTGATGGTAATAAAAGTATTAATACTACCCAACAATTTCGCAATAAGGATCTATCCAGCTTTTTAAAAGTTCATCTTGTCAGGGAAGTTTTGCGATAATGGTAATAAAACTACTCACCAAATTCACAGTAAGGACCTATCCGGTCGTCTCGACATGCACAGTGGTAAGTACCGTCCCAGAAGTGGCTGAGACAGGTGCCCTCATATGCACACGGGTCGCTCAGACACGGGTTGTCTGAAAGTATACACAGACAGAACTGAGAATAATTTCATGTGGAGTATTGTATTGTAATTTATTTTCTTTATACTGACAAATAGGTAGGTCAAACACCTGTTATCTTCCTATTTCAAGGGATTGTTGTAATGAATTGAGCCATGTATGCAACAATCTTTTCCTGTTACAAATAACAAAGACATGGGTAGGCATCCAGGCTTAGAGCCATGACTTAGTATAATATAAAAGATGTTAGTACAGTTTTACCATGAAGTAATGGCAGGTGTTATAGCCATACGGATGATCGTATTTCCATAATAATCGGACTGATGAAATAATGAAATAATACACATGAAATAAACAACTTTTTTTTTTTTTAGAAATACAAGATATACTATGCTTAAGAAGTGGAAGCGCCTCGCAATGAATACAACGCCTCCCATTGAATACAATGTGGCCATATTCAATGGAGTAACAAAAAAGTTGCCTCTCATTCATTAAATGCCTTCAAATAAACACAAATGCCAACTATGTTGATACCCCTCTGATGTATTTCCCTTGTGTGGGCTGGGGTGCATCCCATTCAGCCCGCAGCTTCATACTGTCCCAGCCCCCTCTCATGAAATACAGCAGAGACAGTTTCAATGGGCATTGGACTTTGTCTATTTATTCCAAGTGGAGAAATAACATTATTATAGTTTTGTTTTAGAAGGGGCATTATCGACACCCCCATCTCACTCTCCACTGCTCAGTTCCCAGCCATGAGCCAACTCTTTAAATGCATATTTTGAAAGAATAATCAATAAATCACATAAGATAAACACAGAGAGCCATTCTAATCAATCTGAACTCCTGGTTTCTCCACTCGTAATGCCTTGGATCACATCACACTTGGCTTCGCCTCCCGTGATATGATCCTTGGCACCACTCTTGGAGAAACTTGTCATTCAGATAGAGCATCGTGGGTCTTTCCGTATTTATCATATCTGATCACATGGCAGATACGGCACTCTCTATGTTTTAAACTCCATAATCCGTCCCCCATGCAGTATGGTGTAGCCATACTCCATGGCTTCCAAGCAATCTTAACTTCCAAGAAGAATTATATAAAAAAGTAGATCTAATTCTACTTCATGCATTAATAAAACTTGATGAGAAAGATATTTACCAAATTCACAGTGTATCCCGATCTTGTCATATGTGCACTCGCATTCGTAGGTGCCGTTAATAGGCTCATTATGGCAGGAGCCACCCTCCATACACGGGACGCTCAGACAGGGGTCATCTGAAAGTAAAAACACACATTCATTATATTCTGTTTCATCATCAAATCAGCGCCATCATTACAAATGCCAGGCAAACAGATGGCAAAAAAAGCATATGTAAGCAAACCCTAACAACTGATCATTCATGTTACCATAATATGATAGATTTGCTTCATGAGAATGAACCTGAAAATCTGATACTGGAATTCTAGCTCAAGTATATCTACAATATAATATCACATTTGATTCATACGTTCATTATGTCTACACTGCTAAGAACATTCAACAACATCTGATAGTCCCGAGAAATTACAGTATGTACCAAAGTTGTCAAGTATATCAGAAACGACTGATTTTCAATTTTGACATTTTGGTGGCCATCTTGAGTAATAACAATTATGCCTGGCGCTATTAGGCCTGAAACCAGTTTCTAACCCCCCAGACTGAGTACCTCCCCCCCCCCCCATAGATATAATACACAAGATCACCAGCCCAGTACAATAATGACTGCAAAAATTACAATATTATCAGCAATTATATACATATTTGCTACATAAATTAACATAACAATTAAGATGTATACTAAGAAATGTAACAAGTGTAGGGGATCAGTGATCTCCACGCCCACGTGGGAGGCCCATGAGGATGGCTCACTCGGGTCGCTGCTCCCCTCCCGTACCGATCCAGTAACGTAGGACATGTGTAGGTGGACAGAGATGTGGACATGGTGTAACGGTTAGCATACTGGAAATCAGTGTCAGAGATCCTGGTTCGATTCCCGATGGACCTAGGTGAAAGCCGCTTTTCACTTAAATGTGACCCCCACACAAGGTACTGAAACACAATATTAAGAAAATGCACGGTTGATACACAGCCAAACATAATTATCTAATTTCAAGAAAATAAGATTATCAAAGTTGTCTGGCACTGCCAGTGGCAGACAAACCACTTGTTTTAAGAAAAAAATGATTTCTTAAAACAAGTGGTTTGTCCGGCAGTCAAGTTTAATCATCTTTTTTTCTTGAAATGAGATAATTATTTTTGGCTGTGTATTACTATGGTAATGGTTTACATACACCATTCACAGTGGACGCCTATGTAGTCCCAGGTACAGTTGCAGGTATAGGTTCCATCCTCCGGGTGATTCCAACAGGTACTTTGGTGCTGGCACGGAGAGCTGATACACGGGTCGTCTGAGTGTTTGTGAAAATAAACTCATCATGAATGTTCTATTCAATTACAAGATTTACATATGAACTGTAATAGACAGGAGCTAGGTCCATGTATTCTGTTTATATGATATTGTAAATTGTCTTGAAGCACATGTACAAAATATTGTTTGATTGTAATAAATATCTATATATATATATATGTATATATATATATATATATATATATATATATATATATATATATATATATATATATATGGGTGGGGGTCCAGAAAATGTCCATTTCACAAATTGAGTTATTTTTTAAAAATAATCATTTTAAATTAAGAGAATGTATTGGGATAACTACATAATTGCAAAAAGCCCAATGAGCACTAATAGAAAAAATATGCATATTAATTATAATTTCATGATTTTTTCAGATTTTAGCTACTTTTCAGGGAAAAAATGACCATAAATCGATGTCCCCTGGAAAAAATCTGATTTTAACTGAAATTTTCTCCAAATGATATTAGATTTACACCTTTTGCTTCATATGTGTTGCATACAAATGATACTTCTTCATAACACCATTTATTTCAATATTAAAATTTTTTTATTTTTTTATATTTGTTTAAATTACAAAAATAGCAATTATTCTCATAATCTCATATATCTTTTTAAACACTTGAATTTTTTGGAAAAATATTACACTAGATGGATGTTTTGTGCCATTAGGCATATCCCGGACACCTATACTCTTGGGCAGAATGATAAAAATTAAGACAATTGATCATTTTCTTGGTGAAATTAGAGCCCAAAGAAGGAATTGAAAATGACCTGTTTAAGCCTAATTTCTTGAAAAGGTAATTAATTATACAAATCCTGCATAAAATTACATATTACCTGCATTGGATAAGCGTATGTGTGAGCTCTACACTCCCATATTGATCGATTTTTTCTATTTTACATTTAACAAGCAAAAACAATTGTTTTCACTGGATGTTACGTTCACTAGATTGATGTTACGTTCACTAGATTTATTTAAACATTTTGAATAATATCAGCCTAAATGTCCTCTAAGGAGGAAGGGAAATATCCATGTGGTGCCTACATAGTACATGCACGATATACAATAAGAATCGTAACTCGGTGCAATGTCTTTGTCTTTGTAAATTAAGATATCAATTTATGTTACGTTCACTAGAATTATGTTACGTTCACTAGAATTATGTTACGTTCACTAGAATTATGTTTGGTTCCACGGAGACAGTAAATTGTCATGAAAATATGTCCTTTTTTGTTAATTTCTTTTGATAGGCGGCATGTATGTCTGTTTGACAAACCTATCAGCAAGGATGTATGTGGATGAATGAATGATTTATGTAATATTAAGAACTATCAAAACAACATGTCCTTTATTTTATGAAATGTTACGTTCACCAGATATATGAAAAAGTCAGAAATATGCATAAATAATTAAAATATAGCAGTAACACAAATTGTCCAAGTATATCTGAGCATTACAAATGACACTGACCTGTTTCCATCATTTTATCATAAACATATTTCATTCTAGAAACTATTCAATTTTTGTGTTACGTTCACTAGATGTTACGTTCACCAGATATACTGAAAACAACCGAATTTTGGTCTAATCGTCTTATTTTTCTTATATTAAATATCTGGGACATGCTGTGACTTTTTTTGCATAGGTATTATACCACAACCAACTGAAAACAATGCTATTATTGGCTAATATTTCATTATAATTCCTCTATTTTTCTGCTATGTTACGTTCACTAGATCCCACTGAACACCTCTCAATAGTTAAATAAACACAATAGAATGGCAAAAAATACAAAATATCTTCAGATATGTTAGAGCACTTTGTATACTTTCATCTGGGTTTCACAGCTAGTTTAATACTCTTCCATGTTAGTACTTTTCCCTATTTAAAAAGATTATAGGTTCGATTTAGACAGAAACCAACTGGCCCTCAATTGACTCCAGCTATAAAACTATCACAATGGGGAATTAAAAATAGAGAAAAAGTGTACAGCACCCTGTTACATGGTAGGAAATGACACATTTTTGCCCTAATTCAGTGAATCAAGTTCATAACTAAAATATTTCATCATATTTTTTCACTATTCTCATGTTTATGATAATATCTGGTGAACGTAACACAATTTTGTTTCATTAGTAATTGTATTTTTCAAACTTACATAGAAAAAAAAGTAAGAATCCTAGTATCACAAAATTTGGGAATGTGATGGTTCATTGCCTCCTTTATATATATACAAATCTGCTACAACATTTGGGCAATTCAGAAATATCATTGTTTTTCACTGGAAATGGACATTTTCTGGACCCCCACCCATATATATATATAAGATATTAGGTTTAATATGGTACAAATATTTTCATGTGAGAACTTTGAAATATTAAAGAGATATATATTTACAATAGTACTTTATATTAACATTTGTTTTGTATGATAGAGGAAGTCCCTGATGACTTCAAAAGAGCATAGCTATTTTCTCCATATGTTGTCATAATTCATGAATGCATCATGCCAACCCTACAGGATTGAGACACTCTTAAAGGGTTGCCATGATGCACCAATGCAGCACTGACAAGTTACTTGCCGCGGCAGCATTGGTGCAACTTGATGACAAATGTCATCTTAAACAACATGCCATCCTAAAAGTGTTAGCATGGGTAAAAGAAGAGATAGAGATGTTTACGTACAGTATTCACAGTGGGTGCCGATGTAGTCCCAGGGACAGGTGCATGTGTAGGTGCCGTCTACAAGCGGGTTACATGTACTGCCGTGCTGGCACGGGCCGCTGAGACAAGGGTTATCTGTAATGTAAATAGCTCACATGTATGGCCTGTAGGGATGTCATCAATACCCCCTAAATTGAAATACTGACATTTCTGTCATTCTGATTATCACATCAAGAAATTGTTATATCGATACACTCATTGACCCCTAAAAACTGAATGAATTCCCTTTTCAGAACTGAAAGAATTTTGTAAATATTCCAGGTATCATTCAAAGGGAATTGCAATCTCAAAGGTTAGCCTAACATAAGTAACAATTTACTTCCAAAAGGCTAACAATATGAATCTATTAATCATCAAACGTATAGTCTACTTCCTCAAAATCAATATCTTAAAATCTGTACTTTACCCCCTCCCCCCAATCATACAGTCTATGCAACCTTACCATATTCACAGTCCAGGCCCACTCTGTCGTAGGTACATTCACAGTTATAGGTGCCGTTATTCTCCAGGGGGAAGCAGGTGCCATTTCCCTGGCATGGGTCACTCAGACACGGGTTATCTGAAACATCACATAGGTACATGGATAAAGGTCAATAAGTTTAAAGTGGCGTGGTCTGATTTTCTTGTTGCATATTATAATCTCCTAAAGCTGTTCAAAATGTCAATACACTATCATATTTGGAAGATGGGGCACGGAAATAATATCAGTGATGGATAATAATAGGCAATTAAGAGGGTCCCATGAACACACACACAGAGAAGTAAAGTCGTCTCTATGACTCTTTTATCAGAGTCAACTCTGGTTGACTCTGGTAGCAGAGTCATGATGACTCTGGTGGAGGGGTCACAGCTACTCCAGTCATACCCCTTGTTCCTTGTACAAATTGACTCTCCCCCTTGACTCTATCAATGCAGAGTCAAGTGCAGTTGACCCTTCCCACAGCAGGGTCATTTCTAGTTTCACCCTTCATAAAGAGTCAAATAGAATTTGGGCTGACTCTGATAGTAGTTGCATATGAAACCACCTGGTGGGGCAACCAACACCGATTTGATACCAGTAGCAACCACAAGGCAGAGCCACTATCTATACTTTAGACAATTGTTGCGTATGCCACACAGTTTTGATTCTTTCTAGATAGAGCCACCATGTCTAAATAGTGTGGTTAAGGAATGTCAATGGATAGGCTTTCCAGTTAACTTACCTGAATCAAATGTGATGACAAACTATCCAATACATTCCAAGAACATCAACAGTATAGAGCTTAGTCACCATATTTGTGGGTATGGGAAATAAACATAAGACTGGACACTAACTGTGTGAGCTATATAGTGTGTGGCACTGCTTACCTCTTCATATAGATCTGATATTGGCATCTAATATGTGGCCACTGGTCTGGAATGTATTGTGATGCAGATATAGCTTAGCCCTTTCATACAGGGAGAAGTGGTGGACATTACAACATGTCTTGTTATTTACCTGTCTTGGGCAATAACCTCACCTGCTCACTTCTCTCACAGGCCTCACTTGGCCTGCCCACTATTATATACACCTATTGCCCCCAATCTACCCTGGCATAAATACACAATCCACCTGACCTGCATGCACTCATGTATTCAATATTGACTCCCCCTCTTTTGATGGGTCATTGCTGTTGACTCTTCAGGAATGGAGAGTCCAACTCATTTGAATCTCTTCTACAGGTGTCATGTGGGAGACAAACTGTGACTCTGGCTGTCAGAGTTGTGGCAACTCCTTTACTTTTCTGTGTGCAGGTAGGCCTATAGCCTGTTACAGTGTATTTTCAGCGGGTGGACTTTTAGCATGCACTCCAAAGGTCAAAGACTACACCGGTCAAAGACGACACAGGTCAAAGACGACACCCGGTCAAAGACGTTTCAATTGTTTCAAACTCATAAGACACGGCCTGTATTTCCATGGGTCCCCATTCCAATTTAAGACCTTTGGAGTGCATGCTAAAAGTCCACCCTTTGACCAGCAAGTTTTAAAATGGCTGAAATGGGAGCTATGTACACAGAAATGGGGGGAAAAGGTTAATGGATATTTTAACACTATATACTTCAAACTTCCCGGCATTTCTGTGTACATAGCTCCCATTTCAGCCATTTTAAAACTTGCTGGTCAAAGACTACACCGGTCAAAGACGACACCGGTCAAAGACGACACAGGTCAAAGACGACACCCGGTCAAAGACGTTTGAATTGTTACAAACTCATGAGACACGGCTTACAATCATGGGTTTGACCGATCTTTAAGATTTCCACCTAAAGTGGAGTTCATAAACACCCATGGGAAAGGCTGTTAGATATATACACTTCTTTTTCATCAGTTTAGTAAGGTGTGTTAAGACTTTGGAGGTGTACATCCCTTTATTTGCAAGATTCTACTGTAGATATATACTACTGTGTACCTACACTACCGATTTATAGTGTGCTTGAATGCTGATCATCACTTCTCTATTTCATTGCATAGAAAAAACATCTTACCATATTCACAGACCACTCCGATACGGTCCCAGGTACAGTCACAGACAAAGAATCCGGTGTCGCGTGCATCAACACAAGTACCGTTCTCTTGACAGGGGTAGCTGAGGCAGGGGTTGTCTGATAAGAGACAAGACACAAAGCATTTCATCTATTGTAAGTTGCCATATTTATTGCTTTTTAATCTAAATCGGTTTAAATTCCTGTATTGATACACAATGTACTGGACAGTGATGGATGGGTACTAATCAAATATTATCTATTGATGATGGGAGGTTAGAAAGGGGGTCCCATGGGGCCCAGCCATGGGATCTTTTGGTGTATTTTCAATTGGTGGAATACAATCTTATTTACAATTGACCATTAAGTGGGCAGTTATTATAGGAAAGTGATAGCGAATTAGAAGAAATAGAATAGAACGATAGGAAGGAAAGTATGAAAGTACTTTTTTTTAGCCTCTATCATCTAATGTACTTACCTTAATCACAATATGTAGCCAGTTAACTTGTACATTCTATTAATAATTACCGGTGATTTGGAGGTTTTTAGAGAAAAATATTAAAAAGAAATAGCAAATTGTTGAATGTGTCCCAGTCCTAGGAATGCAGCCGAGGATACAAGTGCATTAAGATAAATATGCACTGTTAGTAAATGTAGCTGAGCAGCAGAATCTACTGCAGTTTAACAGTATTAGTGTGTACACATAAGCAATAGAATGATTATGTACTGCTGGTTTACACATACAGTAAAAATGAACAGTATATTTCATTTCGCTATTTACGGTGTGTAACCATAGACGTACCGAATTCACAGACCACTCCGATCCTCTCAAAGAGTGTGATGTTGTAGTTGTAAGTGCAGTGGCAGTAAAAGGTCCCTCCCACTGGCTCCTCCTCACATGTTCCTGCTGACTGACACGGAGTGCTCAGACAGGGCCGCACTGAAACCAGACAGACAACATACAGTTACTACAGCAAACCACAACTCAGACAGAGACAGAGGTCCATGATGATCTGTCTGAATGACAGGTTTCTCTACGAGTGGTACATTGGATGATATCACATGAGGCAGAGCCAAGTGTGATTTGATCCAAGGCACCACAAGTGGAGAAACCAGGGATTCAGGCTGGTTAGTGTAGATCTCTGTGTTTATTTCATGCAATTATTGATAGATCATACTTAAAAACGAGATTTTACCATTGGTTTCATAGCTATTTTAGTGACATCATCATGGAGAAACACCCCATGGAGTATGTGCATCAGTTTCTTGCGACACATCTAAAGGTGTATATATATATTATGCTGAGGTGGCAAAAATAAACATTACTGCTTTTCAAATTTAGGATATTTCTCAATACATCTTCATTTGATAGCCCAAAAGAGGGATCTTCCATGCTTTTTTCTGGCCCTCGCCCTCCCCCCCCCCCCCCCCCCCAGAATAATTTACTGTAAAAGCCTGTAGTCTAAGTTATCAAAATGAGGTGGCCTAACTTAGACATGGCTGTAATTCATGAAACCATCCAGAAACTTTATTAATGTTAATATATACACAGTACCATATGAGCCCCAAA
The DNA here is from genome assembly GCA_947462335.1 of Harmothoe impar. Taxonomy (NCBI): domain Eukaryota; kingdom Metazoa; phylum Annelida; class Polychaeta; order Phyllodocida; family Polynoidae; genus Harmothoe; species Harmothoe impar. Next base: position 25,814,005 of record OX381707.1, read on the forward strand.
TATCTTTGTGAGACGATTTTATGAATGGTGTACATGTATTATCTCCATTATCCTAATTCCTCGTACATAAATGAGTGCCTTTTAGTAAATCTTTGATCAAAAACATGATCAAAATTGCAAAATGAAAAACAAATAATTTCCTCTGTGTTTTAGCCCACGAATTATGGTCGAAATTATGGTATTAGATTTTTTGGGCATGTTGTAATAGTGTATACAATATTTCAGCTTGTTGGTATGTAGATTCCAGTTATGATATATAGAGAGACAACTAAGTAGCTATAAACACAATTTCTACACTTACACCACTCGCAATGTGTCCCGAAGTAGTCACTCGTGCACAAACAGTTGTAAGTGGAGTCGGTGTCAGTCCAGTTACCACGGAGACACGACGCACCGTTCTTGCATGGGTTGCTGAGGCAAACATCAGCTGAAATAATCAGAAAAAATGTTTTCTTCAAAGTATCAATTTATACATGTTTATATAAAGCCTAATAATTGATTGTGTGGGTCAATTACATATGAAAATATGGCTTTGCCAGGGGGTGTTCTGGTGATGGAATCAGCCGTGATTCCATCACTTTTACGAGATTCGCCCATAAGTTTCACATAGTAGACTTTCATTGAATGATGGAATTACGGCTAATAGGATATTCCCAAAAAAGTGGCTCAGTCTTGTACGGTTTTACAGTACTACTAAATTCTAATATTGTTGATGTATCGATTCTTGGGGGTATCGATGACCTCCCTAGTTGTGCTACAGACCTGGTAGGGTGTACAGTGAGGCGAGCAGCAGCTCTGGCAGGAACTCATCATTGGTCATGATGTCATACGTGTCCCGGTAGAACACATGCTCAGCACCAGGGGGATTGCCAATGCTCTGCATCTCACTTGTAAAGGCCTGCTCACAACAAATAGTAAGACAAGTGTGAACAACAGAAGTAGGTCTACACTAAAGCTGACCCGGGAACCAATGGCTCGGAATTTTGGCTCTGTGCGCGTAGTTTCTTCAGAATTCTCATGTGCCCATGTGCCCCACAAGAAAATTCTAGTGGAATGTGCATGATGCATAATTAAAGCAATGTTATATGTCGTTGGAAAGAAAAAATGAAGTGAAATGAAGCAATTTGGTCTTATCTTAACATAGATAAAATCAGGAATATATTTTCACTTTAAAAAAAGTGAAAATTATTTCTGGGTCTACAGATGAAGATCAGGGTCCATGGATTTCTAGAGCTGTGGGACGCAAAGTTACATAAAGTAACTACTAACAACTGACACAAGGCCATTAATCTATTTAAATTCTACTTAAAGTTCCTTAAATCTGATGGTTGATGCAGTGTACATATAAGTGAAAACGCTACATATTGATAATACCCCTGACGTTGTTCCTAAAGCGAGGACCACCAGGAAAATGCCAGCTGCCCTCAACTTCTCGGCTTCTGCAGCTACCAGGTTTCCATATTCCTCGCTGGTTCCTGCCAGAATGAGTAGCGCCACATCTCTCTTGTCAGTACGGTCTCCATACGATGGATGGAAGATATCCTGCTTTAGAACCTACAGCACAAGGAAAGTTAGCAAGTGATCACTGTTTAACGACAAACATATTTTGATCCCTGTTCAGGGGGGTTCAAAAGAATTATACCTGTTTCCAGTGAAAAACCTGCTTGTTACTATACTTCAAAGGGCCATAAGATTTAGTCTCTTACCACGGTATCATAATTTGAATAGAAAAAAAATAAACACAAAAAAACACTTGTATATGTATGTTGACTGCACAGAGAAAAGAAGTAGAATGATGGTAACTCCTAAATGGGAGTCTGGAGTCTTGTAACTCTCCCCACAACTCTAAAGTGACTCTAAATCATTAGGGGGGCTTAGAATAGGAGTCATTGTAGAGTTATTATAGAGTCCTGCTAATGTTAGGGAGTCACTTTAGAGTCATGGAGAGAGTTACCTCAGTGATCAAGTCGGGAGTCACAGTGATTCTACATCTTTTCTCTGTGTGGGTTATTTCACTTGTTAAAGGCGGGATGCATTTCACTTGGCAACACCTTCAACCGGACAACAGACCAGCACATCTGAATGTTTGTGTATTTCTTTGATTTTAAATCGATGAGGTTGTGGTATTCACCATGTAATTATGATTAAAAACTTACATTTAATGAGCAGTAGATGTTCCTATTTTCACTATAGTAATTTCTGCTATTAACGGCATTAAGTACTGCATCTCTACTGCCGTAGGAATTGAGTCGACTGTCCGCTCCGCAAGAATATCGCAAAACTTGTTGTGCAACCCGGGTATGAGACCTGGAAGTATTTACAAAAAAATGTCATGTGTGAATGTCAAAATGTAAGCAAATATTTTATCCCTTTTAGCAACTTTAGGTTCAATAAATGCCACGGTACTGTCATTGTATTAATGCAACTTAAATATTAAAACATGACATGTATACCTCCAACAAATAGACAATTACCCTCTCTGATGTATTTTACCAGTGGGGGCTGGGGCAGTATCCCATGAAGCCACAGGCTGAGTGTGATGCACCCCAATGACAGAAATACATCAAAGCTGTAGTTGGCTTTTGTCTCCATCTTTTTATTTGAAGCTATTCAATGAAGGAAATACAACTTTTTCTGAGCCCATTGAATACGGCCACATTGTATTTAATAGGGGCCATTGAGTAAGACCTTTCTACTACTTAAGCATAGTAAATCTTGTATCTTAAAAAAGATTAAAGGAATATCCCTTCTATGCTGCCATAAAGAAAATACAGAAACTTATAAAGTCCTACTAATTCATAGCACATATCGAAAAAGGGTTGAGATTAACTAAATACTCACTGATACACTGTAACTCGGTTCAAGATTTTATTGACGAATGCCTTGATCTTGTTGAAATTGTCAGTACCAACATAATTTGATCCATCCATCACAATGGCCAAGTCTGTATGAGTGACAGCTGCAGCAAAAGGGATTTATGTTCAATGAGGTATTACCCGTGCATGAGTGTTTGGATTCAAGAAAATTTAAGTAGCATTAACCCTTTAAGGCCGACCAAAAAAGATGTTTCCTGGTGATAGGGGCGAGACATTTTCACAGGAACTTTCGGGGGGGCGAGCCTTTGCTGATTTTCATAGAGTTATGTTGACTACAGTCGATGCTTGGCCGGCTATGGCATCAACTAAAGTCGATGCTCGGTCAGCCATGGCATCAACTTTAGTCAATGCTCGGCCTTAAAGGGTTTAAGGAACACTTTAAGCGGCTATAAGTTCAGTAAGGCCATGTAAATGTTCAGGAAAGGTCATAATGGCATTTGATGGCCTTTAAATGGCATTTACTCAAATTAAATGCGCTTAAAATCTTTAAAAGAAAAGGCATTATGCCGTCCTTAAAGGTTTAATGATGGTAGTTACTTACAGAGTTCACACTGCAGGCCTACATGGTCTACTGGACAAGTACAGAAGAAATGTCCATCTATAGGGAATTTGTTGCATGTTCCTCCAGCCATACAAGGGTTACTAAGGCAAGGGTCAACTGGAAGCATACAAAAATGAGTATAAAATAAGAAAAAGCAAATCATTCAATGATAATTTTATCAGAGCCACAACTATCTTCAATGTGAATGCTTCCTATTATGCGCGCTCGGTTTATACATTTTACATTTGGACTTTCATTATGTGTAATTCATTATATTTAAGTCAATTTAAAAGGAGCACTGTGTCGGCGACCTAACCCTGCCTGGTTTCGCACGCAAATTAATGGCGTTGTTGGTTTAAAGGGCCTTTAAAAACACATGAATTCAGGACCTTTCCTGTGGCAGTTAGTAGTCAACTTTCCTATCACAATAGTTACACTTTAAAAAGTTGGTTGCCACTTTCGTAGGTGTACAGTATTTCTACTGAATGTGTTCAGTTGCTTGTACCCAGTGGGCACAGAACATTGAATCAACATTGATAAATGGTTATCAATGTTGATTCAATGTTGATTTAACGTTGATTCAACATTGAACTGAATTTTGTGCCCACTGGGTAGGTAAACAGTAAAATCTACTGTAAATCTACAGTAGATTCTACTGTGTCCTTAAACTGACTATTTACATATAGAATATTCCCCTTTCCTGTTTAAACACTGTACTGAAGGATTTTCGAGGCAAATTGCCTATTGTTAACGTTTAATACCTGGATCAGTGACAGATCTATAGTCCAATTGACGGCAGTGGAATCACTGTTATAATAGATGTACACATGGAAACAAGTTTTTTTTGATCTTAAAGGGGCATTCTCACCACTCGTACTTAACCTAGAACAGTACTAGAATTCTGAAAGTGACACGTTCAGTGATTATGCCGCTTTAAGTTACAAATGTTTTGATACGTATTCATGAGTTACCCGGGATGAGTTATGTCATTTCTCATCTTATTCATCTCATCATTATAAAATGTCCATTATCCATGTATTAAACTGTACAATATTTCCTGATATAATTTGTGACTGCCTGTCAAATTGTGAATTTATTTTAGAACAGAAATGGTAATCGAAGAGTTACCAGCGAGGGGAGCCAATGCATCAAAGCTAGTTTTAATAAAAGCATATTTACATTGTATTTTGAATTGTATTTTGCGAGTATCATTGAACCCAATAAAAATGAAACTCACGATATTGGCAAAGATCTCCAATGTAGTCCCAGGTACATGTACAATTAAAGTACTCCCTCTCCAAGTCATGGTTACACGTCGCTCCGTTCTGACAGGGGTCGCTAATACAGGGGTCAGCTGAAGGTCAAACAGAGGTCATGGCTACAAGGTCATAGCTCTAAAAAGCACCTAGTTATACATGTGTAGCAATATTTATGTGAATCTTGCAAGTTAACTCCATTGCATCTTCATAATCTGGACAGTTTAAGGTTTTCCATTGACAAGGAATGGTTAAATCAACATTTTGATAAATACATAGCCTATATATGGTTAAGTTTAAAGAGTCAGAACACATATTTCAAAAATTGTAGGCAAGGAAAAAATCTGTGTTTACCCATTTAAGGACGGCATAATGATTTAATGCTTCATTCCCTTGGTCATCATGATGCTTAAATGCAGCCCTGGTGAGTAACTCGCCAGTGCTGCATTCAAGCATCATGCGAAGGGTCGGTATGATGCAGCAATGCAGGACTGGAGAGTTACTCGCCGGGGCTGCATTGGTGCATCATGGCAACAAATGTCATCTTTTAGTGACATCTGTCCTTAAGGGTCACAGTACTCACCTATTTCACAGAAAAGGCCAATCCAACCAGTGGGGCATGAACAATACTCCAGGGTGTTGACCTCGTTCTGCATACAGTCTCCGCCATTCACACAGGGGTTTGTTGTGCATACATTGACTGCAAGAGATGTTATGCTGTCATAAAAATGATCTGCGTCATAAGGTCAAATACTTAATGACATATCTACAATATGCCCAGTATTATCTACTGTAGACCATATATATGTATGGTAATACCTTATCAGAGACTCATCATCTTTTTAACAGGGGAAGGGCATACATAGTGAGTTGTTTTTCTAGCTTACAGTAGCCCAAATACAATGGGCTAGAGTAAATATGCCTACTCATAACGGCTGTAGGTCATTTACTTTTTAACCATTAAAATGTTAATGTGAATGACAGAAGCTCGCTCAGAGTCTAGATCCCCCTATCCAAAAAAAGGAACACTAAAAGAAAAAAAACTCCCTCTCCACATATCTTATGGCTAAGTAATGATGATTTATTATCTATTGCAGTGGCCTAAACACTGTAAAGCCACCTTCTTTTGATAAAAAAGGTGGCCTTATAAGGATTAAGGGTCTTTGGTTCCAACTTTTTGGAAGGGTAGAGAGAAAAAAACAGAAAAAAGATGTCTTATGGGGGGACTGGATCACAAAATGTCCCAAAGAGCAGAGCAAAAGAAAAAAAGCTTTGAAAATCACTCTTTTGGGCTATCAAAAAAAGTATATTGAGAAAGATCCCCTTTTTGGAAGGTTGAGCTTTGGGAGGGAAAAGGTGAAGGTGCAAAATGCCAAAGATCTCAGCGGCAGATCCGTAATCCAATTGCAAGTTATCAAAGTAAAACGGCATAATCTCTCAAGAACATGATATAACGTGGGAGAAAGACAGAAACATACAGTGGGATGTGGAGGAGTAGAGGTCCCAAATATCCCATCTTGTCTTCCACCGATCCCAGAACATGATGTCACTGATGATGCAGTTTCCATAGCAACAGTCGCCGTCGTTTGGCTTCCCTACATGCATACTGGTCCAGGAATAGGCCTGTGCATAGTTGTCCGGAGATAGGTCCTCAGACTGGATTGAGACACAGAGAAATATCCTCATGAGATCAACATTTGTTCCAGGATATATGGCCAGGAAGTCAATTTTCCTTTTCAGTTTAAAATGTTTGCTGACTTATTATATTGAGATGAATATATAAGCATGATGCAGAGTCACAAACTGTTTCCAGTTTTGCAAAAGTTTGGTCATAACTATACACCAATGCAGCAAGAAAGGGTTACTTTTCAGGAAAGTTGTTGATGAAGTTTTTAAACATGTCTAAAGTGTGACTTACAAATACAAATATATAACCTTAAATCCTGTATTCTAATATATATTATTTGAAGGACAATTGTTCTGTGAATCTCCTGATATGACCCACTGTGCCAAAACATAGCAATTACAGACAATGTGAGTACGATTCTGCTAAAACCAACGGAAACATTATTATAAAATTGTCACCCTTTCTTGCTGCATTGTTTAATTGAAGAGTGTTGAATTATTTGATGACATGATAATCGAAAAACACATTCAATGATGCCAGTTAATTCTTGCAAGAAGTGAAAGCCTATTCTAATATAGGTTAAATAAAAGTAAAAACTCACCTTTTTCTGACCATTGATATACATGACCGCGCCAAGGTCGTTGGTGAATGTCACAGCTACGTGGTACCATTGGTTGTAGCCATTTGGCAGAGGAGCCTCAATGAAGTAGCGATAACTAGGCTTAGACACCCAGGCCTGGAATTTGCTCTCGTATGCCCTCATTGAAAAGCCTGCTCCGTCATTGGTGTTTCCTCCAGTTCCTAGAATAAAATCATTATCCGCGGGTCCGCCTCTTGGTTTTACCCAGATTGACCATGTGATGCCGTAGGGGCACATATCCATGCGGCTAATGCACACATGGCTGATGTACCCAAAGTCGACCCACTGGTTTACGCCATTGAAAGCCATACCTCGGCGGCCATCGTTGACGACCTGGGGACCGTTTGCTGTATTTCCGTTCGGGTAGTGTCCGTATGCGTAAACCGTGGAGCTCGATGTATCATTCATCGGGATGTACATCATGTGTACTACAAAGTAAAAGCACATCGTATTTAACTTAATAAGCACCCTCCCCCTAATATGCCCTCCCCCCTTTCAGATTTTTTTTCTGGATTTTTTTAGAATGTGTTCCTCAGATTTTATTACTATTATTCACACCTGTGTGTAACATGGGTCACTTCACACCTGGTGTTGGGGCCAAGCCAAGTGTGAAGGCATAGGGTTGTGTAGAAGCCTTGCAGAGGCCATTGAGGTCTGTATAATTATGACAGCCATGGGGGGTGCTTATTAAAATAAATATTTGAGGCTAATTTTACCGAATAAAATACCTTTTTAATGAAATTTTGAATATCTGTAGAAGTGTGAAACATGGCATACTGTTTGTAAATAGTGTTCATAATTCCAGAATATGTCCAGTCGGCTGATCTTACCTCCAGTTTTGAGGGTGTATATGTCATACCCATCGCCATTGTTGTTTATTTGTATATTTTCACTGAAACACCTGCGAGTCTGCAAAACAGAAATGGTGTGCTGTCATAGCAATTTTAGAGTGTAATAACGACTTACTTTATATATAGGGCTATTGAATCCTATCTTTGTGCATTGTTTAACCATTTGAGGATGCATTCATGCATCATGCCTTGGTCGACATGATGCATGAATGCAGTCATGGTGAGTAACCTGCCAGTGATGCATTCAAGCATCATGCAGACCCCACAGAATCGAGACACTACTGATGAAGCCCCGGTGAGTTACTCACCCGGACTGCACGAGTACATCATGAAGACAAATCTATCTCTCTATCTAAACATTTTAAAGCCTCCAGTAAGATCGGGGCCCTTGCGTAAGCCTGCCCCGTGTATAAGCCTGGGCAAATGGTGACTTACTGTTGCATAAGCCGAAGAGTCAAACGGGGGGGGGGGGGGGCAACGTTTTTGGCAAGGGGGAGGGGCCACAAGAAAAAAAATTGGCAAGGAGGTAGGGCGTAGAGGATGTCTCAATGCAAGATTTCACCGGCCCCTCCCCTGTGGGGTCTTTACCGTACAAATCAGTCTTTAGACTACAAATTGATACCAATTTGTTGCGTAAAGACACACCACGGGTCTTTACACTACAAATGTGTCTTTAAAGCACAAATGTCTTTACGCTACAAATGTCTTTACGCTACAAATGTCTTTAAACCACAAATGTCTTTACACTACAAATGTCTTTAGGCTACAAACTGGGCACGAAAATCTGTCAGTCTTTACGCAACAAATCCTATATAGTGGTCTCAGGAACCAAACTGGGCTTAAAAATCAGTCAGTCTTTACGCAACAAACCCTATATAGTGATCTATGGTACCAAACTGGGCTTAAAAATCGGTCAGTCTTTACGCAACAAACCCTATATACGGTTCTATATAGCCAAACTGCACTTAAAGATCAGCCAGTCTTTAGGCTACAAATCCTACATAGTGTTGTGCTCAAAGGTCAGTCAGTCTTTACGCAACAAACCCTAGGTAGTGGTTTCAGTCTTTACGCTACAAATCCTATATAATGGTCTCAGGAACACAACTGGTCTTATAAATCTGTCAGTCTTAACGCAACAAACCCTATATAGTGTTCTTTATAGCCAAACTGCACTTAAAGATCAGCCAGTCTTTACGCTACAAATCCTATATAATGGTCTCAGGAACCCAACTGGTCTTAAAAATCTGTCAGTCTTTACGCAACAAACCCTATATAGTGTTCTTTATAGCCAAACTGCACTTAAAGATCAGCCAGTCTTTATGCTACAAATCCTATATAGTGGTCTCAGGTATCAAACTGGGCTTAAAAATCGGTCAGCCTTTAGGCAACAAATGGTATATAGTGGTCTCAGGAACTAAAATCGACTTAAAGATCAGTGATTCTTTATGCAACAAACCCCATAACGTGGTCTATGGTACCAAACTGATCAAAGATGAGTCAGTCTTTATGCAACAAATCCTATATATAGTGGTCTCAGTCTTTATGCAACAAACCCTATATAGTGGTCTATCCATAGACCACAGTTTGGTACCTGAGACCACTATAAAGGATTTGTCGCTTAAAGACTGGCTGATCTTTAAGTGCAGTTTGGCTAAAAAGAACACTATATAGGGTTTGTTGCGTAAAGACTGACAGATTTTTAAGCCCAGTTTGGTACCATAGACCACTATATAGGATTTTTAGCGTAAAGACTGGCTGATCTTTAAGTGCAGTTTGGCTATAAAGAACACTATATAGGGTTTGTTGCGTAAAGACTGACAGATTTTGAGACCAGTTTGGTTCCTGAGACAATTATGTAGGATTTGTTGCGTAAAGACTGAAACCACTATATAGGATTTGTAGCGTAAAGACTGGCTGATCTTTAAATGCAGTTTGGCCATAAAGAACACTATAAAGGGTTTGTTGCGTAAAGACTGACAGATTTTTAAGCCCAGTTTGGTACCATAGACCACTATATAGGATTTGTAGCGTAAAGACTGGCTGATCTTTAAGTGCAGTTTGGCTATAAAGAACACTATATAGGGTTTGTTGCGTAAAGACTGACAGATTTTGAGACCAGTTTGGTTCCTAAGACAATTATATAGGATTTGTTGCGTAAAGACTGAAACCACTATATAGGATTTGTAGCGTAAAGACTGGCTGATCTTTAAGTGCAGTTTGACTATGAAGAACACTATATAGGGTTTGTTGCGTAAAGACTGACAGATTTTGAGACCAGTTTGGTTCCTGAGACAATTATATAGGATTTGTTGCGTAAAGACTGAAACCACTATATAGGATTTGTAGCCTAAAGACTGGCTGATCTTTAAGTGCAGTTTGGCTATAAAGAACACTATATAGGGTTTGTTGCGTAAAGACTGACAGATTTTTAAGCCCAGTTTGGTACCATAGACCACTATATAGGATTTGTAGCGTAAAGACTGGCTGATCTTTAAGTGCAGTTTGGCTATAAAGAACACTATATAGGGTTTGTTGCGTAAAGACTGACAGATTTTGAGACCAGTTTGGTTCCTGAGACAATTATATACTATTGTTGCATAAAGACTGAAACCACTATGTGGTTTGTTGCGTAAAGACTGACTGACCTTTGAGCACACTTTGGTACCATAGAACACTATGTAGGATTTGTTGCGTAAAGACTGGCTAATCTTTAAACCCAGTTTGGTACCATAGACCACTACATAGGATTTGTAGCCTAAAGACTGGCTGATCTTTAAGTGCAGTTTGGCTATTATAGAACACTATATAGGGTTTGTTGCGTAAAGAATGATAGATTTTTAAGCCCAGTTTGATACCATAGATCACTATAGGGTTTGTTGCGTAAAGACTGAGACCAATATATATAGGATTTGTTGCATAAAGACTGACTCATCTTTGATCAGTTTGGTACCATAGACCGCTTTATAGGGTTTGAAGCATAAAGACTCACTGATCTTTAAGTCGATTTTAGTTCCTGAGACCACTATATTCGATTTGTTGCGTAAAGACTGACTGATTTCGAAGCCCAGTTTGGTACCTGAGACCACTTCATTGGATTTGTAGCGTAAAGACTGGCTGATCTTTAAGTGCAGTTTGGCTATAAAGAACACTATATAGGGTTTGTTGCGTAAAGACTGACAGATTTTTAAGACCAGTTTGGTACCATAGACCACTATATAGGATTTGTAGCGTAAAGACTGGCTGATCTTTAAGTGCAGTTTGGCTATAAAGAACACTATATAGGGTTTGTTGCGTAAAGACTGACAGATTTTGAGACCAGTTTGGTTCCTGAGACAATTATATAGGATTTGTTGCGTAAAGACTGAAACCACTATAATTATGGGGTTTGTTGCGTAAAGACTGACTGACCTTTGAGCACACTTTGGTACCATAGAACACTATGTAGTATTTGTTGCGTAAAGACTGGCTTATCTTTAAACCCAGTTTGGTACCAAAGACCACTACATAGGATTTGTAGCCTAAAGACTGGCTGATCTTTAAGTGCAGTTTTGCTATCATAGAACACTATATAGGGTTTGTTGCGTAAAGACTGATAGATTTTTAAGCCCAGTTTGGTACCATATATCACTATATAGGGTTTGTTGCGTAAAGACTGAGACCACTATATATAGGATTTGTTGCATAAAGACTGACTCATCTTTGATCAGTTTGGTACCATAGACCACTTTATAGGGTTTGAAGCATAAAGACTCACTGATCTTTAAGTCGATTTTAGTTCCTGAGACCACTATATACGATTTGTTGCGTAAAGACTGACCGATTTTTAAGCCAAGTTTGTTTCCATAGACCACTATATAGGATTTGTAGCGTAAAGACTGGCTGATCTTGAAGTGCAGTTTGGCTATAAAGAACACTATATAGGGTTTGTTGCGTAAAGACTGACAGATTTTTAAGACCAATTTGGTTCCTGAGACCATTGTATAGGATTTGTTGCGCAAGGACTGAAACCACTATATAGGGTTTGTTGCGTAAAGACTGACTGACCTTTGAGCACACTTTGGTACCATAGAACACTATGTAGGATTTGTTGCGTAAAGACATTTGTGGTCTAAAGACATTTGTAGCGTAAAGACATTTGTAGCGTAAAGACATTTGTAGCGTAAAGACATTTGTGCTTTAAAGACACATTTGTAGTGTAAAGACCCATGGTGTGTCTTTATGCAACAAGTTGGTATCAATTTGTAGTCTAAAGACTGATTTGTAGTGTAAAGACCCCACATCCCCTCCCAAACTCTAATTAATAAATGGACCCTAACTTGCCGCTTTTTCTCAAATAAAAGTGTCACATAACGTTCTTAATTCTTTTTTAACCTCAGGACTTTCCACAATGGTTTGCTCAATTGCTAATAATGGGCTTGTAAAATAATTCCTAAAACTGCTTAAATGCCCTTAGGACCTTTCTGTAACATTTATACACCAGTCGCACAAACAGCGACTTTAACAGTTTAAGCAATGAAAAGTTTATTGTAATGCAAACAGCCATGGAGTGATTATGACATTTCTTTGTTAAGCCTAGATACATAGGGAAATTTGGACTTTTTCACGACAAATTTTCACAATTTAGTAACTTGGAGTTTATTGATGAGCAAACGTTGTTATAATGCAAGTTATTCCTAGCTGACTGTATTACTGACAGCATGAGCTTTAATTTGATACCAAACTTGCCAATATTTTTCAAATCTTAACATATTTTTCATCGAAAATGTAAAAAGAAAAAAAAAAGTTTTCCCCAAATCATGATTTTTATGATTCTCGCGGTGATGAGAAACAACTATTTCTTTTTTTGAGTGGTTGTTTCTAGTATAATATTTACGTCACAGTGGTTGCTCCTCCAGTTGAAGGTGTTGGCGTGATGATTCTTAGCCTGGTATTTACACATCTCTAATTCCATACCATCCCAAGAACCAACATGTTGGCAGACTGAGTGTCCACCAGAACCTGTGGTCTGAATCCGCTCGAAGTCAAGAACCATATCTGTAGGAAAAATAAATACGGCCTGACATTCAACTCGTGAAATAACCCTCCAACACACCAAAAACTCGTGCACCTTTGTCTATTTAATTCCCCCCCCCCACCCGTGAAACAACCCATTCCCGTATTTCATCACCCTCCCCTCCTATGATAATTTAATTCGAATCGAAAAACTGATGCTTGAATGCAGCACTGGTGATTTACTCGACAAGGGCTGCATTCATTAATGCATCATGATGACCGAGCGCTTGATGCATTAAGACATCATACCGTCCTTAAAGGGTTAAAGTAATAGAATAAAAGCAAAATCCACATCTGTGACAAAACGTGGGAAAATGTGACATTAGGGGGAAACACCTTTTTTTAGTTCATGTCTTCAGCTACAATTTGATGCTTCAAGCATCAAAATATTTGAAATAGTTGCTGAGATATGACATTTCAAACATGGGATGGTAGGGACATGTAGGAATTCAGAATTGACTGCAATGCAATCAGATATCAATTTATTTTCAAATAATCCATATAAATCATAATTATCAGAAATTAAACTAAAAAATGCATATTATTGTACATAGATTTGGATCTGGTAGGAATATTGGAATTCTGTTTTCAGTTCTGAAATCCTCATGGATGGGGCAATTTGATAGGGATACTTTTTATTCCAAAAGAATGAATTGATGGTTGCCATGGCAACCAAATGTCAACAAATGGGCTAAAATGGCTAAAAACGTTCTTTTTACATTCCAAGTAGGACCAGTTTAGAATGAAAATAGAATTTCGATAATAGCTTCAAAAGATTCCTTGGGAAAAGTTAGTGTAAGGTCATTTTCTCTTAAGTATTCACATTTTTTAGCTATATCTCCTGAAATATCATGTTTAGAGCATTTATGGCTATTCCCCCTACAGTGTTACGATTTCCCAGGTTTCGTCACAATTCTCACCTTTGACCTGCCTCCTGTAGACTTTCCATCCAGAATATCCACTCTGGAGGCGCATGTTGCCATCACTGCATACTCGCACCTGGCAGGTCTGGCTGGACGCTTCATAGTTCATCATGTCTCCCTTGTTATAGATGGTTTGATTCTTACACTCCTGTATGGTAAGGTCAGTTTTTGTGTATGGGTGAGTGCAGGCGCTCGTGTAGCTATTGCTCGTCTGGTAATGCCACGTCTCTTGGACAGCATCTGTAAACGAAAACACACCTCAGACGGTAAGATTGTAAGATTTATATTTCAAATAAAGTAATGTGCCTCTACATGGGTACCTGCCTTTTAGACCATGTCGTCGTGTCGATTTTTAGCAAAACGGCCCCGCCCTAACACCATGGTAAAGGTGCCGAAAATTGACGAAATGAGCATTCCCTTAAGATAGCACAGTATAGAATTAAAATGATGACTTACCATATTCACAGAGTCGCCCAATACTGTCGTAGACACATTTGCAATGGAAAGTACCATAAACATAATGTACCATACAGCTTCCAAAGTTCTGACAAGGGCTACTGAGGCAAGGGTGAGCTGAAAGTAAAAGGAAAACATGCCATTTTGTAAGACAGTGTCCATACTGCATAAATATTTGCATTTAAGTATATTAAATATACTTAAATGAACATTTTAAGCGAATTTATTTTGTTTAAATGCCACCTTAAACCACTAAAATGCTCTTATGACCTTCCCAGACCTTAGCATTACTGAACTTAAAAAAACACACTTTAAAAACACTTTAAGTTACACAAATTACAAATGACATCTTGATTTTGCTTAAATGCAAACATCCATGCAGTGTATATTACATGGGTTACATATTTTTCACAGCTGCTACTGAGGCCCTGCTTGAATAGCATCCAGTTATTGAGTTTGAATTTTTTTTTTTTTGTTCGGCAATAATCATCACAGATCACAGCATTATTCTTCAACATAGAGCCACATTATCACATTATCATACGCAATCATCATGTATGGGTTAGGGCATAGGTAACAATAGTTTCATTAGGTGACAAGGTATATATAATAGATTAAGCGTGGTCCATACAGGTCTCTACAAATAACTTCAGTTTGTATAGAAATGGGATATCACTTGTATAGTATCATAAAAACAATGTAGATTTCTTTTGCATCAGCATATGAAGGAGGTAATCGATATTCAATGGACTACCAAAATGGTGATATTTTACTGATGGTAACAGTTGATACAGATATGGATCATTAGACAATGGACTAACACACTGGAAATATCTTACCGATGATAAATGTGTGCAGCTGGTGCAGATATGAATTAGAAAGAGAAAAAAAAGTTATAGTGACTTACGGAATTCACATTGAATTCCAACTCGTGTGTCTAGGCAAAGACATTCGAAGAAGCCGGTTGTATCGTCGGCTACGCAGGTACCACCTTCCATGCAGGGGTTACTGACACAAGGATCCACTGTAATAACAGACCATGTTAGAGTTGTAGTCAAGTTAAGTATATACACAGAAGTCCACAATGATCTGTCTGAATGACAAGGTACCACAAGTGGAGAAACCAGGAATTCAGACTGATTAGAGTGGATCTCTGTGTTAATTACATGTAATTTTTGATAAATCATATTTTAAAACGACATTAAAGTTTGGTATCATAGCTGTTTTAGTGCATCATCATGGTGAAACATCCCATGGAGAATGAGTACCAGTTTCTCCATGGGGGTGTAGAGAATGGCTATTCTAGTACTGAGGCATAGTAACTTTGTTTCTCCACATGAAATAAATCAGGGAACTACATACAAGGAAGGACGTGGGTACGTCTGTCCCGAGGGAAGGACCACAGGTCCACTAGATGGCAAGGCACTAATAGCTGCTTGGCTGGGCCACTGTACTATAGAGACCTATACAGGTATTTCATTCTCTGGATGGTTTATTTTGTCATTGCTTCCTCTCCAAATATTGCACTGTTTACCGATATTTAGTAACACTTAATAAAAATTAAATATGCAGAGCTGTTCACATGTCCAGATCATAGAAACTCATAGCACATGGTATAGCTTCATCCACTAGCCAGGGTCAGTGGCCACCTGGTGGTTGTCTGCAGAACTACTGTAAAACCCCACGTAGAAGCCGCGGCTAGTATGTGAGTCAGATTGCAGGTGCGGCTTATAGGATTGGCACACAGAGGAGGTGTGGCTTATAAATACGAGAATTTTCAGATGTATACTACACTCGCCATAATCAGAGCCCCTGTGCGACTAATATGATTTTCCTAAGGGGGCGGCTTATATGTGAGTTAGGCGTATACGTGAGGTTTTATGGTAAACATGGAGGACGTCAGTAAATACTTAGTTTTTTTGGTGTAATAGCATATTTAGTGAGTGAAACTTGTACTTACAGAACTGGCAGAGAAGGCCTATGTGGTCCCAGGTACAACTGCAGTTGTAGTGGCCAGTGTCGGGGTCTGCCAGACACGAGGCTCCGTTCTGACATGGGTTACTCAGGCACGGATTCACTGCACATCAATTAGAACAATATGTTAAAGTCATTTTATCAGATTTTTTACCAAATGTTAAATTCTGGCCTCAGGTGTTTAAAGCACTGAAAATAATATTATTTGTAGAATGGTATCAGATGTTATATATGTCCAGTAATAGCTCAGTAAGTGGATTCCATCGGCCCAGCCATGTTTTTTACCGTATGTTTTCAATGGGGAGAATAAATCGTGCACAATTTTATTCCACCCATTGACCATAAATGGTCAATAAAGAGGAGATTTGATTTGAAGAAAAGGACAGATAATTAGCACGAAGGGAATAGGTGGGAAGGGGAGTATGGTCTTTGCTAAAATCAAGTTCAAGAAAATCTAATTTTGAGTACCAATCATTAAATATATTTACTAACTTTTGTTATAATCACTGATTTTTGAACGAAAATTCATAACCCAATTTCAAACCCACTTTTAAACAGATTCATAAGACCCTTATACTGAATTAGAATTCACCAATTTATTTTGGTGAGAGCGTTATCAGACATTTCAACATTATTTTGCCAATTCAAGTCATGAAAACGTCTCCATAAGCGATAGAGGAAATTGGCTTGGTACTGAGAGAGGAAAATTGAAAAGAAAATGTTCTCATACCGTAAATTCTCGCTCAGCAAGTCAGATCACCAGTGCGACTTATAGCATTGACCAAAAGTCAAAGGATGGCCTATAGGCAAGTTTTTAAATGTATGCACAGTGCTAAAGTCACCATATTTAGATCCTCTGTGAGGCTAATAAGATTTTCAAAAATTCTAGGTGCGGCTAATATACGAGGTTAGGCTATTATAATACGTGAGAAATTGCAGTAACCAAGGTGTTCTATACAAATTTCTCAAAAAAGGGTGACTTATCAGAAAGGTTTTTGAGAATTTCTTAAGTATGACCGACAAAATACATAAAGATGATCCAAAATCCTAGATTCCAATATATTTAGGCCCTACACTATATAAAATATAATTATCGTTTAAATCTCCTGATATGAAATGTTTGCAAAGATAGCCATGACAGAAAATTTTATGAGGACTCTGCTAAACCAATATAGACACAACTTTATTAAGATAAGGTCACCATTTCTTGCTGTTTTGGTCTATAGTACTTACAGTATTCACAGAACTGGCCAATATACTGAGAGGTGCAGTCACAGAACTCGGTGAGAATCGTTGTGTTCTGTTTACATGTGGCTCCATTCTCACAAGGGCTTAAATCACACGCACTACCTGCAAGAAAAAATACATGCCATCAACTAAAATCAACAGGTCAAACTGTCAATCGCAGAAATTAACTTGATCACCTGATGAAGGCCAGTTTGGGTTGAAATAGATGATAGCAGCAGCCCTTATCTCTCCCGGCGCCCCTTATTTCTACAGAGCGGGCCCAAGTAAGGGAGAATCTCCCCTTGCTGGTAGAACCTCCAGTATGGGCTATTATACCTGTGGTGAAGAAGGTCCCGGATTATCCAGGCCTGATAATTTCCTTACCATGGTGAGTTGTAGAGTAGAGTTGCCACACTCCGTACTTGCTGTATTCCTCATTTATCACCAAGAATTCATCCATGCCATATACAGGAGAGTAGTCGACGTTAGAGCTCCATCCAGAGCGGCCGAAGAACCAGCTAGAATAGCTGTTCCCATAACTGACCTCAACGTACGAGTCTACATTCCCCTTCTTCACACCGTCCTGTGGAATAGTGAAGTAGTTTATTTAGTAGTGGATAAACTGGTTGTGTTTAATAGAGACAACCATAAATTGATAATGTATACACAACTTACTGCATGACATAAACACATACAATCGATTGATAATAAATTAGGAGGTACAAAGACCTTGATTGATTAAAAAGATTTGATGATTGATTTATAACATTGGTTGTAAAATAGATCGTGTTGATAGTTTGAATTGATGATAACCGATTGAATGAGGTGTGGGTGGGTGGGTAAAATTGGTGAGATGTGGTGTAGACGGTGGTCGGGCTGGTAGTGAAGGGTAGGTAGAGGGGTGTATGTGTGAGGTGGGGGAGAGGTGAGACCCGTGAGGGGGATTAGGAGGTGGGTGACTACCAGTCTGCAATGATATTTCCTTACCCCTTACGGGCAATGAAAACTGCATTACACATCAAGAAGAAACTAACATCCATTAGTACTAAGAAAAAAAAAGTCAATTACAGTAATTGACGTAATAAGCACCCTGGACGCTTATAAAATTACTGTTATGGCGTGTTAGTAATTGACGGTTTAATTGTCTCCAAAATCGTGAAATATGAGCCTTTGTCCTGGTCTAAAAATGCCCCATAAAGGAGGGGGGTTATCATGGGGAGGGCGCTTATTACATCGAATACTGTAGATAATGTAATAATTTTCAGTTTTCAACTCCAGTTTTCACGAGATAACAACTCACATACAGACAAAGGTGCACGAGTAGAGTTCCCCACCGAGGGTCATTTTACAAGCCTTTGGCTTTGGCCTCATTTCAACACTAAACCATCAAAACAAAAGACATGTCCCAACTGTATATATGACATACAAAAGGTGAGAAAACCACTTGTGTGTGCCATAAGTTAGTTAAACCACTTCAGACCCCTAGCTGTACTAAGGATATTGGCTTAGTCACGGCTGATCACACTCACCTGCTACTCGTGATCAGCCTAGACTGTCGCCAATATCCTACGTACAGGGGTCTGACTGTGGTGTAACTATTGATTATACAACATTTCTCTATAGCTCCTTTTTGTTGCAAAAAGTTCTATATAACTTTGAAAAAGTTATTTTGATGTAAAATAACGTATTTTACCGGCCAGCCACCATAAGAATAAAAAAATCAAAAAAAAAACTTCTTTGATATGTACGGTATAATTAATATAACGAAAATAGTGGTGGTTATATTTTCATTTATATCTTCACCTGCCCTAAATAAACAGTCCTTCATATTGGCCCGATCTGGTGAGACAAAGCCTAATGATATAAAGGTCTGTTACGCATGAGACTTACCACGTAAACTGTCAGACCGCTCCACTGTTACCAATATAAAAAGTTTGGTTAAATGGCAATGTTCATGCAGGGTTACTTACCACATACGCTGTGAGGCCACTCCACCAGCCCCAGGTGACTCCATAGTGATGCCAAACGTCGTTACTTGGAGCAGGAAAGGACGCATCAGACCAAGTATGGGTCCGCGTTGACCAGCGGAAGTAGCAGTTATTGCTATAGCACCGGAAACCAAAGCCCCAGCCATTAGAATGAAACGCTCCACTATTGATATACCATTGACTACTGCCACTAGAAGTGTCACTGCCAATGAATTTCAGCCAGAACGACATTGTCCAACCCTGAAAAACATGGAGGGTATTCTTTATACATGAGGTAGAGTGAAATGTGAGCATTCAAACTGCAGTCTATAGATCAATGCAGCAAGAAAGGGTGATTTTGTCATGATAAAGTTGTGTTTACATTGGTTTTAGAAGAATCCTCATAAAAATGTTTGTAATAGGTGTATTTGACAACCGTTCACATCATGAGATTCACAAGAGAACTATCTTTCAAATAGCCTACATTAGAATGCAGGATTTTTGAAGTTGTATTATATATATATATATATATATATATATATATATATATATATATATATATATTTGTCATTCAATGTACAAACACTTAATCAAGAACTTTTTCTGAGAAGTCACTCTTTCTAACTGCACAGATCCATAGGACATCAGTGTGACTAACATAAGCCCACGCAAAAAAAAAGTGTATTTTTTTAATCACCAAGCAGTGAAAAACATAACGGGAGCGTTTTTTATTTAATCTTTTTACTTTTTTTTACGTTGGGCGTGATCAATTTTCACACTTTAGTAACTCGGAGTTTATTGATTCGCAAACGTTGATATAATGCGAGTTATTTCTAGCTGACTGTATAGCTGGCAGCATAAGCTTTGATTTGATACCAGATTTTCCAATGTTTTTCCCAATCTAACATATTTCTCATTAAAAAGTATTTAAAATGAAAAAGAGAAATTTGAAACAACCTTTTTTGAGTGGCCTAATCGCCAATATTGTAAATCAGAGGAGGTAGAAACTCATAATGCTTACATTTGTGCAGAGATCAATATTTCCCCAGCAGAGATGACGTACATTCCCAAAGCTCAGAGCAGAATTCCCATCAAAGTAGGTATACTGTCTGTGTTGGTCTGAAGTGACGGACACAGACCCCATACTGTTACTACCAGAGTAGGGCCAGCCCACCTGCTTGCTACTGTAGGTAGTGTTGAACGGGATGTACACCACCGCAGCTGTGTACAATGTAAGAAGAGTCAGACAGTTAAGAGCCATAAGGTGTAAGAAAGTAGCCCTTTAAGGATTGATGTTGCTAAAAGATGACATTTGTCGTCATGATGCATCAATGCAGGCGTGGTCCAGTGGGCACGGAACATTCATTGAACATTGATAACTGGTTGTCAATGTTGCTTCAATGTTAATTCAATGTTAAACTGAATTTTGTGCCCACTAGGGGCGAGTCACTTGCTGGTGCTGCATTGGTGCATCATGCCAACCCTTTCAGGAGTGTCTCCACCTCGCAGGGTTGGCATGATCCTTGAATGCAGCACTGGCGAGTAAATCACCAGGGCTGCATTCATGCATCAAGACGACCAAGGGCATGATGCATTAAGGTATCATGCCATCCTCAAAAGTTCAATTAAAGGGAGCAGTTAGATTCGACAACATCTCACGAATCTATCATTAATCTTTGCATACTGGGATCATTTTGCTTATCTTGAGAGTCAATGGATTTAATTATTGGTTCGGGATTCAACATACTTAGATATTGCTATGTATATGATATTTGATTCATGTACATAGCATTTGATCTTACGTGTGTCTTCATTTATGGAATATGCCCTCCAATTGCTACTGCTACTATACATTTTGTCAGTTGTGTAGCATCGCCTCCTATGACAGTATCTATCACTGGGCCTGTTGATCATTAAAGGTACAATATCAGTTATAAAGCCCCAAAGCCACGTTATCAAATAACATTTCAATTGATTTCATTAACCATTTCCCTTGAGTTTGACATCATTCTTTATGTAGTGGTTGGATACAGGTTGCTGGTGTGTGAATGCAGGCTAAATCCAATGGTGTTGTCAGCTAATATAAGTTCTGCTGATTTGATGTATTTTCTTTAAACTAGTCATATGCCACACATAATTATGACAAGAGGTGAATAAATTGAGATTATTATATTCATAACTTTATGTTTATTATGACTGTGTTTTTCCTGAGTTATAATTGAACATTCATTTTTTATAGAATACGGCAGAGCGATTGCTTTAACCAAGTATTCCCATATTTAACACCCCAGTTAACTAACCCATCGCCATATTTAACGGCCTGTGACGTTATCAATAATGGAGGTTTGTTTAAATTTAAATGGCATAGAAAAAAGCTATTTTAGGCTCCCGCTATCGCGAATGATAAAGAATAAACACAAAGGCACACTCGTTTCAGTCTGTTGGCTGGGTTATTGCACTCCTTGACCCTTGGGCCGCATTTCAACTCCACCTATGGCCTTGCGAAATACAGCCCAAGGTCAACTCGTGAAATAACCCAGCCAACAGACTGAAAGTCGTGCAACTTTGTCTATGTATATGCATACATGAAATAGCTTACCTGTAGTTCACAGTATTAACCCTTGCTCCAACAGCTTGTGCTTTGCAATCTGCAAGGCTGTCGGCTGTGAAGGAGGATGGATGTTCGCAGCCAGAATAGTAATTGCTTTTGGCAACAGTGAACTCAGTGGCAGCGGCTGAAAAGAAAATGAGCAGAAACTTATGTTTCATATAATTATAAAAATGTCATACTTTATTCAAGATTTGTTTGAAAAAGAGTATAGCTTGCCCGACCTTAAAGTAACATAAACAGACTTCATGCTTTCCCTATAGAAGGTTTAAAAATATATATATATCAGATTTCCCATACTTTAGCACTGATGAAATTAACACAAATGCTAACTACATTGATACTGTCTCTAATGTATTTCACTTGTGGGGACTTGGAAATATCCCACTCAGCCTGCGGCTCAACGGTATCAATGGGCATTGGCATTTGTCTATAATATTGATGACATACAGTTTTGAACAGCCGTATAAACAGGTGACAAATGTAGTTTACAAGAACATTGAACCTGCTCTTTTCTGTAAAAAAATGTCATTATTTTCCCATGGAGGCAGATATATCCTTTTCTTTTTTCCTTCTGTACATTGACTGATTTCACTTTTCTGTCTGTTTATTTTTCTGTATAGCTCTAAAGTCACTATAATCAACTCCACTCTGTGGCATAATTATTTCTCAAAGCTTATTTCATTTCCTTTAATTTTTCTTTGTCAAATGTCAAACCTTATTTCTTTTACTTTAATTTTCCTTACTATTGCATCTGCCGAATCATCAATAACATGCATATTGACGTTTAACTGAATATATCATAATCCCAGGTCTCTGACCTTTATACCTTTAGTATAATTTTTTTAAATGTCAATTCAATTCAAATTCAATTCAATTCAAATTCAATCGCAATTTACCCAATGTTTATACGGTACTTACTTTTCTCAGTGTAGAACCACATCTCATGCCCATTGTTACTGGTAGAAGCTGTAATGACCTGCTTGTCGGTCGTGTCCGAGCACCAGAACTTGCAGCAATGTCCCGGAGCAAACATCACCAAGTTGGCCCCGTAGTTGTCCTCATGGCGAGCCAGGTCCTGACAGTAGGAGGCGTTGGGCGCCCCCTCACACCCGTAACTGGTGCAGGAACTCCACTTGTTACTCCCGCCGTTGTAGATTTTGGACCATGAACCTGTGCTGGCCTCTGGAGTGATGCAAACAGTGTTTTAAAAAAAAAAGTTAATTGAGGAAATTTCACATCACTTAATACATTCTTCTGAATAAGTCATATTAAGGACAATAAAAGAGTTTGGTTCTAAAACACAATAAGTGCAATTTTGAAAATTACATCAATTATGACGATGGTATAGTGCATCGTTAGGTAAATGCAATCTTGAAGCAAATTTCTAATGTTTATATCTTTAGACCCTTTCTGGTGTACACATTATATCTGAAGCACCTTATCTGTCACCATGGTAGCGTTACAAAAATTACCTTATGCTTCAATTCTGGAATGGATATGTTGCATTTCGGAACGAAACTCTAAATAAAGTCTTTGTTGTTTGTATGCAACTTGTTTATCCTGGCAGGATGTATGACCTAGTACACCATGTTGTTACAACACTAGCATGTTTCCCACGAGTGGAGTTAACAAGAAGGCTAATAAGTCTCTTTTATAATCCAATAATATAACAAAAAGCAATTATATGAATATGTGAAACAGATATTCAAGTGTGAGAAAATAAACAGGTTTAGGAAAAATAGAGTTAATTTTTGTACTTATTAAATCATAACGATATTATGTACCACATGAAGTAAATAAAATGCTAATTTCATCAAGTACTTCGGAACAAACGGTCAAAATGTAAGTGACCGATGTCAATGACATTACATGTGGAGTCCTGGTGATTCAATTTTGGCAGATAAACAAATAAGCTTTTTTTTGAATTAGAGTTGCTTATCTATAAATGTTTTGATTTGAAATTGATTTTACGGGGGAAAAAAAACTACGCTTTATATTTGTCCGATCTCAATTTTATGATTTTTGTAGTGGTGGTTAGAGATCCACATCCTTCCTCGTCTTAAAATTGCACTATTATTCACATTGTTAAAACTCTTATAGTTTATGCAATTGATACATTGATTTTCAAATTTATAAGCATAAATGTGGCAAAAAATATATAAAATATAGCACTCTATCTTATCAGCTCGTCAATATTACTTCTTACCATAACTGTTTTAAATTGATTCATGAACTGACAAAATGAACCTGTGAAGTTTTGTTTTCAATTTTGAGAAAAATACATAAATAATTTATGTAATTTTTTCTGTTTTTCTTTTCTTTTACCGGGCTGCATGATTATATTGTATATATTCTACAAATTGAGCCCAACAACAACAGTCTTTGCATCCCACGAAGGACGGGATAGCCACATATCCAAGAATTCATCCATTTTAAGTATAAAATACTCTTGTCTATCAAAAATACATCTTATTTGTTATCATTTACGGCCAAATGAGGATAGATATATAGTTTTACGCGGTATATTGAGAAAGATTTTTCAGCTTTAGAAGCCAAACTTAATTCTTCTAGTTGAGAAAAGTCCAACATGTGACTGGACATTCGGTCCTGCTACACTTGTCAATCTGCAGGACCGGTGACATTTTAGGCTGACATTGCCACTGTTTTTGCAAAGACTGCAACAAAGGATACATATGTCATATGAATATGCTTACCTATTTCACAAAGTAATCCGACTTGATTTGGATAACAGGAACACATAAAATGTCCACTCAGCCAGTTGTCGTTACAGCTACCTCCATTCTGGCATGGTTCACTGAGGCATGGATTCGCTGAAGGCAAAAGGATATGTTTATTTATCATACAGTGATTTCAACATTTATACATCTTTGTTGCAGTACTGTTATATTATAAGTAGCATCTGAACTTTGAGACAATGGGCCACCAGGTCTACACAATAAACAAGAAACGTAATACAACATGTTATAGCTTTATATAACGTTTCTCTACGGCATAACGTTATATAAAGTTTTAAAACGTTATTTCGGCATGAAATGTTTTTTAGTGAGCCGGGATATCTGGAGCAACTATTTCACTCTTTGTGAGAGAAACCGTAGTTACATGATTACAATGATATAACAATATATTTCCCAGGATGTCCTTATCCATTTCTCTGGGAAGGTAAATCTTCAGAAAAGTGCAGGCTCGCATATAGAATTTTAGCCACTATCCTGTTCATGTATAATTGTCCTTCAATGTAAAATAGACTACTGCCTTGGGTGAAATAACTGGTAGAAACTTACAGAATTCACAAAGGTAGCCAATCCAGCTATAGACACAGTCGCAGATGTAGGTGCCATCGATCTGCGGCATACAGGTGCCGCTGTTTTGACATGGGTTACTCAGACATGGGTTAGCTGTGGGAAGAATACAGGTACTGTTTTATAATTAACTCTTTATGTATGTGTGCCTCTTGATCGAGCATCACCTAACAGCATTGTCAATCTACTATACATTGACTGTCATACAACATTTTTTATGTCTGATGTATTTTTGAAATTCATTTTTTGAAATAAATACACTACATATGCAAACTCAAAAATCTACTCACGGTGTTCACAGTGGATCCCGACCCACTCTATGGAACAAGAACAGGTGTAATTCTCCCAGACATAGTCGTTGATACACGATCCCCCGTTCTGACAGGGGTCACTGTAGCATTTATATGCTGCAAGAGGAACATCAAATGGATTAAGTCTGGAGGGTGTTACAAAAAGTCAGTATTAACTCTTTAAGGACGGATGTCGCTAAAAGATGACATTTGTCGTCATGATGCACCAATGGAGCCCCAGCAAGTAACTCGCCGGTGCTCCATTGGTGCATCATGCTGACCCCTCAGGAGTGTCTAAACCCCATAGGGTTGGCATGATGCTTGAATGCAGCTCTTTTTCAGGGGTTTAAACACGTTTTTTTCATCCACATGATATTTGATCAATTTGACTCGAGTTACATCAGCTTTTCTCCTTTGGCTTCATTGGGACAGACAATGATTTATATGAGAATATGGTATGATATGAGAATAATAACAGTGTTAATGCTAACAAGAATAAAGTTAATTGTTCATATGGGTTTGAACATCCCTATGTGTGACCTAGTCACTTGGCTTATTAACCAATGCCAATAGTTTACTTCCATTGCAGTGTACTTTCGGACAAGTAGGATGAATACAAATTAGTATGAGTGAGGAGACAACATGGTGGTTTGCGGTGGATCTGGGTAAATCAACGAGGCTGTTCCTGGATCTTACTGGGGCTAGACCGGACAAGTAGAATGACCTCCCACATCA
This sequence comes from Harmothoe impar, assembly GCA_947462335.1. NCBI lineage: Eukaryota > Metazoa > Annelida > Polychaeta > Phyllodocida > Polynoidae > Harmothoe > Harmothoe impar. The sequence continues at coordinate 25,840,351 of OX381707.1, forward strand.
AATAGATTAAGTCTGAGGGTGTTACAGAATAACAATGTAAGTTTTACAACGTAAGTAGGGTGTTACAGAAAGTTCCTTTTTCCAAATAGGTGTTACAGAAAAAAAGTCAGTATTAACGCAAGTTATTAAGTAACGGTGAGCATTAACGTAAATTGGCTATATTTAGGCTATTTCTTACATTGTTTTCAGTAACAGCCCCCTGTAGATATTTAAAGTATCATATCCAGCTCTCATATTTTTAGCATGCCCCTGCATGCATGTTTTCATTTAAGCAGAAATAAGATGCCTTAATGAACGCTTGAAATGGCTTTGTTTGGCAATGTTGTGTAAATGTCATGTAAATGTCATAACAGCATTTAAGTGTCTCTGATCGACAGTTACTTGTCCTGTGAAGCTAAGACAATTGTCCTGTGAATTTGCTGATATGAGATGTTTGCAAACATGGCCATTGCAGATATCACTAAAGGATGAGATTTGTCATCATTAACCAATAGCAATTAATCAGGGCTGCACACTGAAAACCACAGGGTCGTCATTTTGACAATACTAAAATTGACAACTTTAGGTAGTCAAGGTGACAACCTGTGGTCATCATTTTGACGACCTAAGGTAGTTGATATTCTGATCCATTCAAAATAAAGTTGTCATAATGACTACCTTATGTAGTCACATTAATTGGGTAGTCAGAATGACTACCTTAAGGTAGTTGATTTAGGTATTGTCAACTTGAAGACCTAAAGTCATCAGTAATGACAACTCTCAAGTCCTAGGTTGTTCCAATGACTACCCAATGCTACTCAATGCTTTTGCAAACTGGACTTCTCATGGCACATGACTGTCCCTAGTGTTAATGAATTGAAGTAACTGCATAACTAAATTTATCACAAGACATACACTGACCTTTGGGGCCATCATTCTCACCCATTGGAAACTTATTCATAACTTATTAAGTAATGTTATATACTTAGTTCAATCAAGAGTACACCAAATATGTGAAAGGGATGCCTTTCGCTAAGAGGTGAGCTAATTAGAGACTTCATTCATACAACATTCTCCAGAGCACTTGCCATTATTCATTATGACAACCTAGCTCGTCATTATGACTAGGCTCCTTTCTATGGGGTTTCAGTGCATTCATGCATCATCCTGACCCTACAGGAGAGTCTCACCCCGATAGGGTCAGCATCGAGCCTGAATTCATCTCTGGTGAGTTACTTGCCAGGGCTGCATCCATGCATCATGCCAACCAAGGGCATGATGCATTCGTGCATTATGCAACCCATAGAGGGTTAAGAAAGCAGGTAAGTAGGGACTGGTTTGTTTAATGATAACATAAATCATTACTCACAAGGATAAAGCTCTAGGACAGTGTTCTTCCAACTGCCACCACACTGCTCGCTACTGTCTCCACTACAAGTGGTCTCACAGGCATTGTCAGCGAGCTTGCCGTAGGTGCCGAAGCGGTTACCACACCAACAGTCACTGCTGAACTGGGTTGCTGCCCAATGGTAACCTCTATGGTAGCACGTGGCGGCACACTTTTCCTGTGTTAATGTGTGGACACTATCCTCCACCGCATTTGGCACATCACGGGGATCTGAGTCGGTGTAGCAGCCGATGTAGCGGTATTCTGAATAACATGTGCAGCAAAGTTTTAAAATTCAAATTAAACCTTTAAGGACGGCATGATAGCTTCATGCACCATGACGTTGGTCGTCATGATGCATGAATGCAGCCCTGGCAAGAAACTCACGAGGGCTGCATTTAAGCGTCATTGGCCATTAATGCTACTTAGAATTTAATTGGTTGAGATGACATCTACAAAATAGTAATTATAGGCATATCTAGATCAATTGAGGGGGGGGGGGTGGTGTTACTGCTGTGAAGAGCTCATGCCTGCACAGACTACCCTCTACAAAGTGCTCTAATATGTAGAAATGAGTAACAATTTAAACTGCAAATTCGAAAACATAGTAATGTATAGGAGAGTTATAGGAAACCCCCTGTGTAATTTCAGCCCAGAAAACTGTTTATAAAGCCCAGGGGAGTGCAAATCAAACCAACCTCACATTTGGGCTTAATTTCCAGTGATTTTTGGACACTAAACTTCTATACCCACAGCAGCGAGCTGTGGTCTGGGTATGGTGAGCTATACTAGTTCTGTGCAGCCCTCAGAGGAGACACTAACTTTCCCAGCTGTGACCCACCTGGGCCTGTAGCTTCAGAAATCTATAGGCCCAGACTTTCAGCTGTGGGACAGGGAACTAATTAAAATTAAAAAAACAACTGAATGTCCATACCGAGGCAGGTGTAGTTAAATAAGAAGTAGTTGGTGTCGCATCGGGAGCAGAGCGTCTCGTTGTTTGAATCGATGAAACAGGAGGCACAGTGTTCAGGGCAGGCTGCAAGGAGGAAATAGTGCATAAGTTCATGCGAAATATTATAAAGCTGGGACTACACTACCCAATTGTGTTGTCAGATCGGACCTATTCTCACAAATGGGACCGAAATGTATGCAAATATACACAACCCTATGCTTCAGGGTTTGTTTATATTTACATCTGTTTGGGTCCGATTTGTGAGAAAAGGTCTGATCGGATGAGAAAATTGCATAGTGGAGTTCCAGCTTAAAAGTATACGAAGGGTTTCCTTCCAAAACGCAACAAATCCATTCCAGATTTGAAGCCTGTAGTGACTTGTTCATGCTGGGAATTATAACGTTTCAGAGCTAAAGTGTCCAGCTGAAAATGGTGCTTACTATGTTTGGGAAGGAAAATCTTCATATATATATGAAGATTTTCCTTATATATATATGGCTGTGTCTCACGACCTTGGGACAATGTTTTTGTCTCTGACTGGGTGCCGTCTCTGACCGGGTGCCGTCTCTGACCGGGTGCCGTCATTTCAGACTGGCAACAGTATCTTCTACACATGCTAATTTTAGTTGTATTTATTCTAATAGGTTTATTGACCAAAACTCATGTAGAAAAACACGTTTTACCGAATTATACAGATGAATATATGTACAGGTTATCTACATTCCCTCAAGTAATTGAAAGATTTTCTTGATAATTTTCCTCGTACATTTCAATTAACAATAAAAATGTTCATGGACAATCCACTCCGCCTCACAAGAGATGGTTTCCACAAAGTCCTTATTTCAGCAAGCAACAGTGTAAGCGTTGGCTGTCATCAGCCACATATACTTTAGTTAGGCTACAGCTGCTGATAAGTTCTGTTTCTTGAACCTTTTAATTCAATTGGCCGCCTTATGATTTGTGGGAATCGAGAAAGTCAATGTATAAGTTAATTAGCTTTATGTTTACGGCTAAGATGATAATAGAGGAGTAATAGAATTAGTAAAGCAGACAGAAGCCATGATAATTATGTTCACTTACTTCCTAGCAACTCCCAAAAGCCTCCGTACGAACTTGATGCTAAAGTGAGCCTGTTTGGATACAAGGGGCTCGAGTCTGTCCAATCCAGGAACTTGGTATCAAATGCCTCATGGCCCTCTCCTACCCTGATTTTACCTTCCTTCCAGTAGACCCAGAAGGGTTTAAACTGAGTACAGCTGCGCCTAGTTGCAGTCTCCTCCTTTACGGTTGGCTGGCCTGATCCATGTCTGTGTTGACAACAAATCATCAGGTGGAGGCAAACTATGGCTATTGTAAAACCCTGGTAAGGCCACTCAAAAAGGACTGGACAATTTGACGAAGGTAGCTTTTTTTCTAACTCGCGGGCTAACATGTATAGGATAACGTATGCTTTTCATGGCCAAGACTCACATCCAAGTAGTTAAGAATTATTCTTTAAAAGTGGAGAAAATGTACCTTTATTTTGTTCCACCGCATTACTGGCAGTATAAGCTTTAATTTGATACCAAATATGCCAATATCTGTCCACATTAAATTTTGTCATGTTTTTCATAAAGTTGTTCTCAAAACCTGATTTTTATGATGCCCGCCGTGATGAGAAACCTTTTTGAGAGGCATTATCAGCCGAGTTCATTTCGCCATTTTAATTAGCTTTAAGCCAAATGTTCACCCCAAAACTACCAGTCGGCTTATAGGCAACTTATTTCAAACATTTTTATCATAAGCCGAAATTTTCTTCTCAATCTTACACTTGGCTTATAACTAAGGCAGGCTTATAACCGAGGTTTTACGATACTTGAGTCAAAACACAATGCTGTCGCAGGGAAGTCATAAATAACAGGCTAAACACTCAATTGGTACATTTTCACCAAATATCCTCCATTGGAGCCATTTAATGGAGGAAAGACAATATTTTCTTTGAATACTGCCACATTGTATTCAATGGGCGGCATTGAATACAGCCCTTCAAGTACTTAAGCATAATAAACCTTAAAATCTCAAAAAGAAAGAAAGGTGTCAAATTTGCCTAAACTGGTGTAACGGAACACCATGCTTGGCTTGCACGTTTGTAGCGTAACCACATATATATCTGGAGTTCAATTTGCCTAAACTTTAGCACAAGCACAGACTTATTCCAATACAAATGTGCACCCTGTGCATGGTGTTCCATTACAAATGTGCACCCTGTGCATGGTGTTCCATTACAAATGTGCACCCTGTGCATGGTGTTCGGATACAAATCTTTGGAACAATGCAAGTTCAGCGAGTCGTTCCATTACGAATTTGAGTATTTGTATTGCAATATGCAAGATGTTCCATTACGAATTTGAACAAGCTGTGCACATGCTTGTGCTAACCTTTAGGCAAATTGGGCTCCATACACATGCACAACTTGCACGTTTGTAGCTGAACACAGAGTGCTCAACACTGCATGAACAATCCAATTTAAACAACTTTTAGCAAATATTAAAGATGAGTAATTGCCTTTTTTTTCAATGCAAAATTAAGCAGCTTTACATAGTTTTTGGATTAAAGTTGCCTAAAATTCCTTCAAGCTGCTAGAATAAAGGCCATTAAGCAACTTCAATTTTTACTTAAAGTTGTTTGAATCGGAAGGTTCACCCAATGCACCCTGGTTATTTGTATCGTAACAAAACAGTGTTTGTTTCATAATATGGACTGTTTGTACCATAACACTTTTCCATGCATGTGTTCGTCCACAAGTTTAGGTAAATTGAAATACATTTCTGAATTGTCAACGTGTATTTATTCATCAACTGATTTTCTAAATAACGCCAATATTCAAGGAACATGATGTAACATAAGAATGCAAACATCAGTTCTAGCTATTAACCCTTCAAGAATGGAGTTGATATTGTCGAGTAACTCACCAGGGCTGCATTCATGCATCATGACGACCAGGTGCATGCTGCATTAAGGCCCTTTAAGGGTTAATATCTCTAGTAATACAGATCAATACCAAAAAAGATATGACACCCACCTTATTCTCTGAACGTTCTGAGAACTGCTTTGCGCGAAGCAAACTTCATAATTGTTGTTGATGTTGTTGCTAGAATCCCAGAGTGAGACATAGCCATTGTTGCAGCCCATGTAGTCCAGCAGCACCAAGGTGTGATTTGTCGTCACATTCAGGCCCGTCTCCACATAATTCTTACTAGTGTCCGTCGTGAAAACATATCTCACTGGTAAAAAAGATAGATATATATTTTTGGTTCATGAGGGCAATTACTTGTACCGTATTCGACGTCATAATTATGGGCACACCCCCTAATAAGCGCACACCCCTCCCCGTATTTGGCTGATTTTTATAGTACAAATAACCAAAAATATTTAAATGTTTGACCCTAATCAAACTCTCAACTACTAAAAGGTGTCCATAATCATTTTTTAAGCACACTGCCCAGTGGGCACAAAATTCAGTTCAACGTTTAATCAATGTTGAATCAACAATGAATCAACATTGACAACCATTTATGTGCCTCTACATGGGTAAAATTCGACACGTGCGACACGGCGACACGGCCCTTTTAAAAATCGACACGGGCGACACAGCCCTTTTAAAAATCGATGGACATGGTCTTAAAAGCTGTATTAAAGATCGACATGGCGACACAGGCCTTTTTTAGGCATTTAAAATTCGACACAGGTGATAGAGACCCTATAAAAATCGACGCAGATAACACAGGCATTTTAAAAATCGACGGACACAATGGTTTGAAAAATAAAATTCGACACACCCAAAATTCCGGGTACCCATGTAGAGGCACATTTATCAATGTTGATTCAATGTCCTGTGCCCATTGGGTGTGCGCAGGGTGTGCAGTACAGTGTAGGTACATAAGTAATCCCCCAGATTGTAAACATACAGTCGGGGCCGAGACGTTATTAGACGACCTAATGCTATTAGTACGATCCTGTATAAGAACAGAACAGGAAGAACGTACCACCCAGGGGTTTGGTGTGTTTTTCCGTACCACCCCTACGTGTGGTAGGCTATTTGATGCTCTAGACCAATCAGAGACCAGCATATTGGTCACGTGTTAGGGCAATAGCGGCTATGTAAACAAATCAGGATACGATGTGAACGATGCAAATCAACAATATTTAATTTCGGATGTAAACCACAACCAAAGGATAGGGGGGTTAGATAAATGTCTTTTGATTGTGTAATAAATCTTGTACTGTATGCTAAAGCCACACATGTACCAGAGTATTCGCCACATACATGACCCTATCATACAATCCTGGCTATGTACTCACCAGGGCTAAGCGCATAAACGATGTAGGCATAAGTGCCTCCGCAGTAGAGTCCACCGTTTCCTGTGCAGGTTGTTTGACACTTGCCGGCTACATACTGTCCGTTTGTGCCAAAATATTCGCCACATCCGCAGGTGTTGCCGCTAGTGGTAGAAGCGTAGGTGTAGTTGGCATAGTAGCACTTCTCCGCACATAGAGCTGGGGTCATGGAGGGTATAACTTCCCGGGCAGAACTCATGTCACCTCCGTTCCCATTTCCCATTGCGAAACAGCCAAGCTCACGGAACTCTGAAATGATATCACAGCAACATGTACATTGTGAGGCATGACACACTTGTACAAATGTTTAATCACAAGGTGGTATGACCTTCTCTATGCCAAGCCTATGGGACCTCCATACTCCATGAAGTATGGCTACACCATACACCATGGCCTCCAAATTTGTTGATTTTCTTAATTTTAAGACAGAAGGGCCATGTAATAAACACAAAAGCCCACATATTAACATAAATGCACATTATACATCACTTGTTAAAGCTGGGTCATATCACACTCAGCCTTCGGCATTGTGAGATATGACCCAGCTTCAACTCGTGAAGTATGATTTCCATGTATGTCAATGGCATGGAATTTGTCTATGTATCTAAAGAGACCTCTGCAACATCCAGTTTGAAGTATGTAATTATCACACAGAACATATAGGGACCCCCAGAGGGACGTCCCTCCCCAGTAGCCTACAGAACATATAGGGACCCCCAGTAACCTACATCACGCAGGCCTGGAGGGAGTTGAGTGCCCCCCCCCCCCGTAGAGAATATATATAGGGAGTGCCCCCCAGTAGCCTACAGAACATATAGGGAGTGTCCCCCAGTAGCCTATAGAATATATAGGGAGTGCCCCCTCCCCAGTAGCCTACAGAACAGCCCCCCCCCCCAGTGGCCTTTAGAGGAAACTTGTACGAAACTTTACCAAGTGCTCTGAGCACCTCCACAATCCATGTGCTGGGAGCAAAACATATAGCTCACCCCCCACCTACCCCCTCAGGTGACACCCAGTAGGTCAGACATCCCATATATGGAATGTCTCACCCGTGTATGTGACCTGACCAAAATAAAGCAGGTCAGCAGGAGGAAGCCAACGCTGTGGTACCTCACGGTGGCACCCGACCCGATGTGCAGGGTAGGGTTATTCTTACGTCCTATTTAAATGAGAGGAATGGGAAGTCAGAGGGGTGAGACATTACCTCCCAATTGAATAGAAATGGGGCATCATGTGATACTCAGTTTGTTTCCAGACTGAGCATTCAGTCCCATCATACCCCAGAGGCAGTGTCTGTGTGTGAGTGGTAGGGGAGGGGGTTTCAAACGGACATATTGCCTCAGTGAGAGTCGTGTGGGGTTTGGACTTCACACAGAGTCAATCAGGTAGCAGCGAATCAGCGCTGAGTATAGGGTATGTAGAGCAGCAGTAGCGAATCAGAGACTGCCGGTGACCTACACTCTGGGAGGGGTCCTTTTTTATATATATAGTTTTAATAAACGATGGGAATTCATCCTGATTGCGATCTTGTAATTGTGTAATGAATCGAGTACTCACAGAGTGTGACATGAATGGTTATAAATTGCATACCTAAATATCAGTGCTGTAATGCCTTTGCTCGTCCAGATATATGGCTAAACCCCAATAGCTGCACCGTCAGGAGCCTGATGCAAACAGGATAGTCAGGAACCTTACTCCTACCTTCTGAAGAAGTATCAGTTAAAATAAAAAATCTCATGAAAAATTGAAAACCGTAGACTCACCAACACATTGCTTGGTGCGGTCTTGATTGACCATGTATCCGGCATCACATTGGTGACACACGGGGGTTAGGGAAGCCGTCATGTTGTCAAAGCTACACCCGCTGCAGAGTCGCGCACATTCTGAAAGTAAGTGAATCTTTAGTGATCATCTGTTCATTTAGTACATTGCATAAACCATCCAATTTAAACAACTTTTAGCTAATATCTAAGTTGATTAATGGCCTTCTTTAAACAAAATTAAGCAACTTTAAATACATTTTGGATTAAAGTTGCCTAAAGTTGCTTCAAGCTGCTAGAATAAAAGGCCATTAAGCAACTTTGATTTTTACTTAAAGTTGTTTGGATCAGAAGGCTCATACAGTGGTATTTATCCCTTCAAGGGTTATTAAAGTGGCATTGTCCAATTTTTTTCTATATTTTGAATCCTGTTTATAAATATGTGTTCCAAATGTTATTTCAGCATCATATTTGTAGGACGGGGCACAATAACATATAATCGCTGAGCAATAAACGTCAGATAGAGGGCCCCATGACCAAAGGTATAGTCTTTTACAGTGTATTGCCCACGGGTTGACTTAAATAAAGCATGCCCTCCAAAAGTCTTGAATTGATCATAAAACTGGTAAGTACCTGAATTCTAAGCTGAATTCCGAGAAATAATTTCAAATAAAATGGGTAGAACAGGAAGTATGGCCATATTGAACATTATTGTACATTTTTAGCTAAATTAATTTTTGAGCCCTTATTATTGGACATACCTAATCTAACTTGGTTTAGGAAGCAGATCAGAATTAGTACAGTGCATCAACCAGTGTTGGCCTCAACCAATGTAATCAATGCAGGACCATTTCTGATGATGTGTTACGCATGGGCTCCAAAAGCACTCTGGGATGTTAGGAAAGCGAGAGGATGGCAATAAATCATATTTCCACACATACCCCACCTGTATTCTACAGGTAACACTTTTTTAAATATGTTTATTGACCACATCTCACATCATATACGATCCTCCGATGAAGTCAAATGGAAACAGGGACAAAAACAATATGTTGAATGATCGATGTGTGTGCAAAATATAATGATATGATAAAGAGAAATTGCATACAAGTTAATGAGTTCATTCCTGATCATCACATGTTGGTAGCGGCTCCTGGCAATAAGAGTTCATTTATTTAATGACTGAAGTGTTGTCTTCTGAGTAAATTATTGAATGAGGTAATCTCAGAATAACGATAATTTAAATGGTGGCAGCAGTCCAGTATGTCTGTAATTGCTCTGTAAATCACTCTACATCTAGTGGAAAGTAAGTCAATAGAGAGGTAGTCCTTACTTAAACTTAATATTTACAATTCTGGTTTTAAACATATGTGAACTGTCACTCTTCTGTGTGTTGTGGGACTAATTACTACAACCCATAAACAGGCACCCCCTCCTCTCACCTTCACCCACCGTATACGGCCCATTCAACTCTCCGCCCTCTCCCCATTCACATCTCCTTTTTCCCACCCACCCACACCTTATCTTTCAATATTTCAATATTACATTTCAATATCAAAATATTCATTCACATTCATATTTTTGAATGCTTATTTTGTAATACATCCATACTTATAACGTGTGTACAATACAAACCATTATTCTCACATGTGTATACAGTACTATTAAAATGTATACACATCTCACGTTTACATCAAAATGTAAATAACTTTCTGCCCCCTCCTCATTTCTTAGCTTAAAGTAAGATCTTTCATGATGTGATAACTTTCAAATTGTTGCACTTACTTCCAAACAGATACCATTCTCCATACTTTCCACCAACACGCATTGTTTTAACAGTGTACTGATTGTTATGCCTGTAGGAGAGTACAGTGCTTGTCCCAATATAACGACCTGCAGAGAAATATGTTCTGGTTCATTATCACTGTATGCATTATGGAAAGCATGAACGAGGCAAACTTCTTTTATTTTACATTTTCAAAAAAACTAACTCCAGAAAACTAATATCGGCATATTTGAATATTAATTGAAAATCAATAACTTATTAAAATGTGAATTTTGTTAACAAAATTGCTATATTTTCCTAAACATTTAATTTATCCCACAATTAACAAAAAAGAAGGGGGATAAAGATTGTGATATTTTTCGGGGCTTGGCATTAAGAAACCCAGCCTACCGCTTGACGTGGCAAGTTGGGGACTTGATGTTTTCACACTTTTGAACACAGTTTTGGGGACAACAGTATGGTAGAGGGTGTTTTATTACGTGGGTATCACCCAGGGAGAGTTTAACATTGTAAATTATACATGTATTGCATGGTTAACTCCTATGCAATGCCGTCAAAAGCAGGAAAAACACCCTCACTCTGCTCAATGGGTAGTAAAGAGGAACCACCAGCAGAATGCTAATCACAATAATTATAGTTCACAGTATCACAGCATTTGACAAGAAAACTTATTGAAATCAAAGTATTGTGTTGAAGATACATTTTATATATGCTAATTGTTGTCACAGAATTTCTTTTTCTAATCTAAGAAATCATAAAAGGCATCCCAGTAAACAAAAAACGTTATACAACATTTTATATAACGTTATATAACGTTTCTCTAAGGCCCCTTACTATGGCATAACGTTATATAAAGTTCTAAAACGTTACTTTGACGTAAAATTACATTTTTCTGTTGGCTGGGATATTTTTAAGCCACATTGCGGAAATCATTTTGGTGGCATGCAAACTCACATTGACCCACAGTCACAAGACCGACTCCTGTTTTTCGGTTTCCCAGTGAACAAAACAACAACGTTATATAACGTTTCTCTAAAGCGCTGCTTCCACCAACGCGATGTGACGGATCCGCCAGCAATCCGTCCATCAACAAGTTGTGCAAATCCGTCAGAAAGTGACGGATCCGTCACTTTCTGCTTCCACTGCTTCCGTCTGTTGATAGATCCGTCCATGTTTGACAGATCCCTTACCTTTATTTAGGGATCCGTCGACGGACGGATCCGTCCACTGACGGATCCGTCCACTGATGGATCAGTCCAATGACGGATTAGTGGAAGCCAAATCACCCGTCATGAGGACTCAAAAAGTGATCCACAGATCCGTCATCGGACGGATCCGTCAATGGACGGATCAGTGGAAGCAGGAAAATGGGAATCTGTCTGTCAAAGTGTGATGGATCCGTCACCATTTTGGCGGATCCGTCAATTGACGGAAATATCAAAATCTTTTGATATTTCGGTCACTTGACGGATCCGCCAAAATTTGGACGGATCCGTCACGTGTTGAAGGACAGATTCCCATTTTCCTGCTTCCACTGATCCGTCCGCTGACGGATCCGTCAAAGGACGGATCAGTGGAAGCCATTTTGATGGATCCGTCACACTTTTGGCGTGCTGATGTCGGGGAAATTGGCTTCCACCGACCCGTTTCTTGACGGATCTGTCCAAAAAGTGGACGGATTCGTCATGTCGCGTTAGTGGAGGCAGCGCTTATGGCTCCTTATTATGGTAAAAACGTTATAATCTTAAAAAGATTACTTTGACGTCAAATAACGTATTTTTGTTAGCTGTTTTAGTACCTGTTCCAAATTTGATGATGCCATCCTTCCATGAGATCCAGAGGTGAGTGAACTGGGAGGTACTGATGTAGGACCCTGCACTGTTCACAGTGTTTGTAATGGTTGTACTTGATAACCTGTAAAAGGGAAAAACTGCATTTAGAGAGTGCTTAATTAACCCTTAAACCCTTTAAGAAAGGCATAATGCTTTAATACATGATGCCCTTGGTCGTCATGATGCATGAATGCAGCCCTGGCGAGTAACTCACCAGTGCTACATTCAAGCATCATGCCCATCCTATTGGTTTCAGATACTCTTGAAGGGTGGGCATGTTGTATCAATGCAGCCCCAGCGAATTACTCGCCAGGGCTGCATTGGTGCATCATGACGACACATGTCATCTTTTAGCGACATCCGTCTGTAAAGGGTTAATGATGCATGGCCAATTAAAAAGATAAAATCATATAAATCAGGTTTTTAGGAAACAATGCAGTGGAATAGAAATAACTTATACTTTCACCACTCTTAAAGATCAATAGATTCTCAACTACTAGAATGTGAATTTCAATCACTAAAATGTATTTCATCCTATATATTTCAGTCAGCAGATTTAAAAAAAAGCAAAAAAAAAACCTCCCTCGTCAGATTTTTCAGTCATTGGTGATGAGAAACCACTTTTTTTTAAGTGGCCTAATTAATGGCTCTCCTTACTTACCTGAAACGTACATATGAAGTGCCAAGGAAGAAGCGGTACTGATTAGTGTTAGTTGTCCCATCACTTAGGTAAACACTGCTGTCAGCGTTACCTTTCACCATGAAGGACACACCAATGTAGTCATCAAGGTCAGAGATCCAGTCCACAATGACGTTCGATTGTCGTGTACGTACGTAGGGTAAGTCTGGAGAACCCAACATAATAGTTATTTCAAGAAATTACTCTCTTCAGCGATTAAAAGTACACAGCTAGCAAAACAGTAATAATATTACACTTTCTAACTATTAGCTTTCATGCAATAACCACTGACTCGGTCACTTTAGCGTGCAGTACTGTCTATGTATTCTTACCTACAGGGTACAGGTGGCTTTGTTGTAGGTTGGATGTGAGTTCCAGCAATTTGACAGCAGTTGACTCTGGAGCTACGTAGTAGGCTGGGTAAGAAGGGTTAGCGGACGTGAAGAAAATGTACTGGGAGTTGGAGGTGTCGTTTTGCACATACACTATCGCATCATTTGCAATGTCGTTGTTAACATTCTTCCAGAGGTAGTAAACGAAGCCGGTGTGTCGGAGATAGTACCCAGGCCACTCGGTAGACTGTATTACCTGAGTGTCATTACTCTTTCCCACCTCGGTACCAGATGAAATCTGCAGTGAAAAAAGATATGTACGCTTATTTTATTGGGATACAAGATTCACTGTTTTTAAGTACTTTCATACACACAGATATTTACTTACACATGCAAAACTATGTATGCTTTTTTAGACTTCTTACACCACAATTGGCTGAGAGAGAAAAATAAATGACTTAACTGTGTATAACTGGGAGTGTAGGTTAGATATAGTGCATGTACGTCACTGTGTAAGTAGTGATATAAGAGCATTTAAATTCATAGAATATGGAATATGGTAGCTGCGTAACTAAACTGAATAAATATTGACACTGTAAATGTTTTTGTGGCTTTTGTATCCTGATAGCAAAGAGCAATTAATACTAAGAGGTTCACTGGGCAATGTCCTGTCCCCCAGATGCCCTTGGTGCCCCCTGGTGGATGGAGTGTACATTCTACCTAGCCTATTCAAAACCTAAAAAATTAGCCACAGATGGAACTACATTTCGGGTGCTGGAAAAAGTAGTTCTCCTCCATATGTTTTTATGTGTTTTTTCTCAATATCCATGTTGAACTTGGAAGAAATCTAATCAGGAACAGTAGCTCCAGGGGGTAAGTAATTTTAATAGTTTCGGGTGGTAACAGTGCCTGGTACACTCAATCTACTAGCTTTAGGGGCGCCACAGGCCATAAATTACCAGAAATATACAGTAATCAAACGAAAACAACTTTTTTATTAACCATTACTCAAAGTTTACAGAATAATCAGAGTTAATGGAAGTCGGAGCTACACTCAAAGCTATTACCATCGTCTCACCTCACTCACCTAACTAATGGTCGCACATCAGAGGGAGGGTCTACCTTCAAAACAGGGCTTACCCTAGCACTTTCCCCCAATGATTTTATTAAAATATTGGTATTTTTCATATTTATATTTTTCTAACCTTAAATTAAGAAAAGAAAAAGCGGAAAATCTGACATGCCTACCCTAACTTTCAGATCATGTTGCCTGCAATACACCTCTTGTCTTGTTTAGATAGCCCCATCCTTTTTTTATCCAAAACTGCCCCTACTGCGACCACCTCACCTAGTTGGGGAGCCAGTCTGGGAGCCTGGGGAAGAGCTGACATGGCAACCAATACTTGGTATGAGCAATGGATTCAGGTAATTTGAGGGTGCTGATTCCATTTCTGCCATGTTGGAAATGATATCTAGGTCGGAACAAGGTCAAAAATAAGGTCAAAGGTCACATATTGGATTCAACAGTTTATCTTTAAAGCGTTCATACACTTTGTGACAAATACCAAGGCTATTCATCTAAGTGTACATGTGTGTCAGCACTTGAGTCACTATGGTTAACCTTGATTAGGCTCAAGGTCATTTAGACAGGGTTTACATGGACAATACTTGTTATGTACAGGTAATAAAGATATATCTATACTTAAACAATAGCTGCCAAAGTCAATACCCAAATATCAGTTACTGCTAAATTATGCATTTAGGACTCAACTTGTGTTATATTATATGACTTTGAGAAAGGTCATGGTCGAATGTGGTAAGAGGGAAATACTGTTAAATCTGTAGTATCTTAACAGGCATTATCCTTTAATAATAACAAATTCAGAAATGCAAAAATTCCACCTTGCCCGACATATTATTAAACATATAAATGACCTTGAACTTGGTCAAAACCAATTAGAAGCCTAATCATTAAAACTTTAAGGGTAGCATTTTGAATCATGTCTATTATTGACATGATACTTTCAGTGTCTGGATAATAGATCTATCTATCATGAAACCAAGATGAAACTAATCATCAGACAGTTTGGAAAGTCATATTTGATGGGTTTTTTGAAGTCCCATAGGGTCTCAAAAGTATATATTGGCTTAAGCCCATTCCATCCTTCTATGGCCCTATAGGTCTAAGGCTACATATAGCCTTAAGCCTATTTCCTATTTGTCTGCATAAAGCTATGTCACCATAGTCTATCAGTTCATCCTGTTTTGACAGTGTTCCGATCTAGATATAGCTATGCACATGGCATTATCAGATCTAGCACCCTCAGATCACTCTAATTCAACCTTTATTGATTGATTGATGAGAACACAGGGGGATTCAATCTTTACATTATATTTTGTTCCCCATGTCAGGTCAAAGTCAGGACCTTGACCTTGACCTATGTATCCAGTATGAGAGTATGATAATATTATAAAAGTTTAATTCCCTATTTACAATAGCTTTGGTATTTGGATGGATATATGTGTAACTAGACCTAAATTGCGACTTTTGACCTTAGATTTGACCTTGTTCCGACCTAGATACAGCTTGACCTATGTATCCAGTACGTGAGTATGATAATAGTATAAAAGTTTACTTCCCTATCTGCAATAGCTTTGGTATTTAGATGGAAATATGTGTAACTAGACATAAATTGTGACCTTTGACCTTAGATATGACCTTGTTCCGACCTAGATATAGCTTAACACATGGCAGAATCGGATTCAGCATACTCAAATTACCCTAATCCAGCCTTCATGTCAAGTATTGGTCTCCATGTCAGGTCAAAGTTAAATAATGACATTTTGCCCGCTTGGATCCCCAACTAACCATTGCGACCACTTTTAGATAGTCCCAAGGGTGGGCGCAATAGAGGGAGTTGACTGTAGTAATGACATACCTTGAAAGGTGTACAGTCGGTGGTGGACACCGTAAGAGCTGTGTAGGTGGTGGAGGGGGACGTGATCTCTGACTTCAAACACTGCTTTGAGTCATCCCGGTATCTCAGGTAGAAGTCACCCTCTGGGAAACGGGCTGGAGGAATCAAATTGTAAATCATTGAGAACAGGGTCATCCCAGTTAACAAAAAAACGTTACTCGACGTTTTATATTGTTTCTCTAAGGTTCATGGCTGTGGCAAAACGTTATATAACGTTAAGAACCTTATTTTGACAAAAAAAAACACGCTGGGATAACATTGATAGGTGTTTCCCAAGGTAATTGCAAGATGAAAAGCATTGGCATATAGAAACTATACATAGATTTACTACCTCGTAATCGAGTAAGAGAAGAGGAGTGCTTTTATTTGTTGGCAGGGCTGGCAAGTTACTTGCCAGGGTTGCAATCATGCATCATGACAACCAAGGACATGATGCATTAAGGCATCATGCCATCTTTAAAGGGTTAAGGGTCTCGAACTAGGTTGCACTCTCAATGATTACTCAGTTAGCAAAAAATATAAAATTAACATTTTTTAAAGTTTCAAAGCGTTTTTTAGGTTTCACAACATCTTAAATAAATCAAAAACATTTTTATTGAAGGCTTTCCTTCAAACCATGTATAAAAATGTTAGCTAGGAAGGCACGTACACCTAAAATGTTTTATCTCTAAAACCCTGAAAATATTATGATATTGATTCAAATGAGGAAATCCTACCTTGACAGCTGTCGTCGATGAGCACGTAGAGGTCTGAACACTTGGTACATATACTGGTGAGCGACTCGTCAAAGTAGCAGGACAGGCAGTGGGCTCTACATGCTGCAACATTAAGACTCAAACTGAAAATTAGGGAGTTTAAGATCACGATGTGTAAAGTAACTTGTACTTGAACAATGCTGAGAAATGGGCTAGATGTTTCTGAACACATTACAAAACTGTTAAATGCAGAAATGTTCATGCTGTACATATTTTTGCGCAGAATTAAAAAATATGTAGAGCGAACATTTATACAGTATTGAATTACAGTGCCAAATAGCGGAAATGTTCAAATTTAAATCTGTGTGAAATTGTTCTCTTTAGCAAATCCGTAAAATTTATACCGGCGAAAATATCTATATGTGCAGTAGGGAAAAACGGATAGAGGACTTCTTGTCCCTACCATACACAACCACTGAATGCCTTGTTGACAAGGCTCACTATGCTTATGTGTACCATGATTACCAGCTGGCTCTGACCAATTAGAGCACAGGGGTATTGTCTATGACCTCATTTCCTGTGTGCACTCTCCAAGCTGAGTGCAGCTGAGTTGCCTTATAAGGGAAAGTGTCTCAGAGCAGATGTTTAGGACTTAGGAAAATATGATGAGGGCATGTTGGGCCCCAGTGGGTTTAGGGGGGCTGATGGGCATACTGCAGATGGAGTAGCGTGTGTGGTACAATTAGAGTGGTTTCGACTTTAGTGTCTCATCAGGTGTGAATCATTTAGAAAATACTGAGTTTGATTAGGTCCTTATCAGTTTTTCTTTGGGAAGTAAAAAGCTTGAACTTATTGACAGTGGTGGGGCTTTGGATGGTAATTAGGGCCAGACCAACCCAATTATGTCTATTTATTTTGATCAAATGATGTGCTTGAGTCAAAGGACTCAAAGTTTGTTTAGATTAATCTAAATTGAGAAAGTGGATTAGAATAACTAGTTCTTGGGTGTGTTAAGTGTGACTTAATTAGGTACACGTGAAAAATGTCACCAAGTAGACAGGGCTTAATTTGTGTACTTGAGAACCCATTCATAATATAGATTGTGGGTAGGGGCTGGCAGGTTAGTGGGCAGCCCATGTGGCATCATCTAAGCATAGGGTGTTTTGGTTGGACAGTGTCCGCATGACGTGAGTGACATGTAACTTTGGTACCTAGGCATGTGGGACCATCTTGGTGTGATCATGTTGGGATGACGGATAATTGAAGGTCTTGGGCCTAGGTCTAGATTAGTCTAGTAAGTTTAACCCATTTGGTGTGATGCTACACAATCGGTGCATCCACCGTCGTTCCTCCACGTTAAGTTCCATTATTCCAGCTGGGGATCTTGGGGGGCTTTTTATGAAGCTTAGTACTGTTATTTCGAAGCCTTTCCATCTTGCTGGTTTCTGTGGAGGAGGGGGGCATAGATTGAAATGTCTGCCAACCGGTTTGTCCTGGTTGTTGTCTATGTCCCCACAATGTCCCTGGAAGCTGTCCATTAAGCGTTCCAGGGTTTGGCCAACATACTGTATCCCAGTAAACACTCTACGTAGTTCCAACGTAGCTCAGAGGTTTCTCTAGGTAGATGTCCAACCAAAAAGTTTGAGATTGGTAATTTTGGAAGGTTTGTAGACGTCAAAACGTTAAGGTTTATTTACGTTCAACAGATGTAGACGTCTGATTTACGTTGATCTACCTCATTCAGACGTAAAGATTCTACATAGATCTACGTTAAACGACGTAACTTTTCAACTTCAATTGGGGAGATGACTTTTCCGTGTCACACTAGGTGGCAGCACTATCAATTATGGAGAGAATATTACAGCTCTTTAACAAATCTACCACATTCAAGCAGTAAATTCTCATTAATTCTGAAATTCAATATCATGCAAGTAAACTGTATTCAATCGAATATTTATATATAAAGGACAGGTGATTAAAGTACTGTGCATGAATAGGTGCTTTGAGGCACTTTACTGTGAGGACACCACATTGGTGGTAATGGAAGAATTACAAAGCCTCTCTGCAGCCAAAGCTATTTAACAGATCTATACTGTCAGGCTGTTCAATTGAACTACAAGAATATACTATGTAGAATGAGATGAGATTGAAAATTATAGTAGTTACTTTGTAGGAATATTGTTTGCAAATGTAAATTTGTCTGCAATATATTACAAGTATTTGTCTGAGTCCCACTATGTAGAATTATATGTAGTGTGTTAAACATAGATTTACCTCTTCAGGAGCTGCGTAAATCAGACCTGCAGGTTTGAGATTGGTAAATAAACCTTAATGTTTTGACGTTGATAAACCTACTAAAATTACGTAGTTCAGACCAAAATTCAACGTAGATTTACGTCTGACCAACGTCGTTGTGTTTACTGGGATGCCGCAGGATGTGCAGGTGATGGCATAGATAATATTGGCACTTTGACAGTTGACAGAAGTCAAAGTCCTGAACTTCCTGCCGGTAGTGGTTGATTGAATGAAACCACTTTTGTTGAGTTTCAGGCAGTATCGACAGTTCAGAGGAGTGTTACAAGGGTATTTTCTAATGTGTGGGACCTTGGTGGTGGGGGTCTTCTGGCTGGTGGATGCTCTAACCAATTCATCACCCAGACTTTTGTTACGTCTGTTGCCAAAGACTAGTTTGTGCTCGTGGAACTCTCGTGTGGTTTTTGTCTTTTTCATCTGGTCCCTATATGTGCAGTAGGCATTTTGACATCTTTATTAACACATTGAGGGGCCTATAGTCAGCTAATTCAATATGTCCGTTATCAATATGATGTATGAATGCAGCCGCGGAGAGTAACTCACCAGTGCTGCACTCAAGCATCATCTCAACCCTACAGGGTTAATACACCTCCAAAGGGTAGGCATGATGCATAGATGCAACTCTGGGGAGTTACTCAACAAAGCTGAATTCATGCATCATGGAGACCAAGGGCATAATGCATTGGTAAATTATGCCGCCCTTAAAGGGTTATTTAAGTAGCAACGTCCTTGCAGTATTGATACTTACCTCCAAGCAGCCTCCACTGAGCAAGGTAAGTGTTGTAACCAGTAAAGCCAATCTTGGTCATGGTGCCGGGGAAGTCGTTGTGGAAGTATGTGACTAGGGTGTTCTGGTTGATCTCCATACCCGAGCCCACCGTAAGTGTCCAGTCATCCCAAGTCAACCAGAAAATGCGCGCCTGCGTGGGAGATGTTGTAAGTATAAAGTGTAGTGATGAGTATATAGAGGATGTATTTTTCACTAATACCAATACATCAGAAACTTTTATCAATCTATGGCATCAATGCTTTATAGAGTGGTGACCAACCCAGCAATGCCATGATAAGCTGCAATAGCACATGTCAAGGAATTTATTTATTAAATAAAGTTGCAGCAGGCATGTGAATATAAAAAAATGATGTGACCAAGTTGGAAGAAAAAAGGAAAAAATAATTCCAATGGCATTTACTTGGCCTAAAGTTGTGTAACCAATGACCTTAAGCAATACATTGAACATTTATAGATTTTTCTTTCCTACTGAAAAAGACAACTCAGACACAAGATACAAGTTACATTGAATGAATGTTTTGAGTAAAGCATATTTAACCCAGATATGCCTGAGGACCTTTTTAAGAGAATTTTCTCTCATAGGGAATCGCCTAAGCTTTCCAAATCTGAAAGAATGTTGTCTATATTCCAATTATTAGTGAAACCGTGAAGGATCAAAGTTAACTACATCACTTGAAAATATCAGTACCCCCTATTTGCATAGAGACAGTATAGACCAAATTATGATGTCTTATATGTGACGTCCTGACGTCAAAAATAGGTAATGTTCTGCGCTTTTTCGAATTGCAATATTTTATATTTGGAGCAATACAGAAACTTGCAATAAATTTCAGCTAATAAATATACTTAAGATGAATTAGAATTTTTGTATATGACTGTCATATGAAAAGTGGGACTTTCTGTTACCATGGCAACCAAAATCAACAAAAAATGCCATTTTGGAATGTTTTGTTGCCATGGAAACAAGGATTTTCCCCACAAAGGCCTCAAAAATCACCAAATATGTTGATTCCATGTTATTCTGTGTGAAAAGCTACTCAAATTCATTTGTTTGCCAAAAATTGCAATGTTCTGTTATATTTTTAGTGATTTTTGGCCTTAATATTGCTTTAATCATTGCTAATATCTCTTAAATATTTTTGAAGTTGCCACATCCACAATTTCTACGGAAAGGTACACAGAGACACATAATCTATATCACCGAAAATACTAGATTTCATAGATCAAATTTGCAAAAGAAAAATACTTTTCATAAATTTTCCAGAGAATGGTGATGAGTTGAAAAATGATGAAAATGTACCGAAAACGTCCTTTTAAAAGGACGGTAGGCATATATGGGTGATGCCTTAGAAGAAATATGTCAAGTAGCTGTAATTGTATGTAAATGTCACAGCGAGGTCATAACAGCATTTAAGTGGCTTAAAGTGGTATTTACCCTCATTAATTATGCTTAACCCTTTAAGGATGGCATGTTGCTAAAAGATGACATGTGTCATCATGATGCGCCAATGCATATACCCTCATTAAATCATGGAAATGAGTAAAAATTTGTGCTTGAACGAAATGAAAAGCTTACCTCGTTACATTTAATAGGCGTTGTACATGCCACCGATATCAGGTCTGTGCGTGTGCCGGCGTTGGTGCCAGACCTCTTGGCTATATTGCATTTGGTGTTCGTGTCTTGACCAATATCATACTCATAACCCTTTTGTCCATCAGATGTCAGGATCCGAACACCAGAGTGGGATTCACTACATGACTCGCCGTTATTGAAAGCAGTTAATTCAACTATGGCCCCCATGTAGCCATCAATAGAGAAAGATGAGTCTATGAAGGCATAGCTGGCTGTATTATTTGTGATGACAGCAACTGAAATATAAAAAAAACACATATATGATTCAGAAAAATGGAATGGCATAATTCAGGGTAATGTAACAATTGGACCAAATATTCTGCAGTAAATTAAAACATAGCAATGTTAACTCTATAGTTACAAAAAAGAGACGATCAAATAAATATGCATTAAATGTTCAGTAGTTAGTTACTTACGTTTTTCGCAGTGGTCCTCGTAAAACCCATCCGCACATTTGCAGTAGTACCCAGTCTCGTATCCAGGGACACACGTGCCCCCGTTCATGCAGGGGTCACTGTCACAGTCCACTGCAACAAAACAACATCATTTACAATTATGAAGCAAAATCGTGCAAAGAAGCGCTCTTGAAGTGCTCAAGCCTTTTTGTAATATGACTCGTGATCCCATTAACAAATGTCTACACATGTGGTCTAGCAAATTTGCGAAGTGTTTCTATTAACATTTCCATTTCTCAAATTCTGAGTACTTGCCATATGTATTGGACTTAACAAGCGCACAATCCCTAATATCCGCATACACCCCCCTGCTGGGTAGATTATTAACCTATCATTAACCCTAATTATCTTCATTTTTTTACCCCTATTGAACTCTTAACTACTAAATTATGTTCAAGATCATTTGTGAAGTACACAATTAAAAACCCTTGTATAGCCGGCAACCTATATAGGCATGTTTGGTATCAAATGAAAGCTGAGTTTGATTCACGTAAATTTCCATAGATTCCCGTGTAAAACCCGCGGGTTGTACGCGGGAATCCATCCAAAAACAGGGATTCCCCTGGTTCCCCAAAGAGATAGCTAACCCTAACCCCTACCCTAACCATTGGGCTGGTATCCAGTGTAGTTGGTTGCTTAATGAAGCATCCCATGGGGGGTTGGGATGATTAAAAGATCATGCGCAGGTAAACAGTCGCCCTAGAAGTCGGGCTCCCACACATAAAGGAATTACCAATCAAAGAGGAGGATTTGGAACACCCAAATTGCAGCGAATAATTATAAAGTAGCCAGGACTGGGTTAACCTAGTTAACTCGAGATCGGCCCAGACATTAAAAGAATACGAGCACTACTCACACGGCACCCGACCCCACGGACCGCAACCGCCGCCATGACAGGTAAAAACAACACACCTGTAAGTACACCTGCACCTGTCCCCACTGCCAATGTAGCGGTGTTGACACCCGAGTGTAATAACAATGCGTGTACCCCACCAAATGACAACCCCATGAACAATAATATTAGTATATTGGGTTCAATGGCAGTGACTGGAACTGACTACAGTTCACCACAGGGAAAACATGGAACTGACCACAGTTCACCGTATAAAACTGATGTACCTGGCAACGATCTAGCAACCACACCCCATGCCAATACACACAATGCAATGCCTATGCATAGTGAAGGACGAGGAGCTGACCACAGCTCACCCATGGATGTATACGAAAATGACATCTTGCTTTTTAAAACACAAGTTGGAACTGACCACAGTTCAGGAGTACCCCCTCAAGCCATAGCAGCCACAGAAGAAATATTGCCAGAAAAGCAAAACAGTGACTCTGATGACTACGAGGACATATGTGAAATTAATTCACAAAATGCATCTTGGGTAAAATCACAAGAGTCCACTACAACCAGTGGCGGAATTAATAAAGAGTCACCACCAACCACAGGCCCCCCAACAACTATAAGGAGGAGGGCTACCAGGACTAGAAGGACCATCAACAGCCACCTAAGTTTCTCACAGCCAACTGGTCAGGCTGTCAAAATGGATCCTACAGATTCTAGGTCACTCACTGAGACACCCGTTAAATTAGGACGCGGAAGGGGTAGACCGAAAAAAGTAAGCACTAAGAGAATACGTGTTGGCAGTGAGGAATCAGTCTCCCCCACCAACTCCTCTTCAAAACAACCAACTAAACGTCGAAATACAGGAAGTAAGAAGGCTAAAACAAAGGTGGAACCTTCTATGAGTGCTCAATTTGAAACAATGACACTACTCTTAGGCAACGTCTCTAAAGAAATAAGAAGTGAAGTTGGAGAAACAAAAACACAAATACTGGAGCAAGTCACAACCACAACGACAGCAATCAAAAATGAAATGATTGCTAACCTGCAAACAACCAAAGATGACATGTTGAGTGACATAGGAGTTCTTAAAACCACTGTAGAGAAAAACAATACGGACCTTCAAGCGAAAATCACCTCTGTTGAAAACCAAGTGGAGGAGGTAAAGGAGGATATGAAGCTACGCTTAGATTCTGTGCATACTGAAACATCACAAAAAATCACAAATGTCCGCAATGAGATTAAAAGTAATCACAACACACTGATCCAAGAACAGCAGCGCCTACTAAGTGACCTTAACCTGGAGCAGGCAGCAGTGAAGGCTGAAACCCTTATGGAACAACAAAACCAACATGCCATATTAAAAACACTACTACAAACCAACCAGGATGAAAACAACCGCCGACTCAATGAGCAACAGGGAATTATTGAGCAACTCAAAATCAGGATTGGAGCAAATGAGTCAGAACTAAAGAATCCTGCACGAGCCCCTGCAGCTGACGCTTCGGGGACAGGAGCCACCACTTCAGGAGACAATACCCAAAACACACACAAATCACCAAGGTACCTTAATATTAAAGTGGATGGAATTGCCGAGACGGGCTCAGAGGCCGGAGATGAGACTAAAATACTAGAAATGCTACATGACATGAAATTAAAATGTGATAGCAGGGACCTATCCCTGTTGTGTAGACTTGACAGAAGGAGCTACCAGAAAGGACCGCGCACCATCCTAGTATGCTTCACTACTATAAAGCTGCGCCGAGAAGTACTCCGTGCTAAATGGAACATGAAAACCCTAACAGGATGGGAAGACGTTTACGTCAACCCTGATGAAGACAGTGAAACCCGGAAAAGAAACCTCATGTTGAGACTGGTTGTAAACTACTGCAGAACCAAAAACCACAGCGCCATTGTAAAAAAAGACATCCTATATGTTGATGACCAATCATATCCGGATCTCACTCAGATTCCTGCAGAACTAACACCCCCCCCCCTGGATACAAATTTGTGAAGTTACCATGGACTCAACAAATGAGAACCCAGCGACCACTAAACGGGAACCCACCATCACCACAAAGTACTGATCCTCTGCCCCCCCCCCCACTAGGCCTACTGATGTTACCCTCACGGACCCAGATAAGGACGAGGATAAGTCTGCTGAGGCAACTGGGGGAGGGGACTCAGGAAAACCGCCAAGCTGGGGTACTGATGACTTCCCAAGAAATCCACTTATACTACAACAGGAAACCAGAGCAGGCATAACCTTCACCGGAGAAGCCTCCACACTCAGCTCAGTGCATCTACAGGATATCACATACAAGGGTAAAACATACAAAAGTTCGGAGCACTTATACCAAGCCCTTAAATGTGAACATAATGGAGCAGCACATAGTCTCAGTGAGAGAATATATAATGCCCCATCTGGCACAATGGCATTCAGCGAAGGAACAAAAATCAGAGAACTACCCACCTGGAGGAGGCTTGAACTACCTACCATGAAAGCAGTTCAGACAATTAAATTCACTACTAATCAGGCCAACCGAGCTGAACTATTATCAACCTTCCCACAAGATTTAATCTTCGCCTGCGAGGAGGAATTCTGGGGAGCTGGAGCGCCCTTCAATGATGACTGTTACAGAAGAGGCTTCTTCAGCGGGAGAAACTACCTAGGCACAATCCTGATGGAAATTAGAGATGATATCCGTCATGGCAAACTGTAAACTCCCCCCTCTCCCCCCTCCGCCCATTCCTCCCCCCCCCCCCCCCCCCCCCCCTCCACCCGCACAGCTGTTTAGAATTTCACCTAGTCGCGCCACAAGAAGACCCTCACTGCGCGCGGGAAAACGCCGGATAACAATAGCGTCTAGGTGACCTAGTTACTGACCCGAGCTGAAGCTGGTTAGCGGTCTGCGGCCGCACTGACTGGCACCAGCGCAACATCCGCCGAGACGACAACACGCCGAAATCTGCAAGTAATATTGGAATTACAACAGATTACGGGACAATTAAGGAGCAATAAGCGACCAGCAACATGGATAGGGTATGGTTGTACTCTGACTCGCGTATGAACCATCTAAAAACAGTTCTCACCCGTGAATTCCCAAGAATCACCCGGGTCGAAACGATGCCAAACGCCCTGATTGAAACTCTCACTGTGCGCCTGTTGGATGATTTAAAGACTGGCAACCCGACAGCTGTCTACCTCAGTGTAGGCCTCAACAACCTGGTGTATACTGATGAGGCAACGCTAAAAACCATCCCTAGATACAGCACACTGGAGGAAGGCCTGACCAACCTTACTGACAGGTATAACACACTAGTGAGTGCGGTAAAAGAGCAGGATAATTCCGTACCGGTAGTGATATGTACTCTCTACTCAGTTAATCTTAGAAACAACTGTTCTAAGATTGAACAGGCCAGACTTGATGGCACTTTGATCAATGTGAACAAGCATATCAAGCACTTGAATAACAGATCAAATGTTATGACCCCCTACCTGGAACGCTTCAGTCTGCGGTACACACCTGCCGGAGGCTATAAGAAGGAGAATGAAGTGCTGTACAATGGACTGCACCCTAGAAGCAGCGACCTACACGCAATCAAGAAGTTGTTGATTACAGCTGTCAACAAAAACATAGAGGGTGGATTCCATGGATAAACACACCATGGATTGTGTCTGACTACAGACAATAAAGGACTGTGCCTTAATTGATAAGTGGACTGTATACGCTGAGTCTGACTACAGACTAATGTATGCAGACTACGACGTAAGTTATGAGCCACATATTTTCCCTGCGGATCTTCCAATTAAAAATCATTTGTTGGCTGTGTCTGACTGCAGACAAAACAAGGACTGTGCTTTAATTGATAAGTGAACTGTATACGCTGAGTCTGACCACAGACTAATGTATGCAAATAATGATGTAAGTTGTAAGCCACATGTTTCTCTGTGGACTTTCCAACTGAAAAACATTTAGAAATTGAGTCTGACCACAGACTGATCTGTCCAGGCCAGGCCAAGGATGGCGACAAAGTCAATAACCATGTCTATTGGATCTTATTGACCTGGCCAACCCGGACACACGCTGAGTCTGACCACAGACTGATGTATGCAACATAACATGATTTGAGCCACACATTGCTCTACGCACATTCTCACAAAAATGCACTTGTCGAACTGGAGTCTGACTGCACCAAGAATCATGTCTATGGCCTGCTGATGCAATCTGGCATTCCAAGCTAGTCATGTATTAATCGATATACACACATGGACAGCTATCAGCTATGCACATTTATATTTGAATCTGAGTCCAGACTATCCTGCTGGCAATAATATAATGGACCTGTTGACGTGATGTGACACGCCTTAACAAGCATTCGCTACATACTTGGTTCATGATACAAACATTGTGATTATAACTGATACGCCGCAACTGAGCATAATTTAGCAGGAAGAAATTCAAATTCAAAAGATAATAATAAATTATTGCACACCTACTTCTGAAGATTAATCGTTGGAACCTGTTTCATATAATCCTACCATTATTAACTAGATAGTGTGGGAGCCCTATCTATTCAATACATAGCAAAAGTCGTCAAAACCTCGTAGCCAACCCCCCCCCCCCCCCCCTCGAGCAACAATCCCTGCTTGCCTGTAAGGTCAAACAATACTTCATAAGTATCATAAGCAACATAAAAGAGGATACTGTACACATTTCTTTGTCTCCTTATAAGCACATGTATTAAAAGTTACTGCACTTGACTTACCTGCACCCGTGATGTCTCCTGAAACGCCACTTATGGCCACTGGACCAACATCACTCCTTCTGCCCAGAAATATTGCGCACCAGGAATCCGTCTGCACGCACCCTGTAATGTCCCCCACACTTTGTTCATACTTGATACTCTCCAAAGATATGTGTAATACACAACCATGCTCGCTCGGCCACGTGATAGGACATAGAAAAAGGAACTACACACCATCATCTCTTCTTTCTTAACCGGTGAGGAGCTCAGCAAAGAAAAGGGACTAAAACTCTTATGCCACAACTCCAGGAGTATAGGCACAAAGATTTGGCAATATAATTTGCTATTCAAGAACATTGACTATGTATGTATTAGTGAGTCCTGGCTACACCCAGGCATCATGGACCATAGTGTAAAGCTCGATGACATGACCATTTATCGCCAAGACCGTGATCATACTATACACGATATTGATGAAGTTGAGGGTGGAGGAGTTGCATGTTTTGTAAACAACAAATATGCGCCACACACAACTAAGTTGTCTGATCTGTGTAAAGTGGATAAAAATATCGAGGTGTTGGTCTTGGCGACTAAATCACCAACAAGCAAACATCGCCTAATCATAAGCGTCTATCGCCCCCCTCGAGGCAATGTCAAGACTTTCTATAAAGAAATCAGTGATATAATAACGGCAAGTGGAATGTCTGATAAGGAAATATGGGTGTGCGGTGACATGAACGTGGATTATAAGCACCGTAACAGTCACAAATATAAAAAGACACTACGTTTCCTGAGACGCACTCACCTTAAACACTTGCCGACTGGATCCACTAGACTTCATAAAAAAGGATCAACTACGATAGATCACATATATACGAATCGAGGCAAACATGTGATGTCCGGTAATGTGAACGAGTACCTGAGTGACCACATACCCATATACGCCATCTTCAAAAAGATCAGGAATCAACATAGGAAAAAAACCGTAACTGGACGTAGTTATAAAAATTACAACAAGAATAATCTGATTGCTGCAATCGCAAGGAATGTCAGTCCTGCTGCCCTAGAGAACATGGATGTTGATGGACTTGCTGTACTACTAATAGAAAGCATCTCGGCCTACTTGGATGATGAATGTCCTATTAGAGACTTCAGTATACCTGAGGAAGATAGGCCCTGGGTGGACGATGAGATACGTGAGATGATTAAAAAAAGACACCAATCATTACGGAAAGCAGTAAACTACGCCGGGCCAGAACCTAATCCAGACCTACACGAGGCTCGCCGACTCCGTCAAGCTATTGACAAAAAGGGTCGTCAAAACATGGCCAAAATCATCAAAAACAAGCTGCATTTATACAGGAAAAATCCAAAGAAATTTTGGGCTGAATTGAATAAACTGTGGAAAGGGCAACGTCAGCACTCAAATATTAGTCTGGTTGATGAGGACACTAATGGTGTTATAGGATATGATGAAACCTGCACTTATATCAACGAGTTTTTCTGCACTGTAGGTGAAAACCTGGCAGAACCAATGTCCGGTGAGCCAGGTGATCACTCGAGATATGAAGCCCTTAATGAACCCATACTAGGCATTGAGGATGATGCTTTGATGAACAGAGACTTACTCCAATTTGATGAAATCTCAGAATCCTCCTTGAAATACATAGTTGATGATATAGAAACCTCAAAATCATCAGGACTGGAGGATACAAGAACACAGGTGATCAAGGATACTATGCTTGGAAACTCTCGTATCTGGACGGCCTTCATCAACCTGTGTGTCACCTCCTGCGTGTTCCCAGACATCTTAAAAATTGGCACCATTGTGGCACTACCCAAAACGGGCAATCTCAGCTCAGTACTAAATTGGAGACCTATTACTCTACTGCCTGTCATCGGCAAGGTTATAGAGAAGGTCCTGCACAGACAACTCCTAAACCACGCAGAAGAGAGACGACTCATCAGTGAAAATCAATTTGGCTTTTTGCCCAACAAATCTACCGCTATGGCAGTACTTAAGCTTGTAGACCTTCTGTACAGCGCCCGTAACAGAGGTGAGATAGCCATGGCAACGTTCCTTGACGTACGAAAGGCGTTCGACGTAGTCCACCATGGCAGGCTGCTCATGAAGTTGCGAAATTATGGACTATCGCGCAATGCACTGAAGTTGATAGCCAGCTACCTAGACTACCGCCAATGCACCACCATTGCAAATGACAAGAGATCGGCACCACTACCAGTGACCTTCGGGGTACCACAGGGAAGTGTACTTGGACCCTTGCTGTTCCTCTATTATGTGAATGACCTTCCACTGGTGGTCAACAACAGTGTTCCAATCCTATATGCGGACGACCTAGTGCTACTGAGTCATGGAAAGGATCCCCAAGCCGTACATGACTTACTTCAAAGTGACTTGAACAATGTGCATCAATGGTGTATAACCAATAGGCTTACACCGAACGTCTCGAAAACTAAGAGTATGTGGTTTGTCCCGCCCACCAAAAATGACCTTGTACAGGGTTACCCACTTCAGCTGGGAGATAGAATCCTGGGGGAAGTAACTGAATTCAAGTACCTTGGCGTACTCCTAGATCGTGACCTCAAATTCAGCAAACACTTAGAAGCAGTGGACAATAACTTGTCGCACAAGTTGACCAACTTCAGATTCAACAGAAAGTACATGACCATGGATGGAGCTATAGCCATACACAAACAAGCACTAGTGCCGTGTATGGAGTACGGAGACTTTCTATTTGACTCAGCACCACCAATTAAAGTTCGTAAGCTTCAAGTGCAGCAGAATAATAGTCTGCGCATCTGCACGCGCACAAAGGTCGGTGACGTGTCAGTGAACTACCTTCACAGAAAATGCAAAATGGAAAGACTTGAAACACGCAGGAAGAGGCATCTTCTGTGTATTATATACAGACATGCTAATAAACCTGAAAATCTACTACCTAGTCTACACAGAACCCGTGGGGATGCCAAGAAGAGGATAAGACTTGAACGTCCAAAAAGAGAAAAGTACCGCAGGAACCCCCTCTACCGAGGTGTACTGCTGTGGGATGAACTAGACTCTACCACCCAGCTACAGGAGAGCATTCACGTCTTCAAGACAAAACTCAAAAAGATTATAAAATGAGATGACAATTGTGAAGTGAAATGATCACGTATAATTAACTAATTTGTGACTTCTAATGTGCCAATAATGATACTTTGCTGATCATATCTTCCATTGCTCCTCATTATCTACCGAGAAGACTGCGCTTTAAAAAAGTGTTGAACTGGAATACTCTGTCCTATCAATTATAATTACGTGGCCATAATTTAATTTAACTTAGTTTAAATTTTAATTTAAATTTGGGTTAGATTTAATGCATACTGAGGTTTATAAACCCGTCCAATCTCAGAATAAGCCGCTCACAACCAACAAGGAACTATTGAATAAGAATATAAAAGGCAGGCCCCCTACCTGGAGAGTAGGGGAGGTCGTGCCTCGCACCATTAACTGTATTGAAATGTACCACAAGGAAGGAAAAACTGAGGATATGTAGATTTTATTTGAATCACATGACAAATGTTGTAAATATGTTTCCATTTTCTACTGACCAGATTGGCAGAACGTGTTCCACCTTTACATGAAATTTTGGTCAATAAACTTATTCAAAAAAATCAAGCATGGTGGTTTCTTGCAAAGCATCCCCTAGGGATATAGGGGAGGCCCTGTCTGTGGTTGTAGCATAAGATTACCCCAAAAATCTTTTGCTTGAAGATTAGATATTGTGCTAATATGGTGCTTGTTTGGACTTACCTCATGGGTGGCATGTTTGGTATCAAAAGAAAGCTGAATATGATTCCCATAAATTCCTGTAAACTCCCCTGTACTACCTGCGGGTTTTATGCAAGAATTTACGGTAGATGAGTTTGGACTTACGTGAGCAACCGCGTATGTCGCAGGTCTCCCACCGGGTGTTCTGGTCAGTGGTGAAGCACCAGGGGCCGGACGTGGTGTTGTCAGGGTTACGGCAGTAATTGGACATGTCCTCTATCAGCAGCTCGTAGAAGTAGCCAGTCTGGTTGATAGTGTGAGTGTGAGGCGTCTGGAAAAGGGCATAGAGCAGATTATAATCTAAGTGTCATATCCTGATAAGAAATTAGCCAGAATCCAATTGGGCCAGTAGGGGGTCTTATGCCCAATAACATGACAACTTGTCTCAGCCCTATAAGCCTAACTCGCATCGACAATTTTTCGCCCCCCCCCCTTTGAACTATAGTAACTTGTGGGCTCTTTTGCTAAAAATGGGCCTAATTTTTTACGCCCCCTCCTCGAGAGGGGTCAGGATATTTTACGCCCTCCCCCCACTCAGGAGGGGTTGAAAATGTTTATGCATCCCTTTAACTAATAGATTATTAACACTCCCTTATATTTGTAGATCCAAAGAGTGAATCCTAGACTTTAGACAGATTTTATACTATCATAATCTCTATATAGACAATCCAATATTATCTTTTTGAAATATGATATTTACTTTGCTTAAGTACTGGAAGCACCGTATTCGATGCACCCCCTCCCCTCCCCTCCCACATTGAAATCAATGTGCAGGTGTTCAACGGCCTAAGAAAAAGTTATCTTTACTTTATTAATTGGCCTTAAATTTAATAAAAAGCAAACACAAATATCAACTACATTGATGCCTTTTGTGACTTATTCTACTTGTAGGGACTGTGGCTGAATCCAGGTGGAAGACTGCCTGGATTTAAAATACGGACTGGACATCCCACCAAGGCTGTTTTTACAGGTTGCTCAGCCTGGTATTTAGGGTTGCTCTGTTACACCACAGTGTTTATACATATCACATAATTTAGAAAATTTCAAGTATTTTTATGTACATGTTTAAGGAGGCATTTCTTATGGTTTGTGATTCAAAATATCAAAATTATGATAGGGGGAGCTTTATTCTATGCCGTCCAAATGTAAAAGAACGCCATTATTAACCCTTTCCCTGCTGGCCTTGAAAAATGTCATTTGGGACTTAACCACCGGCCCTATGCCATGGGAATATGCAATTTTGCAAGTATGTGCTTCCTGGGACAGTGGCTAAGGAGTAAAATAAGTTGTATTAGAGACAGAATTTACACCTTTTTGATAAGGGGACGTAGTAATTATGTTAAATATTTTTGGATTCATTCAAAAATTTGTATTCTTTGTTTCATAGCAGGAGCTGTAATTTAGTGGTACTGCTGCCCTAGGGTAGCAATTTTGCTGCCCTATGGCAGCAGCGGTTTTTCAAGGGTATTTTAGATGCTGCCCAGTGGCAGCAGCGGCCCTTAAAGGGTTAATGACGTCACAGGTCGTAAATTTCACGGTTGGTGTGAAATACGACCCTATTTGATTAAAGCAATGGCCCTGTCGTATTCCATGAAAAAAAAAACAACATTCACCTGTAAGTCCCAGCGCTGACATGTCTTGCCGCTAAGCGTGTACTGATGAGTTCCAAAATATGAATGTCCCACTTCATTCCATCGGCAGAAGGAGGACACTGCAAAAAGGGCATGTCACATTATATGTATTAGGGATTTTTTTTAACAATATCAAATTAAATGCTCGTCACATATTAATAAATTGTCTCAAAATGAAAAAAAAAATCATTACTGAATATACCATAATCTAATTTTACTTGGGATTAAACTAGATTCAGCATCTAAAACATATATTTTTTGGGGAAGTGCTCACTTCTTAACAACAAGAAAGGGAGGTAGTCTTTCTTGCAGATGCACATTTTCTACCCCAATCATCCGAATTACCCGCTGCCCTCAGCGATCAGAAAAAAAGGCACGCAGACATGCCCTTTGAAGCAAAATAACACTCTGGCGTTTTCACTGAAAACAGGTGAAATTTCCCCCGACCCTCTTAAGAGGGGTTGAAATTTCCTTCAAGGTTCAAGGGGTCCAGATATGTCCCCCGCCCCACCCAAAAAGAAATTCACCCCCCTTGTTGTTTAATAAATGAGCACTTCCTTAGATACTGATTGATACATCAAGAATATATGAATTTAGCAAGATAATGAAAGATATAGGCAAAAAAGAAACAAGGCAATTTTAATTCTGTATTTGTCAATTATGGACAAAGTGACTCACAGCAGATGAATGTGTCCCAGTTGTCCCCAAAGCAGGTGTCTCCATCCCTGCAGGGGTTACTCAGACAAACAATGTCTGAAATAAAACAAAATTAAAACATATATATAATCATGTGAAATCTTCAAAATCTCAGATCTACAAACACTGCATGTATGTTTGAATAATTAATGCTTAATCCTTTAAGGGCGGCACGATACCTTAATGCAACATGTCCTTGGTCGTCATGATGCATGAATGCAGCCCTGGGGAGTAACTCGCCAGTGCTGCATTCAAACACCATGCCAACCCTATGGGTTTCAGACACTCCCGTAGGGTCGGCATGATGC
Organism: Harmothoe impar; assembly: GCA_947462335.1. NCBI lineage: Eukaryota > Metazoa > Annelida > Polychaeta > Phyllodocida > Polynoidae > Harmothoe > Harmothoe impar. Next base: position 25,874,362 of record OX381707.1, read on the forward strand.
ACCAATATAACTACGGTGAGTTACTCGCCGGGGCTGCATTGGTGCATCATGACGACAAATGTAATCTTTTAGCGACGTCTGTCCTTAAACAGTTAAATGAACACTTCAAGCATATTCAATAGTAAATAGCATTGTGACATTACAAGGGTATTTACATGGTGTTACTGGACCTAGAGTTCAAAGGTGTCTTACGGCATCTTAAATTTGCTTGAATGCAGAAATGCATGCAGTGAAAATAATGTGCATTCAATTGTGCTATACAGCTTTATGTACTTGTGTTAGGAGTTTTGGTACGATTTTATTGACAAAATTCCACAAGCAGTGCTGCGCCTTTCAAATTATGCCAATGTTCCACAAGTATAAACATAAAAGGCAAATATTTAAAATATATCTATATAAGAAGATACAGATCTTCATATAAAATGGAAAAGTTGCAAGTGCATTATACAGGGGTAACTCTCCAGTGAACTATTAAATTCCGAAATGTAAAAATATTGTACCCCAGTGTATGAGCACCCTGGCGCTTACAACTTTGAAGGGCTGGTTACCCCCTGTGTTTATACAAGACAGGTGCGTGTTCAATTGCCCATACACCCACTGCCCTTTCAAGACAGATGCTTATCTAAAACCCTGCACTTTGGCCAATTAAAAAAGCGGTTCCTTATCACCAATTTCTGAGAAATCTGACAAGGAGGCTTTTTTCCCCCTTTTTTTACTCGTAGGCTAAAATGTATAGGATAATCGACATTTCTTGTGACCAAAATACACATTTTGTTTGTTAAGAATTAATTTATATCTAAAAGTGGAGAAAATGGAAGTTATTTCTATACCAATGAATTGCTGGCATCATTGGCTTTAATTTGATATCCATTTTCATCAGGGTTTCCATAAAAAATGGCAAAAAAGAAGGTTTCCTCAAAACCTGATTTTTATTATGCGTGCAGTGATGAGAGACCTTTTTTAAAAAAAATTGAGTGATCTTAAATTTGACGGTATGGTAAGCTAGCTGAGGTGATTATTCTCGACATATTGTAATTGTATGCAAAAGAGAAAGCTACCCAAGTGTGTACATGCCTTGACAAATTGTATCAGAGTAATGGTCTTTTGTCTCTTATTAACAAATGTTATGCTGCGGCTCAAACGTTTAATTTGTTAAATAAACGAGTCTTGCGAGGGCTCATTGAAACAAAACTTACGGTGTTCACAATGGACGCCTGTTTTGCCGGGTGCACACGTACAGTAGTAGTCCAAGCCGGTTTCTGTGTTGGGGTTACATGTACCATCGTTCTGGCATGGGTTGCTGTCACAAGGGTCTGTAGAAATGATATTAATAATAATGATAATAATAATAGTAATACTACTACTACTACTACTACTACTACTACTACTACTACTACTACTAATAATAATAATAATAATAATCATAATGATAATAATAATAATAATAATAATAATAATAATAATAATAATAATAATAATAATAATGATACTTTAGTCTTTTCATGAGAGGGGTGGAAGTACAGCATTCCTTGTTTAAATCAATGCCATAATCACTATGACATTTATACCCAGCATAGCCCTATGCACGTATAAACCCTGGAGGAGACACTGACTAGCTTATAACGAAGAAACGGGAGATAACTCGTTCCCGGGAGTAGCATGTGCACGCTGGCACCGCAGATCTTGGTTCTGCTCTCGGAGCATAGCTTGTTCCTGCCATTACATGGTGTGTGTGATTCTGGTACTTGGCTAAATCTCGCGGGATATTCCGACGACAGAACTAACATGGTCGCCCAGAATTATGGCTATACTTACTTGTGCAGTGTAGTCCGTAGTAGAGTTGAGGACAGGTGCAGTTGTAACCGTCCACGTAACCCGGCACACACGTACCCCCATTCTGACATGGCCATGACTCACAGTCCACTACAAAGGGACAATATAAGGCATCAGTCAACATGCATAGACAAATGCCGACGCCCATTGTAACAGTCTCTGTTGTATTCCATGAGTGGGGGCTAGGGCAGTATCCCACGAAGCCGCAGGCTGAGTGGGATGTGCCCTAGCCCCCAGTTGTGAAACACATCAGAGCGGTATCAATGTAGTTGGCATTTGAGTTTATTTTTTATTTGAGGCCATTTAATGAAGGAAAAACTACTTTTTCTTAGCCCATTGAATACGGCCATATTGTATTCAATGGGGCATGGAATGCGGCCTTCCAGAGCTTAAGCATAGGATATCTTGTATTTCCATAAAGATTATGATGAAATCCACTTCAAAGGGACAACCAAAATACTTAGGTAATGGTGCACGAGAAAAGTTCCTCCCTGAGGGTTATTTCACGAGGCAAAGCCAAGTGAAACAACCCTAAGTGGGGAAATCTGCAAGTGATCCTTTGTGTTTATTTCATGTCATTATTAACAATATTCGTCAAAATGCCATGTAATTGCTTTAAAAAAGTTACTTTATAGTGGCTAAATCAAACATTTTTATGATTTGACAGGCCGTGAAATACAGGCAAGGGTTATTTCACGGGGATGACATACAGCCTTCCATGGAAAATGATGATTGACTTTAGCTGTTTACACTGGTTTAGCAATGCCCCAAGCTCTTTCAAGGTGAGTTATGATGAATGCTCTCTTCCATGCATACCATTAACGATACTATTAGGTAAATACAGAGGCCCATGTAAAGAGTTTTGTTCCCTCCAAGGTGAGACCCGGGCCAAATCACACAAAGCCAGAGGCTGAGTGGGATAAAGCCCTGCTCTCACCTTGGGATGAATGATGCAAAATGACTCTTGCTATGAGATTTTGCTTTTATTTTATGGTTTTTACTCTTCAAAATATATCTAATCACATATAAGTGCCATACACATTTGAACAAATGATGACGTCACAGGCCATGTGATACGAGAACAACTGTATACCATGGGGGGCATGAGAGACAGGATTTCTACTACTTTCAGCATAATTTAATCTTACCCACCATGAAATAAAAGTGAAGAATATGAGATACTCACATGAGCAGCCGGGGATGGTACAGTAGTCAGTAACAGCCGTAGTAGAGTTAACGTAACACCAGGGCCCGGTTTGGTTGCCACTCGGGTTCCTGCAGTAATTACTGGTGTCTGCAAGGTTCACCTCGTAGAAGTCATATGTCCCAAAGTAGGCATACGCGTTGTTGTAGGTATGGGGGTGGGGGCTGGAGGCGTCCCAGCGCTGACACGTGTGGTTATTCTGGGTCTTGTTCAGTGCACCAAAGTACGACTCTCCCCGCTCACTCCAACGGCACCAAGATGAAACTGGAAATTAAAAAAGAATATACTTAATTTTAGATTAGAATTCACCACTGAAGATGAAGAAATTTGATTCGTGGTGGCTTTTTATTTCAATTATTTACAACGTTTGGGAAGAAGTGGTCCAAGAATGTTTGACATTATTGTTTGTTTGATATATTCCGTTTTAGAGGAAAAGGGATTCCAATATAAAATGCTTATAAATATTTTCTGCCATGGAAACTGCTGTGTAGTGAAGATCTGAACACAATTATCATATTCTGGTAGTCAATGATTAAAAAGTGTCTTTGTAGAATTTTACCAATGATCTAAAGATGAGATAATTGGCACCTAAAACTTACATTCGATGAGACTTTAAAAAAATGATCATAATTATGTAAGATTGTTAGATACAGTCTTATAGCTTTCATTTGGCACCAAACATAGGTTTTTTAAAAGTATATTACAGTACTAAAGTCGCTATAAACACCCAAAGATTTTGGAGCAGCTTATAATTAATTATGAGGCTTTGGCTTCTACTCAAGACTTTATGATATTGGGAACCATAACTCACGGCAGAGGAAAGAGTCCCATGCATCTCCCCAGCACGTGTCACCATCTCGACACGGGTTACTCAGGCAGGAGACATCTGAAATAAAGTTATACAATTTTATACAGAGTAAATAATGTGGGGTACTTTCCATGAAAAAATATAATGATTATTTGCTAGGGGCAGAGGGTGGTGGAAGGAAAGGACCATTATGTTTCATATTTTTATCGAAAGCAAATACTATCACACCCATGAAATATACCCCAGTCAATTTGATTGATATATTTCCCATATGGAGAGGTCCCGACGGCTACAATTCACCCACCAGCCTAGGTCATGCACACTGTACAGTGATGACAAGAGTGTAATAACAAGGGTGAAATGACAAGAGTGTAATAACAAGGGTGACATGACAAGAGTGTGGTAACAAGGGTGAAATGACAAGAGTGTAATTCTGAGTATGAATGGTCAACTCACGGTTTTCACAGTGGGTGCCGGTTTTGCCGGGAGGACAGGTGCAGATGTAGGGCTCCCCCCCGTCCGGGTGCGGCAGGCAGGTACCACCCCACTGACATGGGTTACTCAGACACGTGTAATCTGTAAGGTAGGAAAAGTATTTTAGAATTTACAAATTACAATGTTGTATATTTTTTTTCCACTCCTGCGTCATGATACACCAATGCAGCCCCAGTGAGTAACTCGCCGGGGTTATATTGGTGCATCATGCAGATCCTTTGGGAGTGTCTCAAACCTATAGGGTCAGCATTAATGCATCATGACGGCAAAGGACATGATGCCTTAGGGGCTCATCCCATCCTTACACTAAAGGATTAAATAGATGTGATCTGCTTGATACCGCCATATGCTAGAATGTAATAAACAATGCCATGTGTCACAGGACTGTATTCGACATAATACTGGCCCCTTATGAAATCATTTTAATGAAGTTTCATCTCAAAAAAGGTGCTTATTTATATGTTGAATACATTGATCACAGTATCACAGTAATCATGTAATCACTGTAAACTATTTCAGAAATCAGCAAAATGTTTATATATTTAAATCTAGTACAGCTGCTGTATATTTTGACTTACGTATTTCACACTGGGTTCCATTCTTGCCAATGACGCAGTCACAGGCAAAGTTCATTACGTTGTCGTCCTCGACCCCACATGTACCATCGTTCTCACATGGGTCACTAAGGCACACGATCCCTGTAGGTGAGGGAAGGCAATATTCACAGTGTTAAAGAGGTGGAATTAAAGCTATATATATATATATATATATATATATATATATATATATATATATATATATATATATATATATATATATATATATATATATATATATATATATATATAAATGATAAAATTATAAATATCCGCTGTGTGCTACATAAAACATCCTGGGCAAGCAGCTGCAATGAAACCAAATCCCTTCAAAGACTTTTATAGTTATCAGTAAAAAGGCAAATATGGTAATAAAATTAATCAGGAAATGTTCAGAAACACAAGATATCAAGAATTTGGCCAAAACAAGGAGCTATAAAGAAACATTCTCAAACGTTGTATAACAATTTTTATTTACTGGGATGTTATTAGGTACAGCATATCAGTTGTTTCTATTATATCAACTCTCATAATCTATTCTTATCTGTATCTCCTATTTAATTCTAATTTTCAATACTATCAAGGTAATAAAAAACCAAACTTCCCTCCCGCATAGGTCTCGATGCGCAACTCCCTCGATGACTCTGTCACCATGGTAGAGAGTGCTGGTTGAGGATGAGGAAATTTCACCAAAAAAAGGGTACCTATCAAGGTAATAAATCACATAAAACAATAACTTACAGAACTCGCAGTGTACCCCGGTACGGCCCTCGGGACAGGTGCAGTAATAGTCCAGGCCCGTGTCCTCGTTAGGGTTACAGGTACCATTGTTCATACAAGGTGTGCTGTCACAAGGATCTGTAGGTGAGATTAATTAATTAACCAGTTAATTATGTTGTATTCTTGGTGAGTTTGTGAAGTGAGACCTTACTGCCTGTTGACAACACAATAGCTGTGGTCACAGGGGGCTCGGCCATTGTTAACAAAGACGCAGTGGGTGCAAGATATAAATTATTATACATAATTTGGTATGTTACATGGATCTGCTGTTATAAAACTTATCATAAATAGATGTATCAATAGAAAATTTGCTCATGCAAATGCTTTGTGTTCTAAAATATAACTGTAATATGAAACTGATTATTGCAGATGCAAAATATTGTTTAACATGGTAGGTGCAATTGACCTAAATACAATAATCGCATGGGGCAGGAAGTTCGTCTCAATTAAGTTTGATTCAATTCAAATTTATCTTTATTTTCCTTGGAATGTTCAGGCCAGTAGCAAATATATATATATTTATATATATTAGGGCTAAAACAAAGCAGAAAAAAATTGAGGTTTGTCTCACAACTAGTCATTTGTCCACCAGATTAAATTATTTCATCTCAATTTCTTGAAATGTGGAAAAAGAATTGCCTGTGAATTGAAGCAGTCTTAGTGAAAACATGCAGGACAGTTGCAATGTCCTAATGGCACAGGTCCAGCAGATTCACAAGTGTGGCAGGACCGAATGTCCAGACACATGTTGGGCTTTTATGGACTAGAAGAATTCAGTTGAGATTTAAAACTGTAATATGTTCGTCAATATACTGAGTAAAACTGTATATCTCATTTAGCCATAGATGAATACAAATAAAATGTATTTGTAATGGGAAAATATACTTAAAATGCATAAATTGCCAGATATGTGGCTATCCGATCCTTCAAAAATGTAGCTGGTCCTGCAACATTGACAATTTGCAGGACCGAATGTCCTGTGGGGTGAAAAAGTTTTCGCAAAGACGGTTGAAGACTCACTTGTGCAGTGTTCTCCAAAGTAGTTGTCTGTACAGCTGCAGTTGTAGCCATCCACCCAGCGCGGCACGCACGTCCCCAGGTTCTGGCACGGGTCACTCACACAGTCCACTGTAGGGGAAGTGAAAAGATACATTAACCATCTTTCTGAAAGTGTGCCAGACACCAGCTGTAACCTGATAAAAAGCAGCTGGACTGGTTCCACTGCAAGTCCAAATGACTTGCTGGGTCTTGGGTACATGTTAGTTTTTATGGCATGTAAATCAGACCAATTCTAATATTTATAGAAAAACATTTTGCATAAACATTTGACTAGCATGCCTCAAAATTATGCATGTTATTATATTTCAATAGGAATATACAGAAAAGCTGTGTTCTCTATTTATCCATTGTAAGTTATTACTTTTTTTTTTAATCAGATATGAAAAATGCAGGTATATGGTCCCGCAAGATAATAGATCTGCAGGTCCTGCGTGGCACTGAGATTAATAATAAAGGTTTTATTCTGCTATTTCATTCAACATTAAATAAAAAAGTCTCATTGGCTTCCATTAAATAACAGAACAGGTGCATTCCTTCATAATGCATATACATAGACTATTTAATGAGCTGCATAGAGACATCCATTAGAAGATTGAGGGTAAATGTGTCGTAGAGGCTGCCTCCACAACTTCCACCAGTACCATGTGGACTCATTAGTCCTGAGTATCTGTCTCATGGTATGTGTTACACATGTATATTTTCAAGGACAAGGATAGATTGTTGTACATATTTTTGATCAATAAATTGTGTTAAACCTTCAAGGAAAAAAATTACACTTACATGAACATCCAGGTACATCACAGTACTCCCAGCCAATTGTATTATTAGTGAAGCACCAGGGGGCAGCATGCGCAAGGCCGGGGTTACGACAATAGTTGTCAGTTTCGTCCATGGTGTCCTCGTAGAAGCTGGAGGCTGTGTAGGTGTGGACGTTGGGCACCTGGGAGTCCCAGCTCTGGCAGGTGCTGTTCTGTGAGGTTTGGTTTGTCAGACCAAAGTAGGACTCACCCCGCATCGACCACCGACATGTCGAGGCCACTGTAAGCGTAGATTAAAGAGTTATAAAAATATGCTCTAAATGTATTTTGTGTCACATTGTGGCAAAAAAAAGTTCAGTATGATATGTTTATTGAGATTTAAAGTGCTATGCCATTCCCTGCCATTCATGTCATGTGCCATGTTCGGAAATCTGCAAATTTAGATACAAGGAAAATTTTCTTTCATTATTATTATTATATTTTTTTTTTTGGGGGGGGGGGGGACCCAGACAATTTAGATATATGCAAAAACATCTCTGCTTAGAGTATTTGATGGAAACTGGATTTGATATGTAGAGAAGTTTGAGTTTCAAAGTAGCAACCTGCCAGTTCTGAACAAAGTAAAAAGTCATCAGCTATGGCAAGAAGGGTTACTCACAGCAGATGAATGTGTCCCAGTTGTCGTCGTGACAGGTGTCTCCATCCCGGCAGGGATTACTCAGACAGGGAATATCTGGTAAAAAAAAATAGACAGGATTTCACAATTTATATAAAACATGGGTTGAGAACCAAAGCTTGTTTTTCAAAAAAGATGATTTTAAAACTATCTTACCATAAAACCTCGCCGCGGTTTGAATGCGAGTCGGACACAGCTTTCTTTTAATACAAACATGCCTATATGAGTTGTGGCTTACAAGAGAGTTTTTATAATTATGCTACAGTACCATATAAACAATTTTCAGACCCCCTCTGTGGCTTTGATAAGCTGTCAAAGTTGGGGGTGTGGCTTATATGCTAGCTAGGCTTATACGCGAGGTTTTATGGCAATACTCATCCTGTCAACTAATACAGAATCGTCTTTGCTAGGATCTGAGAAAGATTTCATGCTGAATATATCTATATTCTTAACCACTAAATATTGACTTATTACTCACGGTTTTCACAGTGGGTACCGGTCTTGCCGGGGATACATTCACAGATGTAGGGTTCTCCACCATCTGGGTGCGGCACGCAGGTACCATCATGCTGACATGGGTTACTCAGACACATCTGGTCTGCAAACAAATTTACAAATCAGGATACCAAATGTAATAAAGTTCATCCCTAATGAAAGTGTACAGGTACATTGAAACTAGTTGGACCAATATGAACTCACCTGAAAGTCTCTCTCATTAAATCATATTAGTTAGTCAAAAACATGGACATACAAGAGGATTTTTATAGGGGCTTTAGAGAATATATATATAACCTTTTCCAAATATCCAAATGGTAAGTTGTACACAAATAATTCTGCTATCACAGTAATTGATTCATTTCAATGCCCCCTGCATAGCAGGAAACAGGCAAACAATGGCTTGTTTAGGCTATTCACAAATAAAGAAAACCTGTTTAAGAAGGCTATCACAGTGTACCCTGACACATTTTGAAGCAGATTATAAAATATTGTAGGTCCGGGTTTCCCCAACCCATCTCAAAAGAGTATATATCTTGTCTTTTATTTTGATTGTCTGCTGTTCTTTTGATTGTCTGCTGCATATATATAAATGGATACAGATACACCTGTAAAATTGAAGTGTGATGTGGCGTTCTTGCCATGAATTATTTAGGATATCTAACTTAAGGGATTATTCCACTGACATCGGTCGGCCATAATTCCATCATCCGATAAAAGTCTTTAATGTTAAACTTATGGGCGAATCTTGTCCGACAGATGAAATCACGGCTGATTCCGTCAGTGGAATACTGCCTTTTGGAGCATAACACATTAGTAAAAAAATATAATTCTGAAATATGATACCTCTCTTGAGCCATCTTCATTCAGGCAAATACAAACAAATAAGGCATTTTACTTACGGTGTTCACACTGGGTGCCGTTCTTGCCCACCATACATTCACACTCAAACTGATGGACATCGGCGGCCGTCACTCCACATGTCCCGGAGTTCTCACACGGGTCACTCAGACACACAATGTCTGAAAACAGGAGAAAGCATGTTTTTTTTTTCAAATGATTATATTCCACATAAAACTAGATACAGTATAGTTATCTATGAAGGATGGCTTTTATCACTGATAAGACCTAATTCAAATTTGTTCTAATGAATTAATTTTGATTAATTTCAGGCACTACAGATGTTATTTGACACCCAGCCATCCCATTTGACTCAAGTGAATTAATTTCCCCCTCAGGCCCATAGGCCTAGGTAGTGCTCTCATTTATTCTAGAAATTGCAGGCCTGCCTAAATGATTTTAATTTCTTTCTCTCAAATGCAGTCTGAAAATCCTCAGTGGTGAAACCGCCTGTTACTCTTTTGAGCTTCTGAGGTCAGAGTTCACATTGTCCCGGCAACCATCCCACCATGGTTACCTTTCCAATGTAAACAAGCCAGAAATGCCCAAGGTTGTCTCTGATTGGTCAATGTAGGCCACATGTAACACAATATAAAAGGGCACTTCAACTTTTAAAGTCTTCATCCCAGCAATAACTACCAAACCCAGTATACCCCGCATCAACCTATGCTTTGATCACTGATAGATTGTACCAGTTATTAGATGATGGATATGTGGTGGTCAACATTTCATATTTTACTGTCGACTGATGATGAGGGGAAATTGAATACACCATAAGTATACACACATTGGAAGTACAGATAACTGGCTGAATTGAGAGTACTTAGGCCCACTCACTTTTGAACATTTCACTTCAGTCTTTTAGTACTTACAGTTTTCACAGTGGGTGCCGGTAGTACCATTTTCACATGAGCAGGTGTAATCGAGGCCGTCAGCCTTGTCCACAAGACAGGTTCCATTCAGCTGACACGGGTTACTGTCACAGGGATCTATATAAAAACAGACCATGTTTAGTCGCAGACATAAAATATTTTAGTAAATTCTCTGAAATCAATTAGTTTGAGAACTTATTGTGTTTATTCTTTTCTATAAAATGTTAAAGAACCCCTTGCCTTGAGGTAACATTTCTTGGGGGGGGGGGGATGAATAGGAAAGGCATTCAAAAGCATCTTTCAAGACAGTGGCTGATATATCTTTAATGGCTGAAGATGTATTGATATTAATTAAGTCAATAACTTTTCCCTATGCATTGCTGGTTGACATGAATATAATTTATAAAGGTGAAGTTTTCATGTTGTAGATTATAGTGGAAACAGTTTTTAAGCAGTTTTAAGCAGTTGATTATTCTATTCTCGAACTAGGGACTGTTTTATAGGGGAGGCCTCACAAGGCTTATCCCTCTTACTGCCAGCAGGGGGCCAGACCGTCTAACATAGTGAGCTAAATAAAAAGATGCCACTCAGAATTGGAGAAAAAAAATCATACAAGCTCTAGAGCACCCCATGTTTGGTATCATATTAAAGCTCATGACATCCTCTGTCAAACACCACATTCCATTTGTGTTCCCAAAGAACATTCAAAAAACTTTTTTCAGACTTTTGGCAAGAAAATAGAGAAATCTGAGGGTGAGATGGTTTTCAGGCACTTACTTGTGCAGTGGGTGCCGTAGTAGTCGGGAGCACAGCTGCAGTTGTATCCCTCCACCCACCTGGCCACACACGTAGCTCCATTCTGACAGGGTGAGCTGCCACACTCCACTGTAACAACATATAAATAACCATTTTTAAAAAGTGATTGACATGAAAATGCAGAGTTTATATGCTAGGATAATCTGGGATGTATTAAGCAAAAGGGGGTACCAATCTTTACTTGTGGTCATTAGATTCATGTACTGTGATGCTTGCGAATGGAATTGACTTTAACTACCCTCAAATAACTATTGACTCCGAAGGTAGCAAATAGAAAATGGTCCATTTAATTTTGAAGTATCATGAAACCCTGCATTTGAGGATTTATATTTATTATCAGACTCTTTCTTCCCAAGAGTAGGTTGGGGGCTGTCTAAGATACAGGGTTTTAATATATAAAAGAAGTCTTATTTAAAGTATTTCTCTATACTGTTAAACGTTACTTGGTAGTCATCTTAAAGGACCATAAAACGCTGGATTTAAGATATATTTTTATGAGGATTTATTTTCAGACATAACTTTTTCAGAGAGTATGGGAGGGGGGCTGTCCTAGAGACAGTGTTTCAATACATTAGTTTCAAGAGAAATAAAATGAATTTAATATGATTGTAAGTTGGGGGTCATCATAATATGGGACCAACTGGACGCGACTCAACAACAGAAACCCTTAAAAGTGACATTCATGAACTCATTAAAATCAGCCAATCTGGTTCTACTTGAACCTATGCTGGTGTGACACTGATAAACTGCTGAAAAATTCGATCAAATATTGTACAAATTACCTTTCTGTCTTCTTTCTTTTGGCAGGTTATGAAAAACGCCCCACACTTGTGAATACTTCTTGCCAAATACAATTTTTATAAACTCAAACTCATAAAGGCACTCACAAGCACATCCGGGTATGTCGCAATAACCCCAGGTGCCATTAATGTTGTCGTTATCAGCACCGTAACACCAGGGTCCTCCTGCATCAGCATTGGGGTTCCTGCAGTAGGCTGCGGCCTCACTGACATTCAGGGCGAGGTAGGCAGCGGCCGTGGTGTAGCTGTGGGTCTGGGGGGTCTGGGCATCCCACCGCTGACAGGGACGGCCATACTCAGTCTGAGACACCGTACCTTGGTACGTTATACCCGGCTCTTCCCAACGACAAGTTGAAGACACTGGAAAAGTAAATAATAATCATATAATTAGTAAACTTTTTTTTATATTGATTGTGTTGGAGTTACACATAATATTATTGACAATTAACTTTTTGATGCAACAAAAAGTGACCCGCTAGGGTTAGAAATGTATGTTGAGGTGTTTAATGGAGCCAAGAAATATACCTTTTAACATATCTTGACTTTGTTCAGCCTCAAAGCTGCAAAAGTGGAAGGCTTGTCCCTTATATATCATCTCCTAAGGCTCATTCTTATACTGCTTGCTGTGTATCGATGAGCCATACATGCTATATCACACTATTTAATGAGTGCAAGATCGGACTCATTTAGTAAAGGAGAGTCACATATGAATTTGAACTTGCAGTAATGTTACACTGAATGGGTATTCAAGTTATGTTGATGCTGTTTCAAGGAAGTGATGAATATATCATATTGAAGTTATTTTGATGTGGCCTCAGACCTGTTTAGTTGAAATAAATGGTAACATATGAACTTTAACTTGAAGAAAAGTTACACTAAATGGGTATGCAAGTTATGTCAATACTATATCAAGGGAGTGCATGATATTATCTTGAATTCATTTGTGTTCACCCAAAGTTGGAGCAATGAAATAACTTACTGCAGATGTAGCTGTCCGAATTGTCTCCGTAACACGTGTCACCATCACGACAAGGGTTACTCAAGCAGACCACATCTGGAATAGAAGATATAGGGTAATATATATGATTTGATTGATTTGACATAGCCTATGAGGGAACCTATTTTACATTATGCTATGGTTCATGAAATATGAATAATATCAAATTTTACATATAAAAGTACATTGTAGACACTGAACTGAAATGATGGTAAAATAAGATTGTAGCAGGGGAGCTTATATTGGTCCGTATCATTCAAAGCCATTCTTTTAATTCAATAATTGAAATAGTTTCTACATTTTCTATGCAAACAAGGAGGAGCTCCATGCCCTTGCACATATCGCCCCATATTACAGCTAATAACATTTTAACATCTTTCATATTAACTTTCCTTATAATCAAACCCACATAGGTGCTTCAGTGGTATAACATTTAGTCATATTTAACTTACGGTTTTCGCAGTGGGTGCCTGTTTTGCCGGGCGCGCACACACAGTAGTATCCAGCTTCATCAGAAGCGTCTGGCATACAGGTTGCATCGTTCTGACACGGGTTACTTAGACAGGTGGTATCTGGTATATCAGGGATGTAGTAATAGTTAGATATAGGATTAGAACACATGAATATGATACCCGGTACTAGGTAAGATATGTTAATCGTGAAGTGATATTGTATTTTCATGTTATATTAAATACAAGATAAAATTTATGAGTCATCAAAACTGAATAAGGATAACGTACGGAGCTTGCTTTATTCAGTATAAATAAATGAGGATGTATTCTTTAATAGATATCTTAAATCGAAAAAAAAACATATTACATTATAATGATATGCAGGTTATTCAGCCATATTTCGTCAATCAATTTCAATCTAAGCTATTGGAACTGAGAAATTACCTACTGTATTGCAATAAAGTATTCCAATGATATCATATTATCGAAGCGTCTAATTTTGGAAAACCACAAATTTAAATACATGCAAAATGGTATTTTTGGGGTAATCCGCGAAACAATTTAAACACCTGAATATATCTAAATATCTATACAATATCTATACAAACTGGATGTAAAATAATCACAGGTCTTTGACCTCTATACATTCAGTATAAATAAACGAATTTTCAATTCAATTCAACAATTACCGTAACAAAAGAAAATTTGTTCAACAAAATGAAGCAAGACTCACGGTGTTCACAGTTGGTGCCCGACTTAATGGAGGTGCAGGCACAACTGTAGTGGGAGTCGTTGTCAATGTTGGGGGAGCACGTCGCGCCATTCTCACACGGGTCACTCAGGCACACCACATCTGGAGAACAGAGTTTTGAGTTTTATTTGCCATATATTTGTTCCATTAAAATATTCTTCTCAATACAGTGCTAAGTGTGGATAAACTACCAATTGTGACAGAAATTACATTCATCAGGTTCACACAGAGATAAAGTTAGACAATACTGGGTAAGAATAGACCTCTCATGAAGAGTATAGAACATGAGGTTTCCACGAGCATAGATCATAGTCCGAGTATAACAATAGTATAATCCGGGTTGCCTTATTTATGACTAGTTTTACAACCCATAGTGGGATTCCTTAAACATAGCACCAAACCTTCCCCACATTATATTGCCCTACTGATTTGTCAGAGACATTGGGTACCCAGTCAAGCTGTGAGCTCATTAGAGAACCTCTTTGTTGGTACCAGTAGCAGGCCTCAGGTTGAGTATATAAAGTAGGACCTGATAATGCTTATAAATTCACCAAATCTTTTTCAAATAATAGTCATGAATAAATTGTACTCACAGCTTTCACAGTTGGCCCCGGTGGTACCGTTTGTACATGTACACTGGTAGTGGTCAGAGTTAACTGGGTGAATGCCGCAGGCTCCATTATATTGACATGGGTTACTCAAGCAGACCACATCTGGAACAATATTAATGATTTTTTATAAATTGCATGATTATGCATAATCTCTAATTGTTGATTTGCATTCAAGATGGTCGCTGCTACAGGCGCATCGTACTGGGGAAGGTATACTGATTATCCATACCAGTTTCAAAATTGACATTACGCTTCATGGGAGAGACGAAGATGTCAAAATACTGTGAATGTATTCATAATCATGGGTATTCTTTTTTTCATGTAAAATAATTAATTTGAAAATTGGCAGTTTCACGAGTATTTATTGCATACTGCAGCATACAAAAAGGTTTTTGATTTCTGAGAATTCTGTGCAAAAATGTGACCAAACAAGCAAAAAGACCCCTCCGCGGGGGATTTTTAGTACTGGCTTTGGCCACCAGGGGGCACCAGAAGGGCTAGAGAGTGCACAATTCAAGCAAAAATGCTCTAGGCTAATTTTTTGTGTAGAATTCAATAGGCTTATCGTAATTGTTCTATCTTTAGTGCAAACATTCCATATTTGGAATGCAAAAAGAATGTTTTCTATGGAAAATTAGCATATAAGACATATTTTGGTTAGCATGGAAACTATTCCAGTACACAAAATGGGAGATAACTGTCCCGGTTTCTTAAGTATCACATCAGTTACTCAAAACTGAAAACAGACTGTAAAAATTCCTTCTAGAACCAAATTTAGACTAAAAAATACCATTTTATTTGGTTATTTTATCAATAAAACAGATTTTTCATAATTATCGTTATTTATTATGGGATGCGATGCTTTTAGAGCTTATCTACCATTTTCAGTTATTGATATGTACCAATCTTTAGAAATTAATTCCCACAAAACTACCAGGAATTTTTTAACTCATGATATCTCATTTTAAAGGGTATGACACCAACTTTAAATACTAATTCCTCCCCGGATGGGTCTTTTCCCTAGCCTGGTCACAAATATACCCTCAAATTAAAGTACGGCCACAGTATAGTACAACTGCAGATAACCCTTTCTTTTCTAAATAAGCTTTAATTGATGAAATTCTGGAAAGACATCTGAAAAGATAGATCATGTAGCATTTGGAAATAAGGTAATATGATATTATGAAGGCTCAAACCGCTATTGATTGACCAAGAATATCATATACAATTGCTTTGTCTCCGCATACAAGTTGAGAACAGAGCATATCCACACCTGCTACCTGGTACCTACACCTACCACCAGTGGTGCGGCACCACTGTATTGTATATAAGGGGCACACGCTACTAGCCAGGCCGAGAGAGCTGGATAGGGTACTAGGTGCATACCATCGCATACCTAATGTACAATAAACCCAAACTACACACCTAATCGCTGATTGTAGTGTGACTTACTTTCGTGCATATCAAATCTCAGATATTAGTGCAATGTTAATTGACGATGGCCCGATATGACAGTAAGACTCACAGTTTTCACAGTGTGTGCCGGTCATGCCGGCGGCACAGGTACATTCATAGTCTGTGATGCTTCCAGACTGGAGGCCGCAGGTCCCTTCATTCTCACAGGGGCTACTCAGGCATGCGACATCTAAAATGGTGATTGATTGATAATTCTTTTATTCATCCTGGAAAAATACAATTAGCCTAGAGCATACCTAGAGCCATAGACCTTGTCCTGTGTCATTTGATGCTGTATTTGTATTTTTCGAAGATGACAAAGTAAGACGAAATACATATAATATATTTATGAACTCAAAAATATCAGTCAATTAATGATGGATGAATATTATACTGAGCTTAATAAGAAGGTCATTGCAGAATAAATTAAATGTATAATGTAAAGATTGAACATTGAAAATAAACATTACATCATGAGATGCCGAATTTCCTCTTGTAAAATAATGACCAATAAAGTGACAAATTCCACAATTGGTGGAATAAATGAAATCAAAAGACAAATAAAATCAACAATGAGCAAATACAATGAGGATGTCGTCAACAGGGGAGCATCTCATCTAACTGAAATTTAATAAGTAATATTGCAGAGGAGCATCTGTTTCTATTGTGCATGTGTCACTGTTGTAAGTTGGTGGAAGATTAGAGGGAAAGGTGGATACTTAGTTTTCGCTATCCTAGTTTTAAGTGAAGCCTTTTCCAGTATTTAATTAATATTAATCGAATATTTTACAGGTATAACCCACATACATCATGGTAACAAAAAATAATTTAATTAGGTGAGATAGTATCTTTAACACAGGACAGGTTTTGAAAAATAATTATGAACTAAGTGTTGCTTAATACTAACCACTACCTAAAGATATTATTGATACTGACTAGTGCAATTCTAACATCACATTTTATTAATTGTAACCCTTATAAACCCCATGTTATTCTTACAGACTAGGGAAACCTTAACTCAAAATCTAGAATTACAGTTTTCGCAGTGTGTCCCAGTTGTTCCTGGCTCACAGTCACAGATATAGTTATTAGTGTCGGTTGGATCAGGGGAGCAAGTGCCACCCATCTGACATGGATTGCTTAAACAGACAATATCTGAAATGCAAGGTTTTGTAACTCAGTTTATTTTTTGGTTTTCCTGTTATTTAGGTCCAATTATATACTTACGAATTCTATGAATTACATGATGTATTAATTATGGAAGTATTGATGGTTAGATTATATTAGGTTACGTTAGGCAGCATACTATTTGGATTGTTGAAGTCTCTCTTACAAGATTTTTTAACAATTTAACAATATCACTGAAATTTCTTTTGCAATTTTTTGGATAATTATCTGGTGTTTAAGCAATTTTTCCATATTCAAGTTGTAAATTACAGTTTTCACAGTGGGTTCCAGTTCTGCCCGCAGGACATGAACAGATATAATTGGAAGATGCGTTTGGATCCATAGAACACGTTCCATCCCCTTCACAAGGATTGCTCAGGCAAACAGTGTCTAGAAAACAATTTAATAGTGTAAAGATTATTTATCCAATAGATTATTAGTTCTTTAGCGATGATGTGTTCTACTCATATTAATCTTTTTTTTCCCCAATTGTCATGCTTCTATTAAGAGGTACATTTTTTTGTATTTGTATTTGCAAGATTCTTTGTATTACACTTTACTTCATCTTAACATTATAGCCTGTAGAACATATATCACAAAATTTCTACTGTGCGACTTCTGACCCATTTCATTAAAATGGGTCACATATTACTAGTATATGTAATTACATGACTCGCAGGTGCTGCCAGTAGTGTGTGCATCGCAGGCACAGCTGTAGTGGGCTGAGTTAGCTGCACTAGGGGAACACGTCGCACCATTGGTGCACGGGTCACTCAAACACACTACATCTGTAATACAATATTATTGGAGAATTGTTTTAATCATTGAAATATTCAGGCATATATGATAAAGATAATTTATCTATATATAGATTATTTGCATTTTAATTTACTGTCTGTAATACAAGTCCATTTAACTTAATTTTATTTATCCCGTATATCAATTAACTCAATATATTTTTCATGTCATTTTGAGTTGCATCACTATTTACTCACCATATCCCACATTAGTTCTAAATGTTCAATATTTAATAGATGAAAATGTTGTATCAAGATATTGAATCATTGAATTATTTTTCCATTCAAAGGTTACTTTGTATCCTTATCTACATTATTGTCCTTTATTATCATCATTTGTTTACTGTAAACGCAGATTTTAAAAATCATGAAAAAAACCATGAAAATTTTGAAAATATGCACAGCAAAACGATTCAACTTAGCACATACTGACAGTGATGACCATATTGGATATGTATGAGATATATAAGGAAAACCAAAGTCGGGAAACACACCTGGGACAATGTACACATTTGGCCAAGGGGATGACCCTTAGAGTATGGCACAGTGCTTTGAATCATTTTGCCTTGTGTTGTCATGATTCATGAAAGCATCCATGGCTAGTCATTGACTGGCAGTACAGTCAGCCCTCAATACCTCCGAGGACTTATGTCCAAATTCTTTGTTGTAAAATGTATCTTTTGATCTTATGTCCAAATGCCTATGGTTTTGATCACAAAATGTTGGCCTATTTTTTTGCTGTGTTGCAAAATGTACAAAAAATAGACTTTTTTGAATTTGTGTTTTTCCCCTTAATCGGTAATGGCTCCCATGACCACTCATTTCTATGGATTGATTATGTTGCATGTAATCTCCTCTAAACATCTGAGAAGTTTGGTTGAGATACTGTGGGTCAATCTCTCAAAAAGTTGAAAAACATTGAAATAATTTGGGGCGTATCCGCACGCTATTATCGTTAAAGGTGTCCTATCTTCAAACGTCAATGTATCATAATCTAATACCATGAGGTATTGATTTCTTTACTTCTATTACATCATCACATATCAAACTCATATAATCCAAAGTGGTTTAGACCGAACCCTGGTCAATACCTGTAAATATATTTTGTTAATATAAATTGTCTTAATGTCTAGGTTAGTGAAGACAGACAAAAATATTGTATCTTAGACCTTACAATTTTCGCAGAGCGTTCCTGTCGTTCCCGCCACACAGTCGCATACATAGTTGTCAGAGTCGTTTGGATCCGGTGAGCAGGTGGACCCCATCTGACAAGGGTTACTCAAGCAAACAACATCTGCAAGATAATGTTATATTAGAATACTCTATGCTCCCTCTTGAGGTCTTTTGAAGTAGAATGACAGCAATTTGAGTCTGGAACAATTTCCAATGTCTTACTGTTTTCTAAAATTCATGTGGATTCTTTTCCGAAAATTTATCTATGAGTAAACAATTTTTACTGCACACTTTTAAAGTTGAGATTGTTAATTACAAATGTATTTTTATTCATTACTTTAAATAAATGCATTAGACTAGATAATGATTTGTCCATTTTGAAGTAGAATTACAGACTTACATCCTGGTCTATTTAATGTAAATTGAATCAATTTGAAAGATTTGAATTGTAATTACAGTTTTCACAGTGGGTTCCAGTTCTGCCCGCAGGACATGAACAGATATAGTTGGAAGATGCGTTTGGGTCCATAGAACACGTTCCACCCCCTTCACAAGGGTTGCTCAAGCAAACAACATCTAGAAAGGTGTAATTGTCAGATTTATCAGAAATATTCATTCTTTAAGTAAAGGTTTTATGTATTCTATACATTATAAACAAATATAGTTGGAAGATGCATTTGGGTCCATAAAACATGTCCCCCCCCCCTGACAAGGACTACTCAGGCAATGGAGATGAGTTTGTCCTACTGGAACAGGCAGTACACTACAGGCTATGTTATAAATCCTTAATATCTCTGGTTTAAACTTAGATTAATGTTTTGATATTGCAGTATTTGTTTACTGGGGTGGTATTTAGCCATTTTTGGTAATTTTCATATTTTAAGTTTACCTTGAAGTAACAATAATATGCTATACTTGATCTAGCACGGTACTGCAAATTATGTGCAGTATCAGTTCTTGGATACTAAAAAGACAGTACTGCATATATGCAGCATTGGTTTTAATGCGTATATATATATACATTATCGCTAGGGTGGGCCAGTCGTCTGTAGAGGACAGTCATGGGGGGTGTTTATTGTAATGGATATTTGAAACCAATCTTTCCACGCCAAATAATTTTTAAGTGCCCAGGGTGTTTATTATGTTAAATATGGTAAATACATATTAGACTGGTGGGTAAGCATTCAAAAGGCCTGTAAAAATCATTTCTAAGGGCGTGGATCAGAAGAGCTAGGCATCTAAACCTTTTTTTCATCTCTGGAACGTGCTGAATCTGAATATCAATGTTGCCCAGCTCGAACTTTGGGTTTCCTATGTTTGATCTTCATATGAAATCTTTTTATTTGAAATAACCAAAAATACATATGCTACTTACCTGACTCACAGGTAGTACCAGTGGTGTGTGCGTCACAGGTACAGCTGTAGTGGGCCGAGTTGGCTGCACTTTGGCCGCACGTTGCACCATTATTACATGGGTTGCTTAGACATACCACATCTGTGAGATAAAATATTCACTGCATGAATATTTGCAATCAAGTAAATTAAATGTACTCAAATGAACATTTTGGCATATCTAATTCCAGCATATGTCACCTAAAGCAACTCATATGCTGTTATGACCTTTCCGGGACATTTATATGGCATAAATGAACTTAAAGATTCCCCCCCCCTCCCCAAGACACGTCAAATTTTCCACCCCCCACCCTCAAAACTATAGTAACACGCTGACCTTTTCAAAGAAAGGGGGTGAAATTAATTTTGTCTGCCCCTCCCCGCTCTATAGGGATCAAAATTATGTTACCCCCCCCCCGTTGATAAATAATGACCACTCCCTTAGGCCTCTCAAAAAATTGTCTTATCACCAAGCAGTGGAAAATATGACGAGGGCGTTTTTTTATTTTAACTTCTTTTTTATTTTAACTTGAAGCTGAGTTTATTGATCAGCAAAAGTTGCTATAATGCAAGTTATTCCCAGCGGACTGCATTTCTGGCAGCATACGCTTTTATTCGATACCAAAATTGTCAATATTTTTTCAATTTTAACATATTATTTTTCATCAAAAATGTTAAAAAAAATAATAAAACGTTTTCCCCAGATCATGATTTTTATGATTGTGCGCGGTGATGAGAAACAACTTTTTTTAGTGGCCTTAGGGAAAGAACTCTATGAGGAAGATTACAGTTTTCGCAGTGGGTCCCTGTTGTTCCTGCTGCACAGTCACACACATAGTTAGCAGGGATGTTTGCATCTGGTGAGCATGTTCCACCGAGTTGACAAGGGTTGCTCAGGCACACAGTATCTAAAATGGAAAATGTTAAGGATTCATTTTAAATGCTGTCTTCATATCTGTATTTAGATCTTATGTAATGTTAATGATCACATTGTGGATGTATCTACATCCTTAAATATCGATGTAGTTAGTGTAAAATGGAAGCTAATATAAAAACCTGTACAAAAGGTTGTACAAATATTGCACATATGCAGAGGGCAGTACTGTGCCAGGGTTGATTCACTATCCAAGCAGAGGACACTAGTTCTCAGAATTTGGTTATTTTTACTATAATGGCTCATCGATCAAATGAATTTTTAAAATTCAGTATTAAAAAAGTAGATGGGGACCATTTTAAAGCTCTTTAAACTTTGGGTTGATGATGATCTTAGGTACTTAGAAGAAAGTTTTGGCTTGAAGCTAGTTACTTTTGATACAAAATAGACAACCACCTTGACCCTTTAAGGATGGCATGATACCTTAATGCATCATGCCCTTGCTCGTCATGATGCATGAATGCAGCACTGGTGAGTAACTCACCAGTGCTGCATTCAAGCATCATTCGGACCCTATTGGGTTGAGACACTCCCGAAGGGTCATCATGATGCACCAATGCACACCAGTGAGTTACTCGCCATGGCTGCATTAGTGCATCATTACGACAAATATCATCCTTTAAAGATGGGTTAGGAGCTAACTTGGGGTCAATTTTTATATTTCAGTCAGACAACATATTTGTGTTCATAATGTCCATATAAATCTGTATGTGGCTTTTTAAATCATTCTGATGATTAGAAATGCATTAAATATAGAGAAAACCAGGTCAGAGAACCCCTCTCTGTAATAGTGACGGGTCCCTTAACCTATTTTAACCTAGTTTTCTCTATATTTATTGTATTCACAAATAGAGGAATGATTTTATAAGCCACACACATATTTGTATGGACATTAGGAACACTAATACGTTCTTTAAATGAAAAATTAAAATTGACCCCAAATTAGCTCCTAACCCATCTTTAATGGCAGATCTCGGTACCCCTCCAGCGGCAGTCAGAGTGGAGCCGGGACAGGTACTCAGCCCTATATATAGGGGCGTTGGGGCTTTAAGGGGTTAATGTATTATGAGTTAAAAAAATATATTTACATGTTTCACAGTGCGTTCCTGTTCTTCCTGCTGGGCATGTACAGACGTAGTGTGCAGAGTTGTTCGGGTCGGGGGAACACGTGCCACCTTCCTGACAGGGGTTACTTAGACAAACCGTGTCTAGAAAAGTAAAGGTAAAGTTAAAATTACAAGTGATGTATCCTTCTACTAAGGGTAGATTCACTGTGAGTCAGACACATACCCTGAGACGGACAGTGACATCTAGGGTTATTTATGTACACTTAATAGATAGACCATGGTTATGAGAGGCTAACTCAAAAGAACCACTGTGAACTGGCTGGCTCCCTAATAGGGTGCCTGCCACTCTACAGTAGTCGGAGTGGCAGTCGGAGTGGAGCCGGGACAGGTACTCAGCCCTAAATACAGGGGCGTTGGGCCTTTAAGGGGTTAATGTATTATGAGTTAAAATAGCTATATTTACATGTTTCACAATGCGTTCCTGTTCTTCCTGCTGGGCATGTACAGACGTAGTGTGCGGAGTTGTTCGGGTCGGGGGAGCACGTGCCACCTTCCTGACAGGGGTTACTTAGACAAACCGTATCTAGAAAAGTAAAGGTAAAGTTAAAATTACAAGTGATGTATCCTTCTACTAAGGGTAGATTCACTGTGAGTCAGACACATACCCTGAGACGGACAGTGACATCTAGGGTTATTTATGTACACTTAATAGATAGACCATGGTTATGAGAGGCTAACTCAAAAGAACCACTGTGAACTGGCTGGCTCCCTAACAGGGTGCCTGCCACTCTACAGTAGTCGGAGTGGCAGTCGGAGTGGAGCCGGGACAGGTACTCAGCCCTAAATATAGGGGCGTTGGGGCTTTAACCCTTTCCCTGCTGGCCTTGAAAAATAAAATTTGGGCCTTAACCACCGGCCCTAAGCCATGGGAATATGCACCTTTGTAAGTATGTGGTCCCTGGGATAGTGGCTATGGAGTGAAATAAGTTGTATTGGACACATCATTTACACCTTTCTGAGAAGAGGACATAGTATACATGTTAAATATTTTTGGATTGATTCAAAAATTCTTACTCTTTGCTTCATAGCAGGAGTTATAATTCAGTAATATTGCTGCCATAGGACAGCCCTGTTGCTGCCCTGTGGCAGCAGCGGTTTTTCAGAAGTATTTTAGGTGCTGCCCAGAGGCAGCAGCGGCCCTTAAAGGGTTTTAAGGGGTTAATGTATTATGAGTTAAAATAGCTATATTTACATGTTTCACAGTGCGTTCCTGTTCTTCCTGCTGGGCATGTACAGACGTAGTGTGCGGAGTTGTTCGGGTCGGGGGAACACGTGCCACCTTCCTGACAGGGGTTACTCAGACAAACCGTGTCTAGAAAAGTAAAGGTAAAAGTTAAAATTACAAGTGATGTATCCTATGTAGACTATGGTCATGAGAGGCTAACTCAAAATAACCACTGTGAACTGGCTGGCTCCCTTATAGGGTGCCTGTCACTCTACAGTAGTTGTATTTTGAGTTAGCCTCACATATCCCACTGTCTATCTGTTATAAACCACAGCTGTGAGGTAATGTGAGCCTAATAAGTGGAAATAACCAAGGTGTGAATTCCTTAGTCTTTGCCCTCCGCTGTGGTTTAACATGACTTCTAGTATTTGTTTTTTTGGAAAGAATGATACTGAAAAATAAACCAGGATTCATTCACCTTCCAAAAAAAGGACGCTACTCCTAAGTTACTTTTACTAAACATTTTAACTTTTACTCACATGATTCACACTGGGTGCCAGTTCTGTCGGCTGAACAGGTGCATGCATACTTTGAGGGATCATCATTGAGTGCCCCACAAACTCCACTATTCATACACGGGTTACTGGCACATACAACAACTGAAAAAGAACATGATATGACTATGTTAATTACAGTGAGTGAGTATTGGTTGTTTAATGTCATTTCGATAGCTGCAGTCATATTCATTGCGAGAAAGCTTTATAACGCATCAAATTATAAATGATACACATGTCTGTGTCGGTGCATATGGGCATCAGACAAACACAATCCTACTCAAAAGTAACCAGGGACAGGCGACCCTTGACCAGCAGGCAGTGTTTAGATGTTCAGATAAGACCAGAGTGAGGCTCCCTCTGTCTACCTCTTACACATTGGTTCCACTAATCCGTCAACTGCCCCAGTGGGGTGTTTCACAAGGAGAAAATAGATACAATTAATTTTACATGGTTTCTAAGACCAACTTAATATCACCCAATGTTAATCTTATCTTGGTGTTTCACAAATTTTACAATTGAAGGTAAAAATGCGGCTTGTGAAACACCAACTTAAGACTAACATTTGGTAAAGGTAGGTCAACCATAATAACCATGTAGCATTAATCTTAAATACGCTCGACTTGTATGATGATCACATAGGATCAACAAAAGCGTTGTTTAAATGTGTATATGGCTGTGTCTCATGACCTTGGGACAATGTTTTTGTCTCTGATCGGGTGCCGTCTCTGACCGGGTGCCGTCTCTGACCGGCTGCCGTCTCTGACCAGGTGTCAGAAAAATGTGTTATAAAAAGAATTATACTCATATTTTTGAGGATTTGGAAAAACGTTATGGCGGTTGTTATATAATCATAGTTATAATTATAATTAGCCTCCTGCTGCTAGTATTTTGACCTTATCAAGCCAAGCCGGTCAGAAACGGCACCCGGTCAGAGACGGCACCTGGTCAGAGACGGCACCCGGTCAGAGACAAAAACATTGTCCCAAGGTCGTGAGACACAGCCATAACCAGTTTATTTTCATCCTGAATAAACAGATATTTGCAGGGATTTTTGTGTGTAGTATGACACATATATTGCAGGAAAAAAACGTGAAAAAATATGTTAGGAAAATATTAGCGGGCATGGTATGAGCTCCACGCTAATATGCATTGTGAAACACTTAAACATTAGTTGTATCTAGATTGTAGGCCAAACACCCTGACTGAACATCCTGGTTGTACCCCTTTGTGAAACACTTTTTATAAGCAGTATACAATTGATACAACCAAAATGTCAGTCTTAGTGGTTATATACAATTAACACCTCCTATAGAAACACTTATTCTACAATTAATTGTATGTCCCCCTTGTGAAACACCCCACTGTTGTGTCCACATTTGGTTGTATAAAAAAAAAGAGTAAAACTTACGGTCGGTGCAGTGGGTGCCGGAGTAAGTGACGGGGCAGGTACAGGTGTAGGTGGTTGCTGCAGTGGCCACACAGGTACCACCATGCTGACATGGGTTACTCGTACACTCAGTAGCTGTAAATAAACAAAATAAGAAATAATATAAAATAGTTAACCCTTTAAGGACGGATGTCACTAAAGGTTGACATTTGTCATCATGACGCACCAATGCAGCCTCGGCAAGTAACTCGCCGGTGCTACATTAGTCACTAAATGATTTAAACCCTTCAAAACACTTTACTGACAACACAACTGACAATTTTGAGTTATTGAATATAAATTATTTTCCCGATAAAAGCGCCTTTTTCCATGGACAGAGACAAATGTGGGGAATAATCATAACATGTGCTACAAGAAATCATTTGACTAGAACGCCCCCATTTATTCAATATGGCCGACCAATTATAAAACAATACAATTTAAGTACATGTGCTCATGATATCATGATCAGTTTTTTCTAGCAGTTTAGTGGCCATTTGAATAAATACATGATCTCAAACATGTGTTCTATCTAGCAGCTTATCTTCTTGTAGCATATGAAAATATTTGAAAGTACACCCATACCTATGTGTTTAGCAAGTCTTATGAAGTTCAATTTGACTAAATGTTTTCACAAGCACGTGCGCAGTAGGTTCCAAAAATTTGTATTTAAAAAACTCACACCTTGCCCATTTGTATAGGAAAACATGCACATTCATATTGGAACACTATGCAGAGGGTGCACATTCGTATTGGGACACTACAAGCTTGTGCTAACTTTTAGACAAATTGAAATCCATATGTGACGTGTACTGGGAAAGGGGCTATTAATGCACCCTGCACTAAGGTCCCTTTTCGCAGATCATGTCACATTATTATAATCTGGTGACGAGGGAGGCTTTATAAATATATTTACTTGCAGGCACGTATAGGATAATTTACGTTTTTGTGGCCACAATTTACAATTCATTGGTTAATAATTAATTAATTTTTAAAAGTGAGGAAAATGTAAGTTATTTCTATACCACTGCATTGCTGGCATTAATAGCTTTGATTTGATATCAAATACGACCACTTTTCTTTTTAGGTTTTTCATCAAAATTTAACAACATTTAAAAAAAAAGTTTTTAATCACTGCGATGAGAAACCATTTAATTTTTTTGAGTGGCCTAAAGATAACTCACCTGTGAGACAGGTGTCTCCTGTCCACATGTTGGTGCAGCTGCAGGACCAGCTGCCACCCGCCACATAGTTGTCGAAGGTACAGGTACCCCCGTTCCCACACGGGCTACTCAGACAATCATCTGAAAGAACATGTTTTATTTCATGGTGAATACTGTCTATCAATGCAAAAGCAATGGGAGGGCCGTTCCTCAGAGGAGCGTGAAATAACCCTCTGTCGTATTTCACGCTGTGGCCATATTTCATGCTCCCAGGGTTTGCTATGGATTGCCCTGGGGTTTCTAGGCTACCGAAGGTCACATGACTTGTGCGGAATTCAAAATGGCAGCCAATGAAAGTAAACAAACACGCAAAAACTGGATAGCTCTCCCAAGTGAGAGGACAGACGTTCAGAGCGTTATCTTAATAAGACATCTTAAAGTCTTAATTCAGTGTCTTAAGTTGGGGCAGGGCTTGTCAGGGCTAGGGCTTGTCAGGGCTAGGGCGCCACCTGTAGTTATACTTGTGTACTAGGATCGTCCTGTGACTGTTTCAGGCTCGGGTCTTAATCAAGTCTTAATAAGTCTTAGTCTTAAAGGCTTAATAGTACTCACCATCAATAAAGAAGGAAGAAAATAAAATATAAAACGGGGGTTGGGGGGCAGAGCCCCCCATGATATTAACAAATAGTGGCACTTGAAGTAAGGGTGGCTCCATCTGTCGGATTATGTAGAAGGTAAGGTGGCTACTTCAGACTTAGATTAAGACTATTAAGACTGTCTTAATAGTCTTATTAAGATAACGCTCTGAACGTCTGTCCTCTCACGTGGGAGAGCTATCCCGTGCGTGCAACAAACACCGCGGAAGTAAACAAACACTGTGAAAGTAACCAAACTTAGACTGTTTATCTTTTTTCGATTGATAAACCCTGAAATAAATACAGAGCGTCACTTAAAAGTGCACGAGTGCAATAACCACTGACTCACTCACTTTAGCGTGCAGCGCTGTCTATATACATGGTGATTACCAGAAATATTACATATACGCTTAACCCTTTAAGCATGGCATGATACCTTAATACATCATGCCCTTGGTCATCTTGACGCACAAATGCTGCCATTGCGAGTAACTCGCAAGTGCAATGATTTGAAAATTGCATGTTTTTATTTCTAGTCATAGCTCTGTACCAGACAATTTCATTTGTATTCCCGATTCTTATTTCAAAAAATCAGGTTGTAGTCTTCCCAATGTTATGACATAAGTCATAAAAATCAGTTTTTTCCTATGAGTTTTTTTTTATAGTGGTACAATTTTTGTGATGAAAATCTCTTATGCAACAATAAAGTTAAGGACACAAATATGTCAGACTTCTATATCAGTGAGTTTGAGTGACTTCACTCTAGTTGTTAAATCAGCCGTACTTGGTGAACGGTATTTCAAGTGGCTTCACTTGAGATGAGGGGGGACTGGAGGTAGTTTACCCTACTCTATCTACTTTAGGACATTTAAGCACTGCTAATAGTTTACACAGTACTCAGTCTGTAACTGGACAGCTCACTGCTTCAGTGAGGATTTAAAGCTGTCTGGACTCGGCTTACGCTGTGTATCCACAGTCAGTTCATCCCAGGCTAGTTTGCCTCGATAGATTGCACTCTTCAAGTATAATTATGTCACTCTTGGGATGCTTAATTTTCAACCTTATTTTGTCGTGCCCTCTTAGATATCTCTGGGCTGATACAATACAGTCGGGTCTTTTAGATATTATATACATTAGACCTTGCAAGTGTGATTTTCGTCTGTCTTCTAGAGAGTCAGAACTGCACAGGGTCATTAGCTCGTGCACATGGATATCCAGGGCATCCCATATCTGGAGGTATATCCTTAAACCATAGTTATGTAGACTCTGGAGTTTCTTCGGCACCCACCATGGTCCACCTTCTATGATGTAGTCTGAATAGTCTAATATAGGAAGAACCATTGTGTTATATATTTCAAGCGACATTTCCTCATCTATGGTCGCTGTGATTTCTTTTAGCTGAGCCAGTCTCATTAGGTCGATCACCTTGTTGCATTGATCCTTCCAGCTCAACTCTGTATCTACCAGAACTCCTAGGTAGTTGTACGACTTTACCCTCTTCAGAACTTTGTCATTTATCGAGTGACTTCTGGGATCTATCACTTAAGAAGCTGCGGTACCATGAGAGAGGTCTCCCAGTTAGACCAAGTTGTTTTAGCTTGTTAAGTAGTAGTGTGTGTGAGACAGTGTCAAATGCTTTCCGTAAGTCCAAGTATACAGTAGCAGTTATCCTTCCCCTGTTTCTGGCTCCATACATCACTGTTGTGAGTCCTAGCACAGCATCCGCAGTGGATCGTTCAGGGAGGAAACCAAACTGATATTGGGGTATCAAATTATTCTCTAGTATATGGCTTACCGATTGTGAGTGCATTAATTTCTCGCTCAACTTCGCTTGGAGTTAAACACATACTTTGAGGCAGACTCTTGAATTTTTCTTCTTTCAAGCATTCTAAGCTTATTCTTTGTGAATTATAGTAAAGTTAAAGTGTCATATTTTCTACAAATGATAGCCACAGCAAGTCCTATCATATATAAATAACTTCAAATACCAATTTCCATCTAAGGGTGGATGTCTGACTCATGGTGAATGTACTAGAGTACATGTTTTGGTCTAGCATGGTGAATCTATTCGAGTACATGTTTTGGTTTAACAAGGGTGGTGTGTTGGACTCCACTAATTGAAGAATTTACACTTTCTTTATAAACCCAGCATCTTAAAAGAAACACCAGTGATGGTAAGCATTGTAAGTAAGATAATTATATATTATTATGTATTATTACAGTGATATTATCAGCTAATGAAAGGTTATGGTGAAAATATAGATTCCCATTCAATCAGCCTTGGCCCCCAGTTCCACTTTCCACCACACAGGCTACAAAAAGTACTGGAAAAACTGCTATATTTAGATAGTGACTTCCTGCCAGGCTATGCACAGGGACTGGCTGATGGGATTTGATTGGTCAACTCCTGAAGACAAGTTTGTCCAATGAGATTTTTTATATTATGAGTTTGTCCAGACTCTACCATTATACAGTTGGGCCAGAGACTGCATTCCATTGGCATAGCTTGCATAAACTATCAAAGCATTGTAGAATAGACTTTACTCTACATATTAATGATACTATTATAAATAAGAAGAAACTTGAAAGAAATTGGAATGACTAATAATAATATTGATAATAATAATAATAAGTATGAATACCCATTTAACTTACCTAGGACAGTGGTATGCTCGATCGCAGGTGACTTCCTGTCACTCTCTTCATTGCTCAAAGCCCAAGCTGTAATCAAAGTTTATGAAGTATTGTAGTGTCAATGGTGAGGTGCAAGAAGTCAAGAACACATAGACACATAGAAACACATACACGAATGGCAACGCCCATTGATACCATCTCTGTTGTATTTCACGAGTGGGGGCTTGGGCAGTATTCTACGAAACCGCCGGCTGAGTGGGATGAGCCCCAGGCCCCACAAGTGAAATATATCAGAGCGGTATCAATGTAGTTGGCATTTGTCTTTATTTATTTATTTGAAGCCATTTAATGAAGGAATAATGTTATCTTAGCCCATTGTATACGGCCACATTGTATTCAATGCATGGTGTTGAATACGGCCTTCCAGTGTTTAAGCATTTGAGATCTTGTATTTCCAAAAGTTATTAGTAAATATGGTTTATTCAATTGCACTCCTGGCCACATCAGCCTCAAGGATTTTTACATAATTGCCCTGAGTTTCATGGTTGGCATTTAATTTTATGTCATCTCATCGTTACACAATGAGTCCTTCTGGACCATT
Source organism: Harmothoe impar (assembly GCA_947462335.1). NCBI lineage: Eukaryota > Metazoa > Annelida > Polychaeta > Phyllodocida > Polynoidae > Harmothoe > Harmothoe impar. Next base: position 25,905,491 of record OX381707.1, read on the forward strand.
GTGCTTTTCTCATCTTTTTTTCAATTATACCAAGTCTTTCCCTCCATACTGTAAATATACTTTATTTCGCGCTGTACATATATTCGCGAAAACATGTACAGAGCGAATATTTATTCTGTATAGGCAAACTATTACCATATTCAAAGATCCGCTAATTTAAATACATGTGAAGCTGCACTTTGTAGTCAATTACCAAAAATGTACATCAGATAAGAAAGGCAAATTTAAACACTTACTCAATGTGTAGCCGATGGACAGACTTGAATCATACAAAGACGTTCTATAACTGCGTATGAGGTCAGTATAGACTAGTCCATAACTGCTGAAGCCAGTATTTGCACTGTTAGCTATAGGTATGATATCATTATGAGAGGAAGCTTTTTGGTGTATGGAGAACCTGTATCTGTCATGTACTGTTGGTTGGTCCGAAGCAGGAATGCTGTAGGTGCTGAGTCCCGTCGATGAGGGCTGGATCATCACCTTATACTCAAGCTTGTACGAATATGTAGCTACCTGCAATGAACATTTTCCTTGTGAGATGAGTCGAGTATTACACAAGATGTGGTGCTTTTCAAAAGGTCTGTGTCTCACCAGATCAATACAAGTTGATAGTCTTTGATCCGGTGAGATCTCTGACCGGGTGACGTCTTTGACCGGATGACCTCTTTGACAGGATGACCTCTTTGACCGGGTGGCCTCTTTGCCCAGCAAGCATCAAAATGCCTGAAATGGGGGCATTTCTGTGTACACAGCCCCCTTTTCTGTCATTTTGACGCTTGCTGGACAACTGCTCTATGAACGAATCGAGACATATTTAGCTTTTGCCAGAACCAATATGATAAATACATTGTGTATTTCATCTTGGATTCGTCATCATCTTATATATATATCAGTACCTTACGAACTATGTGTCACCAAAGTGTCGGGCGGATACACTCTCCATACAGATATTTAGATATATGTAGCTATGTATGCTGTTAAGAGTCTGCTTGAAGAATATCACTGGGGGTGCAAAGGGGTTCCCCCCTCAGGTCGGAAAGTCGCCGAAATTAAGGGGTACAGGTCGCAAAGTCGCTTTTTTAGACCATCTTTTACTATAGCCAAATGTTTCCAAAAGTCGCCAGGTCACTTAAATTATTGCACCAGGTCGCCAGGTCACCTGGAAAACAGCCCAGGTCGCCAGGTCGCTTTTGACCCATCTGGACCCACATCACTGTACTTACCCTAACGGGTGAGCAATAATACAAAACTCTGGGCACCATAATTTGGTGAATATGTATCTATCTGTTATCTATTATGGCTTGGTAAGCTTAATACATTAAAACAAAGAGAATCCATTACACTATGGGGATAAACATAGTTGTATTCACCCTGCCCACTGTCTAGGCAAAAAAAAGGTGTGTTTCAGGTAACATGGCACGAAAATGTAGGGTCGGAAGGTCGTATTTTTTTTTTATCATGAAAGTACTAGCCCGCCTCTCAGAAGACCCTAACATTGACCAAAAAAGGGTAAAAATATGAAAGTTTCTTCAAAATGCATAAAAAAAGTAGGTTCGGCCCTGTTTACATAGGGTCGGTCGGGTGACCTAAAACAGACCTTTTTTTGGGCCCTATCCAAAAGATACCAAGTCCTTTTATCAGACTCAGTCATGAATGGTGAATTATTAGCCTCGCCCACGGCTCTGCTGATAACACACCAGCCATAAACTCGTCTGATAAAAATACTTGTATTTTGGACTCGTATGGTCCTGTGTATGTATCAATATAGCATTACAGCAAAATAAACTACTTACCTGGCTCCAGTATCCAACGTAAAACTTGCAGCACGTTGACAGGGCATAATACTTAATTTGAGTAACCTTTGCAGATCTAGTAAATTTTGCATTTCTAAAGAAGTTTAGGTCATTATTGCCACCATTGTCCATAGCACTAGCAATTAGGGTCTTGCTGTATATGTCGCCTGGAAATATATGATATGACGTAAGAAATTTAATAGGTGGTAAATAAACAAGGCAGGAATCGTTTTACACTTGGAATGAACGAATATTCAAAGGGTTCACCACTTTCAACTGGTCTGGTTCATGTTTTTTTCATGAGGTACCTAAAATGTATGATTATCGTGGGATAAAAGATAATATTGATGCAATGTAAAGTATATACTTCTCCAACACTTCAATTATATTCTTAATTCATTGGGAGTACATTGTTACCAGATTCATATTAAATCAGTGATTTTATGTCAAAACTGATTGACTCAAGGTATCTGTTTGACTTAGGGTGAACTTACCCTATTCTCATAAGTCATGAATCTGTTCCGAAACACCTTTAAGGCATACTAACTATTCAAGTGAAATGTTAACTAAGACACTGAGGATTATATCCTCTCACATATAAATACAATTATGTTTATTTCCTCTCGTAAGCCTCACCCAATTGGTCCCAGAAAATTACTGCCATATATACTGAACCCCATGCTGCCCAAGCTAAATAATTTTACGAGGTTGATTTATGATAAATCCTTCTCTGGAAAAGAATTACCTAACTTTATTTGAGGTTTATAATGACTGCAATGCACTGATTCAACCATATATATAATAACATGTACATAATTCACACAATGCAATTCTAAGAATTTCTCATTTTGAGTCACTGCACTCCTGCCACTGCCTGCCTGCCCGTAGTAGGCACAGGTGGCCAGTGTGTCTGCTTTCCTGTCTACTCACAGGCTGTGGCAAAGTGTAGCGAACTCCTTTAAAGGGCTTTACAAGTGTAAGGGCTGGGTTTAATAAGGTAATATCATGATGGGTTCTGTTGGGCATAGCGCTGCAAGCTCTGTCCGAACCCTTCAGTTCGGCGGCAGTTGGCAGAACCTGCTCCGGTCTCGGGGTATCGACAGAGGTCGCGAAAGGCTTCCGGTCTGTGTGTGCACACGCAGGGAGTTTGTCATTAGCTTGCCTATCATAGGTTTGGTTTAATAAACAAATCTATCTTTGCAACGTGTACATCTTAATCTAACTGTTGTCGACTTTGTTCTTTGCTAGTAACTTAACAATATTAAGGGAACAAAGAAGCTCACCGTATTGGCAGTTGGTGCCCGTGGTGCCAGCAGCACAGGTGCATGTAATTTGAGCACCGGAGCTTGTACACTGGCCCCCCATGTAGCAACTGGTGCCGGTGCATGTTGCTCCTCCCTGCAACATCATCATTAAAAGTGTGAAAAAATACAAAACTCACTGTTATTTTACCCTTTAAGGATGGATGTCACTAAAAGAGGACATTTTGTCGGCATGATACACCAATTCAGCCCGGCTAGTAACTCACCGGGGCTGCACTGGTGCAGTATGATGACCAAGGCTATGATGCATTTAGGCAGTATGCAGTCGTTAAAGAGTTAATATGATTGTAAAAATTGCAAAAGTTATGTTGCCATAAATCTTAGATCACCTGGTGAAGCCACACATATATACACCGAAACGTTGTGATCAATATGATTCAAATGGTATAAGGAAAGTCAATTTAGAGGGTTAATAACATCAAAGTAAGGAAATGGTAGGACATATGAATGCTCGGAAGAGGTAGGAGGAAAAGAATGTTTTTTTATCAAATACGACAGCTTCATTGATATAACCAAGGAGTGCCGTATTTAACACCCCCCGTGAAATAACCCATGGACGTATTTAATGGCCTGTGACGTCATCAAAAACGGCTGTTTGTTTACATTTTAGGCTCCCCCTATCATAATTTCGGTATTTTGAATCGAAAAAGATAAAAAGATGAACACAAAGATGCACTCCTCTAAGTCTGTTGACTGTGTTATCTCACTTGTTGACCCTTGGGCCGCATTTCACTCAGCCTGCGGCCTCGTGAAATACAGCCCTAGGTCAACTTGTGAAATAACTCAGCCAACAGACTGAAAATCGTGCACCTTTGTCTATGTATATACGAGACTAGCATATCCTGATACATCAGGTAGTCGTGGGCTGCACCCCAATCTTTTTATCAAGCTAATCCCCTCAATTCACACCTGGGACAAAGGGAGTGATAAGAAATCCACCCATAATGCACTACTCTGGAGTCGGGGACCTAACCACTGCAATGCATTGTTCTGAGGTAAGATGACGGCCTCCATAGCCTAATGCACTAGTGCGGTATAGGTCAACCTCCTGAGTTAATTTGGACCAAAAATCATTGGATATACTAATCTTAATCTAATAACATTCTACTATTGATTTCAACTGTGCTGCCTATGGAGTGTACTATATAATTCTAAACATTGAATGTGAAAGTATTATTGATCATGGATACCATTTAATTAACTCCTCCACCTAGAATTTGATACAAAACGGTTACTGATCCATTAAGCTGGTTATATCGTGTCTGATCTATGGGTAAATTAACCCTTTAAGGACGAATGTTGCTAAAAGATTACATTTGTCGTCATTATATATGCACCAATGCAGCCCCGGTGTGTAACCCACTGGTGCTGCATTTGTGCATCATGCCGGCTAATAAGGCTGCATTCATGCATCATGACAACCAAGTACATGATGCATTAAGGCATCGTGCTGTCCTTAAATAATATGTATGTACTATTTGAATTAACCAGGGCTGTCAGGGGTATCTTGCTGTTTACCCCGAGAGCATGTGCATAAGGAAACACTAATTATCGAAGTAATTTTAATGTAATTTTCACTAAGGGAGTGGTCAACAAGGGGGGGGGGGGATTGGTGGATTTTCGCGCGAGTGGGTCGAGACTTTTTGGTCCCCCCCTGGGAGGGGTCAAATTTGTTTCGGTCTCCCACCCAGGCAGGTTGAAATTGAGTGCCGCTGACCCCTTTAATCTATAGTAAAGCGTGGCCAATTTTTTCATTTTTTTGATTAATCATATACAATATCCCAACAAAGATGTATGTGTTTTTGTCAATGGAGAGGGACACATCATGTCATACATTGTAAACATCAAGAACTTTTGGTCAATAAAAGCTTGGCAATTCTATTTTAAACATTATTTGCAAACATAAACTTATAATAGGGTTGTTTAGATTTACATCTGTTTGGGTCCGATTTGTGAGAATAGATCCGATCTGACAACTAAATCGAGTAGTGGAGTCCCAGCTTATACAGTTCATTGATCCAATATTGCCTCATTGTACCTCTTTGAGGCTCCTCTAGATTTTGCTTCATGCTCTGCAAATAATACCCTCCAGTCAATCCCTGTGTGGACAGCACCCTATAGGCTAAAGCTTAGACCTTTTTCCACATGATTGTGAGCAATTGGTATTTCTGTTTGGTGTTCAATTGCTACAACCAAATTTCTTGTTTGTCATTTTCTTATTTCATTCATTTCATTTATTCAAATAGGATATGATAAGTTAATTTTGTATACCACAGCATTTAACCCTTTAAGGACGGATGATAGATAACATTTGTCGTCATGATGCATCAATGCAGCATGATGCATTAAGGCATCATGCCGTCCTCAAGGGTTAAATATGATAAAATAGAACAGTCTCACTTACTTGAGTGAAAAGAGTGACTAGGACCAATATTAGCAGGAGGAAGGCTGGTCCTGTGCCTCCAACCCGCGCGGAGCTCCTTCCCGCCATAGGCTACTAGGAAAGAAAACAAGTAGCCTATTGTCCTTCCTGAATCCTACAGTGTTAAAATGTGTTCTGAATGCCAGGTGCTAGAGCCCTGTGTATTTAACCAGATATCCAGGTGTCGGTTTAGGGGGAGGGGGGAGTGGATCAAAATTACTCGATTTGAGATTTGTCCGGGTTAGCATGAGGTCCCTACAGGGATCAAAGATTAGCTCCCTTGGATGTCCCCCACTATATACAGCCATAGTCATGAGGTGCCAATGTTATATTCCTGGAATGGTGTTGTTTATAATCCAGTTGCTCCTGTTGTATAATCAAGAGATTTAAAACTTGTATATAGGGATTATGTTTGAGGCCTGCTATAGCTGTGGATCTCTAACCATTTAGGGATGGTATAATGCCTTAATGCATCATTCCCTTGGTCATCAAAATGCATGGGTGTAGCCCTGGTGAGTAACTTGCCAGTGCTGCATTCAAGTATCATGCCGACCCTATGTGGTTGAGACACTTGCGAAGGGATGGCATGATGCACAAACGCAGCACTGGCTAGTTTTTTTGTTTTTTTTGTTTAAAACAAATTTATTCATTTTCATGATATTCGATAAATTTGTATCTCTTGGTAGTACAGGTTGTCTCCAGGCATTTTCAATAATTAAGTATGATATAATTAAATAACAATGTAATGTAATATAATTAATTAAAGTTTGGTGAACATTTAGTCCTTTTGGAAGAATCTCATATGCAATAGTCCGTGTAATGATATCATTACGTTTCATGCGATGACCTCTGCCAGGGTCAATTCATGCCAGTGAATTCACATTATTTTGGTTTTGGATGAAAATGATGATGTGATGAGCGAGAGTGATCAGTGGAGCTTAAGAAGGTGCAAGTTACTTGCCGGGGCTGCATTGTTTTTTAACAACATGTCCTCCTTAAAGGGTTAATTGAGTTTTGAGTTCGGAATCAACCAGTCTAAAACTTCACGGATGGCCTCAAAGCAAGCATTTATGTCATGATGCACCACCCAGTGGGCACACAATTGTGCTCAATGTTGAATCAACGTTGAATTAACATTGAATCAACATTGACAACCATTTATCAATGTTGATTCAATGTTCTGTGCCCACTGGACAAGGCAGCACTGGTAGTAGCTTACTGGCACTGCTTTGGTGCATCATGCCATCTCTATAGAAGTATACAACCCTATGGTGTCGGCATGATACATGAATGAAGTCCTACTCGTAAGGCTTCATTCATGCATCATGACTACGGCTGCATGGGGAGATACATCACTGTACGAATGTCACTGCCCGTACGCAATGGCCAGTGTGGCTTATAGGATCAGTCCGAAACCTCAGGTGCTACTTATACAGGAGGTTGTATTCTGCAAGTACTAAATTCAAAATTGTTACACCCCCAATAATCCTATAGGATTTCATAGATTGAAACTTCAAAAAGAAAACCTTTTTTATGAATCCATGGAGTTGTCTTTGAAAATTTCTAAAATCGAGGGACTTTCGGAAAGATCTAAAAAAATACCCTTTTCCTACGTTTTTGTTGTGTAGCTGTACCATAAAGAACGCAGTGACCGGGCTCAGTACGCTTGGGTGAGAAAGCACATTGCACAAGAATATGAAAATAATCCGCAAGTCATGCTGAGTCTCAGGTACCAAGGCTGTGAGAGCTTAGAAGTCTCCTGTTGTGACAGAGACCACTACTACCAGTTGACAGCAGTTATTTATGTCATAAATAACCAATTCATTTTACTTAACACATAAATGTGCCAAGATATCTATATCTTGCCAGGTTCTGATGAAATTAAAAATGGATTGTTTAAATAAAAATAGATATAATCACTGGGGACTGCTGCCCACATTCAAGTTAGAGATTAGCCCTTCAAGGATGGCATGATACATTATTGCATCATGCACATGGCTGTTATGATGCATGAATGCAGCCCTGGTTAGTAACTCGCCAGTGCTGCATTAAAGCATCTGGCCGACCCTACTGTGTTGGGACACCACTAAAGGGTCGGCATGATGCAGCAATACAGCCCAGGCAAGTTACTCTCCAGGGCTGCATTGGTACAACATAACTACAAAATAACTCTTTTAGTAACATCCGTCCTTAAAGGATTAAAGATGTCCCATTGTGAGAGCAATGAGCCCCTGGTACAGATGGCATGGGATTTAAATGGATCAGGCCGCTGTTGGTGGTGTTTCTATTATGGATCATGACTTATACTATATAGTGGCGGCATAGCAGGGGTTCAGCATGGCGCAGGTTGGAATAGAAACACGCTGCACACTTAGCATGCTATCAAAAATACGTTATTTTACGTCAAAATAACATTTTTAACGCTATACAGCGTTTCTAAGGAGTCTTACAGAAATCTTATATAATGTTATAAAGTGTTGTATTTAAATCTTTTTTGTTTACTTGGATGTGCATGCAGCGAGAAAGGGTGACTTTCCCGAGATGCTGTTGATAAAGTTCTTGAACACTCCTGAAGCATGGCCGCAAATACATTTATATATAACCTCAAAATCCTGCATTCTAATGTATACATACTATTTTAAAGATAATTATCATGTGAATCTCCTGATATGAGATGTTTGCAAACATAACTAAGGACGAAAATATATTGGAATGTTTGTCAAGTTTAAATTCTGACATTGTTAGTATATCTGAGACATGGTTGAAGGAGTCAATGGGTGAAAACATATTTAACATAAATGGATTTGTTGTTCACAGGTTGGATCGGGATATATTGAATGAAAATGGCAAGGTGAAGCAAGGTGGTGGTCTCTGTATGGTTGTAAAGAATGGTTTGACACATGAGATATTGCAAGGTGATGATGTAAATGTTGTAAATGAACACTGTGAATTAATGGTTGCAAAAATCAGCTTGCCATATACTAGAAAAAAGTATATCAAACAGGTCTACTCTGTGTGAATGTAAGTGATCATGTACCAGTATATGTGGTTAGAAAGAAGACAAAAACTAAGAAAAAGAGTGTTGAATTCATGGGAAGGTCATATAAGGACTATAGCAAGGAAGAAATGTTAGGTTGTCTTAATGAACTGGACTGGGACACCTTTTTTGCCTGTAATGATCCCGATGAGGCGTGGGATATTCTATTTGGAAGGCTATTAGAATACTTGGATAGGAAATGTCCGGTTAAAAAGCGTTTTTTCAAAAAGCAGAAATCCAAATGGGTAACTGCTGAGCTTCTAAGGCTTTTTCATGAAAGAGATGCAGCTCTAAAAAAGGCCATTCAAACTAAGAAGGTTGGGGATATCATAGAAGCAAAGGCTCTTAAAAATAGATCTAATGTGAAATCAAAACAAGCCAAACGTGGTTATATCAAAAATCAATTAGAGGTAAATGCCAAGGATCCTAAAAGGTTTTGGGCAGCAATTAAGGACATGTTACCTAATCAGGTAAAAGGTGGTTGCTTTAATCTGAAGGATGACCAGGGCTCAGAAATCCCATCAGAAGATGTTGCCAATCATATAAATTCCTTTTTCGCAAATGTTGGTAAAAAACTGGCTGATAAAATTGATGCCCCCGTGGGATATGACCCACCAGTCATAGTGCCTCCTGAAGACACTTTAACCTTTAATGATATTATATTAGAGGACCTAGAGAAGGAGTTGGGTCAAATAGATGTAAATAAATCATCTGGTTTAGAAAACATTTCAGCTAAAGTGCTTAAAGAATTCCTGATTGGAAGGAAGGAAGAATTTTTGCATCTATTGAACATGTCTATTACAACTGGGATTTTCCCCAAAAAATGGAAAGAGGCTAAAATCTGTCCTATCCCAAAAGTAAAAAATCCTGGTGATGTAAGTGACTTAAGGCCTATTTCTTTGTTACCAATAACAGGAAAGATTTTGGAAAAATTCATTCATAAACAATCTTACTCATTTCTGGAAGGGCATTCACTTTTGACACCAAACCAGAGTGGTTTTAGGAAAAATCGAAGTACCCAAGATGCTGTGTTAGAGTTGAATAATAATATCTTTAGATCATTAAATGATGGAAAGTACACGGGTGCTGTCTACATTGACTATAAGAAGGCATTTGACACGATAAGTCATGATAAACTACTAAAGAAGCTGCCTAAATATGGTTTTAGTGAAAGAGTCACACGCTGGTATAAGAGTTACTTAGAAAATAGAATGCAAAAAACAAATGCAAATGGAGTCTCTTCTGAGTGGGAGAACGTGTCATATGGTGTCCCCCAAGGATCTATCCTAGGCCCAATACTTTTTATATTATATGTTAATGACTTATCAAATCTGGCAATGTCTTGTAAGTGTCTTCAGTATGCAGATGACACCGTACTATTTATCTCTGGTAATGACTTGAATAATATTGCAGACTGTTTACAACAAGATCTGAATAGCCTAGTTTCCTGGTGTGACGAAAATCAGCTCACCATAAACGCAAAGAAAACGAAAACAATGTTATATACATATGAAAAAAATGTAATTCTACCCCCTGTATATGTTAAAGGTGTGGAGTTAGAGGAAGTAGAGAATTATAAATATCTTGGAATTATTATGGACAATAATATGAGTTTTAAAAGTCAGCTGTCAAAAACTATTAGTTCTGTAAATCATAAAATATGGTTGCTAAGATATTTTAGGGGCCACATGGATAAAGACACTGCTGTAATATTGCTTAAAACTATGTTACTACCATACATTGATAACAGTAGTGTGTTCTTTTCTGGTATAAGCTATTCTGAGCAAAAGAAGCTGCAAATCCTACAAAATATTGGTATAAGGGTCAGCCTAAATATAAAAGACCCACTGTCCATTTCTGTCAAGAGTATTCATCTAGAGGTAAACATTCTTCCTATTGACTTGAGAAGAGAGTATCTGCAGGGTATATTATGTTACAGGTTAATAATGTTAAAGTCACTGGATTTGATCTGTAATAGAGTGACTAGAGCAGCAGATGGTCCGTTAATGAAGATGTACACTGCACATACAAGACGAGTGCAATTGTCTCCTCCTGTCGATGCATATACCACCTGGAATAACATCAAACCTGAAATAAGAATCTCTGAAAACAACATTATTTTTAAAAGGAAATTGAAGTGTAGTATCCTAAAACATTTCAAGGAGGCCTGGAATTACCATCTCCAATTCACAAATCTGTAAATTGCATTAATAGGTACAACTCTTCATTACAAAGCCCAGTGGTCAACCTACTACAAATGAACTTTTCGTTGAATTTATTCAACTTGGTGGGCAAGTAAAATAATACTTATAAAGTCTTTGTATAGTATTAGTAATCCTGGCACTGTATTGTATGCATAAGTATCTGTCATCTCATATTGTATAATAGTATTCTATCTGTGCAACACCTTAGGAGCCTCTGTCATAAAATACTCACTGGAATACAATGTATCTGAAAGGCACATATCTATCTGAATATTGATCACAGGTATATCATACATCCAACCAACCTGACTACACTTACATGTTTTTTATGTGAACTTGGTATCATCTCATCACTCATCTCCCCTCCATCCCCCCCCTTCCCCAGTAATATCACTATGATAGGCTATATGGTAGTCATCATCATTAAACAAATGGAATGGAGGTGCTGTTACCTAAACTGCTAATCAAATGGTGTTATCATTATAAGTATCAACCTCTTCTGTTATCCAATGGAATCAAATGTAATTGTATTCATACTTTTATGTTTTTTGAGATCAGCAGAATAAAAACCTTGCAAATTGAAAATTGAAATTGAATTGATAACATTACAGACAATGTCATTAGGCTTCTGGTTGACCATTGTAGAAAAAAATGTTATCATGAAGAGTCAACCTTTCTTGCTACATTGGTCTATAGCCTTCTGGCCAATGCACCTGTCTATACGCTCACCATCTGAGGTTTGATTCATATTATATAAGACAGAGTGGGATACTCTCATCAGGGTTTACTCAGGTTAGAATCAAACCAAAATGCAATGTGATTACTAGTATAAGGCACAGAACTTACATGAGCTATGATCAAATTGATGGAATAATATGCCATTGATTATATGCTTCAAGGCATTCAAGCAATATGAATTTACAAATTTGTACCAACAGTATGATTTGCTCGGTATTTTTTTCTCTATGATTCAAGTTCAAACCCCACGTCGCTCTTTTGGCTGACCAGTTTTGGAAGTCTTTGCAGACCTTACTAGGGTAGATGCACCTACAGTCGGACACATACCTTGACATGGACACTTGATCATAATTATGCTTATTCAATCATGTCAATTAAGGTGGATCGCTACCTCTTGAATATGGACACACTGCGCAGGTATCTGCGCATATAGCTTAAATGTGTCAGAATTAGCTAATATTACATAATCTGATACATATATATGCTGACTAAGCCATGTAAAAACATTGGGAGATTTCGAGCAAAATTGAGCGATTTTTTTGGACTTTGAATATTTTATATATTTGTAGCCAGTGATATTTGCTATTTTTATCAAAAGTTAGAATATTGAAACTATTTACCAATAAATCTTTATCTAGAATGATGTAGCTATCATTAAGTTACTTAGAATAACCAAGGGTATAAATTGTAGCCATTTTCTACTCTGATTCTAGCCATTTTACACTTTATTTTTAGCTTTAAATGTAAGATTTAGGCCGATTTTGCTATATTTTTTAACTTCAAAGGCCAAAAAACATAAAAATATGCCCGGGACCCCCTATCTAAATCACTTTCATATGTTAGCAAATGATCAAAACTAATTTCTGAGAGAGTTAAAAAAATTCTGTTAATTTTGGAAACTATTTTTAGCCAATAAGGCTACAAAATAATAGCAATTTATTCCTATTCCTTCCCAAAACATCATATTTTTACCCAGAATGCCATGGCATACAACTGTAAAATGACTTTTGCAGCAAAGTGGAACATATAGGTGTTTCATATGTGAAGTTTTACATGTCTGTGCATAATGGTTGATATTTAAATAAATTATTGAAGTTTGCACACTTTTTTCTCATTTTTAGAGAAAAATTAAAATACTTTAAATTTTCAAAATTCTGTATCTAAAAAAGTAGGTCGGGACCCCCTATTTTTCTTTTCATTTTTCGATTCAATATGATTCAGCCTGTCTGCAGAAAAAAATTAGAAACATTCTGTTAACTTTGATCAAAGGGTAGCGACCCACCTTAAGCTATTTATTTGTGAATAGTGGTAATGGTTAAGTGTTTCCTGAAAGCTAATACTAGAAGTCGTAGTGTACATGAATGACCTCAAATTTCACTGTCTGTCTCAGGGTTTGTGTCCGACTGATGGTGAATCTGCCCCATACCTGTACAAGAGGGTGGTACACCTGTAAGGAGTCGGGCACGATACGATGTGTGCCATCTTGAAGGGTTACCATTGTGTATACTGTATAACTATTTAACATATCAACATTTTTCTCTGAGAAGAGGTGAAGATATCACTGCATCAAAAACCCGATTTAAGTATATCTAATTTCAATAATTTAACGTGGAAATGCCATGGAAATGTCGTTTGAACCTTGCCATGTAATATAATGGAAATGCCAAACGGCATTTAAGTTTATACCGAAAATGTCAAACAGCATTTAAGTTTACCTTAGAGTTACAGGAAATGCCAAACAGCAATTAAGGATATGTTAAAGTCCCTGGAAATCTCATTTGGCATTTAATAAATTTAAAATTAAATATATGCATATTTATATATACTCAACCGACTTCCATTTAACCAGGGCCCGTGATACTAATCAGGAGACCCTCATCCCGTTATTATACATTTTTTTGAAGGCATATACAGGGGTGTAACCCGTAATACTAATCAGGTTAGTTAGGGCACCCCCATCCAGTATTATACTTAATTGTGAAGCCCCCTACACGCAGTCTCAGTTAGGGGACATCATACCTTATTTTGAAGACACCTAAAGGGGCACAACCTGTAATATAGCAAATAGTGAGAACCCAGAAAATCGTAGCTGTACACCAATTATTGAGAAAACTACAGAATGCTTAAAATCGGCAAAAAAACGGCCCCTATTAGGCAATAATGCGTAATTGAGAAAGGAAGAGTTAAGTCACAGTTATGGCTCAGGCTCATGGATATACTACAGAAACCCCATAGAAAAATGTCACAAAGTGAAATTTATATTTCATTACCAAAATGTAATCAGATTTAGTAAATTTAGCATACACCTTCCTATTTTACAATGTAATTCACGATCCTAACATTTTAATGATGTAGTAAAATATATTTTCTGTTAATTTCTGAGTTTTTTATGTTTATTCCAAAAAATCGGTTATTTATTCAAATAAAATAATGTCTACATTTTTTTTCTTAGAAAAACATTAAAAAATATAGGCAAGGAAGGGACCTTAAGGAAAATGGCAAATACGGATTGGGGACATTTTACTGATATAAATTGACACTTTTAGGGATTGAAAATACATATTTTTGGCTGAATTACAAGGATTTAAACAAAATGTCACAAAACGACCATGTTAAGGGTGTCCGTTACGCGTCCGTTACGCTATATGGCGCTATATGGCGCCATATGTAGCCATATGAAGTACAAGAGATATTAACATTTGGCAGGCCACAGCGTCACCAATATCCATCCTACAATAATAATAAGACCACCTACCCCCCCTAAATCGATGTCAAGGATTCCAATGAACACATTGATTTTTGTCTATTCCAAACGTTTGCTTAGCAACAGCCCCTTTTATGTGAAAATTGATAAATCTTTTGGACATGGTTGAAATATGTGATTTTAGATGGTATTTTCGTAGCCATGATTCCCTGAGAAATATTAATAGCTATATCACAAAATTTTATGTGAATATTCCCAAACACCTTTATTTCCTATTACAATTGAGAAATATTGAGAAAACTAAAATTAATTATTTAGTTTTTTTTCACTTTTAATCGTTGCAAAGTCATGAGCCTGAGCCTTATGGTGTGGGAAACTAACTAGCGTATAGACAATAGCGCTGTACTCTATACACTATATCATTGGGGGCGTTAAATGGAGAAACCAGAGAACTTTTTTTAGGCTAGCCTCATAACCCCCCTCCCCTCTGCCCACGTTGGCAGCATTTATAATATCAAATGTTGTGACCAGTTTGAAATGTATGACAAGTACATCATTAGATGATGACCCTTATTCCGTTGACAACTCAAGGACGTGGTGCTACTTACAACAATGCTGTGAATAATATGATAATACATAATTAAACACATTAATTTGGCCCCTTAATTTGATCCATATGCCAGTCATGCTTCATAGTTGTAGCACTGAGGTTCTAATCCTGTAGCCAAATGACGCCAAGTCAGCCAGCCAGCCTGTACTCTCCCGATACCACTACACACATTAGACGCCACACCGTATATATATATATATATATATATATATATATATATATATATATATATAATGAGTTGTGGGCGAATATTAAATAGTTTATATCTACAACTATTAATAGGGTGTAACCATGGAAACTACAAATGATTATTATACCGGTATCCAGTTACTAGAGTTGTATAACTACTATAATGAATAATTGAGATCGAGACAAGGAGTGTGGTGTCAAATGTACAAAATATCAGCCTTTATTCCTGATGTACATATCAATAAACAGTTACACAGTAACCGGTGTCACATTTCTTTCTGAGTGACACAAAACTTAAAACTAACACTTGGACTTCAATCACATGAATCGCAAGACATCAATAATTTACACGCTTACAGCAATGTATAACAATGAATGACATAACTGTTAGACATCAATCTTCATAACAAGAGTTAAGAACCCTTATAACAATATCACACATAAATAACAACAATATTATGCTCCCACACCCAACCCCCCTGGGTAAAAATAAAATAATTAAAAGCTGTCCAACCTGCACCAACAATAAATTTAAAAATTCAAAATTCTGGCACGGCGAGTTACACGCTGTCCGTGCAGGTTGGATGCTGAAGGCCAAGTAACCGTTAGCAGAACCAAACTGCTTTCTTATAGTGACCTGTCAACTACTGGAAAAGTTTCCAGGTTACGTGACGTCACGGCCCGTGGCGCCCCCTCGCGGCGGCGGCGCGAACTACTCCGACAAGCGGCGCCCCCTAGTGTGCGGCGGCGACAACTCTCCGTTCGCGCCAGCCGGCCACGCCCTCTGCTCTGTAATTATACGGGTATAGGTCTATACAGTGTATAATGAGTTGTGGGCGAATATTAAATAGTTTATATCTACAACTATTAATAGGGTGTAACCATGGAAACTACAAATGATTATTATACCGGTATCCAGTTACTAGAGTTGTATAACTACTATAATGAATAATTGAGATCGAGACAAGGAGTGTGGTGTCAAATGTACAAAATATCAGCCAACAACACACCACACTCCAACAACAATTAATTAATAAACGATTGATTAATTAACCCCCTTTAGAAAGGCGCAGGGGCGCTCCTCTAGCCTGGCCCCCTCACTCAGAGATTGGTGAAGGTAACGCCTCACTGCTGTAGACCTCCAATTCCCCTTTCTCATAATGGAGCCCACTGGCATGTCAAGGTCTTTCAGCATCGTACTGCCACCATGACGGAACGAGTGAGTTGATACTCTGGAGACTGGGAGTCCTAGGGCTCCCGCTAAAAATTTTAATTTATTATTAACATCGTCATAGTTCTGGGGAAAAACTCTGCCCCCAAGGCGATGACACAGAAGAGGGTCGGTGCCGACAGCATCTGACACCAATCTAACTAGTAGTGGGCGCAGACACCACGGGGAACCCGGAATATCCTGTAGAAAAATATTGTAACTATGGCGACCAAACTGATAATTTTTTGAGGAGGTTACCTGGATTATAACATGGCCTATGTGGAAGGATACCCTTGCAACGGTAATATTGTGCCTGGAAGCTGTTGTATGGCAGATTCTCAGAAGGGCCCTGTATCCAAGAAGCGCTGTGACCCAGAAAAGAAGGTCAGAACGGTTAGACAAATCCAACAAGCTAAAAATCCCCAACATGTCCTTGGCGGTTAAAGGATATCTAATTAGTTTTTCATGCTCTGCACATGCCCTTTCAATGCCATTTAAAGTCTGCTTTAAAGTGAAATCGTCACTGAAATCCACAAACCCCCTCATTTTCTGTTCATACCAAATACCCGAAATATAATTACGGATTGATACCGGGGCAATTTCCCCCGATAGGAAAGTGGCATATAATGACGCCTGCTTGGCCGAACAAGAAAAATTCTTCACCTTGAATTTTTTACAAAAGCTGTTATACCTCTTAAGCTGAGCACTCCTCGTGACCCTAGTAGTAGGTGCGACACCATCCCTAGCCAACAACCCCTGGGCCCTAAGTAGGCGATCCAAATCACTCACTGTAAAGAGACGACATGTTAAATTGTGACAAAGTTATATTACATTTGTCAACCACGCCCCGATATGGGAGACGTGACAGTTGGTCGGCCAGGGTATTCTTTTTTGTATTAATATACGTTGCAAAGAGGTCAATATTATGAATAAAACAAACCCAATATAATTCACGCAGCCATTCCATGCATAACTTGTTTTTACTTCTGCCTGTATTTATCATGGCCAGAACTTGCATGTTGTCTGTCACAATATCAACTCTACTGTTAGCATATTTTGTCGCCCAGCGGCTAAGACCTACCACCACCGGCCAGAGTTCATAAACATTAATATTGCCTCTATGCACTCTAATATTATCCATTCTGGGCGCCAGCTCACTGTGAGACCTACTAATATCCTTGACCGTATAACCTTCCCAGACCCCATAAAAATAGTCAGTCCCTGACCAAGCGCCAAAGCCCCTGCTGGACGCGTCTGAAACCATGGGTGCATCATGGGTGCCTTTCCTAATCAAGGCCTTACAATTAAAAATAGAGCAAAACTGTCTCCACCATTGCAAATCTTTCCTAGTTTCATCACTCAGGAAAATTGCTCTCCCGGGGGCGGCCCGGGCACAAAGATCAAACATACGGCGACTGAACGTGCGGCCCCCCCTCACAATCTGAGCACAAAAACTCATAAGGCCTCCTATTTTTTGCAATCTTTTCTTGGAAATATATCTCATACCAAGACACTCATCTAAAGAATCAGACAACTTTTTCAACTTCTCTGCTGGCAGTGTTAGTTCCATATTTTCTGAATCAATCGTTATACCCAAAAAGGTAGTTATTTTGCTGGGTTCTGTCACTTTGTTATAGGACACTTGGAACCCCAAGTACTCCATAACCTCAATTAAAGTGTTTCTTTGCTTTAAACATTCCTCACTGGACTCTGCTAATATTATGAAGTCGTCCAAGTAATTGACCACCTTGTGAACACCATAACCTCTAGCAACAGACACAATAAAATCTGACAATTCATTAAAAATATTCGGTGCACACTTTAGTCCAAAACACAAACGATTGTTGACGTAATATTCCAGACCACCACCCTGGTCCCAGGCAAACCCCTGAAACTGTGAGTGACCCCCATACACATTAACACTGCGATAAGCCGACTTGAGGTCCACTACACAGGAAAACATATTCGGCTCCAACATATCTGCTACGGAATTGATAGAGTTGTAGGAGAAAGGGACATACGTTGTAGACATGTGATTATTAATGGCTCTCTTGTCCGGCATAGAACAATCAGTTATGGGACGGAGCTTCCCATTAGATTTCTCCACTCCTCCCAATGCATGGACACACCTAGGGGGACTACCCACTTTGGTGACATAACCGTCCCTTTCCTCCTGTGCGACAATGTCGCACATCTCCCCATAAAAAGGAGGTTCTAAAATCGACTTGTAGTTTCTGCAAGAATAGGTTGTATCACAACCCTCATCCACTATCCTAAAACCCACCAAGACGCCTTCCCATATAAATTTTGCTGACTCAGGCTTGCCTAGAAAAATATTAGAGTCTTTTCCCGAAATAAAAGGGGCAAACCTACATGGCTTAAGCTGAGCCTGTGCACCACCAATCATGTGGGTACAACTGCACACACCCTCGACACATTCCGAAAAAACATCAACACTAGGCATACCATTACAACCATCTATGGTATATAGCAGGTCACCGCCGGCAAGGCTCTCCCCAGGCGGATTTCCAATACACTTTTCAGTATATACTATTCCAGCATTATTTGCCCTTGAGGATTCAAAACAGTGCCACCACCCCTGTAACTACCTGACATAAGGTCTACGTGTCTCAAACTTGACGCAGGTACAAAAGGGGGACATTTAGGATTTAATGTCACATGACCACCTAACACTTTACATTTATCGGTATTAGCAGGGGATACTAGACATTTTTCAGCGGCACTACCCCACCCCTGCCTACTGGTACCATCCTACTTGGATACTTTAGGGTTAGAGCTGCAGTTGGGGGCCCCGTGAGTGCTGCTCCTGCAGAACATGCACTGATGAACATATCTACAGTCCTGAACCTTGCATCCTTCCTCCTTGTTGAAGGCAAAACAAGCCCTCTTACCAGAGCCCCCACTGCTAGAACCACTTGGCTTTTTTGACATGGATTTACCCCCAGCCACCACAGTAGAGTCAAAGGCAAAGTACCTCAGCACATCCCCACTCCTAGCATTGGCAAAAGCTACCGGACCGTCCCTGTTTGCACAATCCCTGATAACCCGGTCATAATGAATTAGAGCTGAGGCTTTGTATACCTTTGTAATAGCTTTCTCACATAGCATTTCTAAGTGATCTAACGCCCCAATTAGACATTCCTGATCCTCCCCCGGCTCTAACAACACACGCACAGTTCTGGCATTAATCAACAGTAAAGCTTCGACAGAGTCAATCTTTACAGCCCTGTCTACAAAATTTGTCTGCTCAAAGGGTGTATCGTCTTTACCTCTCCCCTTCTTTGGGCTCCAATGCTGACCACGACCTGCTGAAGATACCGACTCGAACGATGCCGACCTAGACCGCTGCCTCCACGGTGACACGTCCCTTCTCGGTGATTGTTGACGTCTCGCTCTGCGGCCCGGCAGCTCGTCTCCCGACGCTCGTCCCATCATTTTCTGGAGGTCGCCCAACATCTCCGTCATCCTTGCCATTCCTCCTTCCATGGACGACAGTTTCGACTGCAGCTTACCGACTTCTTGATTAGTTTCAAATAGGGATTCCGTTAGTTGATCGACACCGGCAAACTCCGGTCTAGGGAGAGCTCCGCCCTCCCCCAGTGTGCCCATGCCTCCCCCAGCATGCTGCGCCGACTTGGCCTTCGCCGGGGACCTTTTCTTCGCTCTTGGCATTGTAAATCCACGGCAAACTCTTCAAAGACAATTCAAAATTCTGGCACGGCGAGTTACACGCTGTCCGTGCAGGTTGGATGCTGAAGGCCAAGTAACCGTTAGCAGAACCAAACTGCTTTCTTATAGTGACCTGTCAACTACTGGAACAGTTTCCAGGTTACGTGACGTCACGGCCCGTGGCGCCCCCTCGCGGCGGCGGCGCGAACTACTCCGACAAGCGGCGCCCCCTAGTGTGCGGCGGCGACAACGCTCCGTTCGCGCCAGCCGGCCACGCCCTCTGCTCTGTAATTATACGGGTATAGGTCTATACAGTGTATATATATATATATATATATATATATAGGCATTAACACCAGCACATAATTATGGCTTTGACCTTGGGGATTTAACTGACAGGCGACATGGTCATTTCTTAAAAACAACAGGCGACATGGGGACCCATCTCATCCATCTACCCCCCCCCCCCTTTTTGGTCACTCAACAGAAAATCTGCTTCTCATCACTTGAAAATCTGGTGTAAATAATGTTTACCAGTATATTAAGGGCCATCTTATGCCCTAATAATTTGATTAAAAAGTTTTCATTTCTATTTACCAAAGTGTTACGCCACACTAGGCTTGGCTTTATTGTGGGCATAAAATGTAGGTTTATGCTGCTATATAACCAACTGGACATGTCAAATATTACTTTTTCACAGACACCCACACCCACACACACACACACACACATATACATATATCAGAAATAAATCATAAGAAAAAAGTGAGAGGCAGACGTGTTTCTCAGGGGTCAAAGGTCTAGGTCATTCCAAAAAACTTTATTTCCTAAAAATTTAATAAATGGTGTATAAAGAAGAGAAAAAAAGAACTGGCTCTTAAATATTTAGTCGACATGTACAACTAAATAGATTTTTAGTTCCTACTAGTAGGATGATCTTGGGTCAAGGTCAAAGTCATCTTCAAGGTCAAACATCAAAATATTAGCCAAAATCAGTGTTTTACCCAATGTAGTTTGTTCATATTGATGGTAATAGTGTGGTAATCATCTTTGTGTAATCTGAGGTCAAAGGTTAAGGCCATGCGAAAACCTAATCCCAATAAAATATCAATGAATTGGTTATATTTAAGCAGAAAAATGAGCTGGCTGTTTGATGTTTGATGGAAGTGTTGAACTATAGTAGATCTACAATTCCTGCTAGTATGATCAGATGATGATCTTGTGCCAAGGTCAAGATCATTTTTCTGAAGATGAAATATCAAAATATTGGCCCGAATTTGAGTTCAAGCTGATGTAGATTCTCCATACTCGTTAAGTGTACATCCTAGTGAGTGACCTCGAGGAAGGCTGTTATAGTCCTTTTTCTCGGACAGAACCTTGTCAGCAGTTGATATCGTCATGACAGTCGGATATAGCCGACTAAAGTGTTGTTTGAGACACGATTTCAGGACCTTTTAGTGGATGGCTGCATTCACTGTGCTGAATTAAACATCTGTCAAGGCAACTACACATACATATTCTAACCTTCATTCACTGATAAAGACCCAAAATTCACCATTAAATATGGAAAAGAATACATCAGATTTAGGCGATCTGGATCCCATTAGTATGTCTGTGGCACTGTGCCCGGTCAAAAAATGGCAGTTCAATAAAGCCAAACTAGACTTGTGCCTCCACAGTTGGACATGGCTCCTCAATGTGTCCCTGTGGATTTTGTCTCCTGCAGGATTGAAAAAGGCGAACCAATGTCTGCCTGAATACAGACCCAGTGAGGCAGTACAGTAGGAAGTTTACACTGTGGTTTATGCTATCCAACTGGTATGCAATTCTAAGAGCGATACTATCACTTGTTATCATATCTGTCTCAAGAAGCTCTGATATCAGTCGCATGAAAAGAAGGATTTCTGAGGGCAGAGTTGTTATGATGAAGACAATGCAGACAGCAAGCATTATGATGATCAAGCTTTTTGTTTTAGCTTCTTTAGACTTTTGATGATTATTCCTGAACCTGTGTAGGGATTTCATCTTCTTTATTATTAATAAATTCAGAACAGAAATGATGCAAGAGGGTATTATGCTATACAAGGATGCAAGAAAGGCATCATAGAGAGTCTCTAGTACTGAACCACCACCAAATGAATAACACAAACTCATCCCATCTACTGTATTAATGTAACACGTGAATAGCAGTGGCAAATGAACAATGAACATCACAATTATCAGAATTGAAATAGCATAAACGGACCCTCTTACAGTGCAATAAATATGTACCTTTAGTGGGAGATATATGGCAATAATACGTTCAACAGCTATAAATACAATTAACCAAGAAGAAACATTTGCTGCAAAATACATTACAAACATTACTGTACGACAGACCCAAATTGATGAGGATAAAGGAAGTAGGCCATATATCGCTACATTTACTATTGACAATGTGAACAGGCAATATTGGTCAACCCTGCCGTATTTGCCTCTCTGCATGCACAATCAATGCTTCTGTATGAGAGGGACGTGATCTGTCGGCAATCTGAACAGCATGAAGAGAGACTTGTCACAATGCATTGCTCCTCTCGCTTTAAATACTGACTCCGCATCGCATGACAATGGAAGCATTCACTACAGTTCTAAATGAAATCTTTTACGTTATTAAACCTAAATGAACGTTGTCAAACGTTTATATACGTACCACAAACGTTATTTTCAGGTTTATTTTGGTAAATTACGTAAACCTCACCTAACATAAATCAATTAATACATATAGAATTTCATGTAAAGCTAGTATTTTTACACCAAAAAACCCATCCAATTTAGATTTTTTTAAATGTAAATACGAAAAATTTGACGTTGTTTATTTTTTTGCAATTGTTCTTAGTTTTTTATATTACATTTCCCCTTTTATACATGAGTACTAATATTGGCGGCTCGGAGAAGGGAACTCTTCACCTTGAGATATGTAGTTCATTGCTCTACCGACTGTGCTAAGCTGGCCTGTGTGTGTACATGGTACAAAGTCCCTAATATAGGGTAGGGCCTACATACTGATTACTGATTACATACTGATCTGATTATGAAGACTTTAGTACTCTACCATTGTAGCAAAAACTTGCATATAACCCACCCCCCAGACTCTAGGCCGTTCCTATAAGCCGATCTGACTTGTGTTGACTAGTGTGGTTGCCCAAGTTGGTTGCCCAAGTTTCCTAGTATGTACCTTTCTAAAGATTCCCATTCATATAGGCCAAGGTAGCCCAGTGGTTAGTGTTTGGAAACCTAACATGAAAGGTCGAGGGATCGAATCTCATTGCTGCTTACATTGCTATGGATCCATTATCTCCAAGGGATAACTATAGCCACATATAAACGAAAAATCGTTTTTCAATAATCAGATTATTCTTTCTTTGGGATTACTATGCTATTTACATGTGGGTTCGAATCCTGTAACTAGCAATACATTTTCGTTAAGTTATGATTTTAATCTAGAACATTTGAGTAGCTGGAAACTGATATGAAACAGTAAGTTTTTTAAGGTTTACTGAGATTTCATAATATGGCTATGATGATAGGGAAGGTCTTTCCAAACAAAATCGAGTTGCTTGTTACAGGATTCGAACCCACATGATAACATTTACATTACGTAAATATACGTGGTACTAACGTTTAATAAACCTGAAAATAATGTTCACATAACGTTTATATACGTTTAATAACGTTTATATACGTTTGATAACGTAAAGCAACCCTTACACTTGGACGTTATAATTACGTAGTAAAATTACGTTCTTATAACGCAGTTGTGTTTACTGGGTAGTTCCCCACTTAGGGTTATTTCACGAGGCGGAGCTGAGTAAAATAACCCTCAGTGGGGAACTATACGAGTGCTCCTTTGTGTTTATTTCATGTTATTATTAACTATATTCCTCAAAATTCCACTCAATTGATCTGAAAAAGCTATTTTACAGTGTTTAAATCATCAATTTTAATGATTTAAAAGGCCGTGAAATACGGGAGAGGGTTATTTAACAGGGGGTGTGAAATACGGCCTTCCTTGGTTAAGTCAATGGGACGGCCGTATTTACCATGAAATAAATAGGTTTTAAGGCATAAGGGCTAGTTGTTACTTAGGGCCTATTTGGTATATTGGCACACTATATAGTATTTGAGGCATAAGGGCACGTGGTTTGCCCTTATGCCTCAAAACCTATATAGTCAGCTAATGTACTAAACAAGCCCAAAATATCCGCCTGCCCTTATGCCTCAAACACTATATAGGTTGAAATCATGGCAAACTGCCCTAAAATATCAACTTGCCCTTCTGCCTCAAACACTATGTAGTGTGCCAATATACCAAATAGGCCCTAAATAACATCTTGCCCTTATGCCTCAAAACCTATGTAGTCAGCTAATGTACTAAAAAGCCTAAAATATCCACCTGCCCTTATGCCTCAAACACTATGTAGGTTGAAATCATAGCAAACTACCCTAAAATATCCACCTGCCCTTATGCCTCAAATACTATATAGTGTGCCAATATATACCAAATAGGCCCTAAATAACATCTTGCCCTTATGCCTCAAAACCTATTTAGTAAGCTAATATACTAAACAAGCCCAAAATATCCGCCTGCCCTTATGCCTCAAACACTATAGGTTGAAATCATGGCAAACTGCCCTAAAATATCAACTTGCCCTTCTGCCTCAAACACTATGTAGTGTGCCAATATACCAAATAGGCCCTAAATAACATCTTGCCCTTATGCCTCAAAACCTATATAGTCAGCTAATGTACTAAAAAGCCTAAAATATCCACCTGCCTTATGCCTCAAACACTATATAGGTTGAAATCATAGCAAACTACCCTAAAATATCCACCTGCCCTTATGCCTCAAATACTATATAGTGTGGCAAAATACCAAATAGGCCTTAAATAACATCTTGCCCGTATGCCTCAAAACCTATATAGTCAGCTAATGTACTAAACAAGCCTAAAATATCCGCCTGCCCTTATGCCTCAAACACTATATAGGTTGAAATCATAGCAAACTACCCAAAAATATCCACCTGCCCTTATGCCTCAAATACTATATAGTGTGCCAATATACCAAATAGGCCTTAAATAACATCTTGCCCTTATGCCTCAAAACCTATATAGTAAGCTAATATACTAAACAAGCCCAAAATATCCGCCTGCCCTTATGCCTCAAACACTATATAGGTTGAAATCATGGCAAACTGCCCTAAAATATCAACTTGCCCTTATGCCTCAAAACCTATATAGTCAGCTAATGTACTAAATAGCCTAAAATATCCACCTGCCCTTATGCCTCAAACACTATATAGGTTGAAATCATAGCAAACTACCCTAAAATATCCACCTGCCCTTATGCCTCAAATACTATATAGTGTGCCAATATACCAAATAGGCCTTAAATAACATCTTGCCCGTATGCCTCAAAACCTATATAGTCAGCTAATGTACTAAACAAGCCTAAAATATCCACCTGCCCTTATGCCTCAAACACTATATAGGTTGAAATCATAGCAAACTACCCTAAAATATCCACCTGCCCTTATGCCTCAAATACTATATAGTGTGGCAATATACCAAATAGGCCTTAAATAACATCTTGCCCTTATGCCTCAAAACCTATATAGTCAGCTAATGTACTAAACAAGCCTAAAATATCCGCCTGCCCTTATGCCTCAAACACTATATACCGTATCGTCGCATATAGGTGCCCGGGCAGCTATTTATTTGGACACTCCTATACACCCGGCTCTTAATCAAAGCAGGCAGCTATTCAAGGCCCGGCAGCTATTGTTTAGCCCCCCCCCTCCCCAACTAAAGCAAAAAAGAGTAAAAGGCATCTCACTGACAGCCCCTATGGCCTCTAATAACAAAACCAAATTATATCTGGTGTACAGGATGCGCACTTGATCAAAGCTGGTTAATTTTAAAGCAAACACCACCTGCACTCCAGTGTATACATACAACACAAGCTGTGGGAAAGGTGCATCCAATGTGAAAAGTAACATTCACAGAGTTCCTTTGTAGCCACTGATTGGTTAATTAGGCACAATTCTATTTTTTGTAAATACAAAGACCCCCGGCACCTATTCAAGGCCCGGCAGCTATTGATTTCAAACCCCTATTACTCCCGGCTCTTATTCAAAGCAGGCACCTATTCAAAACCCGGCAGCTATATGCGACGATACGGTAGGTTGAAATCATAGCAAACTGCCCTAAAATATCAACTTGCCCTTATGCCTCAAACACTATATAGTGTGCCAATATACCAAATAGGCCCTAAATAACAACTTGCCCTTATGCCTCAAAGCCTATATAGCCAGCTAATATCCTAAACTACCCTAAAATATCCACCTGCCCTTATGCCTCAAACACTTTATAGTGTGCCAATATACCAAATAGGCCTTAAATAACATCTTGCCCTTATGCCTCAAAACCTATTTAGTAAGCTAATATACTAAACAAGCCTAAAATATCCGCCTGCCCTTATGCCACAAACACTGTATAGTCAGTTAAAGTACTTAACTACTTTAAGATGTCCACTTGCCCTTATGCCTCAAATGCTATATAGTGTGCCAATACTATGGTCTTATGATGTTTGTGGCCTAAGGGCATTTGTAGCCTAGTGGCGTTTGTGGCCTAAGGGCATTTGTGGTGTAAGGGCGTTTATGGCATAAGGGCATTTGTGCTTTAATGCCACTTTTGTGGTATAGTGGCCCGTGGTTTGCCCTTATGCCTCAAACTGTCATCTTTTTTAGGGTTAGTGGCAAATTTGTGGCGTAAGGTCCCCACACGCCCTCTCGGCCTTAGACACGTCTCTGTTAAGGATATAGGCACAGGCTTACACTGAGCAGCATGCTTATACTTATACATTAGATACCTGTATATAGCACAAGGTATGACAAGAGCTAGACGCGCCCATTACATTTCAAACCTAGATGGCGCCACTGTACCATGTGTTTGGCCATAGACAGGTGGCACCATCTCAGGTCTAAAGATGATGTTGGACTATGCAGCTTGTGGATTGCTGACAAAACGATCCTACTCTCTATGGCAAAACACATGGTACAAAAGGGCAGGGAGTTTAGCTCTGCCAGAACTTCATTCCAAGTACATGCATGCTACTCGGTTAAAGCCTGTGTTTATAGGCATGCAGAGCATCTAGCGAGCCTTCTTGGCTGTGGAGACAAAGCTATCGGTGTTGTCAGAATTACAATTGTTTTTCATGTAGACGGCCTGATATTTCTATAGTCGTTTCTTTCCATTCAACATTGATGTGTTTATTATACCATATTTCGCTTTTGACTTAATACAGGACTAATGACACAAGAATGGCCTCAACGAGAAATAAGACAGGTTTACAGTTAAATGGGTAATTCCCACTGTTACAACAACTTTCTGCTGCGTTTTCCCCTGTCGGCAGCTGTCTTCCCCTGCTAGCTGCTGTCTTCCCCTGTCGGCGGCTGTCTTCCCCTGTCGGCAGCTGTCTTCCCCTGTCGGCAGCTGTCTTCCCCTGCTAGGGGCTGTCTTCCCCTGATGGCGGCTGTCTTCCCCTGTCGGCAGCTGTCTTTCCCTGCTAGGGGCTGTCTTCCCCTGACGGCGGCTGTCTTCCCCTGTCGGCGGCTGTCTTCCCCTGTTGGCAGCTGTCTTCCCCTGTCAGCAGCTGTCTTCCCCTGCTAGTGGCAGTCTTCCCCTGTCGGCGGCTGTCTTCCCCTGTCGGCAGCTGTCTTCCCCTGCTAGGGGCTGTCTTCCCCTGCTAGGGGCTGTCTTCCCCTGATGGCAGCTGTCTTCCCCTGTCGGCAGCTGTCTTCCCCTGTCGGCAGCTGTCTTCCCCTGTCGGCAGCTGTCTTCCTCTGCTAGGGGCTGTCTTCCCCTGTCAGCGGCTGTCTTCCCCTGTCGGCAGCTGTCTTCCCCTGCTAGCGGGGTCATAGACTGCTCAGCTGTTGTAATCTCATTGTGAGTTACACTGACAGACACCAATGAACAAGGATCAACATGGGGTTAGTGGGAGGGGTGATGGAGGAGGGCTAGCAGGGGTTGGGGAGCAAAGACCCTAGACTTTGGACACATCGGCACGTGTATGAAAGTATAATGTGCTCTAAAGGGCTCATTTTTATAAAGATATTCTGACTTATTTGGGTTGGATGCGTAGAAGCATGCACAATGGTCCGTTTTCCAATTGTCGCGACCAACCTTATTAAGGCCAGAATTATCCTATATGACTACAAGCAGTAGCAAGCCATTGACACAATATCATCACTGATTATCTATTTGAATTGAGAAAGGTCTAATATTTAAAACGGTTTATGTTAACCTGACAAAAATGTTTTAACTGGAAGATCCTATTTTGAAAGTTCCAGGTCAATATCATTGGTTGCCATAGTGAAAATCCATTGGTTCAGGTGAAGATTCGACCCTTTAACCTAGTTAGGTGTGATTTAATTTACTAATTTGACTTGTTACTTTAGACAGTAAATGGATCCTTTCCAAGGGGCAGCTAGAGTGTATCACCATAATGCGATTAGCCCTAATCCCGCAGAGAGGATTAGATGCACTAAAAGGGTACTAGTGCAGCCAGAATCCACCAGGTGACGCACATGCAGTGTTTGGACATAATTACATAGAAAACGGCATCCTAGCACGCCAACAGTTAAGTTTGGGCTTTGGATGGTTTTACAAAAAAGGGTCACATTATAGTTCATCAGTAATTGGTCAAACAAATGTTAAAACTATTTCACTACTTTTAATGTGTCTATGATACACAAATTTGTCCATCAATTTACTAACGATTATATTGATCCAACCATTTTCTAATGCCAAAGGGCGATTATGCATATTGTGCGAACCCGGAACATTCAAAAGGGATCAACCATATTTTATACCGATGTGCATACACCATGTAATGTGGTCTATCTGAATCTCATCAGAAAAATGTAAACTTCACCAAGAAACGGGATCTGACCCCAATTATCCCCTGCTAGATAAATGACATTGCATATAACATTGTAATTATGGTTGATAGCCTCTTTCCTAGCTTTGTATCAAGTTCGGTATCTTATTAGAAACCGTCACTGCTAATCATCCCCAGCACATTCATATCCACTGCCTCTATTACCTCAGTGATTAAAGGGAATGGATAATGACCACAGCTCTCCACTCACTACAACATATTATGTCAACATTAGATTTCAAATTATAACTTAAAAATGAATTCCAGTAAACAACACAGGTTATACAAACCTTTCAAAACGTTTCTCTATAGCTCCTTATTATGGCCAAACGTTGCACGACGTTAACAACTTTATTTTGACGTAAAATGACGTATTTCTGTTAGCTGAGATGTCTGTTCACTCACTTATCACAGCAATTCCATTGAGTATACACCAGGGATAGGCTGATGAAGTGAGATTAATAACACATCTAGAATGCCTCCCCCTACATCCCCCTCGTCATTAATCTGACATCCAATTGGTCTGCACCGTCCACAGAACACGGGCAGATCTATTGAATCGCTTTGGCGTTTGTTTGTACAGTCAGTAGGAAATGCAGTTAGCTCATGGTCCCACATGTCCAGAAGCAACAATATAAACAGTAGTGTTCAGCTCTTTAAAGGCTGCAAAATGCTTTAATGCACTAGTCCATGATGTCGCAGTGAGTCTTACATTATCGGGGATAAAGCACTGCCCAAGAGTCGGCATGATGCAACAATGCAGCACTGTCGAGTCACTCATCAGAGCGGCATTCGTGCATCATGACAGCATAAGGCATACCATATTGATTAAAGAGCTAAGCAGCCATTAGAACCTTAACAGTCCTCAATATGATACATGACTGAACCAGCTGTATTAGGGAATTTTTTTCAGGTAAAATAAAGGTTTTTAGTTCTTGCATTAAGTCATTGTTTAAGTTCCATTATGGATGGAGCCTCTGCTTACCCCAACCACTAATATTGTTCCAAACTATCACTATAAGTTTGTACAATAAATCTCAGGATCCAAGTCATTCCACATCGACAACATGAAATGATGTCCAAGACTCCTAGTTTATGATGCTCCATGCCTCTGTTGCATGCATCTTCCATCCTAAATCCTCCTCTGCCACTTCCCCCCGTTTCCATAGCAACAACTTCCTACAAGGTGCTTTATTCATCATCTGGGACGTGACTTGCACGGCAATAATAAATCCATCCCTTTGCGTCCCTGCTAAGGGACTATAGTATAGAAGCTGGTCGTTAATATTGACGTGGTTTAGACACTATACCAGGAATGTGCTGTTGATGGTACCAATCCCATACAGTCGGGCTGTATGGATGGCACTGTCATTGTACATGAACAATGTACACTGAAAAAGTAAACTTGTCTCCAGACTCGTCAAAGTGACTATCATAAAATAAACGAGTCAAAAGTTCTCTAACCTATCAGGTTACCATCCCACAAATAGAATTTGGAGCTGGCAAATGTCGGGTTTTGGGCTGGCAGATGCCAATTGGGTCTCCAGCTAGAAGACCTGCTTCCTTGTCACTTAGACGAGTTTTTTTTACTCGTTTATTTTATGATCATCACTTGGGAGACCAAGTGAGAGTCTGGAGACAAATTTACCTCTTGAGTGTAGTAGATATGGTACAAGTTAGTTCCTGTGTATATGTGTTATAGGCCAAGGACAAGATTATTGTCCAAGGTGCCAACCGAGGATAATTCCCATTGTCCAAGGCGTATGACACTTTAATTATTTAGGTTCTCATGCATATGATCCATATTTGACTTATACCCAGTGATTGGTTCATGATTTATTTGTATGTATTATACAGACATGGTGTTTCTTTTGTTCTCCCAGACAACTGACGGGCAAAAAGAACATAGTGCTAGTTAAACCACGTTGGATGAAAAGACAATGAACACGGTTGTGAATATGACACATACACTGCTGTGTTCTACCATCCTTCTTTTTTACCACCAGCCCACACTGATATTTTTCAGACTCTTCTTTGGCTCCCTATACACCCGATCTCTCAGTCACTATAGTGCCTGAAGAAGCAAGTCATTTCACTTCTCCTTTTACGACCAACTTTGGTTAGTTAATATGGTCAGGTTGATCAGTACTGACCAACCCAACATAGTCTCTCCATTTTAGCCTAAGTCCTTTTGATTAAGGCATTTAGTCATATGCTGTTTTGCCTCAGTCATGATCATTTTCTAAGAGCACTAAGTCTTGTCATGGCTGACCAATGTCCATACAACCAACCCGGGATAGGCACTGCAGACTAAGGGCTGGAGCTTTTAGATTATCTGATATTATAGACCTTGGCTTGTTGCGACAGGTCAAGGATAGGAGAGAGGTTGTGGCCATTTTGGATCTCGCAGATGATGATATTTTATGAGACAGGGGCAGTGAGGCGAACACCCAAGCTGAATTCAGGCTCATTTCGGTGTCTGTCCAGCTTGGCCAGCACATCTCTGCATCCACCTGTTCACATACACAGAAGGCAGTATATCGTCAAAACCAATCCTGTAGAATAAAGTGGGAAGAAATTGGAAATAAAGTATAGCAGTAGTGGCGGAATGCTCGGCTTGAAGTGAGAATTGGCTGGAGAAGAGGGACATACGGAGGAACGCTACTTGTTAAATTCTGTGCCAGGTATATTGTATCTTCTGTATCTTTCAAGCATCAGAACATCTGAAACGGTTTCCTATGTAAGGCCTCTCCAAATAATATCCTTGTTTCTCATCACGCATCCCCAAAATCGTGTTTTGAAGATTTTTTTGTTTTTGTTTGTTTAATGTTTAATGTAAAAACGTGATAATAATGGACAAATATGGGCATATTTTATATCAAATTAAAGCTTAGAGTACTACAAATGCGATGGGATAGAGAAACCAAACATACTCACAACTTGCATTGATCATTTATCTTTTAAATACTTAAACATGAATTTAGTTCAGCGAGAACCTAGCTTTCCCTACCTATTGAGCCATCAGCAAAAGGAAAAAAAAGCAAAAATAAAAAGCGCCCTCGTCATATTTCTCATGGGCTAGTGATGAGAAACAGGGATATCATTTGGAGAGGCCTAAACATAATCTCACAAATTCAAATCTGTAGTTTCTATTAAAATTCCTGACCTCATTCAGATATGTTTATCATAGCATCTGTATCGTCTTGTCAATATAAAACTTCATATACCATAATATTACAATATTTAACATGGATGATTAGGGCGTTTCTTACACTGACGTGTCATGTTTATGTGTTGTTCTGTCATATCGGGCCATTGTCATCTAGCATGAGATACTATAATCTATGATTTAGATATGCATGACAGTAAGTGACAAATACAGTTGGCAATTAGCTGTGTATTTGTACATACACTGATAAAATGAAAGGATCCAAACTTGTCAAATAGTCGTCTTATAAGAAGAGTTAGGGTCTTTAAAATGACGGTCATAAAATAAACAAGTTAAAGGTTGTCTACCTGAGGACCTACCAAGTTACCATCCCACAAAACAACACTAGACTCATCTAACTGACAATGTTAGCCTAGGTGGTGGCCCACTCCAAATGACGAGTCTAAGGTAGTCAAATTCACAACCCTAGAATAGTTAACCCTTTATTGGTTGCAAACTACTTTAAATATGCTTTAATCGTTCTGTCAGCATGATACATGAATGTAAACCTGGCGAGACTCTTCATCAAGACTGCATTCATACATCACAATGACCCTTTGGAAATGTATTAACCGTTAGGTGAGCATACTTACCAAGGCTGAATTCATGCATTATGATCACATAGAGCATAGCACCTTAAAGCACTATGCAGCCCTTCAAGGGTTAACTTGTGCACTATAACCTCTACTTCACTGCAGGTGGAGCTCACTGGGTTCTGAGCCTAGGCATAATTACTGTCCATTTCTCCAATTCTCAGGTTTGTAATAGCTAATTCATAGAGGCATGTAGGTTAGGGGAATCCCTGCCATGTCCTCAACGTCTGTATGAGGGTATTTCTAGTCCTCAGTAACAGACTGTTAACACACACACACGTATATATATCTATATCTATATATCTATATCTATATCTATATCTATATCTATATCTATATCTATATATATATATATATATATATATATATATACATGTGATTGTCATACCAATGAGAGTTTCCTTCAGCTATTGTACTATTGAAATAAACACAAAAGAGGTGTCTATGCCCTACACATTTGTTTTGTCTTGATTATATCAAAACTTTGAATCTTTTGCCTTTTCTAGCATCCCCAATAGGTCATTCTCAAGATTCTCCAAAGCATGCATGTGTATTTCCATAATTATGATTAAGATCAACATAGAAATTATGCAATTCATTCCTTCACTTTATACATAATGCATTCTATACTAACACCACCTACAGGGGGAATCCTGAATCAGGCCCTGGTTGACGTGTCTAGGGCTGGCATACGTCAGGCTTTGGGCTGGCACAGGCCAAGTAGGTGCTTTATCTGACAACTATAGTTAGAACACGCGCTACCTTTTCACATAGAAAAGTCTGCAGACGACTTAATTTTATGAGTGTACTACAGTGTAGATGGTGATATGTTCAGCATTGCGCGTATGGTGTAATACTGGCACATTGATGCCCCCTGGTGTCGACCACTCATACTATAATACAGGTGTGCATACTCACACCCCACCTACAGTATAATTATCCCAAATCCCGCGGTGTCTCGCCCTTCACCGCTCCCCGTCAGTCTTTGCTTTGACTGCAACCCCCTCACACCTACCTCTTCTACGCCATCCCACCCACCCCTAATATCAATCAATATTCTCATGTATTACAGTCGTATATTACACCATTCTGTGTTGTCACTCTAATCATGTCATAAAATCATGTATTTTATCAATCCAACTCATTACAAATCTACATGTCATAATACTGTATAGGTTCAATGTTTTTCCCTATACAAGGTTCTTACTCGTATTTTATTATTCACTCTACATAATAAAATATTTATTCTCCAGCCTGCCTTCGTTGTCGGTCACTGGGGATACATTAATGCTACTGTAGTACAGATGCAGAGTAGTATGTACACTCAAAAATTAAAGTTTTACGCCTAAGTAATATATGTATATGTTCAGGAGACCTCCCTGAGGTTTCTAGAATTCACAACGGGACAATCCCGGGATTAAATGAAGCACAATTGCAAATTGTTTCTTACTATACCATGTACACTATGGTACCATGTGTATATCATAAATGGGAGGGTTGGTGACAAGATGCAATGAGTTGAAAATAACCTTAAATGCCGTGAAAATGCATGCTCTGGAATTAGTGAGGCAGATTTAATACAGAACTTGCAAAACTTTTAATGAAATCGTGAAAGTAATGATAAATTTATGTACAGTGTTGACATCCCATGGCCGCCAGGCGAGTTTTAACTTATTTTCTTGAAATAAGACAATTGTTTTTGGCTGTACTACTTTTGATATATATGTATGCCTCCATGCGGCACAACTAAGTAACGTTTCCCAAACCTAAACAGCTTATTCTCAAACTAAAATACCTTGGGGGATGGAAATAATATTTCATCACAGATAAAGAATAATTTTTGTTGCCATGGTAACCCAACTTGTAATGTTTTCTCAAATAGTAATCAAAGGGACTTCACAATAGCTTTCAAAACGTGTGATATGAAGCATCATATGCCAAGTCAAAGCATTCAGTTCTTGCATAATCATACACGGGGGGGGGGGGGGACTTGGGTTTGACTTCTTACTTTTGGTCTTTCATTTTCGAAGTATTTTTGAATTTTGCCTCAATTCATTTTCAGGGGGCGGTGCGGCAGGGGCGCAAAATAAACCTCACACTGCGCGAGATTTTACCAGCCCCACTCGATATCAATTAAGTACCACTCCCTTTTTCATTGATTAATGATCCCTCCCTTATTTATCAATCAATGCCTACTCCTCTATAGATACTTGAGAAGCGCTCTCACTTGTGCCCCTGAACGCTGCTGACCTAGATCGTCAGTCTACCACGACGGCTACAACACTGGCCTCCTGGGCCTCCAGTACCCCAGCTACGCCACACACCTACACCGCCTCCACACCACACACACAGGGCCATCTGGGGAGGTACAGGTAAGGTTTAACCCTTTAAGGACTGCATACTGCTTTAATATGTTACATACTTGGTCGACATTATGCATAAATGCAGCTCTGGTGTGTCTCCTCCCCAGGGGTGGGTTCATACATCATGCCGACCCTACTGGAGTGTGTTGATCTACCTGTAGGCTGTACCCGACCTAGCTGCAGTGCATAGGTATACATACCGGCACTCAGTAGCAGCAAGGTCAGCAGGTAATCACCTGTATACTTTACTTATAGGTGTGCTTTTGGAATATTATACTCTGCTCAGGTGTTGAACCTATTGTTCTCACTGTAGGTTTATTTTCATATTGCATTTCTGCTCCTCTGAGCGGAGATTTTGAAAGTGCTGTCCGGAGGTTTTGTGACTGAGACTGCTGTCCGGAGGTTTTTGTGAATGCTGTCCAGAGGTTTTGTGAGATATGAGCGGAGATTTTGGTGGCTAATTACTGTTGGAAAAGCAGGGGTAATCATGGGATTCGAACCCACTAGGGTTGAGTCCATGTACCAGCGCCTTGACCGTTCGGCCATGGTGTCTGTACATGCTATGTGAGGTGTAGAACATTTACTGAAGAATAAACCACTTCATGCACTGGGTACACTAAGTATTACAATAGGGACGTTTAGCAACCACGTAAAAGGTCATAAAACTAAGACGTAGCAGTGCTGAAGGCATAGAATACATCTGGGTTAAATGAGCTACGTTGGGTTTGCTAACGATCCATATTATTTCAAAGTATTTACTAGTTTTATTATGAACGTTGTTTTATACAATATGAATCAATGAATAAATAGAAAATGTAAATTGAGGATCAAGAATAAAAGATCATTTTATTGTAATCGAATACGATGTCCCTGCTCCACTCCGACTGTCACTGGAGGGGTACCAAGATATGCGCCTTTAATGGACACAAGTGTGATTACCAAGTTGTCTCTTCTCCCTGGCATCTGCTTCTTATGAAAGCATTTCATAATCCTCACGCTGCCTGTGTCTCCATTGTGACAGACTAGAGAAGGGATTACATCATGCAGTCCAGAGGATATTTAGAAAACCAATGACCCATAACACACTAATTAACTCTGCCTTGAGACGGCAGTAGTAACCCTTCACTCTAGACAGCAGAGTAGGCTTGTAAGTTGTAGTCCCTACTACAGACCGGACGTTTTTCATTATAGAAAGAATATTCCTTTTACAAGGTTATATCGGTACTTTTATGTACATAAATTACCGTGGATGGAGCATAAGCTAGAAAACCTCCTTGGACCTGTAGTATTTGCTGTAAATACCTTTTTCGAGGAAGCTACGCCTCGGAGGTTTTACAGCAAATACTACAGGTCCAAGGAGGTTTTCCATCACTAATAGGCTTGAGCAGTATGTGTGCCTAGCGTTCTATTTATGGCCAACATAGGCAATTGTCCACCCCCGTGTCCACCCCCCTCCCCCATTGTATCAGTGCTTATGGGGATCAATTAAAGGGTATCGCTACCTGTTCAATGATCTAGATATTCTATTGATTTCCTCATATAACTTAGTATAATATTTTTCAATACATTAGGAACTAGAAAAAGTAAAGAAAATGGCATGGTACAGTGCTCAATTCTATGGGAAAGCCACTTGAAAAAGCTTGTTCTTAACTAAGCCAAAAGAGAATTTTTATTTTGTGGTCAGATAACCATGTTCTTCTATTGCTATCATTGAATCACTTTGGATTAGATTAGTTGGCAGAATAATCAAATAGAAAACGGGGAAAAAATACATCTTGTGGTGCTCATTTTTCTGTAATGCCAATTTAAAGAAAAAGTACTTCCTTTGTGAGGCAATCTAGCCCCATAGCCCATGCAATGGACCTTACTGCTTAAATACTCTCTATGTGAAAATTAGACTATAATGCAAGATTCCTTCCCCTCTTTTTTTACCCCCCCCCCAAAAAAAAATAACTATACCTTTTTCGAGGAAGGGTCATGGCACCTTCGGGGATAAAACTCCTGATCCTCTGATTGCAAAGCAGGCATCATAACCACTACAATGCAGATTCTGGTGGAGATCTGAAGACCTGTTGTGCTATTATTCCATACATCTCTTATTGACATATGCCACGAGAGGGCATCACTAGCTACATAGTATAATGTTGTTTCTCTGACATCCACAGGGTTCCAGCACCTACTATTGTAGCAATACCCTTTAATACACTGGGTAGTTTCAGTATTACACACTCCTGAAAATCACCCCTTTCCAAGGGCATTCGTTGCTCCATGCCTATGGTCCCAAAAACTGACTCTTTCCCTTGGAACCTTGTTCACCCATAGTAACCAAGGGAGTAGCCCTCGGGTAAATGCTATGAAATGAGGTAGATCTCAATGTCAATCAGTTTTATTCCCTGACTGTCTTTATACAGTCTGTTTATTGACACTGACACCGTTGCTGGATGCACACTACTATCTATTATTGATGCCTGACTCCATTGATTGCTTTTGTCCATATTGATGAAGTATTGGGCATCGATCCTCTGTGCTGTAATCCCTGTTGGTGTGTGTAGAGTCTGGGGTATCAGGTCAAGTACCCTCCGGGCATCTACCCCCTGCCATTTACCCCCGTGGATATCTACCCCCTAGTACATATACTCCATACAGGAAGGAAGCTAGTAAAACTACACTGTAAAAAGTTGTTGTTCGTGAACAGCAAAATGTACTGTAACTATACAGTACTTTAGCTGTAAAAAATAATACAGCAAATTTTGCTGTATATGTACAATTCTGTTACTGTAGATGCAGGTTCAAATCCCATAACCAGCAACCAGAGGGAGAATGAGTAGAGAGGTTGGAGGGAGTACCATACTCCACAGCTCAAATATGACCTGATCTTTTCAAAAGCCTACTGATGCAGGCTACATATAAGTGATTGCCCCTCTAGCTCAGTAGGTAGAGCACTGGGTGATTTTGTCTGAGGGTCAGGGGTTCCAGTCCCGACACAAACTCTCATACAAACTACATTTCTCGTGATGCAATTCTAAAGTATAATATATTTTGGTACACTGAAATGTTACTATTGAAAATATGCAGAGGATAAAACCAATGTATCTCTACAATCTGCAGGAAAGATAGTAAAATTTACTTTGAAAAACATAGGCCATCAAGATTACACGCCAACTAATGGTAGTTCAGTACTTATTAGTACATTACTGCATATCAACCCTTAAGACATTAACAGTCTAGTTCTAAAACTGCCCCCAGGGATCCTGTGTTGACCTCTTTACCATTCACACATAAGTATGAGGTATTTCAATGCACCTGACATGCAGGATTCAATGGTGTAGTGGTCATGGTTCGGGACTATGGATTGGATGCTGGGGGTTCAAATCTCCAACATGTTGAATATAATATGTGAGCCATTTTAGAACTCAGGTCTGCGTCTACAGTAGATTCTACTGTAGGTCTACAGCAGAATTTACTGGAACCAAAGTTGCCCCCAATATTTGCTGTACAGGAACACTATTTACTTCTAACAGTGTACCTAACAACTAAACTATACAATCTATACGGTTTTAGGACTTCTACCCCCGGGCCATCTACCCCTGGACATCTACACCCTGCCATTTATGACGTAACTCAACCATATGGGCATCTGGAGGGGGTGGTAGCCCCCAGGGGTAGAAGTCCTAGAGGGTAAAAGTCCAAGGGGGTAGATGACCAAGGAGGTGGATGTCCTAAGGGGTAAAGGTCTGAAGGGGGTAAAAGTCCAGGGAGTAGATATCCATAGACAAGGCGATCGCAGCGTGCATGCACAGCCTATACCCTAAGGCTATACACTAACATTCTCACCTCAAATTTTGACTTCCTATATGACCAGCCTAGGTTAACTGATACTGTAAGGTTGGTCAGGATCTCCCTTAGATTTCCATTTTCATGAATATTAGGGTAAAACTATATGATTAGGTTAATGTAAAAAGTTTTTTATTGTGACTTTATCAACAGAGATGAGGACAGC
The DNA here is from genome assembly GCA_947462335.1 of Harmothoe impar. NCBI lineage: Eukaryota > Metazoa > Annelida > Polychaeta > Phyllodocida > Polynoidae > Harmothoe > Harmothoe impar. Next base: position 25,944,551 of record OX381707.1, read on the forward strand.
TTGGAACCAGAGGTAGATGGCGGTGGTGCTACTCAGCTACTGAACATGCATGTCATCCAGGTCAGTGCGGACACCACCATGCCTCCATACGACTCACGAGGTGTCAGTGGCCATCGGCCCCGCGTCCCTCAGTGGGTGGTCGGGCTGGGAGCTGCTCTACTATATGGCTGCTGCTCCTCCTCCATGGCCTTCGCTAATAAGGGACTGCTCAGCAGCTACAAGTTTAACTTCCAGGTAGGAACAGTGGTGGGATCAACATTAGGATATTATTTTTGGGGGAAAAAATCATCAACCACACCAATTTGAATCTGCGAGACAAAAACATTCTTGATCTATAATTCCAAGTCTGCTCTTCAGAAAATCCTTTTTTGGATGGGAGGGGAGGGGTGGAAGAGGGGAAGAAATCAGACCCATTTTTAGTGAAAGAATCCTACAGAAAACTCTAGCTAATGCGAAAATGGTGAAATGAATTGGAATACTGATAGGGGAAGGGGCAGGGCTAAAATAAAATCTATGTGGGCCCTTTTGAGGTTTAACTGGGAAAATGATGGTGCACTCAGGTCAAAATCCATTGAACACCCCCTTGGTTGTCATGAAATAATCATTCCCTAATTCTTTAACCCCTTCACTACTGGATTTCTGATAGTGACTTACTGCATAGAAGGGGTTAACACAATGCAAGTTATGATACTCTTGTTTTATACAACTGCAGGTCAGTCTGATGGCACTACAGATGGCCTTCACCTTGGTCATATTGGAGGTCATGCGCTTCATGAGAATCATAAGAATTCCAAGATACACATTCAGGTACTGCTTTTTATGCTTCTTAATCCTTCCTTTTTTCTATTTTCCTATCAATCTTCTTTTAACTTGGGTCCTCGTCTTATTGAAAAAAAAGTAATCAAAACCATGATCTGGGGAAAAACTGAATGTGAGCGACGATTCAGAGAAATCCTTGCACCCCACATGGGTCGTGCGTTCTATGTGACTGATTGCGATGAGTAATATATATCTAAAATGCATCATTTCTTCACATCTTGAAATTAAAAAAACAACTTTGATCCTTTTCCCGACAGAGGGCACCACACATCAACTTAACTGGCATGTAAAAAAGTTCTCATGAATAAAGAACTAAAATTATAAATACATTTCCTTTTGCCAGCTTCTACCATATCTTACATTTTTTCGGTAAGGCTATATTTGGGAAGATATACTAATATATATATATATATATATATATATATATATATATATATATATATATATATATATATATATTCTATCCTTAGGACTGCCAGTACTTTCTGGAGGTGCACTGCCATAGCGTGTTGTTTCCAATGCAAACGCAAAATCTTGGCTTTCAGGGGGCCCTTTTTACTATACACATTGGCCCGCTATGGCAGTGCTAAGGATATATATATATATATATGTATATATATATATATATATATATATATATATATATATATATATATATATATATATATATATATATATATATATTCCCCAGGTTTGCCCTGACCATTTTGGGCTCATAAAATCATTAGATACTATTATTCTCTAAATTGCAGTGAGGGGGCCTCTTTTGCCATGCCATCCTTTTTCTATGCGGTTAACTCTGTGCTGGGACTGCGAGCACTGACAGGAATGAATATCCCCATGTACACAGTCATCAAACGCTGCACTCCGGCCGTGTGTTTATTTCTGCGTCCATTACTACTGAGCTACTCCAAGCCACCCTCAATGAGCATCAAGTGTAGCGTCGCTATGGTCATTGGTGGCTGCCTTCTCGCAAGTGAGTTTATGTTGCAATTGGATATTTTACTTAAACATGTTGTACAACAAGCTGGTACGTTGAACCTCATCTATGTAATGGATACCCTATGAGAAACTGAGTGTATGTCAAAATAAACACTTCACACTAGCTTGGGGCCTCATATGCCACTAGACATGATACCATTGTTTTTGTTACGTAACATGACGGGTATCTGACTTAACCTTCGATTATGTGACTACATTACATTTTTGTGGACGAATCGTTTGCGAACGTTCAAATTTTCTAAACCAATAATGTCAATTGTACCACATCACTCAAAAAAGTGGTTTCATATTACAATGCAGTGAAAAATATGACAAAGGCGTTTCTTTTATTAGATTTGATTATCATTTTTATACTGGGGGTGAAATGTATAGGAAATTTAGACTTTCCACAAACAATTTTCATATTTTAATAGCTCGGAGTTTATTGATTGATTGTTATTATAAAGGTTATTCTTAGCTCACTGCATTACTTGCAACACACACTTCAACTTGTTACCAAGTATGCCTATTATAATACTTAAAATTAAAAAAAAAAATTAAAATTTTAAAAAAAATACCGAAAGGTTTTCGCCAAATCACAATTTTCATGACGCACCTGTATAAGGAACCTGTTTGCCTTAATTAGTAAACTTTCATTTATGACACCATGTATACGACATATATTTTGTGGACTTTTTCTAATTTCGTTTTCTTTACAGCATATGGTGACCTTGCCTTTGAGATTGTGGCGTACACGTACGGTTCGCTGAGCGTGCTAACACAGGGCCTGTACCTAACGCTGGTACAACGGGACACGCAGACTAAAGTGTCCACCTCACACAGCCTCTACCTCAACTCCTACAACACTCTCCCCCTCCTCCTCCTCTACGCTACACTCTCCGGGGAACTTCAGGAGGCAGCTGCCTTCCCCGACCTCACCAACCCCATCTTCCTGAGTCTCCTCTTCTTGGTGGTCAGTATGGGCTGTCTGCTGAACTACTCATTGTTCCTGTGCACCAGCCTGAACTCAGCCCTTACCACCACTATAGTGGGGGGCATGAAGGGGGTAGTACAGACTGTCATTGGAGTGTTCACATTTGGCGGTATCGATCTCAACGCCTTCAGTGTATTTGGACTGACTGTGAATGCCTCAGGTGGACTTTTATATGCATTCTTCAAATATAAGCAAAGGAGCTGATGTCTGGTCATTTTTAGCACATTTGTGGTAGTTAGGATGTGGTTTGTAAAGGGTGTCATATCAACGAGTTGTTTATAGCTGATCTGTGCAAAATGCATTACACCTTAATTGTGGTTAGAATAGACAGCTAGGGAGAATAATAGAAGAAGGACTAGGCTGCAAATCGTTTATAACCGAGCCTAGATTCTGGTTGTATTTATTTACAAACTATACTAGATGCAACCTTAATAAAAATTTAAAAGAGAACAACAGACCAGCCACATAAATTTACACTTGCACACAGGTATGTCTAGTCACAACAGAAGCCTTGGACACCTCTTGAGGATCATAACTGTTTCTAAGCCTGGGACTTTTTAACCTTTTACGTCATTTAATTGAATTAATGCATCATGCCCTTGGTCGTCAACCAGGGAGATACTTGCCGGGGATGCATTGATGCATCATGACAATACATGTCATCATTAATTTTAGTGACATGCTTTCTTCAAGGGTCAATGATCAATTGAGACAAATCTAAAGAGGTCTGAGTGATTTAAATGACAATGCTATGTATACAACTTCAGATTGTATATATTTGACCGTAATAAACTATAATGCATAATTTTGTTATACCATTGTAGGGTCACCCTTGAGCAGGTTACATTGAATCTTTATGACAGAAAATTGCAAAATATGGGATGAAGATGTTGATCATATTGAACGTGCAATAGTTAATACATCAATATCTTATATGGGGTTGTAGATAATGTTTGGTCAATAAAACAGTAAAAAACATGTGTTACTTGACATTATTTCAATCTTAAAACCTTTAGAACCAGACACGTCACTGCCTATTGAGATTTGCTCATATTTGTATTATAAACATATTCAAAGTTAAGATGAAGGGTAGTGATGGTGATAAGATTTTAGAGCCCTAGAGCTTCTTCTGTGAATGTGTACCCCCATAAGTAGTATAGTATGTATCGGAACGGGACTATAGTTAAGTACTGTTTATTACTCAATCGACCTGCAGCCAATCAGAGGCCTCCCTTTTGGCGGGAAATTCAAAAGCAGCCAATGAGAGGCCTTCCTTTTGGCGGGAAATTCAAATAGGTCACGTGACCGGAAGTGACCTACTTCCGGTCACGTGACCTTTGGGCGGGAAATTCAAATAGGTCACGTGACCGGAAGTGACCTACTTAAGAGGGTCACGTGACCACCATGTTGGCGGGAAATTCAAATAGGTCACGTGACTGGAAGTGACCTACTTAAGGGGGTCACGTGACTACTAGGTTGGCGCGAATTTCAAAATAAGTCACTTGAGATTTTTATGGATAAATAAATTTTAAAAAAGAAAAAAAGCAAGCTGAAAGCTTGCTAAAAAATAATTTAAAAATGTGGCTCTTTTTTTTAGGGGGGGGAGGGGCACTCTGGGGGGCACTCTTTAAGATGCATGGGGGGGAGGGGGGGAGGGGGGGAGGGGAAGGGTTTTTTAAGAGTGAGACTCGCTTCTCTGCCCTCTCTTTTAGAGGGCAGAGAGGCGAGTCTACTGGTTCGTCTACTTACAATGAAATGTATCATGATTGCGTTTATGATGATGTGCATCATGATGTGACTATCTTACAACTTTATAAGAAATAAGCAAGGTCTCTCTCCTATACATGGGCGTACTTACACTGACTATTTGTAAACTAATGAATGGGACTTCCTCGTTAAAATCAGTATCTACAACTCTTTCAATCTGAAGGCTTTTTTTTGAGTTTATTCTTTTGTTCAATTTTGGGCCCACCTCAAAAGAGGAATAGGCCCTCGCTTGCTCATCAGAGCCGGGGTGTAGAAGGCCCCTGCCCTGTCGGGTACGTTCTCCCTCTGGTACGTTTTTGGTTAGTTTGGAGCTCTCAGTCGACTGTCTTATCCACCTTAAAAAAACCAGACTTTCGGTGTCTCATGATAAAACTGGTGCCTTATACTAAGTGCTGGATTACTTTCTCATTTTTTTATTGTTCTATCCGATGCTTATTTAATTTTTGCACTGATAAAAACGGCTAGCTTGTACAAACACACGGTCTATTTAAGCGTTAAGTGTAGAAAATGAACAGAACAGTGCACAGAAAATAGAGCTACCGACTACATTTCGCCCAGTCACTCAGCGGAGAACAAAAGAACTACTGACGTAGTGTACCCGCTATTCCGACAGTTGGCGCCACCGTTATACTTTTCCCGCGTGCGACATGAAGCCCTGGGGTGGGTACTGGCTGTTTGGTTGTAGGTACCGAAACATAAAAAACTACAGCCAGCCCATGTCATGGTGAGACAGCTCTCTTATTCCCCCTTGAGTAGCGTCCGTAGGGCCTATGACAAAACCTAGTCCCGTACACTGAGCAGCTTCAGGTCTGAAGGCTCATACAGAAAAAATGTGTGGGTGTGTGGGTGTGTGGGTGTGTGGGTTGCTTTACGCCTTAGTTAACAGCTATGGTCATTTCAAGGGCGGTGATGGTGATCGAATCTATGGTCCTTTTACCGAGACAAGGGTTTCTTTTACATCCCACACTACATAGCAGAGAGACGTCTAGCAGATTCAGAGTGGATAGAATTTATCCACTGACCACGGGAGCCCCAGACAGCCGGTGACCAGTGGTGGTGGTGGAAGGGGTCAGGGGCAGTTTGTAGTAATCTGATACATCCTGGTCAGATACCACCACTAACCTTACCCCTTCTAACTGTGCCTGCAAACCCAAAATATTTGAATACCTGATTGAATTGATGTTATTCTTTAATAAGCATGACATGCATGTCATGTGCTTCACATAGGTACTTTATTTATGATTCAACTCCTACCAGAAGCCAGTATATAAGAAAATGTTTGATACAACGTTATCATGTTATACATTTTTGTATTACTGCTTCTAGAAAGAGTTGAGGCTTAATTAATTTACCTCTGTGGAACACAGAACATGAATAATATATCTATTTTAGAATTTCATCAAATTAATGAAGCCTTTTATCATCTTTGATTGTGAGGCATACGCTTTTCTTACACACAACAGCTGTCATCTATCAAGGGGCTCTGGATGGGGGGTCCCCATGTCGAATGTCGATCTTAGAAAATGGCCATGTCACATGTCAATGTCACTTAATAATGCTCATATCCCATGTCGATTTTAAGAATTGCTCATGTCGCCTGTCACTATGATTTTTGGGCCTCATGTCACTTGTCATTAGGCCTCATGTCGTTTGTCGATTATAAGAAATGGCCATGTCGCCATGTCGAATTTGGTGGTCCACACCCATTATCAAGTGTCAGGGCATGTTGGCTGCTTGACCACATAGTCTGTCATCACCCTTGTTTCTGTGCCTTATCTAAACAGCTAATTAGTGGCCGCTAGCCGAGAGCACCTCCCTGGTCACCTCTCCCAAATCTGCTAGACGCCTCACTGATAGGGGTGTGTGGGTGTGTGGGTCTGTGTGTGTCTGTTCGGTCTGTGTGTGCACGCGTCTTGCACTCTAGTCTTGCGGACCACTGTTAAGACTGTGGTTGGAGAGCGCGACATAGCCGCCCGCTACACTCTCCAAACAGGGGTCCGCAAGACTAGGCCAGATCGCGCTCTTGCTTAAAGGTGCACCTCAACTCAGTGCGCCTTTAACAGCCGTCCCAAATAGGTGAAGTTCTTGACGCGGCACAGCGCCTCCCACCAGTAGCCAATCAGCGCGCCGAACGCCGGACACACCCCCACCGTGTGAGCCTCTAAGTAGGTCACACGAATCATACTAAGATGCCGAGGTCTTCAGTCGGTTCGTCGCGACGGCCGCGAGTGATTGCGCGGTTGTCTAGATTCACTGCCTTGATTGGCAGAGGGGGGGGCTGATTACCCCCCGTCGGATGAATTGCGGCGAAACCATAATCAATTTTTCGCTGTTTTAGATAAAAGAGATCCAGAGCTATCCGCTCGTCCAAGAATTATTTTTCTATCAGCCCGGGATCACCCTCAAATTAAGGCCTAAAGTCCAAAAACCCAAAATTTTTTCCCTATGGAAGCGTTTTTTGTAGCCCCAAGGAGCAGCTCACGGGTTCGAACCCTGTAAACGCCTTGACGCGCTTTCGTCGCCTTAGGCGACGTGGCTAGACGTCTTGACTAAAACTTAGTGAGGGTTCGAACCCAGAACGTCCGTATTAGACGCCTAATTTCTACTAGCCCCGAAAACGAGAGTATCACATCTATATAGGTCAACCATGTTAGCCTTGGTTTAAGTGCGTGCAGAACCGTGTATTGTGCATTTATGCAGCATACAGATATGGAGACAGGCTGCTACAGTGTCAAATTGATCGACATTGTATGTAACTGGACATGAAGAAGGATAATTTTTACTTAGTTTTCTAAAAAAGAGGGTAGTTCTCGGTACTCCTCCAGCAGCAGTGGTAGAGGGGTCGGACAGGTACTTAACCCTATTTATAGGGGCGCTAAGGTAGGGAGTTTGATAAATTTTTGAAAAATGAGTTAAAAAATACATATTGGTTCCATTAGTATAGATCCCTATGAGAGCTTTTCAGATCTGTAAAAGATCAGGAGTTTCTATCCTGCCTAGATCCAGAAATATCATGGTGAATGCAACTGAACATATTTCCCATTTCTGTGATCTAGGCAGGAGAGGGGCACTTTCACAGCAGTTAGGGGTTCTGTAGCTCTAGCCCTCCTAGGCACCCTTCTAACTCAGACAGAACAGGTTAACTTAAAATGGCTAGGGACATCATTGGGCAGAGGCACATACATCTGGATTTCACATACGTCTTCAAGAACACAATTACCAACATCCCCATGGTAACAAGTTTTAACAACTCATATTTATTTATTACATTTTGACATGAAGAATGTCACCATAATATTGTAGGCTACAGAAAACAGAGACTCTTATCTTTCTCCACTATGGTTCCATTCATGTTGACTGCCATGATATTGTGATTAAAATGAGGGGTTTGTGTTTTTTATAGCTCAAGAAATGAGGTCAGGGGGGCTATTTTTAAGCAATACATCAGTGGGGGTGCTATTAGGAAGGGTTCATATTGGATCACAGAAACGGGCAGACTACAGCGTTATTCACATCTTTTGACAGGGACTTGGTTGGTTGTTGGGCTGCTTTACGCCCTAATTAACAGCTGAGGTCATTTCAAGGGGGGTGATGGTGATCGAATCTATGGATGCCTAAAGGTGGAAAGCACACACCCTACACTTTTACCGAGGCAATGGTGCTGCTCAAAGGGTGTGGCGAGCTAGACTGGAGGATGTAATAACTAGGCGGCAGAGGGGCCAAAAAGACAATCACGTAGTAGTAGGTCTACTTGGATCTTGAGTAGCCGCCTTTGTGGTTATAATTACCTAGACTAGTTGGCTCTGCCAGCCTGGTCAAGTGAAAATTGGTAAGGAGACTATGAACTAAGCTAAGCTCGGATTTTAAAAATGGTCTATAAAAGTATAATAAAACTATAGCACCCTCTTAGATTTGATGATAAGACGCTGCCTACTAGGTATACGCATTTGTACAAGGATATCATTGTGTATAAAACACTCTTTTGGTACATCATCCCGACTCTACACGAGCACCATTTTCAACGACAGATAATGCTGTAGTTAGGGTGGCCGGAGGGTCGGCGTGAGGGCCCAGTGTGTATCTGATCCTATGTTAAATGACCCTTTTATGATATGCCATCATTTTCGATTCAAAGCAGATAGACACTTCTAGTAATTTGTTATCAACAGATCCTGAATGGGTCCATCCTATACAGGCTGGATAATGCATTATAAACTGTATTACATAATGTAATTCAGGGGCAATGTTGACAGACCTGAGGTTTTGAGTCTCCTTTAAGCTCATAACTGGGAAATCTCTTTAACCTGACCTTTGGGAGAATTTGCACTGGCTGATGGCAAATCCATGTATCAACGAGATTCCTTTTCTGTTTGAAGCATCTTGAATGCAGCTATCCCATGGAGGGTCCTATAACTACTTAGGATATTGTTATCTTTTTTGAGATAAGCCACCTAAATTGCGCATTTTCAGGGCTCATTTTTTTTTTTATAGAAAATCTTTAATTGGTAGTTTACGGTAAATTACTGAATATAGAGATAAATCAAGTTAAAATAATGCATTTTGAATGGAAATGATACAATCTACCGCCAGCCAGCGTCAGAGCATCTGCTGGGGGTCATATGAGGACCTCAGACCCCAATCTCAAGTATTAAAATCATATAAATAACACTAGAGGACACCTTCTGTCATACAGTTAGATAGAGAAATCTTAGTTCTCCCAATAGCCACTATAGCATGGCAGAGCTATAAGTAAGCCATGGGTATGGCATGTCTTCTCTATACAGATCTTCAGATCTGTCAGAAAGGTTTGAGGAGTGAGGTATATGTAATCAGCTACAGTTAGTTACCTAGTTACTCTATCAATATAACAGTGCTAATTTGTTAAATGCGAATATTGAGACATTCTAGACATACATAATACATGTGTGTCTAGTTTATTTTCAAAAATGCTCCGGCCACCCTACTGTAGTGAATTTCCCATCTCAAGGCGAGCCCCGCGCTGGGTGGTGCTTATGTCTCGTAAGAGCTCCATCTCATAAGTATTAGTTACCATCACCTCACACCCGTTTAACAACAGATTCAGGGTCTAATTATGGAGACCCTGGAGTAGGATTAACAATATATCCCAATGTCTGTGGTGGACATTTTACGACATGCAGCCTGCCTCCTGGAGGTGATAGATCTGACCACAGGTCCGCAATATGGAGCTCCCCCTCTGAGAGTATCAAGGTTTGCGTATAGTCTCCTGCAGTTTAATCTGTTATCTCCTCCTTTGTCGACCTCGCCAAAATCCTGGGAGATTCACTTTAAACCTAAGTCCTACCCTTTTTTATTCTTTGTTTATTGTGTGGCCCCTAAAGAGGGGCCGCGGTGTTGATTAATTACACCACATGTTAAGCAGCATGAGATCAAACCTCCTCAAAAGCGTCAAGGCTCAAAGTCCTGTTGGACGGGAACCCTGTGTTGCTTTCGAGGACGAATGGTTGAGTGATCCTACCGATCCGTCAGAGGTTCTGACTTTATATAGCTTTTATATCGCTTTAGATATGGTGTAGTATTTTCAATCTCACTATAGTTTAGTTGATATTTCAAAGAATCTGCCTCATTCTATCAGAAATACACAACGTTGACATGTTTCTTATATTCAATATATTAGAAGTGTGCTTTGTTGCTTATTATAGGTCATTATGCGTTTAAAATGTTCGCGAGTATCGTGGAAATGTACAAAAACCCTATTGTGGCGTCATCTGACGAAAAGAGCGGAGAACTATACTAGAGCATGTAATCGCCAGACCAGCAGGCGGCGGCAGAGTGGTCAAAAGACAATCTCGTAGTAGTAGGTCTACTTGCATGTTGAGTAGCCGCCCTTGTGGTTGTAATTACCTAGCCTAGTTGACCCTGCCGGCCTGGTCAAGTGAAATTAGTAAGGAGACCACCCATTAACGTGCTCCACAGTCTTTAGACAGTTAAGACTATAGTCAAGACTGGAGAATTTGGCGAGACGCCCCTCTGGGAGGTCATAATCCTCAATGTTAGGTGTTAGCTCATTAACATCAGATACCATATTAACAACCCATTTAAATGTTCATTTTAATAGCAACTCACCCTATTCTGACAAAATCCTATTAGCAGGTAACCTCTGTATAAACCATACTGCAAACATCTGCTACTTCCAGCGTCTGCCTCGTGACTGATAGTGTACAACAAGACGAAGTGGGCAGAGATTAGAAAAAATGAGGCTCTTTATATAGCTGAGAGAGCAGCTAATCTGGATGTTCTAAGCTTGTTTTCACCTAGAGCCCCACCCTCTTCCAGAGAGAATCAAATCGCTTTTCACCTGAACCCTTCCACCCCTAATCCATCAGCATGAAAAGAGAGATAACGAGTGTAACGTGCGCTACATGTATATGGGATTATAGCTGGTGAAGAGATAAAGCCGAGTCACCTGTGTATACAAAGACTACAGGGGGTGATTAACGCCAGGTGTGACGCGCCAGCCCGTGAACGGATTATCTTTTAAGCTGACGCTTAAATTCAACTAGCCAGCCGCCGTCCACACCACTCACTGCGGCAAGAGGAGGTGCTTTTGTTTTACACTTGAGTCGCCTACGACACGGTCTCTACCTCACAGACAGACACGCGCCCCCTGTAGCTTTTTTTTTTGTTTTTTTTGTATACACACGCTAATCTCATAACCCCCTTATCCGTTATACAGGTAACGGGTATTCTCTTTTAAAATAGCTGCCAGTCAGCTTAGCTCTAGAAGCAAGAAGGTGTGTATAGGTGCCTTATAAGTCGGCAGGGGGTAAATACTAGTGAAAAAGGAAGGCAGGTGTGCAGGTAGCTTTTCTAACAGACACGTGTGTGCACTAAGCTGCTTAAGTCTAAACCCTCCCGCAGTAGTCAGGCGGCATGTGAAAACTTACTTAACAGATCTCTTACATTGAGTAGAGTCTCTGTGCTGAGAGAGTCTTTTCAGCCATTTTAAGAGGATTATCTAGGACAGGGTACATAAGGAGTGAAACGCCGAATAGCGGCTACTCAGTCTCGTGCAGCACAAGCAGCAGCATCTAGCAGCGGCTTCAGCAGCAGCTGCACGTGCAGCACAAGCAGCTGGCAGCGGCTTCAGCAGCAGCTGCACGAGCAGCACAAGCAGCTGGCAGCGGCTTCAGCAGCAGCTGCACGAGCAGCACAAGCAGTAACATCTGTCAACAGCATCCGTGACATCGTCAGCAGCAGCAGCAGCAGCAGCAGCAGCAACATCTGTCAACAGCAGCCCTCATGACATCGTCAGCAGCACAAGCAGCCAGCAGCTGCTGCATGAGCAGCACAAGCAGCACAAGCAGCAGCACCGACAGCAGCAGCAGCAGCGGCAGTGTGGACCACTAAATTCGAGATGAAGCCTAGTGACATTTGACATGAAGCTTGAAAAACATAGTGACAGGTGACATGAACAATTCTTAAAATCGACATGAGATATGAGCATAATTAAGCGACATCGACATGCACCATGGCTATTTTTTAAGACAAACATCATATGTCATAGCCTCCTCATCCAAACCTCCACTAGTAGTGCTCTATAAGCGCAAGCTTTGCCTTAAGAGAGCTGTAGCTGTGAACCCTCTCCTCCCCCCGTGCACACAGGTGAATTATCAGAGTCAGCCAATGGTGCCAATACCACTCTCATACAAGGGTCAGGCGCTGCTGGACTATAATAGATGAGTCAAGGACTGTTCTACTGAGGGTCAAGCAGGCTAAGTCGGACATTCAATGACAGGCAGGTCTTTAGCAAACTTGCTTGAAAGTCTGGACAGCATTGACAGACTGGGGCATAAGGATCTCGCATGGTCAGACTTTTCGAGCAAGTTTGCTAAAGTCACGTTATTGAATGTCCGACCTAGCCTGACTCTCAGTAGAACGGTCCTTGACCCATCTGTTATAGTCCAGCAGTGCCCGACCCTTGTCTGAGAGCGGTTTAGGTGCTATTGGGTGCCTCTGATATTTGCTTCTGTGTAAGATGAGAAAAGGAGCTGTTGAAAGACTATATTTCAAGCTAGAAAACTGTAATTGTATAGGAGAGAGACCTTGCTTATTTCTTATAAAGTTGTAAGATAGTCACATCATGATGCACATCATCATAAACGCAATCATGATACATTTCATTGTAAGTAGACGAACCAGTAGACTCGCCTCTCTGCCCTCTAAAAGAGAGGGCAGAGAAGCGAGTCTCACTCTTAAAAAACCCTTCCCCTCCCCCCCTCCCCCCCCTCCCCCCCCATGCATCTTAAAGAGTGCCCCCCAGAGTGCCCCTCCCCCCCCTAAAAAAAAGAGCCACATTTTTAAATTATTTTTTAGCAAGCTTTCAGCTTGCTTTTTTTCTTTTTTAAAATTTATTTATCCATAAAAATCTCAAGTGACTTATTTTGAAATTCGCACCAACCTAGTAGTCACGTGACCCCCTTAAGTAGGTCACTTCCAGTCACGTGACCTATTTGAATTTCCCGCCAACATGGTGGTCACGTGACCCTCTTAAGTAGGTCACTTCCGGTCACGTGACCTATTTGAATTTCCCGCCCAAAGGTCACGTGACCGGAAGTAGGTCACTTCCGGTCACGTGACCTATTTGAATTTCCCGCCAAAAGGGAGGCCTCTCATTGGCTGCTTTTGAATTTCCCGCCAAAAGGGAGGCCTCTGATTGGCTGCAGGTCGATTGAGTAATAAACAGTACTTAACTATAGTCCCGTTCCGATACATACTATACTACTCCCATAGGACAGGATCCCACCTTTGTGCTACCACAGATCCCGGGACCACACCGAACACGTGAACACTTAACAAGTGAGGGATGAAGGCAGACAAATTTATAATGTTGTATTTCCACATAACCAGATATTCTACATAGAAATTTATTTTGATCATTCACACATGTACACATATGATCCTTTCCACTACCCGCAATCTTTTCAATCTGTTTAAAAAAAGAGAAAAACAATGCCATCACAAACCAAAATTAGCAGAGAGGGAGGCCACAAACAAGAAAGCTCGACGAAATGAAATGACCAAGACTATTGCTCATCATAAACACACGAGGGGCACAGAGATCTTCCTTCCCTTGGAGGGAGAGGGAGAGGGTAAGGTTATTAAGGGACCCCAATATCAATTAGGGCTGTGTCTCATGAGTTTGGGCCATTGTAAACGTCTATGATTCTGTGGAATCTATGACCGGGTGCAATCTATGACCAGGTGCAATCTATGACCAGGTGCAATCTATGACCGCGTGCAATCTATGACCGGGTGCAATCTATGACTGGCATGAGAGAAAAATGCTTATTTAGGGCAGATTTACATAGATATTTTTTACAACTTTAACTACAATATGTGATGCATAAATTAACGTGGATGGCTGTCATTATATCCCCTTCCTTTCAACAATGTAGGCGCTTAAAATGAATGCTACTTATAATCTGACGTCTATGCCCTTATAAGATGGACTTTTCTATTTTATATGTGTTAAAATAGAGGTATAATTATAGAAACTATGAAAATAAAATTATTAGCATAACGTCTCAATACATCCATTGACTATTTTTAGCCATTTCTATGTATATCAGCCCTAAATAAACTGTTCTCCTCCATGCCGGTCATAGATTATTGGACAAGCATGGAATGACATTGTAGTTGCAGTAAACATACCAATCAAAATAAAAGGAGGGGTAATTAGTTAATAACAGGAGATGGTGGTATACATTGGGGATTTCAGCCCTTTTCAAGAAAAGCCAGCATGCTCCCTTAGTTCAGATTGGGGGCTATCTGGAAGATGTAAGGTCTAAAGAATGGCCACAGGGAAATGCAGCAACCTCTCCTCCCCGCTCCCACTAGTTGAATGCTAGGTTAAATTATCGCACTCTACTATTTTTTGTAACTGGCAAAAATTATATTTTAAAAAGAATTAAATTTTCATGAACACCCAGTTTAGTTTCAGATTTGAGTGTGGCAGTAATCATCCCCTTGCATTTATCTACTATGTGGTAAAGTGCGAGTGGTGAGAATGAAGCTTTGATATTCATTGACATATTAATGATAGAGCAATACTGGTTAACCCTCCCCCCGCCCATGGCCCATAAAGACCATAGTAATTACATTTAATCATGTTATATGAAAATTAATTAACAACCCGTTACTAACAGTAATCAGTATGATAGACATGACGTATCACACCTTACATGTACTCTTGCTTTAATAACAAGCTAACCTCTTCAATGCATCAACCGCAGATGCTTTTTGAGTATTATAATAAGTAACTGTCGAGAAATGAATAGCCTATCCATGCTACGCTGTAATAAGCATAATACAGGGATCTATCCCTGCTTGTTGCAGTTCAAAAAAACAAATTTGAATTGAATTGAATTAAATGCTTATCAACACTGACAAGATTGCTGGATTTATACTACTATTCATTATTAATGGTTGAATTAATTGATTGTTTCTATCCACATTGATGAAGTATAGGGCATCAATCCTCGATCTGTGCTGTAATCCCTGTTGATGTGTGTAGGGTGTGTAGTTTAGTTTTTTGGTAGTGGTCATGTCTTACCGTATTGAACACTGACTTTTGGTCTAATATTAGTGACCAGAGATCTCTATTTATTGGGTGATTGTTGGGAGCTGAGAGTCAATAAGGGAGCGTTCATTATTTATGCCAGGGGGGGGGTGTGCAAATCAGGGGGGGGGTCATTTTTTTTAGGGGTATTCGGAGGGGGGGGTCTTTTTTTTTCAACCTATTCTTAGGGGGGGGGTCTTTTTTTTCCAACCTATTCTGAGGGGGGGGGGTCATTTTTTTTAGGGGTATTTATTTGGAAGGGGGTAATTTTTGACACAACATGACGCGAATTTCACGACACATGTCGCGAATCGGGGTCATAAAGACAGCAGAACTCTGCTAAATTTCTTGCCTACCCATCAACACTTTGAATGATTCACCATTTTTCTTTTCCTCAAACAACAATAACTGGAGAAAGAACATTAATTCAACATGAGAATAGGAGTACAGAATGTAGGGGGTGTATACAGCAAAGCTAGTATCAGTGTGCAGCTAGATGAATGCCATTGTGGCGCCGAAATATGACAGTACGGTATCTGAAATAGTTTGGGTTAATTGGACTTTAGCCTTGCCCTATCACGTTTTGGCGTCCATATGCAAGGGTGAACTTGCCTACATGTCTAGACCCTGCCTTTCTTCCCAATAGAGGAGCACATGCACGATATGCAAGATGCAAATCTACCTCATATATTGATACATTGTAGCTTAGGTCCACTCCACCAGTCAAAGGCGTGATTACACCAGTCATGATACACACTTTTCCTTGGTGTCTTGCACCAGACCCTGCTAAATGGGCCCCAGCGTTCTGATTGCAGAGTTCTCAATTTTTTCAAAATAACTTCACCATCTCCCTGATAACTGCCTGCTTCTCACAGATTCTAGGGCTTTTTAAATCGGTAGACTCATAGAGTAAACATGATCATCCCACTATAAATCAGTGTACCCCATGCCTTGAAATGTAGCAAATAGCCACTTTCGCCAATTTCTAAATCTCCCTCTAAGTTCATCTTTGGCTTCAACAGAAATCAGGCACTGAATTATCATAGCCACTCATTGCTCCTTGGCCTCATCAGAATTTTTACAGCTATATATTTGGTTCTGGTCAAGTTGCTTCCGACGCTCTGCAGGGTTATCAGTGAGTTATTCATCACTGTTTTAAAGCTTTACATTTTTCGGAGTCAATGAATTCCCAAGGCTTGGTAATACTGACCACACCATAAGTTAATTATAGAGCCACCTGACAGGATCCAAACTGGCGCTGCTGGGAAAACATCATTAGCATGATATTCTCCCTACAGTGTCCCATAAAACTTCACGCATAGGCCATGGCAAGTATGCAAGTCAGATTGCCCGTGCATCTTATAGGATCAGGACAAAGTCAAGATAAGGCTTCACACGGGTTTTTATAGATTATACTAGAGTACTAAATTAACAATTTAGGCTTAAAAGATTTGTCAAAGTTGGGGATGCTATAATCCTTCTTTTAGTGATAAGTCAACACTTGACATGGTCGTCTACCACAAAGAAAGACAAGCGCTACTGCTCACACAGAGGGGAGGGTCCTTACCCTAGAACTTTGAAGGCAGGTACCTTATGGCATTTCCTCAAATGAAAGTTATCAACTATGGTGCACGTAGCATCCATGCATACCATTGATGGCTTAAGCGATTGTAATTGATCTGTGCCGTGAAACATGAACATTCTAGACTCGGAGTACCTAAGAATATACCAATCTAAAGGTAAAATTCCTAAAATTTTCTTGAATGACAAGCTCAAAGTCCCTCAGAACACATCAATTTCAATGTAAAATTACAAAATTTCCCATGGACCATATAGTAGACTTTAGACCACTCTGAATGCATTGATATAAAGGTCAAATTCCTAAATTTTCCTGGGGCCTGTGGCCCCAAAACAACCATTTGTTTCTCCTTCCAACCACCACTCGTCAACTGGCATTTGGGAGCTGCCCCCCCCCAACTTTATCCACATTCCGCCGCCCCTGAGCTGGGCCATTTCATGGTACTTCTACCAAACAGTATTAGCAGGACTTGTAGGTGGGGACCAAAAGAATTACACCCATTTTTAGCAAAAAAAAATCAAACGTGCCACGGAACCAGAAAAATGTGCGCTCTCCACATGTGGGAGATGCAAAAATATTCACCATATTATTCTACCCTATAACCACTCCCTCAAATAATGGTTAAGCACATGCTATAATAGGTTATAGTATAGGACTATGTAGACTTTGTATGTCGTTGATGCAATTATTAAGTATTTATTAACGTCTATGGTGAGGGGGGGGGTCATTTTTTTTCAACCTATTTGGAGGGGGGGGGTCATTTTTTTTGACCCATTCGGAGGGGGGGGGTCTTTTTTTTTTGACCCATTCGGAGGGGGGGGGTCTTTTTTTTTTGACGTATTCATTTTACCAAACGCCCGCCCCCCCCCCCTGCCATAAATAATGAACGCTCCCTAAGGATCAAACAAGTGCAGTGCCCTGCGGTGGGTCAGTTGCTGAATATTATATATAATGTGTAATAAGCCATGGGCAGGGTCATTTTGTCCAAGGCACCAGCTGAAAGTAATTATGATTGTCCAAGCGTTATAACACTTATGCAGCTACTCACACATATCCATATCTGACTTATACATAGTGATCGATTAGTAATTGGTTTGAACATTTTATATAGACATATATAGACATGAGTTTCTCCCATCCAGCTGTGAAATAAAATAAGCATTATAATGATTATAAGCACAATTGATCGGTTAGGTTCTATTTATGTTGATATGCTTTATGAAAATAATATCCAGGAATAGATCTGTGTAACAATTGAAACGTCTTTAACCGGGTGTAGTCTTTGACCAGGTGTAGTCTTTGACTAGCAAGCTTCAAAATGGCTGAAATGGGGGCCATGTACATCCATTAACATTTTCAATTGTAAGATATTGTGTTGAAATATCCATTAACAGTTTCAATTGTTACAATCTCATGAGACACAGCCATAGATGATATGATATACACTGTACAATGAGAATTGTATGTTGAAAGTGTTTCTTTACCTAAGATGCGGTCTGTACTGGTCAGTTTAACAAATCATGAGGTACATGCTTCAGGTCTTCAATTAGCTAGCGACTAGCTGACCAGTCAAGTATTACCATGCTTGGTTGTTGAGAGATGTTTCAATTGGGCGTGAACTAGATGTCCTAGTTGCAGAAAAAAAAAAAGATTTACAGGGCCGAGAAGCTAGGTCTCGTACTAATCTGTAGACATTTATCTTTCGATAGTAGCTTACATGTGTGCCTGTTTGTTGAATAGATGTTAATGCCACACAAAAAAAGTGGTTTCTCGTCACCAATGACTGAAAAATCTGACGAGGGAGGCTTTCTTTCCCTTTTTTAACCCGCGGGCTAAAATGTATAGGATGAAATACAATTTTGGCGATCAAAATCTACATTTTAGTATTTGAAAATTTATTGATCTTTGAGAGTGGGGAAAGTGTAAGTTACTTCTATTCCACTGCATGGCTGTCAGTATAATCTTCAAATTGATACCAAATATGCCAATATTTGTCCATTATTATCAATGTCTTTTTTAAGTGGCCTTTAAGTTTTTTTTTGTTTTGTAGCAGTGGTTTGTAAGACAAGTCTTGTGTACACACTAGACATGGCACACATATAATCACTGACGAGAGTGCAAAGGGATAATGTTACTTGGCCACAGTATTCACTACAGCATTATTTGAGTACAAAATATCATAATCTTAAATTGGGTTGATTCCTAGCAATATTAACGGGTTTTCAAGATATGTGCTGCTTGTAAAGTTAAATTCAAAGTCTGTCTTACCTACAGCCCTAGTATCCAATGTAGGCTCACATTCATTGATGTCATTCAATGGTGATCACCCATCTGGTCAAAAGAAAAATTGATGCAAACACTAAGTAGTCATTGTTAATTTTACTCATATATATATAGAGAAAAGTCCTTACTCCCATGTTATAAAAATACAGACTTGTGTCACGCCACAAAACCCCTTATTATACCTTCATCAATTGTATTACGTCATATTACGTCATATTACGTCATAATTATGATTTATGATTATTAATATTCATATTTATTATTATTTGTAATACGCACAATACTTTATACATATTTTCAATCCATATGTCCATCAAAGTACACCTAGACGTCAGACATACCTATTTCTCACTAAGCCAAGCCAAACTAACCCCCATGCATAACTAATCCATAGATCACAAGCAGACCCTTATCCCTTGGACAATAGGTAACGGTCAGCCCCTCCAGACGACAAGGCACCGACCGGTCACCTATACACAAAACAAATGAACTATATGTTGACCCCAAGGATTAACTGTCAACACATAAAACAATGCTATAAAGCTGGACACCCTTAATCAGTGTGGCACCGCCAAAGCCACTTGAGCTGGCTGGAGACCACCTGGAGGCAGGCGACAAAGCCCCCCATGTGTGCATGCTACTTATTATGTAATCCATTACCCATAATGCACTGGACCCAGGCTCCCCACCCGCGGTCCAGCGCACACCACATGTTAAAGCCATGAATATATAATTATCCAATCAAATGTCAAATGTATATTATCCAACGAAAACCACTGTTACATCTACTTCCGGTCACATGGGCACCCCCTCCACCTGCCGGGCACCTGTACTTATACCCCGGTCAGATGGAGGAGGAAATCACTTATCATCTTGCAACCATCAGTAACTTATATACTGAGCCCTAGTGACTGGTACTCTGATATTAATATTATTATTAATAAAAGATACCAAGTATTGAAACTGACGTCTCACCTCATCTTTACGCCCTCATTGATGTGGAAGGGTTTTCCCTAGCCACAGAGTGGTAGAGAACCGGGCAACCTTCAGCTACCTGCGACCATGAAGAAATTTTTTAATGCAGAGACACCAGTCCCTCAGTGACCTATCATCACGGAGGCACACTAGGAGCCAGGGACCAGCACCAACATCAGGTCTACAACCCACCAGGAGGAAAGGACCAAGCAACAACAAGCACATCACCAAGTCCACCTCCTGCATCTACAAGGACACAGTAAGACATTCTAAACCAACACTTATAGACACTGTACCTATTATACCTATAGACATAGCTACCCCACCCACCTCTCCCATTCGTGTTGAACCCACTGTCAACATGGCCGGAGACGATCAGGTAGAGGTAGAAAGACAACGAGAACTAGACGATAGGATATCAAGAAAATTAGACGAACAATTAGCGGCCCACAAGGCAGAGCTAGAAAGACTCAAATCTGATATCGCAGAATATAGAAACAACAAGTCCATTAGCGACCTGGCTAGCGCCATTTCAAAAGCTAACAAGTACACCATCCGTGAACCAATCAAATTCTCAAAGCCAGACATTAAAATGAGCACCAGAAAGTGGTTCACCGACCTAGAACGCTTTGTTAGACTCAAATACCCTCAAGAAGATCACCCCATCCATGTCACTTGTGCAGTCTATCTATCTGGACCAGCGTACGAATGGTACAGTATTCAGCCCACTAGTGTACAAGACGATTACGATCTTATAAAGAAGGGACTCATTCACCACTTCAAGGATGTCGAGAACGACATCAAACTATTGACACTGTCCCCATTCGATCCCACCCTACACACCATGGAAGAATGGCTAAAGGACGCCAACACCCACTTCCAAAACAAGGGGGTGGACATAGAAGCTGCCATCATCCAGGTAGCCACCGTATTAAATGAGGACTACCGAGAGGCGATCAGAGCGGAAAGTCCTACTACATGGGCCTCCCTCTGCAGAGCACTCAGGTGTGCCTACCTCTACAAGAAGACATCCACACATAAGGTATCATCCCTATCCAACAGCACCCTAGACCCAGTCATAGCTGCTCAGTTAAGGGAAAAGGACAGGGAGAATGAGAAACTGAGAGACCTTCTTCAGAAACAACAGGAAGTTATGGAGACCGAACATACCGTAGCTGCTATGGGGGGTGGTAAACCAAAACCCACCTACCACAAACAAGCAGCTGCACCTACACACCAATCTCCACCCACTGACTTCGCGTTACCACCCAACTATAGGGGGAGGAGAGAAGACTTCGACATCAACTACGTCGACAACATCAGGAAGGCACGCTCAATGGGCCTCATCCCTCCCACCCACCGATTCAAAGGGGGACCCAAAGACATTATAACCCTTCTTCAAACGGGTTCCCTACCCCCACATCACTTCAAACTCATCCAGAGCCAACAACAACAACAACGGTGGCAGCCACAACAGCAATCATGGCAGCCACCACAACAACAACAACAATGGCCACAACAACAACAACAATGGCCACAACAACAACAACAACTACAACTTCAACCAACGCCACAAAACCCCACTCCACAGTACACCATGGCACAGCTCGTCAGCATGATGAACGACCTCACCAAGACGACGGGAAACTAGATTGTCATCCTATGGATAGGCCTCATCAGGATGACAAAACAGTCCCCAACACAGAAGACACAGCATCGCCCATCGACACCACGCCACATGACCCACAGACAATCCACAACGCTGCACCAGTGCGCGGGAAACCTGCCGACGTCCAAGCTACTCTGGAAGTCGTCCCCCCACCACTCCCCGACCTACACATGGAAGAAGGTGAGCAGAGTGTTTTGTTTATCAACATGGTCAATGGCAATATAGATCTACAATTCAAAGATACCAACATCCCCAGTCTAGTAGACACAGGAGCCACCGTCTCTTGCATGAGAGAGGGTCTAGCCTCCACTCTATCGAAACTAGTTCCTCATGAGTTTTCACGAATCAGGTCCAAAGTTTATCTTGCCGATGGAGCATTGTGTCACATCAAAAGAGCTATCAAAATCAAATTCAAAATTCAAGGCAAAACATTCAGTCATCAATTTGCAATTCTTCCAAATTGTTCCTCACCAATCATATTGGGAACAGATTTTCTATCAAAGACAAAAAGCAAAATCAATTACTCCACTGACCCAACTCCAAAATCTCAACCAATCAGGGCAGTGAGAGCCATTTCGATACCTCCATTTTCCGAAAGGGCCATAACAGGCCAAGTCACATGCTACCACTCAGTCAGTCAAATCAATGGTATAACAGACAATTTTGACAGATCAGACAAACTTCCAAATTACATCGTACAACGTTCAGTCGTGACACCTGACCAAAGAGACAGACACCCACTGATATTATTGAATATCACATCTAGAATCTGTAAAATCCAGAAGGGTGAAATCGTAGCCTTATATACAAAAACAGACATAGACAAAGAAAATCATATATTATCGACAGGCTACGACGACACACAACCCGAGGAGACAGACATAGACATAGACATAGACATAGACAACAACTCTACTATCAGTGACAGTGCATCATCAACAGGGTCAGACAAAACATTCTATGTACCAACACCAACATACTCAGAGTATTCTGACTCCGACATGGATCAATCCATGTCAGATGACGAAGATCATATAAATATGGTACAAGAGACGACAGGTCACGACGAACAAGACATAGACAATGACATGTACATAGGGAAGGACATAGACATAGAACCAGAAAAAGAAAAATCACACGTCTTCCAAAAACCAGAATGCCTCACAGAAGAGCAATTTTCAACATTTTGCCAACTAATAGAAGAATACGATGACATATTCGTGGGAAAAGATAATATGATTGGAAGAACCCATCTGTACACCCATAAAATCAACCTGATCCCAGACGCCAAACCCTTACAGTTCTACCCATTCAGAATGGCCCCGCACAAAGCTGAACGACTTGAAATTGAATGTCAGAAGCTGGTAAAGCAGGACATTCTGGAGGAAACCAAAACGGGTCCCTGGTCATCCAGAAGTTTTCTTGTAGAGAAAAAGAATGGGCAAGGTTACAGATTAGTGACAGATCTAAGATATGTGAATTCCCAATCCATCAACCAAGCACTTACATCACCACGAGCAGACGACAGCCTAGAAATGATTGGTGAGATGCGACCTGCCGTGTTCTCTAAAATGGATGCCCAACAAGGGTACTTCCAGATACCAATTAGAGAGGACGACAGGGACATCACAGCCTTTCTCACTAGAACCAAAAAGTATAGATACAAGACCATGCCCATGGGACTTGCCAGCAGTGCTCAGGCTTTCCAAGCTGTAGTCAACTTGATCCTACAGAACCTGCAGTACAAATGCGCAATCCCATACTTAGACGACATCTTGTGTTTATCACCTACCATAGATCAACATTTCATTGACTTAAGAAACATATTCGAAGCACTAAGAAATGGCAAACTAAAGCTGAAGAAAACCAAGTGCGAATTCTTCCTAGAGGAACTAGACTTCCTAGGAATGAAAGTCACCACTGACGGTATCAAACCATCCCCAGACAAAGTCCACAAGATCCAGACATTCCCCACACCGAAGACCACAAAGGAGGTGCGGTCATTCACTGGACTCGCCCAATTCTATAGAAAATTCATCAAAGGGTTCAGTGAAATTGGTCGACCTCTATTCAACTTGCTCAAAAATGGGAACAAATTTGTCTGGACAAAAGAATGTGAGACTGCATTTCAGACCCTGAAGGACTCTATATGCAATGACGTCATCTTGCTGTATCCAGACTACAACAAACAGTTCCATCTTACAACAGACGCATCTGGTACAGCCCTGGGAGCTACTCTTTCCCAGAAAAAAGACGGCGTTCTACGACCAGTAGCCTTTGCGGGCAGAGCACTCCATGACCACGAAAGGAATTATGGTGCCACCCAAAGAGAACTATTGGGAGTAGTATTTGCAATAGAGTACTTCAGACACTACCTAGAAGGAAGACCATTCGAGTTATATACTGACCACCAAGCCCTCATCCACATGTTGACAAAATCAGATAACAAAAACATGTGGGCAAGGTGGGCACTCAAAATTCAACAATTTCAATTCAATATCAGACACATAAGAGGCAAATTAAACATACCATCAGACGTTATGTCAAGACGAGACTACCCACTAGACAAGACACCAATGACAGATCCTCCACCAAAACCCAAAGCCATAAGGGTACAACATAGAATTATGTTTGAGGATGAAATACACACACAGAAATTCAAAGAAGACGAACCACCATTGACACTACCAAAACGACTACCCAAATCAATCCTGAAGAGAAACTCCACCCATCACTTCTATTGTGAATGTATGGAAGAAAGCACAGAAGATATAGAAGAAGTAAAACGATTGACCCCCAACCTGAGAGCAAATCCCGACATCCCAAGTACCAAATTACATCATTTTGGACTTCCACAAACAGAATACAAGGGACTGTTAGCAGCCATAGTAGCCTCGGTACAACAGGAAGTGGATTCAGCTGCACGACCGGTCCCAGGCCACGCCCCACAGCAGCTGACAGTACCCTCTACATCCCTAGAAGCCCTATCAACATTCATAGAAGAAACTCAAACAGAACAAATAGAGCAGGTTGCGGCGACCCGACCGGTCCCAGGCCACACCCCGGCACCGCAACCTAAGAAAACCACAGATAAACCAAAACCAAAGAAGAAAAATGAGAAGCCTAGAAGAGATGCCACAGACATGGCAAAACACTTGGCCAATCAGACTAATCATCTGATTGAAATGATAGAGAGCCTCTCTGACCCACAGATCTCCATACTCAACCTCAAAAGAGAACAGAGATATAATCTACACACAAAAGCTATCATCACGTATTTAGAGAACGGACAGGTACCCAACGACAAAAAAAAGAAGGAGACGGAGCAATTTATCAAGATAGCTGATGATCACATCATGCTGAATGATATTTTGGTCCATATCAACACGGTACTATGGAAGAAACACAAGGAATTCTCATTCCAACCCGTCATCCCAGATGACATGAGACTTCCCATCTTGAAGCTTTTTCACGACCTACCAATGGCAGGCCATGCTGGCGCACAAAGAATGCTGTCGACCATGCTTCCCAAAGTATATTGGAAGAGCATGGCGGCCGACATCCAGAAATTCACAGCGACCTGCCACGTCTGTTTGAAAGCCAAAAAGATGAATCTAACCAACAACCTGCCAATGACGGCCCATAGTACCCCTTCTTACCCATTCCAGTTTGTCCACATAGATGCCATAGGCCCACTACCACCAACACCAGGAAAGAATGTATACATTCAGGTAGTGGTCGACAGGTTCTCTAAATTCTGCATAGCTTACCCTACTACATCATTGGACGCGGAAACAACTACCGCAGAATTTATAGAGAAGGTTGTTCTGGCCGAGGGTATACCAACATACCTCCAGTCAGACAATGGAACGTCATATAAAAATTCAAAATTCAGAAACATGACATCTTCCCTCAACATAAAACATGTCTTCAGCTCGGCCTATAGACCAAAATCGAACGGCCAGGCTGAAAGATATGTGAAGACGCTGTCTGAAGGCATACGGGCCTACTGTGAGGAACACCAGGACACATGGGATGTATTCCTACCACACCTAGTGTTCTCCATCAACAACACAGAGTCCGCCACCACTGCCTTCACACCGTTCTTCATTATGAAGGGAAGGAATCCAAACACCATAATAGACAACAAACTCAACCAGGAAGAAGAGAAAAGTCTAAATCTCCACATCATTGACAAATTAAAGAAAATAGACTACACATACAACCAGGTCATTGAAAACATCGAAAAGAGGACAGAACAAATGAGACAACAACACGACAAAAAGGCAAAACCTACAAAGGTGCAGAAAGAATCACTAGTGTATGTCAAGGTACCCCGACTGATGGACAGAACAAAATGTCTGAAACTTCAGAAGGTGTACTCTGGTCCATACATAGTGTGCAAATTCGTCTCAAAGACATCTGTCCTCCTCAAATCTGTGATCACAATGAAGACAATGAAAAACCCAGTCCATGTGGATAGACTGAAACTCGTACGTCACGTGAGAAACAACGACTTCATACACAGACTCATTGACCCAAACGACGACCTCATAACCAAACT
Organism: Harmothoe impar; assembly: GCA_947462335.1. Classification (NCBI taxonomy): domain Eukaryota; kingdom Metazoa; phylum Annelida; class Polychaeta; order Phyllodocida; family Polynoidae; genus Harmothoe; species Harmothoe impar. The sequence continues at coordinate 25,970,782 of OX381707.1, forward strand.
ATGGAAGAAAGACGGAGATTCATATAAAGCGAGACCAGCGCTTCTACAAACTAAAAATATATATAAAGCAAAGCCGGCCCACTCCAAGGTCAAGAGGAGGACACCGGTAGGACTAAAACCATAATATAAACTATAGAATATATAAGAGGAAAAGAGTTATCACCTATATTACATAAACAACAAAAAAAGCTCACTATATCATCGCTACTATTACAAAGAGACATCAACTGTCATATATTATCAACTTAAATATCAAAAGGATCAACACTGACTACTACGACTACTATTATCACTACTACTATTATAATGATTCACAAAGAATCACGACTTACACACCGATCATCAAAAGAAATACTGGAAATACAGTATTTATCACCATAAAGCGCACAAGCTTCATCAATTATTACTATTATTATTATTATCCATCTATACCCATTTCACCACACAAGTAAGTGGCAGGGCGACTCCATATTATTGCTGCTCCTTTAACAAACTGACACCTCACATAGAACTATTATCCCATGTCAAAATCCGACATGAAAGGACAGTTTGCGCACTCTTATTAACCCCCCCCCCACCATAGACCAGTGGAAAAGCCTTGTATGCGGGAGGCCACCCACATGCATTGCAGGTGTCAACAACACCAGGAGGATGACCGCAATCTGAGCCCTGGATGGCGCCACCACTGGAGCGCGCAAACAAAAGCTCCACTTATGGGAGTGTGATAACGACCAACATGGCAGGGTGACATAGCCACCACCCTGTACCCAGACCAAAGGGTATAAGTTCCCACACATCCCCCCATCTTTCCACAGTCACCCAGTGACCACACCCCTACACACATCGATTCAGTCAGGAGCAGCCCACAGTTAATTTGGTAGATCCCCGCCAGTACTGCGCACTTACACTCATCCTTCACCAACTATCGACTATCAACTATTACTACTACAAACGATCGACTACTACTATTATTACTATCAAATCCCAACAACTCGGGAATCATGAGGTATACACTCTACCTCCTATTAATCATCACACACATCATTTACACGGCAGCACAACCAATAGTGAGGCAAAATATCGGCCTCATCTATGAACAGCTGCCGGGACAAATCATCACCGGTCATGACCTACACGAGGTCATACTGGCCATCCCCTACAACATCCCAATGGCTCCTCGTCCGAAGCCACTCATTTACAACACCATCAGGACTCTTCAACTGACTTCACTAGGACCCCATGACAGCCATGACGCCAAGATGTTACAACAAGCTGCCGACCTCGACCGACTACTACAAAACGTAGATATTAACATTATTAAGACTTTAAAGAACATTGCACACTTCCTCTCGGATCCTATTACTAACAGGCCAAAGAGAGCTATCCTAGGATTCTTAGGGGAGCTCTTTAAATCAATCTTTGGCCTGGCAACTACTAGAGACATGGATTCTATTATCAACGTCATACATCATCTAGATGCTAAAATTGGTACACTGGCCGACGTCAATGTTAAAACTGCACAAGGATTACATGACGTCACCCAGCAACACCAGCAGTTTCTAGACACTTATATAAAGCAACAGGACGTTGTACAGGAATCCCTACTTAATATTACCGAATCCATAGACTCGTGGTCTGATGATTTCTCCACAACCCTAAACTCCATCCAAGCCGACCAGGATCGTAGGATTACACAGTCAGCCATCATATCGGCTCAGGTAATTGTCCTAATGACCAGGATCGCCTACCAACAAGGGTTATACAAGGTGGAAAATTCTCTCAGATTATTGTCCACTGGAATATTAGCACCGGATATGATCCAACCCACAGAACTAGCCATCAAGCTAGCCACCTTAGATACACAACTCAAAATTAGGAACCCAGGATCAGAGGTAACCATTATTGACACCGCATATTACTACTCACAACCAGTTGCACTATACACCTATTCCAAAACTCACCTATACATTCATATTAATGTTATCATTTCTGCCACAGACGCAGCATTTAACTTATATCAAGTAATTACAACTCATGTCCCCATTAACACTGAAAATACGACAAGTTCTGGATCTACCCTATTACACACTGACAAAACTTTCCTCGCTGTCAACGAGGCAGAGACATTGTACTTAGAGATGACAAACGCAGATCTGCTTACGTGCCAAGGCTCGATACTGAAAGTATGCGCTAGGACCATGCCTAGAATACGCAGTGACCAGCCAACCTGCCTCATGGCGGCCTTTAAAGGTAACCAGGCAGACATAGCCAGACTCTGCACATTTCAAGTACACCCTCTGAGACCCATACAAACCCGTGCTATAGCTATTGGTAAAGACAAATATTTAGTAACTACTAACAGGGAGTACTACCACGTCATCTGTCAGCACATGACACCAACTACTAAGAAAACTTCGGCCTACGCAGTTATTGGTGTCCCATGTATGTGCCACTTACAGTTTGACTCATTGTACCTCCCAAACACCAAAATCCCTTGTAACGAATCTTCTTCAACACATTTCCTAATGCACGCGGCCAATACACCCATACTACTCGCACTCACAAACAATCTCAACATCACAGCATCATCACTACACCACGATCCAATACACATACCACATCTACATACACAAGCTATCATCAAATCTATGACAAACATCAGCAAGTTGTCATCAGACATTACATTGGACCTGGAACCCTTCACCAGGAATATCCTAATAGAAGCCACCAACGCAGCAGACATCTTAGACCGACCCATCCAGGACACGCCGATACGAGAGAACATAGCTAGCTTCTTCGCTAGCCCTGTATGGAACTATATAGTACCAGTCACTTGCATTCTAAACGCCGTAGGATTCTTCTACTTATTATATGTATCCAAAGGAAAAGCACTATTCGCGACCATCCCAACCGTTAGTGCTCGACCCAACAACATCTCTTGGAAATTTATTAACCCCATCCCCCAGAGTGAAACCAAAGAAAACCACACTATCAATCTAGATCAATACGTTGATGCCCACAACATTTTTACCCTGATATTTGTAGCTTTAATCATATATGCTGTTATCAAAACCATCTTCAAGTGTAAAAACAAAATAGCGCGTCACTTTGGAGTGACACACTCTGGACATAAGACCAATCCTACTATTACCCTCAAGATTTACCAAGGACACGTCAACCACACCATACCACTCCTATCCCTACCCTACGAGCGTGACTCTATTGTTAATGAATTTATACCAACCCTGACGGCCATCTCCGCCCTGTCATGCCCATACCCACGCATAAACATGACATGGAACGGCCCCATATCATTCAACATCAACGGAAAACAGAAGTCATACTATCTACCCAACCACGTCATACTACCCCTAGCGGCACGGTTTTCTATCATACCGGCCCTGAAAGACGACACGACCACCACAGGATTAACCCTTAAAACTATTGAAATGACTACATCCCTACATCCGACTGAAACCCAAGACAACATTGACATTGACCCCGATGGTGACAACACTACGTCACTTATCAAAAACCCAAAAGACATGACCACTACCGAACTACTGACAGCCATTGTTATGAAAAAGAGTGAGACAGGAAATGAAACATAAAAATTTACTATAGAAGGTGATAACTCAGAACGAACTTCCTCCATTGCCCCTCGACATTGAGAATGAATATCAAAGATCAAGTATTGCCAAGGACCATTGCATAAACAAAATACACTGCTCAACCTATTGTTATACATGTACTATCATACCATACTAAGTATTACACATGGCCTATGTAAACGCTTAGTACATTTATATTATTATTGAAATGAATTTCTTACAGCTTCCTATCGTATAAATTGATTGTATTATAAACTAGGACGGAAGCGCGACATATAGAAACAGTACGTCAAATTACATTTTTCACTGTACCACGACTTGTATTATGTAAATAATTGGTAAAGGTTAAAAGCTTCCAAAAATGTATAATCATATAAATAGAACGGAAGCGAGACATATAGTACCAGTACGTTACCATTGAAATATTATTAATTTACCACTGCATAACATGTATGTACAAAACACTGTATAAACCTAGAAAATGTGATTAAGAACCTAGTCATAGTCACAGCATAAGATAGATATATCAAAAACCATAAAATACAAAAAAAATGTTCATACAAAATACTTTTGAAGCGTGACATAACTCTTCCTCTATGACTTCTCGGCCTGCACGAGGGCGTGCAGGAGTTGTATTGGGGGGTGCTGTCATGCCACAAAACCCCTTATTATACCTTCATCAATTGTATTACGTCATATTACGTCATATTACGTCATAATTATGATTTATGATTATTAATATTCATATTTATTATTATTTGTAATACGCACAATACTTTATACATATTTTCAATCCATATGTCCATCAAAGTACACCTAGACGTCAGACATACCTATTTCTCACTAAGCCAAGCCAAACTAACCCCCATGCATAACTAATCCATAGATCACAAGCAGACCCTTATCCCTTGGACAATAGGTAACGGTCAGCCCCTCCAGACGACAAGGCACCGACCGGTCACCTATACACAAAACAAATGAACTATATGTTGACCCCAAGGATTAACTGTCAACACATAAAACAATGCTATAAAGCTGGACACCCTTAATCAGTGTGGCACCGCCAAAGCCACTTGAGCTGGCTGGAGACCACCTGGAGGCAGGCGACAAAGCCCCCCATGTGTGCATGCTACTTATTATGTAATCCATTACCCATAATGCACTGGACCCAGGCTCCCCACCCGCGGTCCAGCGCACACCACATGTTAAAGCCATGAATATATAATTATCCAATCAAATGTCAAATGTATATTATCCAACGAAAACCACTGTTACATCTACTTCCGGTCACATGGGCACCCCCTCCACCTGCCGGGCACCTGTACTTATACCCCGGTCAGATGGAGGAGGAAATCACTTATCATCTTGCAACCATCAGTAACTTATATACTGAGCCCTAGTGACTGGTACTCTGATATTAATATTATTATTAATAAAAGATACCAAGTATTGAAACTGACGTCTCACCTCATCTTTACGCCCTCATTGATGTGGAAGGGTTTTCCCTAGCCACACTTGTCATGTTTTTTATATATTTCTTGCCAATCTTGGCCGGTCTTAGACTTATTAGACCCTAAACTGAACTGCCTGACACCAGCTGTGCTCTCAATAACACATTTGACCAGGTTTCAAATTCTGAGCAATATACGACATGACATTACTGACACATATTCTACATGTGGTTTATATGCTATAAATATTTCAATGTCATTTTAGTTTTATTTGCCGAACTGAGATGCTCCAATGGTAAAGGCAGTTTGCATCAATTGTCAATTTGACAGTGATATAAAAAATGTGTATAATAGCCCACAGACATTAATACAACCCTTTATTTAGTAGCTGCTCGTAGCAGAGTATCTTTATAGTTAGGGCCTCCGTGATCCTTCCCACTGGGGTAATTGAACGATGCCATGGCGGTGTTTGGAGAGAGAGGGAGTTTTCATCATAATTCATCCAGTTCAACTGGTGTTAAAATATCTCATGGATACCATATACATTTGTAAATCATATGCTTTGTTCAATTTGGTCACATGAGCTGGTGCATATAGATGTATGGACACTTACCTAAGCTGGTGCGTAAAGATACAGTGCAGAAGAATTAGTTTCCTATGGCCCTTTGGGGCTCTCTGTTTTGTATGCTGCAATGTTGCTGGGAACTATAGCTGCGGATTGAATTAGAAATTCATGAGATTACAAACGGGCACATTATTGCATTCCATGCCATATTTCATAGGACACCACAACAATGCCTCCTTATCATTATATCATGTTGCATTGTATTACTGACCATATTGGTTGTGTGATTTATGGTTCTGCCCATGCTGTTATTGCCATATGGATGTGGTAACGGCCCATCTACTGCTGCGACACACACTTCAGTATAAAGGTATCAGTACAGGCTGGTTAATGTCTCTTGCCATGCCTTTATAGCTTCATGGATGCGTTAAGGGCCTATTTTTATAGTCACCTCTGCATAGATGTCATAATCTGGTATTAGTATAGCAGATCCAGACTGGCCTTTACTGTTGATACATTCAGAAATGAAATATTTTAAATCCAACATAAATTACTCCCACATTCTGCTAGACTTTGATAATTAGGTTGTTGTTGAAAATGATTATGATTAATTGGCCATAAGACAGTGTAGCAATCCCATTGAGTCTAGCTAAAGGTATGTTATAGTGTGTTTTGAAAAGGTGAAATATTAGACTGGAGGCAGAAATTTGAAATGTCACTCTAGGAGGAACGGAATGTTACAGGGTGGCATCCATGCCAGACTTTTAGTATGACCTATACTGATCAGGTTCAGGTTGGATGCCACGCACAGAAATCGTTTTTCTCTGAAATAGGGCCTGATAAAGGCAGCCATTACCGAAAATCATGAATTTGGCCATATTTTGGTGAGAAATCATGTTATTGAGTCATTTAAGGTGTCTAAATCCACATTCTCAGGGTCTAGGAATAATATGGAAGCATTCAATTTACTTTCCCATTCATATCCTGTACCCTTTTGGGGTAGCCATTACCGAAATTCACGATTTTGGTCTTATCTTGGTGAGAAATGATGGTCTTGAGTCATTTAGGCTGTCGAAATCCACATTTTCCGGGTCTAGGAATACCCTAGGATCATCAGATTTCCTTTCCCATTCATATCTTGTACCTCTTTGGGGTAGCCATTACCAAAATTCACGATTTTGGCCATATCTTGGTGAGAAATGATGTTATTGGGTCATTAAAGCTGTCGAAATCCACATTTACAGGGTCTAGGAATACCATGAGATCATCAGATTTCCTTTCCCATGCATATCATGTACCCTATTGGGATAGCCATTACCTAAATGCACAGTCTTTGCAAATATTAAAGTGGCTAAATCCCCATTCCCAGATGAGAACACAGTGGTGGCATCACTTATGTTCTCTCAGGCATATGTTGCCCATTACATGTCCTACTTTGACACAAACAAAACTGTGGATGATTAGTGGCTGAGTCCATTTAGATTGGACTAACAGCTCCCGGGTGACCATCTCAGATTTCATCCTTATTTGGTAGGATGATAGCCCAATATGGCCCGAGTGTCATCTGCAAATATGGACTCCCTATTCTGAATGGTTTACGAATGGCGCCTCGTTAAGTGAAGGAGGGTGGGCTCATCAAAAGCAGTTCTTAAGGCTGGTCCATTTTCAGACATTTCTCTTACGAAAACTCTGTCAACTAGGAGACACACAGCTATTCCAACCAACTGCTGTATATAAAGACATGGGACAAGATGTGTAGAATTGTGGATATCCATCAACTTGTAGGCGCATGAGGACCCCAAAGTCAGGAAGAAATGAGGCGTTAATAGAAAAAGTCAATCTTTGGAAGTGTCACCAAATGCACATTTTTGATTAAAACGTACTGATATGTGTTAAAAGTAATAACTACATATACAGTTTTAATGTATTGAGCAAAAAGCAAAAAATCGCCAGAAAAAGACAATCCAGGGGGAACTGGGGGTGCTTAACGTTGGGTCACTTATGAAAATGACTCAACTTTGGTGGCCATTCTATCTATGTGCAATTACTTTAAAGACCTTGGAATATTTTTTTTCTGAACAGGCAGATCAATATGTTTCATGTGAATATAGTGCCTCTATCCTTCCGGGCTTCCTTATTGGTGAAATAATTTCTTCAAAATAAGAAAATTTGCTCAACTGTTAAAAATACTCAACTTTGGTGATCATTTTCTCTATGTAAAATAACTTCAAGTACCCTGCACTATTTTTTCCATAAACAAACACATCAGTTTATTTTTTATGGATACAGTCCCTATGTCCTTCCGCACTTCATTTTTGGTGAAACCATTTTTTCAAAATAAGAAAATTGGCTCAACCGTCCAAACCACCAAACTTTGTTAGCAATTTTCCTTATGGGCAATGGCTGAAAACACTTTCAGATACTTTTTTCCTTAATAAACACACTATTGTTTTTCATGTCTATAGAGTAGATAACTGTTTTGTAATTTTATATGTGAGGAAATGATTTTCCAAAAAACAATTATATGGTTTGACTGTTATAACCACTCAACTTTGGTAGCCATTTTGTCTATGTGCAATCGCTTGAAACACCTTGCATTATTTTTTTCTTATCCACAATTCTACACATCTTGTCCCATGTCTATATATACAGCAGTTGGTTGGAATAGTTGTGTGTCTCCTAGTTGACAGAGTTTTCATATGAGAAATGTCTGAAAATGGACCAGCCTTAAGAACTGCTTTTGATGAGCCCACCCTCCTTCACTTAACGAGGCGCCATTTGTAAACCGTTCAGAATTTGGAGTCCATATTTGCAGATGACACTCGGGACATATTGGGCTATCATCCTACCATATGAGGATGAAATCTGAGATGGTCACCCGGGAAGATCTGCCGATTGTAGTCCAATCTAAATTGACTCAGCCAAGTGGTCTTTCATGCTTGCACGTATTACCAACTATTTAGATGTGTTCTGTCCTATTAAAGACATGCACTTTAAGGACAGAAACAAGCCCTGGATGACCAGGGATATATATATAAGACCATCTACGAGCAGAATGAGTACATGGCAGAGTACTGCTCTGGTGGTCAAGGTGACCCTGCATTGTATGAATTAGCAAAACAATGTCGGCGAGACATAAATGCAAAAACCCGAGTTGCCGAAGAAAACTATTGTAAGACAAAATTAGATAATCTGTCTAAAAACCCTACAAAATTCTGGAGGGAGCTTAATCTCCTACTAGGCTACAAAGGTACAGCTACTCCTAAAGTTGTCCTGGACCACTAGGAAACTGGTACAGAAATAAAGGGTGATGACGTTCCAGTATATAAATAAGTACTTCTCTGGTATAGGCCATGAACTATTCAACTCATTAGGTAGCATCCCTAACTGTAACCCTGATAAGTCACCCACTGCTGAATCATACACCCCAACACCTGACAGTAGTATCAGTTATGAAGAGGTACTAAAGCTCATAAGGGATATTGAGACACATAAGTCAAGTGGCATTGATGATGTAAATACATCTGTCTTAAAGGATGCCCTACTCATTATGGCACCCCAACTATGTGAGCTGATAAATACCTGTCTCCACTCTATTTCCTTTCCTAAGTCCTGGGCAAGTGCAAAGGTAGTTCCGCTACCTAAATCGGGTGACCCCAGACAAGTGGGTAACTGGCGGCCCATCTCCCTCCTCCCCGCCCCAAGTAAGATCATGGAGCGCATAATCTACACTCGCATTAACACTCATCTAGAATTTAATCACATTCTAACAGACTGCCAGTATGGTTTCCCTTCTGCTCGAGGTACCAATGATGCAGTGTTCAAATGAGTCAATGACATTTTTCTAGCAAAGGATAATGATGAGTATATGGTAACGTGTTTTCTGGACGTAAAAAAGGCGTTCGATAGCATACATCAGGGTGAACTACTCGCCAGGATGCGTGCTATGGACCTGCCAAATATCTATACTGATTGGCTATGTGCCTACCTGGGAGACAGAACTCAAGCGGTAATATGTAATGGCAGTACTTCGCCGACCCTCCCTGTACCCTACGGTGTCCCACAAGGGTCTATCCTAGGCCCCCTACTTTGCATTTGTTTTGTAAATAACCTTCCAGACGTTGTAAAGCATTGTAAAATTATACTATATGCCGATGATGTTGTTTTCTACTGTTCCGTTAAGAGCCTGGCGCTTGCTGCGACAAGTCTACAGTCAGATGCCACTGTAATCTATAACTGGTTCAGTAGTAGTGGCCTCTCGATTCACACTGGGAAGACAAAAATTGTAACGTTTGGTCTCCAACCCGCGCCAACTGATATTATCAATATTAAAATGGGAACCACTGTGCTAGAGCATACCTCAGAATATGAGTACCTGGGAATCATATTGGATTCTAATTTTTCCTTGATAAAAACTGTAAGTAAAACTGTTAGCACTGCCAGTAACCGTAACCATATGCTGTGTAAAATGAGACGTGCTTTCAGACGTCATACTGCAATCCTTGTCTATAAACAAACAATTCTCCCCGTTCTAGAATACTGTGGTTTCCTCTACAATGGTGTTAAAAAGGCCCAACATAAAAGACTGCAGTTGACACAGAACAGGTGCCTGAGAATATGTTTGAATGTTAGAATTAAGCATCCTGTCTCGAATTTGCATAGTGATACGGGAGTAGATCTCCTCACAATTAGATATGATTTACAATTACTGTTACTTTTATACAAATACCTGCATAGTATAGAACATAAGCACACTGAACTTGGTCTAGATTTTCAAAAACCTAACCCAGAGGGTAGAGTAACGAGGTCAGCTGGATCAGGCCTACTAAAATACCCAGCTACGGTAAAGGCTGGCTATAGAAGAAGCCCCCTATACCGTGGCATAGAACTCTGGAATAGCTTTAATACCTCATGCAGGCTCGCCAATACTAAAATGGTGTTCAGAGCCAAGGCCAGGCATCGACTCCTGGAACTCTACGAGTTAAAAATGAAACAGTAGAGGTCATAGAAGTTGCTGGCCATAGCCAAACATCTATATATTGGTGTATTGAATTGTATAGATATATGACTACTGTATACCCATCTTAACAACCCTGTATTTTTTTTTTGTTTGAAACAAATTTATTCACCCACGTGATATTCGATAAATTTGTCCTTTTTTACAAGTGATACTCTCGGCAATGTCCATGGTTTATGAAAAGTTACATAAGTAAATGTTTTGTTATATATTTGTATAAGTAATGCCCGTTGCATAATAGTCCTATAGTTAAGTATTTCTTGCGGGCTTATGCATATGTATGCCCTTTGAAGGATAGGCTTTGCCATGGGCTTTATCCTTCCCTTTCCAGGGGTTATCGTACTATGATATGATGGGGTTGGAGTGAAAACACATTATGAGATGGGTGATTAGAATGAGGGTGTACTGCAGCATATGATCAGGGAGGTCATGACGCACTGGCCCCGTGGTTTATCTCAACCGAACTACAATGGTCTATCTAACCTGTGTGTGATACACTCGACTCCTACTATTTGGCTTTCAGCCATAATCTACTCGAGACCTCGGCGGGGGGGGTCAAGGGGGGTGCTTTTATACAGGATTTTGAAAGCAGCAACTGACTTTGCCATCTGCACCGCCGGTTTAATCCTATTCCACAATTTTATTCCCCTCGCGTGCGGGCCTTTTTTATACTTTTGCAAAATGGCCCTTCTAGAAGGAAATCGGATTTTCAGGTCACCTCGGGTTCTTGGATTCTCCCTGGGACGCAGTCCCAGGTTTTGTGACTCCTTGAACATGATCAGAGCTAGTTGATATTCCCTCCTCTTCTCAAGGGTTTCCATGTTGCATTCATGGTGGAGCGTATCTGTCCTATGCTCAATATTGAATTTCCTAGTGCAAACTCTTAGTGCCCTATTTTGTAGGGTTTGGAGTTTCTTTATCCTGCTTTTCTTTGCGCCTTCAACCAGGAAGCTGCAATAATCAAAATGTGGCAGTATTGTCTGTTTATATACCAACACTGCCGTATCTTGATCCATTTGCGTGTGCAACCAGTTTAGCTTAAATATTTTTTGCCTTGACTTAGACTCTGTGGCTTTCATTTGTGAATCTAACTTTAGCTCACTATCTAGTATAACTCCTAAATACTTATATTCAGCCGGGGTTTCTAATGGTGAATCATGAATGCTTACTGGCAGGGCCTGCCCTTCTTCAACCTTCAGCTTACTCCCGTACCACACAGTTTGGTTTTTTTTAGCATTTATGCTGAGCCCGTTTGCTGTGCACCAGTTTACTAGCCTAGTCAGATCCTCCTGGAGGAGATCTCTGGCTATTAATGCTGACTTGTTACTGACAGATAAAACTATGTCATCTGCGTACAGTAGCATGTCAGCACTTCTTGGCGTTCCCGTGGCACCGTTGACATATAGAATAAATAACAGGGGCCCCAGGATGGACCCCTGGGGTACCCCAAACAGGATATTTCTACTGGCTGTCTTGTTGCTGTTTAGTAAGACTGACTGTTTTCTATTCTGCAGATAGCTGGCGAGCCATTTAAGGATCAAGCCATCTAGGCCCATTCTTGCCAACTTTTCAATAAGCAGCGAGTGGTGAATACTGTCAAATGCTTTGCTGAAGTCAACATAGCAAGCGCATGTGACTTCAGACTTATCACGGCTCTCATACAATCTCCCGACTAGTAGTTTGACGGCCTCTGCTGTACCTTTGCCTTTTACAAAACTGTAATAATCATGGGTTAGGGGATTATTATTATGCTATTTCATGGTAATTCAGACGGCAGATGGCCAGAAAGAGTTGCCCTAAGTGGGACTTAGGTTCAGCCAGGAGGCTGGGGGAGTAAAGCCTAAAACAGCTAGAGTAAATGTATGTAGAGTCAAAACCAGACACAGTAAATGTAATTACTACTATATATTGTTTCATAAACGATACACACTTTGAATGCAAGCTAGTCACAAGTCAGCAGTAATAAAAGATAGTTTCCCTAAACTGTTATAAATCCCACCAAAAAGAGCACACTTGGGGCTTACCTTCTTGATTGGATTCCTGGACAGTTCTGAGGCAGAGGGCTGCCTCAGCCCCCTCACCATGGCACCGACCATCATGGTGCCTGTTCCAGGAACCCACCCAAGAGAGGGCATTCGGAAACCCCTTCCCATTACACCCTCCCCTCCTTAAACTTTGCTCGTCCTCGAGCAATCTATATTCTGAATAAAACCTTATGAACCCCAAACTTTTGTCTGACTATTGATTGATTTGCTGACAAGTGACTAGGTAAAATACACATCAAAATACTTTGGTTACAACCGTGTCCACATCAAAAATCCTCCATCGTCCTCGGTTACAATGCCACTAGGTTCATTTAAAATTGTTATCTTTACATCTAGAATCTCCGATCCTGAGTTGGTCATGGCTGGGTTGTGATCTTCTCATAAGCTGAACGATTACTCCCGGGGCCCTCTGCAGGTGTGGGGAAGGTCCCATCGATCCATTTATCTCCTTCTTTCCCTAGCTGTAACCAAACCTATATGTGCATTACAAGGGTTCAAATCAACAGCAATGACATTAGACCCTGGAACACGTATGAAGAACAACTGACGTGATATGACCATTGTATGGGCACAATGGACCACATTGGCATCACACTCTTAATGATTACTTATCATCGTTATAAAGCAAGGAGTACACATGCAATTAGGCAACACTAGTACTACTACCATAGTGAGTAAATGAAGAGACTAGCCTAGGACAGATAATATGAACTAAATGTTACCAAATGTTACTAAACAATTGTTACAATGAACCAATACTGGCACTTACAATGACTAAACTATGACTACACATAATCACTGTTGGTACAACTAGAATGGAAAAGAATGCAGTAAAATTGATAACAGAATATTGACATTACTACTAGGATAATGAACTTATATCAACTTAACTGAATGCAATAAAATGACAACTGTGTATTTGTATGAAACACTGTTCAACTCGTAACCCCAGTCTTGGGTTGGCATTGGTATGGATGGCACTAACAAGATGGCATATAACCATCAAAGGATGCAACCCAAAATAACCCAGAATAGTTTCAATCTTTACAAAAAGAATAAGTGACCAAGTCTAGTCAAGCTTATTCCACTCGTCAATATGGTCTTGGTTAGCCGACCACACAAGGTACACCATCCCATTATGGTAGACTATAGACTCTGATCGCTTCAGAAATGATAATTAATAATATCACTAGTTTATACTAATTAAACAAGCAAGGATGTAGCTTGCCAGGTACCGTTTAGAATTTGGACAAGTTAGATTAGATTTCTAGTTGTCCTTCATTAGGTTACACTACACACATTCAGTATCAGATTGGGTGAAGGGCCATGGCCAGGCTTAAGCGACAATCCTGGCAGTTAGCGTGGAATGCACCAGCTTGGACTGCCCCATGGTCGAAGTATCCCCTCTCCTGAGGGAGGGCCGGGATGTTTGATTCCACCAGCCATGCGAGTGCCAAGGCACGGCACTCCCCACACCCAACATGTGACAGGACTCCCCTTAGGCAATGTGGCTCTCCCCTCTTCTTCATGGTGAGGTGTTTTGCCAGTGAGCACTGGCAAAACGAGCGCCGACACTGCCCACAGGGCTCATTAAAATGCTTAGCCTGTAAGTTGAAATTTGTCAGTATTTCTGGTTTCCCTGAAATAGAAATACACTGGTACATGAGGTACCAGCGGATTTAATTCAAAACCAGAAACACAATAATTTTGTTTTTGACGATTTCTGGGATAACCCTGGATCTACTTATATGTCAGATCCAGAACTGTAATTTGCGCAAGCCCGATGTCTTCTCGACATCACTGCACAAGCCACATTTCTGGCCTCCCGGAGCCACACACTGGTGCCATTGGCACCAGGGGGCAATCCTGGCTCTGTACATCTGGCTAACTCGAGCCGCCAGCAGTCCCTGGGAGATATCCACCCATACATCCATACATCCATATGATTTTTATTATAATTTTTGATTAATGAACCCAGTCTAAAGCATTCAGCCACAAATTTCTCAAAATAACATATCCCTCCCCTCCTTAAAAAAATGTTCTGGTCCCATTATCTGATTCCAGAAATTAAAATTCTCTGATCCCAGAGCTAGAAATACACCCTTACACTAGCAGCTATCTCAGTACCTTTGGTACTTGTGGTATTGTCCAAAGGTATAGATCATATCAGCCGGATGTCCTTTCGACATTGATGGCTTGCATGTCGGTACTCTTTTTACCAGTAGGACAATTCCCGACCACTAAACAGAGCCCCCTGGTTCCACCAGGCCATACCATTGGCTAAAGCCTTCACCAGGCCCGAGGTGCCAGGGGAGCTTTCGCTCTCTGTGATAGCGGTTGTCTGTCGATAGGGGTCCACCCCTCTCCCACCTCCTGTTCATGGGAGCGGCCCAAGCATTGTCAGGTTGCTCGTTTTGATCCATGGGGCCTAGGAGTGTGGGTGTGATCTTGATAGGGAGAGCTTTCCCCGTTCGGGTTCTGTGTTCTATCAGTCCCGTGTCTGGTGGCTTGGTATCTTGGTTTTCTATCGGCAGCCGCTTTACTTGTTCTCCTACAAGATTTGAAGCAACTGGCAGTTTGCTCACCTCAAGGGGATAAACATGTCCCCTCTGTCTGGCTAGGCGAGCCAAAACCGGCGTAGGAACAGTGTTCAGCGGTACAGTAGGCGATGTCAGTTCATTTGGTGTCCGCTGATTAGGGTGGGGACTGTCCCTTCGGTTGGGTGGGGCCCAGCTTCTGGAACCTCCTGGTGATTGTGATCGGCTTCGTCTCGGGGGCACCATGCTTCCTTGAGGGGGGGAGATACTGGTTTGACCACTTTTTGCATATGGACACTCCCTCTGGTAATGATCAGAGTCCCCACAGTTAAAGCATGCTGGTGACTGAGGCTGATATCTCCCTGGGCTTTGGGGTCGTGGGCATTCGCGTTTAAAATGCCCTGCCAAACCACAGTTGAAACAGCTGCTACCAGGAGACTGGTTGCGGTATCTACCTGGACCAGGGCTGGGTGGCCTTGGGCACTCCCTCTTGTAGTGTCCCTCTACTCCACAATTGAAACAATTGGTGGGGCGCCGAGGGCTCTGGCTGCGGCCTCGGGGGCACCGTTGCTGCCAGTGGTTTGGGTCGCCACAAGTGTAGCATCCACCAGTGTTGCCTTGGCTACTGTTTGGCTGGTACTTTGTGGTGAGGTTGTCACGGCGAACCTCCTCCAACTGTGAGGCCAGGGCTGCTACTTGCGCTTCCAGGGCTTTCTGGGTTGGATCTGCTGCGGGGCTGGTCCCACGGAACCTCACCTTCGCCAAACTCTGACTCTTAGTGTCCGCACTGTGCCAGGCCTCCTCCCTGGCAGCAGCCTTTACAGCTCCATCTAACGTTAGGGGCTCTGCATCGTACACTGCTTTTCCCAGAGCTGCCGATCCTAGCGACTGTATAAACCGCTCAATTGCCATTACTTCGGCAGCCTCCGGGGGAAAATCTGGATAGGCCAATTTGACGAGGTAGCGGATGTCTTGTCCAAGGGCAGCCAATGCCTCATCATCCTTCCGAGTCCTACTCTTTAGTGCAGCTTGGTGGACTGCAGCTTGTTGTTGTGCACCAAATCGCCCTTGGAGAATTCTGCTCAGTCTCCGAAATGATGTGGTGTCAGTTGGGTCAGCTCCATCGACAAAGCGTTGTGCTTCACTGGTCAGCTGTACCAGGAGCATGTCGAGCTGCTCTTGGGCGTCCCAATCATTCAGCCTTGTTAGTCTGGTAAAGTAGTTCTTGTACTCCTCCCAAGGGGAGGAGCCATCATACATCCTAGGCTTTATGTTTGCCTTGCGTCGTCGGAACCGGTCATTGTCGTGGTAGGGGGGATTAGGACCACCTCTAGTTGGGCGTGCATGCCTTCCTTCATCTGTATTTGGGTGTCCACGATCAGCCGCCTGATGATATGAATGTTGGCGTGGCGGTGGAGATCGACTGTAGGAACGCCTAGGGTGGGTTCTGCGTGCCAGTGGTCGGTAGTCAACTTCTTGCCCATATTGGTTGCATGCACGGTGGGGACGTCTATCCTCATCTGATGAGCTTGATGACGAAGAGCGGTGATCGCGGTTATCTCTCCTAACTTTATGGCCTGTTCTACCCATCCGATGCGATCTAGTGTACTGGGCTGTTTGACGTATTTCGAGAGACGGGCTTGCGGGACCACCTCTAGCTGGGTGTGCATGCCCCTCTTCATCGGTATTCGGGTGTCTACCATCAGCCGGTCGATGATATAAATGTCTGCGTGGCGGTGGTGACCGACTGTAGTAACGCCTAGGTTGGGTTCTGCGTGCCAGTGGTCGGAAGTCAATGTCTTGCCCATATTGGTTGCGTGCACGACGGGGGCATCTGTCATCATCTGATGAGCCTGAGGGTGAAGAGCCGCCACCATGGTTGTCTCCCCTGACTTGATGGCCTATTCTACCCATCCGATGATGTCCCGGGTACTGGGCTGTCCGACGTTTTTCAGGAGAGGGGCTTGAGGATCTTGAAGTCACTCGTCTTCCCAGACGAGGGTCATTACTGAGCTGGCAAGAGGCGCTATTGGTGCCACTGGCCCGATAAACACCGGCGGTGACCTGACCTCTGGTACCACTGTTAGTACCGTCTGCGGTATTTTGTGTCTCATGGCCTGTTGTTGATCCAGCTCTTCGTGACAGGACCTGTTCGGTGAACAGTTTGGACAGCTGATCTACTTGGCCACTGAGGGAATCTGCTAGTTGGCGGACCGCCTCTACGATTTTGCCATCGGAGCTTCTGCGGTCATATTCGCTTCTCCTACCCTCTGAGTACTGACCAAACCGGCCACTGGATGAGTATCTACGAGGGGATCGTCTGGGCGGTGAGCGTCCACGTGGGGAACGTCTGCGTGGGAAGGGCCCCAACTGTGAGTGGCCGTATGGAGATGTGTCACGTGTGGGACGTGGAGAAGGGTCACGGGAGGACTGTACATCTCGCTCACATGGGGATCGGGTATCCTGGTATCTACCCGGTGCAGTTCGGTTGTGTGAAGATCGATCAACCAGAGACAGCCCCCGCCTTCCACCACGCGTTCCTCCTTGATCAGAGTCAGATCCGGTGGTACAGCAGAGTGGGGATTTAGTACGCTTGCTGTTTGCCAGTATTTCACTTCCAGAATCAGACTGGGTATCTGATCGATTACCAGACTCTGGTGTCTGAGTCTGTTGGACCTTGCTCGTAGCCTCACCCTGCGCGTTCACCCCAGGTTTTGTTCCCGGTGCGGCTCGGAAGCGGAAATTTATGACCGAGTCACCTCGGTCACATGATTGTACGCCCGGTACGGTTGATCGAGATGATGAACGTCGCTCGCCTCGGTTTGGATCGGATAAACCGTTCCTACCGGACCTTACCAGGTAGTCTGGATAGAAATTGGCCTGTCGGTCCGGGGTCGAGGCACGGGATGAACCGTCGCTGACGTCTCGATTCGCCATCGCACTCTAACTCTAACAGGACTGGAGGGTTGGGGAGGGTCTTATGACAATATGTAAATACAATGCAAATACAAGTCAACAAATCAGGACAATGATCCTGTTCTATGTACTTTTTTTCTCTATATCATATTTATATGGTTCTTTTGGGTAAAGGATATTCTGCAATCAGCAGTTGGCTGAACTGTCTTCCTTCCGGTCTCGTCCAGGTACAATAGGTAGGCACTGTAATCAATCATGTCATGCAACAACATTGTTGGGGGGGGGGGTCAGGATAATAAACAGGAGGTGTCCCTATCTATCAAGGGTGAGTCCCTTGAGCTGATATGTGTCAAACTTATATTGGAAAGAATGATTTCCAATTGCAATGAACCAAAAATCTTGATAATAAATCACCAATACCAATTGTTACTTGATATTAAGAAATTACCAGTAATTGTATACTTATATATTAAATTCCTCAGTGGCAGAGTCCACAACTGATTAATGGTAATCAAGGTAGAGGTGCTGAATCAATGTTGTCAGCACCTAATAAAAGCTCCCAGAACAGTTTTGACCATCTACAGAAAGTAGATGGCACCAGATACAATACCAGACCCAGATGTACCTGAGTCTGGTATTGTATAACCCAGAGTCTGATAAGTATCAGACCAGTAGCCTCAAGTGTTATTTTGGTGGGTAACTAAATCTAAGTGCTGACTTTGACCTATGTGACTATAGTTAAACCAAGACAAATGAATAAAAATGAATAAATTCGGACCAACAACAACATGCAATAGAAATACATATACCTAGCAAGTATATAGATATATACTGCAGTCAAGTGCTGTCACTTTAGTGTGGGACAACTGTTCTAATAAACACAATACTCACAAGACTCTATATCAACCCTGACTGTGTGTACTATGTACATTCAGTTCCTTTCACTACAACACCATAGATAAACATGTCTGTAGCAGCACATGGGGGGGGGGGGTATCAGCTGTTCACTCAATCACCATTGATTGATCAGTCCTCTATCTGCTCCCTCCCAAAATGCAAAACTAAATAATCACTACTTTCAGGGACAATCTGTGGGTCCCATTGTCTGTGTTCACAGGCACCCTGCCTTAATATGAAAGTATTTAAGGATTGGTTTAAAGTGAGTAATTGAGTCTAGAATGTCTAGAATTCAATACAGGTATAAAGCAGTAGGGCCTTGAGCAAATCTATCCATGGTCTTTAACATGGAGATGCAAGGGGACATGAAAAAAAGGGAGTTAAAATAATATAAACCCACAACAATAACCAATAATATGGGCTTACAGAATGGACCACACCAGTTTTGCATTCATCCGATATGTAGGCCCATAGTCACTGACATGTACATGTATGTGAGACACGTGGATGAATCAGTTTCCCCAACAATTTACGTGTCCTTCACTACTGGGGGGGGGGGGGTTGCTGAGCCCACGGTCTCAGGTCCTCTCAGGGGTTCAAGGCGCTTCCCTCGTGGGGTTGGGAAGAGCAGAAAACGTGTCTAACTTGAATCAACAGTATCATATATATGCCTGGAATTAGCCTAGAATAAATTGAACCAGGGATCAAAACAAAACTACAATTACCAGCAAGTAGCAGAGCTACTAGTGCCTTAACAACCTTCTCTGTATTTGGGTGAAAGTTCCACACCACAACACAACCCAATCCAAACACAAGATACCACCAATTCCTTATAGTTATACAAATGAGGTGCAATAACCGTGTCTGTGTTTGCGTGTGCAAGTGGGGGTACGTTGGTAGAAGTATCTGATACTTCCGTCGCAGCTACCCTGTGACACATGTTGGTGTGTGGCGGCAGGAGGGAGGGGTACAGTGTATGTGTAGAGGGCACAGTGTGCTGCCCGGGAACGACGTGTATCGTGATGGGTACTTATCAGTAAGGTGCTGTGAGCACCCAGAATAATTATGCCTATTCAAGTTTATAAAGTGTTTATTTCATAGATGACTTTAAAGAAAAGAAGGGTAATCCACATCCATATTTGGTTTGACAAATGTAAACAGCATAAAAATGGAATTGCAAATTAGAATTAAATGGAATTAAAAGTCATATGCACTACAGCACTCGGCCATTAGAGACTTGAGCAAGTTTACTCCATATCATAACAAGGAGGCACGTGTAGAGACCTGTGGCTGTGTTTGTGAGTGTGTGTGTGTGTGTGTGGGGGGGGGGGGGTGCTACTGGTGATGAGGGATGCAAGCACCCTACTTGCACCCAGTGCCCTACCCGACCTTCCCCTGTACTTTGGGGTTTGGTATTACAGGGAAAACATCAGCAGCAACCCACAAAATCCGTGACAACCGGAAATCTTGGGTTCTTACAAATTGTGATACATTCAAAATCTGTACCTAAGAACCCTGTGGGGAGGGTGGGAGGGTTGTTGGCAGGGCATAACATATCCCTCCCCTCCTTAAAAAAATGTTCTGGTCCCATTATCTGATTCCAGAAATTAAAATTCTCTGATCCCAGAGCTAGAAATACACCCTTACACCAGCAGCTATCTCAGTACTTTTGGTACTTGTGGTATTGTCCAAAGGTATAGATCATATCAGCCGGATGTCCTTTCGACATTGATGGCTTGCATGTCGGTACTCTTTTTACCAGTAGGACAATTCCCGACCACTAAACAGAGCCCCCTGGTTCCACCAGGCCATACCATTGGCTAAAGCCTTCACCAGGCCCGAGGTGCCAGGGGAGCTTTCGCTCTCTGTGATAGCGGTTGTCTGTCGATAGGGGTCCACCCCTCTCCCACCTCCTGTTCATGGGAGCGGCCCAAGCATTGTCAGGTTGCTCGTTTTGATCCATGGGGCCTAGGAGTGTGGGTGTGATCTTGATAGGGAGAGCTTTCCCCGTTCGGGTTCTGTGTTCTATCAGTCCCGTGTCTGGTGGCTTGGTATCTTGGTTTTCTATCGGCAGCCGCTTTACTTGTTCTCCTACAAGATTTGAAGCAACTGGCAGTTTGCTCACCTCAAGGGGATAAACATGTCCCCTCTGTCTGGCTAGGCGAGCCAAAACCGGCGTAGGAACAGTGTTCAGCGGTACAGTAGGCGATGTCAGTTCATTTGGTGTCCGCTGATAAGGGTGGGGACTGTCCCTTCGGTTGGGTGGGGCCCAGCTTCTGGAACCTCCTGGTGATTGTGATCGGCTTCGTCTCGGGGGCACCATGCTTCCTTGAGGGGGGGAGATACTGGTTTGACCACTTTTTGCATATGGACACTCCCTCTGGTAATGATCAGAGTCCCCACAGTTAAAGCATGCTGGTGACTGAGGCTGATATCTCCCTGGGCTTTGGGGTCGTGGGCATTCGCGTTTAAAATGCCCTGCCAAACCACAGTTGAAACAGCTGCTACCAGGAGACTGGTTGCGGTATCTACCTGGACCAGGGCTGGGTGGCCTTGGGCACTCCCTCTTGTAGTGTCCCTCTACTCCACAATTGAAACAATTGGTGGGGCGCCGAGGGCTCTGGCTGCGGCCTCGGGGGCACCGTTGCTGCCAGTGGTTTGGGTCGCCACAAGTGTAGCATCCACCAGTGTTGCCTTGGCTACTGTTTGGCTGGTACTTTGTGGTGAGGTTGTCACGGCGAACCTCCTCCAACTGTGAGGCCAGGGCTGCTACTTGCGCTTCCAGGGCTTTCTGGGTTGGATCTGCTGCGGGGCTGGTCCCACGGAACCTCACCTTCGTCAAACTCTGACTCTTAGTGTCCGCACTGTGCCAGGCCTCCTCCCTGGCAGCAGCCTTTACAGCTCCATCTAACGTTAGGGGCTCTGCATCGTACACTGCTTTTCCCAGAGCTGCCGATCCTAGCGACTGTATAAACCGCTCAATTGCCATTACTTCGGCAGCCTCCGGGGGAAAATCTGGATAGGCCAATTTGACGAGGTAGCGGATGTCTTGTCCAAGGGCAGCCAATGCCTCATCATCCTTCCGAGTCCTACTCTTTAGTGCAGCTTGGTGGACTGCAGCTTGTTGTTGTGCACCAAATCGCCCTTGGAGAATTCTGCTCAGTCTCCGAAATGATGTGGTGTCAGTTGGGTCAGCTCCATCGACAAAGCGTTGTGCTTCACTGGTCAGCTGTACCAGGAGCATGTCGAGCTGCTCTTGGGCGTCCCAATCATTCAGCCTTGTTAGTCTGGTAAAGTAGTTCTTGTACTCCTCCCAAGGGGAGGAGCCATCATACATCCTAGGCTTTATGTTTGCCTTGCGTCGTCGGAACCGGTCATTGTCGTGGTAGGGGGGATTAGGACCACCTCTAGTTGGGCGTGCATGCCTTCCTTCATCTGTATTTGGGTGTCCACGATCAGCCGCCTGATGATATGAATGTTGGCGTGGCGGTGGAGATCGACTGTAGGAACGCCTAGGGTGGGTTCTGCGTGCCAGTGGTCGGTAGTCAACTTCTTGCCCATATTGGTTGCATGCACGGTGGGGACGTCTATCCTCATCTGATGAGCTTGATGACGAAGAGCGGTGATCGCGGTTATCTCTCCTAACTTTATGGCCTGTTCTACCCATCCGATGCGATCTAGTGTACTGGGCTGTTTGACGTATTTCGAGAGACGGGCTTGCGGGACCACCTCTAGCTGGGTGTGCATGCCCCTCTTCATCGGTATTCGGGTGTCTACCATCAGCCGGTCGATGATATAAATGTCTGCGTGGCGGTGGTGACCGACTGTAGTAACGCCTAGGTTGGGTTCTGCGTGCCAGTGGTCGGAAGTCAATGTCTTGCCCATATTGGTTGCGTGCACGACGGGGGCATCTGTCATCATCTGATGAGCCTGAGGGTGAAGAGCCGCCACCATGGTTGTCTCCCCTGACTTGATGGCCTATTCTACCCATCCGATGATGTCCCGGGTACTGGGCTGTCCGACGTTTTTCAGGAGAGGGGCTTGAGGATCTTGAAGTCACTCGTCTTCCCAGACGAGGGTCATTACTGAGTTGGCAAGAGGTGCTATTGGTGCCACTGGCCCGATAAACACCGGCGGTGACCTGACCTCTGGTACCACTGTTAGTACCGTCTGCGGTATTATGTGTCTCATGGCCTGTTGTTGATCCAGCTCTTCGTGACAGGACCTGTTCGGTGAACAGTTTGGACAGCTGATCTACTTGGCCACTGAGGGAATCTGCTAGTTGGCGGACCGCCTCTACGATTTTGCCATCGGAGCTTCTGCGGTCATATTCGCTTCTCCTACCCTCTGAGTACTGACCAAACCGGCCACTGGATGAGTATCTACGAGGGGATCGTCTGGGCGGTGAGCGTCCACGTGGGGAACGTCTGCGTGGGAAGGGCCCCAACTGTGAGTGGCCGTATGGAGATGTGTCACGTGTGGGACGTGGAGAAGGGTCACGGGAGGACTGTACATCTCGCTCACATGGGGATCGGGTATCCTGGTATCTACCCGGTGCAGTTCGGTTGTGTGAAGATCGATCAACCAGAGACAGCCCCCGCCTTCCACCACGCGTTCCTCCTTGATCAGAGTCAGATCCGGTGGTACAGCAGAGTGGGGATTTAGTACGCTTGCTGTTTGCCAGTATTTCACTTCCAGAATCAGACTGGGTATCTGATCGATTACCAGACTCTGGTGTCTGAGTCTGTTGGACCTTGCTCGTAGCCTCACCCTGCGCGTTCACCCCAGGTTTTGTTCCCGGTGCGGCTCGGAAGCGGAAATTTATGACCGAGTCACCTCGGTCACATGATTGTACGCCCGGTACGGTTGATCGAGATGATGAACGTCGCTCGCCTCGGTTTGGATCGGATAAACCGTTCCTACCGGACCTTACCAGGTAGTCTGGATAGAAATTGGCCTGTCGGTCCGGGGTCGAGGCACGGGATGAACCGTCGCTGACGTCTCGATTCGCCATCGCACTCTAACTCTAACAGGACTGGAGGGTTGGGGAGGGTCTTATGACAATATGTAAATACAATGCAAATACAAGTCAACAAATCAGGACAATGATCCTGTTCTATGTACTTTTTTTCTCTATATCATATTTATATGGTTCTTTTGGGTAAAGGATATTCTGCAATCAGCAGTTGGCTGAACTGTCTTCCTTCCGGTCTCGTCCAGGTACAATAGGTAGGCACTGTAATCAATCATGTCATGCAACAACATTGTTGGGGGGGGGGGGGGGTCAGGATAATAAACAGGAGGTGTCCCTATCTATCAAGGGTGAGTCCCTTGAGCTGATATGTGTCAAACTTATATTGGAAAGAATGATTTCCAATTGCAATGAACCAAAAATCTTGATAATAAATCACCAATACCAATTGTTACTTGATATTAAGAAATTACCAGTAATTGTATACTTATATATTAAATTCCTCAGTGGCAGAGTCCACAACTGATTAATGGTAATCAAGGTAGAGGTGCTGAATCAATGTTGTCAGCCCCTAATAAAAGCTCCCAGAACTGTTTTGACCATCTACAGAAAGTAGATGGCACCAGATACAATACCAGACCCAGATGTACCTGAGTCTGGTATTGTATAACCCAGAGTCTGATAAGTATCAGACCAGTAGCCTCAAGTGTTATTTTGGTGGGTAACTAAATCTAAGTGCTGACTTTGACCTATGTGACTATAGTTAAACCAAGACAAATGAATAAAAATGAATAAATTCGGACGAACAACAACATGCAATAGAAATACATATACCTAGCAAGTATATAGATATATACTGCAGTCAAGTGCTGTCACTTTAGTGTGGGACAACTGTTCTAATAAACACAATACTCACAAGACTCTATATCAACCCTGACTGTGTGTACTATGTACATTCAGTTCCTTTCACTACAACACCATAGATAAACATGTCTGTAGCAGCACATGGGGGGGGGTATCAGCTGTTCACTCAATCACCATTGATTGATCAGTCCTCTATCTGCTCCCTCCCAAAATGCAAAACTAAATAATCACTACTTTCAGGGACAATCTGTGGGTCCCATTGTCTGTGTTCACGGGCACCCTGCCTTAATATGAAAGTATTTAAGGATTGGTTTAAAGTGAGTAATTGAGTCTAGAATGTCTAGAATTCAATACAGGTATAAAGCAGTAGGGCCTTGAGCAAATCTATCCATGGTCTTTAACATGGAGATGCAAGGGGACATGAAAAAAAGGGAGTTAAAATAATATAAACCCACAACAATAACCAATAATATGGGCTTACAGAATGGACCACACCAGTTTTGCATTCATCCGATATGTAGGCCCATAGTCACTGACATGTACATGTATGTGAGACACGTGGATGAATCAGTTTCCCCAACAATTTACGTGTCCTTCACTACTGGGGGGGGGGGGTTGCTGAGCCCACGGTCTCAGGTCCTCTCAGGGGTTCAAGGCGCTTCCCTCGTGGGGTTGGGAAGAGCAGAAAACGTGTCTAACTTGAATCAACAGTATCATATATATGCCTGGAATTAGCCTAGAATAAATTGAACCAGGGATCAAAACAAAACTACAATTACCAGCAAGTAGCAGAGCTACTAGTGCCTTAACAACCTTCTCTGTATTTGGGTGAAAGTTCCACACCACAACACAACCCAATCCAAACACAAGATACCACCAATTCCTTATAGTTATACAAATGAGGTGCAATAACCGTGTCTGTGTTTGCGTGTGCAAGTGGGGGTACGTTGGTAGAAGTATCTGATACTTCCGTCGCAGCTACCCTGTGACACGTGTTGGTGTGTGGCGGCAGGAGGGAGGGGTACAGTGTATGTGTAGAGGGCACAGTGTGCTGCCCGGGAACGACGTGTATCGTGATGGGTACTTATCAGTAAGGTGCTGTGAGCACCCAGAATAATTATGCCTATTCAAGTTTATAAAGTGTTTATTTCATAGATGACTTTAAAGAAAAGAAGGGTAATCCACATCCATATTTGGTTTGACAAATGTAAACAGCATAAAAATGGAATTGCAAATTAGAATTAAATGGAATTAAAAGTCATATGCACTACAGCACTCGGCCATTAGAGACTTGAGCAAGTTTACTCCATATCATAACAAGGAGGCACGTGTAGAGACCTGTGGCTGTGTTTGTGAGTGTGTGTGTGTGTGTGTGGGGGGGGGTGCTACTGGTGATGAGGGATGCAAGCACCCTACTTGCACCCAGTGCCCTACCCGACCTTCCCCTGTACTTTGGGGTTTGGTATTACAGGGAAAACATCAGCAGCAACCCACAAAATCCGTGACAACCGGAAATCTTGGGTTCTTACAAATTGTGATACATTCAAAATCTGTACCTAAGAACCCTGTGGGGAGGGTGGGAGGGTTGTTCTGTAACAGGTAACTGATGGGAAGGGTGGCCCGGAAGCTGAGGGCATTCGTATACTGGCTCACTTTCAGATCCTATTTATTTCTTTTCAATTTCTTTAATTCTACATAGTATTAGGGCCGTTACTGACCCAAAAATAGGTGTAAATGTTGGATCTCTACGTCATGGACATCTGTGGGGCACAAGGCTAGACACAGCAACTGTCTGATAAGGAGGGGGACGGCCGTTAGCGGAGAGAATGTAGCAGGCACGTGTAGTGTGTGTGTGTGTGGGGGGGGGGGGGGTTGAGATCCAAATGGAATCTGGTGACGTGCAGGGGCACAGGGTGCAGCCTGGGGTGGCGTGGATGGGCCTCACATTTCAATTATTACCAATACAAAATCTGATTCTGTAAACCAGCATAAATAACACAAATCTTTGATGAATGATTCTCGAATCTCGTGGGGGTATTTTCAAATGGTTTCTAACGTGAGGAAAGGACCTTCTAGAGGGCAGTATATTATACCCTATAGGGTTACAAACTGCCCCACACACGTGGTGTACTTATCAACCACGTGGTGACAGCCGAGAGTGGGGACTGGGGATAGTTTACATAAAACACAGGATAGTGGCTGGGAAGACTGCGTGAGGAAAAATGTTTCCATCTTTTGCTTTGATACATGTACCACCAGAGTACCACCGCACAGTAATGTACCATGTACACATGGATTTATGACAACTTAGAAAATGAAACCTTCGTGAGAATAAATCGCTACTTTCTCTTTCAAGGGTTTATCTGGTATATCAACCTGTGAGGCCAAAAGTATGAGTCGGGGGTGCACCTGGGTATGAACCAGACAGATGATATCATACACAGAATGGATGTTTAGGAAGATATCTCTACTTTACCCTAGTGTACTGGAGACGTGGTGTATGGCATTGTTAACAGCTGTATCTGTTGGCGACACCAGCATAATGGTCTCACCCACGGAGATTCTACTTGTGATTTAGGCAATTTATATGCACTACAAACTCAACATATATAAATTATAATTTTAAAAGAATGAATCATGAATCTTAGGGCTTAATTAAAGTTACATGAACGTGGTGTAAGGGTACTAGGGGGTATTGTACTGCACCCTAGGGCAACTTAGTACCCCACACACGTGCTGGAGTTATCAGTGATGTGGGGGCGACACCGTGGCGAGATAACAGCAAATATACTTCTTTTTTATACATGAATATTCCCAAGTGAGTTGGATGCCTGAATCGCGTGTGAATGTAACATGTATGGCAGAGAAATGGGCTAGGGTGACTGGCCCACGTGGTACCAGGCTGGGGAGGAAGACACACATGTGGGTTTCACTTATCTAATTCTAAAGCAATCAACGTTATGTAGAGATAATATAGCAGCTATATCAACCACTCATTACAGTAGGCCGTGTTTATCAGACACAAAATCTATGGTTTTGGGGATGTTTAGGTCTGTTTAGGAGTAGGGGTGAGGGGTGATGACACGTGGTGCTTATCTACACACGTGGTGCTGACAGGGAGAGGCACGTGGCCATACACGTCCCTGTCGCTGATTTTCAAAGCCTAATAACGTCAGAATTGGTGGCACAAACCTCACAAGTCAACACCAAAATGGTTAAAGGGTGTATTTATAGTTTCAATGGAATGGAATAGGGCAAGGGGTTAGACAGATTTGGAATGTCACCTTTCAACTAGAAAGGATAATAAAATGGGAGGGCCTTAGACAAGAGAATTTCATCTTTGTATTTCAGGCAAATACATGTATTACTAAACCAGCATAAAATAACTTCAATTTCTGATGAAGGAATCGTGAATCTCATGGAGTGTTTTCAAGTGGGTTTTAAACATGAGAAAATGATATTCCAGAGGCAGTATTCTACACCCTATAGGCAGCCCCACACACGTGGTGTAGTTATCAGCCACGTGGTGACGGTCGGAAATGGCTTGGAGACAAGTGAACACACCGGGGAACACACGCGGTATATGTGGCTACATAAACACATGCAGTAAAAGGTTTTGGAACGATTGAAAATGTCACCATTCAGTTCTGGGCAAGTACATGCGCTTACAAAACCAGCATGCAAATCA
This sequence comes from Harmothoe impar, assembly GCA_947462335.1. NCBI lineage: Eukaryota > Metazoa > Annelida > Polychaeta > Phyllodocida > Polynoidae > Harmothoe > Harmothoe impar. Next base: position 25,999,345 of record OX381707.1, read on the forward strand.
AATTAATTTTGAAAAAATGAATAGTAAATTTCATGGAGTAGGCCTATCCTTTGACAGGACCTCCCACAAAAGGTCCCAGTGGGAAGATAACGGGATTAAGGTTATCCTGACTACGTGGTGTGGCCTGGGAAGGCTGAATACTAGGCGTGGGCTTTTGTGTCTACTTTGACAACTGTAGAACTAGGGAAACACACAATCTAAGGTGCCTCTATGGTGACTGGTAACTCCACACACGTGCTGTAGCTGTCAGCCACGTAGTGACAGTCCGCACACTGGTACGGTACCCGCGTAAGACATACACAGGTTATAGGGCTAAATGAAACAGATATAGATTTAGTACAAGGCTGATTGTAGCGACTTATAATAACACTTTTCAGTGAGAAAAAGTAATACTTTGGCAGGGCCTCAACCATGTATATTCCACCTCTATTTTCGGCAAATACCTGTACCACCAAACCAACATAAACAATAATAGACTTTGGACAGAACAAATAATGGATGTCAGGGAGTATTTTTAAATGGTATCTAGACACAAGGACCGATTATTCTAGAGTGGTACTCAACAACCTATGGTGACTGGGTACCCTACACGTGTCTCTATCAGGCACGTGACATTGACAGGGAGGAGGCACGTGGCCATAAACGTCCCTGTCGTGATTTTCAATGTCCACCCAAGTCACAAATGTTACTCAAACTCTGTGGGTCTAACAAACAAATATACTACTTTCTATACACAACCTTTCTACGTGTTCCAGGGTGAATGTAAGGGGATTCAATGTCAGGTTTACTCCAGTGTCTGACAGTACTATATGGAAGGGGTGTATAACGATCCAACTTGATGCCTCCAACACATATTACACACCCAATTTAAATCCAACACCATCCACACTAGAATACAAACTTTTGATACTGACTTTTCACAAAACTGAACTGACTAGAATAGATGAATACATTGGAAACATTTTTGATCAACTTAGACAGAAGAAACTAATAGTTTGAAGAGATCCACTTTGGGGTGTGGGGTCTGTATAGTTGGGAGATTGAGACCTAAGTCCCAGCCTCCCAAAATTAGCAGAATATAGCTAATTAAATCCCACTTCTGACACCACTGTAATAATCATGGGTTAGGGGATTATTATTATGCTATTTCATGGTAATTCAGACGGCAGATGGCCAGAAAGAGTTGCCCTAAGTGGGACTTAGGTTCAGCCAGGAGGCTGGGGGAGTAAAGCCTAAAACAGCTAGAGTAAATGTATGTAGAGTCAAAACCAGACACAGTAAATGTAATTACTACTATATATTGTTTCATAAACGATACACACTTTGAATGCAAGCTAGTCACAAGTCAGCAGTAATAAAAGATAGTTTCCCTAAACTGTTATAAATCCCACCAAAAAGAGCACACTTGGGGCTTACCTTCTTGATTGGATTCCTGGACAGTTCTGAGGCAGAGGGCTGCCTCAGCCCCCTCACCATGGCACCGACCATCATGGTGCCTGTTCCAGGAACCCACCCAAGAGAGGGCATTCGGAAACCCCTTCCCATTACAAAACCATGCTGTTCAGCAGCTATCAGCCCCATAGCTTTTGCTTTTTCCGTAATAAATGAATGAACCACTTTCTCAATCATTTTGCCAGGGGTCGGCAGTAAACTCACTGGCCTCCAGTTGGCAATTTGATTTAAGGCTCCAGACTTTGGTATTGGTACCACAGTGGCTCTTGCCCATGCTTCCGGAAAAATACCCAATTTCAGGCTGTTGTTGAACATATCGCATAGGTGAGGTACTAAGTATAGGAAGGCATCCTTCAGAACTCTAGCCGAGATACCGTCTAGGCCAGAAGACTTATTAATATTGATTTTATTAACTAGCTTCTGTATGTCATCGTAGTCTACTTCTGGGACATCCAGTTTTGTAATATCTACCTGTTCCCTACTCACTAGGTCCGCTAGGTGTTCCTCAGGACGAAGGCGCGGATCTGGGAGATTTTGGTCCCGCTCTTGCAGCTTTTTATATAGCTTTTCCCCTATACTTGCGAAATAATCATTGCAGTATTCACTTGCTGCTGAACCCTCTAATTTCTTTCCATCCACATCAAAGGATGTGACATTAACTCTATTTTGTGGCGAAATTAGTTTATTTAATTCCCTCCAGAAGGCCTTGGCATCCCCTTTGGTCTCCTCCAAGGTGTCTTTTACATATCTGCCTTTAGCCTCATGACATGCCCTGTTTACTTCACATCTCCTCCTTTTTGCTTCTAAGTAGGTGTTGTGTATGCCTGTCTGCATATAGTCTGATACTGTGGCCTTCCTATCTGACATTTGTTCCCTAAGCTCGTTGTTCATCCATTCGTTTGGGTTTAACCTGAACTTGAGCTCTTTTATAGGGCAAGTGGCGTCAAGGTGCGCCAGTATCCTGCTTCTGATAATCTCCCATTGTATGGCCGGGTCCCTCTCATTAAAGAATGGGTCCCAGTCCTCATAGGCAAGGTCTTCTCTGAGCTGCGTGCTTGAGTACCTCTTGTATGATCTGCCCTTAAAGGTAGAAACCGGGAATTTTATCTTAAGCCTTTTCCTGCTCGCAGCTATTGGGTAATGATCGCTTATCAGATCCTTTACCACTTTTGCTTTGAGCACTATTGGACAGTTGGTAAAGATGTGGTCCAGACAGCTACCCCCCTCTGGGTATGTTATGTCATGAATGTGTCGCTCAAGGCCTTTGGCTACCATGAAAGAGTCTAAGTCATCTCCACCTTTTTCCCAGTCTCTCTCTATGTCTATATTAAGATCCCCCAGAACCCATATTTCTATATTCCCGTCATCAATTTCTTTAAATATAGCCTTCAGATGCTCAATGAAGCCTTCAGTAGAGCCGTCTGGTGGTCTATAGACATTTAAAATAGCTAGCCTTTTGTGCTTTTCCTGTTCTATCTTAACCGTAATGCACTGTATATCTTTGGTCTGAAAACTGGCATTTTTTACAAGTTCTGAATATGGGAACAGGTGTACATCTATATACGTCATCAGCCCCCCACCCCTTACCTTATCGGGTGTAGGTGGCCTGTCCTGTCTATAGGACATTTTCCCTGGCCAGATTACCATGTCATCAGTGTGCATGTCACCTAGCCAAGTTTCCCCTAAGCAGCAAATATTTAACGTGCTGAGCAACGGGTGTATGTCAACTTGCTTCTTAAGCATACTTCTACAGTTCATGTGCCCTATTTTTAGCCCTTTTAGGTCTACTAGCTCCTCAGCTGAGATTCTCAACTTCGCGCTCTTGAACTGTGTAAAAGGTTCCATTGCTTAAGTATAGACGTGAGTGAGTCCACACCTACCTTACTTTGTAGCCCTAGCCCTGGTGGGGTCAGTGCACCTGTCACTCCCCTCTCTCTGCACTTGCAGCGTTGTTCAGCCCAGATTCTGGTGTTTATGAAGATGATGATGATGATGATGATGATGATGAGGTTGATGCAGTGCTGTTTAGGCATAGCTGGTATAGTCTCTGCGTATCGGTCGCTGGGATGCGCCTCCCATGCTACACAGGGCCGTGTCAGTGTCCGGGTCAATCCATAGAGTTTGCTTGTGTGGGTCATTTTGAGAAATGAAGTCACAGGTTATGGATTATTAAGAATGAAATCCCTATCTATATTGAGTGCATGTGTACCACTATAATAAATTAGATTAAATTACTTTGATCTAATCTCTACTTTTGATAATTACTATGATTTCTAACTAAGTATAATTTAGCTGATTCTATTTATAACTTGTCAGTTTGTATATCACAGTTCTAGCTTATTTTAACTCGGTTAAATCCAATTTACTAATTTACTAGGTAATTGTATTGTATGATACTTAAGCTATTTAACCAGATCTATTCTGGCCATTCAATAAATTTCTCCCGAGATATTGTATCGTCCCTTTTGATGCCAGTGGGAGACAGCCCTTGGCTTATAGTACTTGCGTGCTACCTGGTATAGGGCAGTTGTAGTATAGGCTCATTGAGTCATATCGCACTGCAGCAGTCCAAGTAGGTCAGGGTGAGTCAGGGTGAGTCAGCCAGCTTCGTTCTACCGTACTGTTGGACACGCCTCAGCACGTCCCCATAGGTCTCGTACCTTTCCGTGGCCCTTTCTCAGTGGGGTGAAGAGCATACATTGAGCCTCAATTTATGCATAAATTATACTGCTCGCCATGTTAAGAATGGTTAGGATTCATGCTGTTTGTTTACTTAATTTAAACATATAATCTTGAATCTTGAACTTAGGCAGCCACGTGTTATGTAGCGTAGATAAGCAACGAGTATGGTTGAAAATCAACAGGTGCTTTATGTTTCAAAAAATATATTTTAACATGTGACTATACAAGGAGTTAGAATGGTTACAGAGTATCATTTCACAGGTGTCAGCATTAGTGGCATACAGTGTTCCAAAGTTTGCACGGTTTTGAATATTGGTCACCCCATTAATAGTGTGCCAGGTATTAGACGAGTCGCCAGGGTCTAACTTATAAGCCAGTCTCATACTTACTACATGGTTGGGTAAAGCAGGATTACAGCATAATTGGTCACCCATCGCTGTTCTATCCCATTATATACCTCTTTGTAGTGGTTCATAGTCAAGATTCATTGGACACCCATTTTCAAGTATGACGCTCATTTAACCCGATCAACGGCGGAAGAGAATAATCATACCTGTGGATTAACCCGATGAGATTGTAAATAACATCATACAACGCATTGTAATAATTGTATATTTATTGTGATGCATCACATCTTTTGAAATGTACTGTATTTTTTGAAAATCACCAAGTGAAATAAAAATACTTTATAAACTCAAAAATATGCCTAACAATGAACTCATTGTACTGCATCCATCTGGACTTTCCTGACACACTAATGCATTATTAACCAGATTTATCTGTTTGTTGTAGAGATAGGTATATAGTAATGACTCTTTATGAATCTCAATTAGTTAAGCATATATGTGAGCAGGCAAGCAGAAAGGATACTCCGTGCGGGATTAGTTCCGATTTTTGCCACCAGGGGGGCGCCACTATGGCCTTAAATGAAAGAAAAGGGGAAAAAATAGCTCTAGGGTACTTTTTGCTGTAGAAAAAAATGGGAATACACAAAACATTCCATTTCTGATGAAAAGCCTCCATATTTGGAATGTAAAAAGAACGTTTTGAGGCCTAAATGAGTGTTCTTGTTGATGTATGTTGCCATGGAAACATGATTTTCATTCCAAATACAAAAATTAAAGATACCCTTTGACAGAATGATTCATGGGGGTAACTATGGTCAAAACAGAATAAAAATACCATTCCTAGATCAAATTTTATGACTCAAAGAATGAAAATGTATGATATATTTGTCATTATCATCATTATGCTGATTAGATAGGGATATCTGGGAAAATATGAGACCTAGAGCTTATCGGGCTTTTTGATAGGGCCATGCCCACATATATTCAGGAAGCCATTCCTCAAAAACTAGAATTGATATCTTCAAGTGTAATATATCACTAGAAAGCTTATGACATCAATTTTAAATTTGACTTTTTCCTTGGAGTATCCTTTTCCCTTGCCTCTACACATATTATTGAGAGCCTAAAAGGCTTAGTCCTATAAGGGTGCACTATGGCCTATGTCTCTAATAGCATTAAAGTATTATTGTGACCATCACTATAATTTACAAGCTACTTTTTTAATGCCGAAAGGCCCCGGAGGGGCCCTGGTGGTGAGCCTGCGAACTACCAGGTTTAAACACAAGGAGTCTATAGGCAGATTTTCAGCTCTGTAGGGCCATTATTTACTCTTTTTCATGTAATTTCTCTGAAAATCCATATAATTTTTTATTTATTTTTTCATCAATAAGGTAGAAGTTGGACTTAACTTAATTACTCGTTAAAATAATTCTAGGGCCATTTTATTACATATATATAGCACATTAAAAAGGGGGACTTTACAGACATGGTAGGCAACACAAGAGAGGTTTCTCCCCTGTGTGGATCCATGTTTTACTGACCAAATAGACAATAGCTATCAGAGTACAGAGGTGCCTTTCCCGACCTTTCTTATCTCTTCCCCGACCTATCCTGTCTCTTCCCCGACCTCTCCTGTCCCTTCCCAAACCTCTCCTGTCCCTCCCCTGTCTCTTCCCCAACATATGGACCCTATTTATACCCTCCTCAGCCTACCTCCGTATGTTGCTACATATTATGACGTCACAGAGGGAATTCCCTAGGGGTTTCCCAGAATGTAGACTGGTTTTTGCACATTTTTCTAAAAGAGACAGGTGACAATGTCCGTATCTTGAGAGGGCCGTATGTTGGATGCCGTATGTTGATATAAAAAAAGATAAGGAGGGTATACGGAGGGTCAAAAGAAACTTTGAAAATTTGCTATGGTGATATCTGCATCTTGACCGCATCTTTAGGCCGGATGTTGTTTTTAATATCAACATACGGTGAAACGGCTTCCAGTCTATATATGAGAATTAGAAAAGAGAATCAAACACATGCTGGTTCACAGGAATTTGGGTGAATGAAATAAAAAGTACATCAAATATTGGTTAAGTGAATATCCTGGTTTCTTTCTCAGGGGGTTGATCTGCGGATGCGCCAAATCTAATTAATGCATCAAAAGTGAAGAGTGTAGGAGTAACAGTAAACTGTTGTTCTCCAAGATAACTCTCTTCAAAAGTCTGCTACTATATATATATATATATATATATTATTGCAGTAATCGTATATATTCTGCACTGACATTATATATTTTATTACATAATTATACAGTCATCCTTTATATTCCATTAGCAGTGCAGATATGATCAGGATCCATGCAGACCCAAGGTTATGGAAGATGGGCTGGACCCAGCAGTTTATAGCAGGGGTCTTTCATGTATTTATGACGGCTCCCCCTGTGCTCTGTCCTGCCTCATAAATAACAGGTTTTATAGCAGATACAGATACAGATGAAGTGTGCACCACAGCTTCAAGCTCCCTCTACAGTGCTATCACAGGGACGCTCAGATAGTTGGGATTTGTTACAATTTCCATAGTAGCTTAGCTTCTTAGTCTTAGCTTCTAAGAAGAACAGAGACCATGCATCTTTTTCAGTTCTTGTAGGTGTACAAACACACCCTTCCTTCCTACCTTAAGACGTCTCTTAAAGCTGTTACATACTTTGATACATTTTGGGGGTGGAATGGTATCATTTGAAACTTGAAAATATGAGGAAACAAACCAGGATTTCTTATTTTGGTCTATCCGAAAAAAGACATAAACTTGCTTTTTAAAGCTTGGGGCTAGCAGCTCGATATGAAATGCTATCCATATGGCTATTCCTTAGCTAATAGAATAAAGTAGATGTTCTCAAGGGGATTAAAACCTTACCATTGCCATATAATTCAACAGAAAAGTAGGATCCTCTATTATTGGAATGTTATGATTTTGATATGGAAGATTTTCATATCCATTGGTCTACATCTTTGGCACTCAGTAGGGAACCTTAGCCCTCATTATTCATAGGAATCTTTCCTCTGGGATGTCTGTACCGGTGGCCTTCTTCCGCCTATGCCAAGTGGGAATAAAGTATTGCAGGAAGGTGAGCTGCTTCTATGGTCTGACATGCTAGCTGTATGCTGTATCACTTTATGCAGGTGGAAGACTGCCTGGATTTACAGTACAGCCTGCATAACACACCCAGCCCATTTTCAGAGGTCACTCAGCCTGGAATACAGGGCTGTTCATTAGGAGGACTGTGTTTTCCCTATAGGTTTTATATAATCATATTTGCGATTTTTATGTGATATTTGCTAAGAATAAAATCATATAGAGGATGTAGATCAGTACATCACCTTCAGTATCAACTAAAACCTTTTCCACAGACCTTAAAGATGATGGGAATTGCACAGGCTGCTCACCCAAATGAGGGTCTCGAGGGGAATTGGCTCATCATACTGCCGGTAAATGCAACAGTTCAATAAATCTATATGTTTAACATTGATTAATAATTTTAGTTAAACTATGGTTTGGTTGATATTGCCTGGGCAGTCTTCAATTTGGCATGGCCTCTACACTCATGACAATTTCCTTAGACATGTGTCCTGTTAAATACTGTCTAGACCTCAGGACCCTGGCCTCTTTACCACTCAGCAGCCTGTTGCCTGCTACCAGCAGGTATTTGTAATGCAGGACACAGTTTACCCTGACCAGGGGGAAATCAGGGGCCTGTGGGAAATTTCCTCTGTGAGAAAGATAATAAAACACAACTGACCACATTGGTGAAAAATACGCTGTAGATTGTGCTTAGGAGGCAGCTGTGGATATTAAGCCCTATGTGATAGGAGTTCCATTGTTTAGAGAACAGAAAACGATGTTCTTCAGGTCGAGAAGAAAAAGTGTTCTATTGTTATTATAAAACCGATTCATAATTTCCATGTTTAAAAAAAAAGGTTTTCTGTGTGTTTGGTTACTATTCACTGGTGTGGCCCTGTGCTCAGCGTGCACTGTTACCCTGTAACGAATGGTCACATGACTTCTCTGTATTGCACCGTTTTATAAAAAGGAATAGCAGTCACTTGTACACAGATTTCTACGGTGGCCGACAAAGGGTCACCAAAACAAACAAAAAATTATTAAAAAACAAAATTTGGTTCTTCAAATTTCCGGTAATGAAATTTAATTTTAGTGTTTTTCTTGGTGTCATTGTTGCAAATCATGCTGTCACTGTCAATTTGTTGAAAAAGATAGTTGTCAACACCTTGTATCCTTCATTTCGTGAAATTGGAAAAAAATAAATTCCCAATAATTTTTTTTTCGGGTGACCCTTGTCGGCCACCGTACATTTCACATTGTCTGAATTTATGTGACAGAGATCTATTCTAAGTTCCATGAACAGATAACATTAAACTAGTCTGATTGATAACAATATCATCAACATATCAATTCTCAATTCTCAACGTCTACATGTATGACTTTCACATGACAGTTACTTTATTAAACAATTATCGAAGTATCTTAATAGCTAGGGCCTTGGATGTTAGCCTTTACTTATCTGTTGTTGGCAGCTTTGAGAGCTATTTCATGCATTCATCCTCTATCAGAAATATGAAAGTCTGCATAAGACCTTTACATTAAATGTCATGTTGGGATGAGCTATTGGTGAGGGAGCGAGCATGTGGGCCTCCTATAGTAACTGTATGATGTATCACTGTGTGGTGTAGAGGTTGTCTCTGACCTGTACCTCTCAGTTAGTTTGTGTAATGGGACAGGATGTATTATACTCTACATTTTATCATCTTACCTAGTGTACCATCGCAGTATTCAGAGAGAGATTTGAGAGTTTTCATCATAAATCCTCACATAAAACCGATGCTGCAGCTTTAGGTAAGCACTTATTCTGTATTAGAAAATTGCCTGTGGCCATTGAGACTCTTTATTCTCTGTATGCTGCATTGTTGCTTGGAGCCAAGTGCAAATTGAATGGGAAATTCATGAGATTACAGGCAATCACATTATTGCATTCCATGCCATATTTCATTGGACACCACAACAATGCCTCCTTATCATTATATCACGTTGCATTGTATTATTGACCATATTGGATGTGCGATTTATGATTCCTCCAATGCTGTTATTAGTTATTGCTATACAAATGTGGTAACGGCCCAAAACCTGCCGCCACCCGACAGTCACTTCTGTACAAAATAAACATTACATGGGGGTTAATGGATCTTTCCATGCCATTATAGCTTCATGGATTTGCCCATTTACAGCTTCTATTCAACACATTCACCTCTATATAGATGTGACATATCTGGCGACTAGTACTAGTATAGTAGAGTGACACTGGCTCTTATAGTTGACACATCCAGAAATGAAATATCTTTCAAACATTAAAAGTTAATGCAAAGGTCTCTAGTATGACTGCCACAGTTCCCGTATTTTCTTTTTATTTTAAAATAGTTTCCAAATTCTTTTTTTTTTACCTTTTCAACTGAAACAGAACTTGAACTATTTGTTCTTGCCTGAAGAGGATAAAGCTTTTTCCCTGTAATAGTACTCTGGGAAATGCTAAGCCCCCACGCCATAAGACATCACCCTGAGGGATGTCTGCTCCAAAGGTCTTTTAATGTTTGGATCAGGTGGGGATAAAGACCCATTCAGGAACTATGAATGTGTATCTTGGGGCTGCCCCCTCATGAATTATCCTGTTTCCTTGAAAACTGTCCGGTGTAGGTCGAACTTGTACAGTCTAACCTATACTATGAATGTTATATTGTGCTATTATGAAGGCTCAAACTGCTCAACCTGTACTTTACAAGAATATCATATACTATTGCTTTGTCTCCACCTACAAGTTGAGGACAAAGCATATCCACACCTGCTACCTGGTACCTACACCTGCCACCAGTGGCACTGCACCACCGTATTTGTGTATAAGGGGCATGCGCCACTAGCCACGCAGAGAGAGCTGGGTAGGGTACTAGGTGCACACCATCGCATACCCAATGTACAATAAATCCAAACTACACACCTAATCGCCGATTGTAGTGTCACTTACTTTCATGCATATCAAATCTCAGATATCAGTGCAATGCTAATTGACAATGGCCCGATATGACAATATTGTTGAATAATCACTTGTTGTATATGTTAGAGCATGAACTTAACTGAGGCAGAAATGCAGATTACCACTACACAATTCTATAGGATGCTTATCTCCATGTTTTTACACCAGTATAACAGCATCATGGGAGAATTCTGCAAACAACAGCACAGTGGCAATCAACAGAATAATCTCAAAGGGTTTCCAATATTCTGTTAGTACTGTTGGTACTGTATCAAGATAACAGTGCAAATAAATTGCAAGCACTAAATACTACACTGGATAAAAACACTCTCATTGAATGTCTGCAATGAATTCGGTGTCCTAGGTTTGCATATAAGGAGTCTTGTAGCACATTGCACTGTCATATTTCATCTGAGATTTTCAGGTCAGAAACAATCAGCTGACGCCAACTGACTGCTCTGCTTCATCCATTTGGTTTCAAAGTATTTCCATTTCTTGGTGGGAGCAGTTGAAGCCAGTAAAAGTACTATTAATGAAAGAGCCAACCTGAGGTATCTTGCCAAGCCTGTTGCTAATGAAGACTAAGTGTCAGTATTATCTGACACCTAATACTCAAAGCCGGCTTTGCCAAAAATAGCGTTGTATGAGACCAATTGCTTTCAAGCCCAATAATTGGGCATTGTCAGACAGCCTTTTGTCAGGAAGAAGAAAACACTCCTCCTTCAACTTGTCAGCCAGTGGGGGACTAGAATTAACCCTCTGTTGATGGCAAATTTGTTATTGTTAATGACACACCAATACAATACTGGTGAGTTTTTCACTGCATTGGTAAATCACATTGATGCTTCGTCAATGTGAACCCCATTGTCTTGCGGGATTTGCAAGTTCAATGTTGGCGAACTTCTTGCCGGTGCTTCATGGGTGCACACCTCAATTTAAGCACAAAAAACCTTTAAATCAGTCACACAAACAGATATCTCTTTTGGTACAAGGCCAAAGTCAAAACTTTCAGTTGTGCCATGGTAGAATTATTCCAATTGAATCTGTGGAACAAATTTTGTCCATGATTTTGTCATAAAATCAGCTTATGTGGCACTTATCCTCATCATTGTGAGCGGTATTTTATCCAAGTAAAAAAAAGAACAATTTCTTTGATTGCTCCGCTACATTCATCAGATTTCAAAGTATTTCAATCAATTTATAGAAAGCAGCCAAAGCTAGTCAAAGGGCTATCAATTAAAGGGAATTGGTGACAAGCTGAACTAAAGTATCTGGCCAATGACAGTAAGAATACCTTTTCCTGAAGACAAAGTGTCAGTATCAATTACAAATCTTTTCTCAGACCTTCAAGATTATGGGAATGTCAATTTCCTTAGATATGTATCCTGTTAAATGCTGTCTAGACCTCAGGATCCAGGCCTCTTTACCACTCAGCTGTCTATCGCCTGCTACCAGGTCTTTGTATTCCAGGACACAGTTTACACTGACCAGGGGGAAATCAGGGTCCTGTGGGAAATTCCCTCTGTGAAAAGGATGATAAAATACAACTGACCACATACCAAAAATATGCTGTAGATTGTGTTTAGGAGGCAGCTGTGGATATTAACAAGGGTGCCTGGCTGACAACACCAGACCCTTTGTGAGGGACAAATAGTCAGAGATAAGATTGCAAAGGGATAACAGTTACTTGGACACAGTCTTCCCTGCGGCGTTGATAGAATTTTATGTGACACCTACTGTAAGAATGATAGATCTCTAAACAGATACTATAAAACTAGTTTGATTGATAACAATAAATCTTCAACATTTCAACATTAATCTCAAAGTTCAATGTCTACATGTGTTTTATTCCGATGCCAGTTTCTTAATCTAACGTGTACATAGGAGTATCGTTTTAAAACCAGGGGTTTGGATGTTAGTCTTAACCTATCTGTTTTTGACAGCTGTATGAGTCGTTTCATGCTTATGCTACATGTTGTCGTAATGAGAAATATTGATCAAAATAATCCATTAGTAGAGCAGATATTATGATCAGGATCCATGCAGACCCAAGGCTACAGAAGATGGGCTGCACTCAGATGTTTATATCAGGGGTCTTTGATGTATTTATGACCACTCCCCTGTGCTCTGTCCTGCCTTATAACTAACAGGTTTTATAGCAGATACAGATACAGATGTACTGTGCTACAGCTTCTAGCTCCCTATACAGTGCTACCACAAGGATGCTCAGACAGTTGGGATTTATAACGATTCTCATAGTAGCTTAGCTTCTTAGACCTAGCTTCAAAGAGGAACAGAGACTATGCATGTATTTTTTTTCATCTCTTATAGGTGTACTAACACATCCTTCCTTCCTACCTTAAGACATCTCTTAAAGCTTTTGTACACTTGGATAAATGGAGTGCAATGGTAACATTGGAAACTTGTAAGGAAACAAACCAGGTTTTTTTTTGTGGTCTATCTGAAAAAAAACACCCATAAACTTGCTTTAATTTAAGTAAATGTAAATGTTCTCAAGGGGATTAAAACCATACCACTGCCATATGATTTTAAAGAGAACTAGAATCTTTTTATTATTTGAATGCTATGATTTTGATTTGAAAGTTTGTCATATCAAAGCCGAACTGCCTTTATAGCGTTCTTTCTCTATTTCCTGGTAAGCCGTCTAACAAGAAGGTCTCTCTATAATATCTTACGATTATCCACTTTCAGAAAAGTTTTTCATTGGTTTACAACTTTGGCACTGAGCAGGGAACCTTAGCCCTCATTATCCATAGGAAACCTCCTTCTGGGACGTTTGTACCAGAGGCCTACTTCTGCCTATGCCAAGTGGGAATAAAGTATTGTAGCAAGGGGAGCTGCCGCTAGGGTCTCGTATGATATCTGTATGCTGTATCACTGTATCATTTAGTGTTAATGATATTACCTGTAGGTCTCAATAATGTTGGCAGTATAGGATTTATAAGTAAAAGTATATTGCGTAGTGTACACTTCTGTAGCCCTTTCTGCCATACCATTATCATAAACATGCTGACCTCTATCATTCCTTTTCTCTTACCAATCCTGACTGATCTGAGACCCATAATACCACCCACTGACCTGCCTGACTGCAGCTGCCTGATCACCGCATCCTGACCATGTTTCGCATCCTGATTAACATGACACTTATCTAACTGACATATATGCTATATATGGTCTATACACATAATATATTTCACTATAATATATGGTCTATACACAGTTGACATGCTGCAAAAGTCCTGGGCTTCCCTTAGTTACTATACATGTATCGCTGTGTAGTCTACAGATATGCTTTGACCTATGCATATAATGAGACCTGTTCAATAGTACATTTTATCTACCCTCATCCCTCCCCCCCCCCCGCCCTCCCTGGTAGGCAAGTTGCAGAGAGAGATGCAGAGAATATCAGAGATATTGCAAATGTAATCACACATGCTAAGCTTCTTACTACTAAGAGGTGGATATATCAGACTTGGTGTAACCATGTCAGGTATTTGTACTTTTGCATTTCCCTTCAAATACCCTAGAGTAAAGCAGACAGGGACATTAAGGCCTACCATGTCAGTTTTTAAAGCAATCCTTTGTGGCTGATTGTGATTGATACCACCAATTGGTGCCCATAATGACTAAATTAGATTTTGGCCGGGGGTATTTAAACACAGCAATACTGTATTATATATATACACTATGGTGCGCTATATTTTCTGATATGATTTATTTGATGAGACCTTTGATAGGAGTAAATAAGACATTGGCTGTCAGGATATTGATTGTCATTATCTCTACTATCATAATTACATGACTTGTCCATCAACCCTGACCATCAATTCAATGTTGTCACTAATTATGCAGGCACATACCATTTTTGGAACGAAATGTGCCACCCTTTAGCCTTGTGTCCAGAGGGTCATTTGAGCTCTTCAACATCGTGATTGGAGATCGATTGGCCTCTGTGGTCTCTTATTTCAATTGACCCCAATACACCAATTACATATGCTAGGGTATGTCATCAAATACTACACACAGAAATGAAGTAGAATCACATTGACTCCTGACTTGATCACTGAGGTCACTCTCCCCAGGACTCTAAAGTGACTCCTTAACATTAGCAGGACTCTATAATAACTCTATAATGACTCCTATCCTAAGGCTCCCTAATGATTGGGAGTCGCTTTAGAATTGTGGGGAGAGTTAACTCAGTGATCTGGGCTGGACTCCCATTTGAGAGTGATTCTACTTCTTCTCTGTGTAGGGCCTAATGTAGGAAAAATCATACTTCCTTTCATCTGATAGGCTCACTATATATATAAATACAGTTGCCATTTCTGATATCATCCCTTTTACCAGTAGATTAGTGATCAGTGGCTTCCCTTTAAGAAAATAATCCTGCATTACATGTGAGACAGTGGCTTTACATAAATCCAGGTACACTGTGGCTGCAAGTTTCTGTTTGTTTCTCATAAACATATATGCAGGACTCACTTATCAGGGTGGCATGCAAACATCATGACGACAATGGGCCTGGCACAAGAAAGAACATTGCCATCCTTAAAGGGTTAACAAAGGGGAGAGATTGGACAATGAACCACAATTGAAGCACAGTGAACCTCCACATCAGTCGCCAAAGCAAAGACTTCTATTGGCGCTGTCCAAAAGAGACAGTGAGAAACAAAAATATCCCACCAGGCTTCAACTCTGCCATGGAAAAGTTATCCTCATTGAATATGTGGAATTAATTGGCTGACAGCTGTTCACATCCTACAAAAGTGGCAATTTGTTTAAGAATTATAAGTGCTGAAAGATGTCTGACATCAGTTGTTTGCTTTGCATCATACATCAGGTTGTAGAATAGTTGAAGCTAGTCAAAATGCTATTAATCAAAGAAGATAAATTATGATGGGATAATCCCTACTGAACGATCTGGCCAGTGACACTGTATAAACCATTCCTGATGACCCTATTCATTGAAATTACACAGGCTGCTTGCCAAAATGAGGTGCCTTGGGATTAGAAACCCTCCACTTGCAGCCAGTAAATGAATGCAATAATGAAAAAATGACAAATACAAGAATGACAAACATTGAAGAACATATTGCTTGTCATTTTAGATACCCACTCTACCTATTCATTATCCGTGTGGCCAGTTGCCTGTTGTTATGTTTGTATTCCTGTCTCAGCAATTTAAACAATTAAGTCAATGATAACAATCATTGGACTTTCAGCATCTCCTTTTTTAGCCCCTGTCTAACCAACCCTGACCCCACACTGACCTGCCTGACTGTACCTACCTGACCATAACTGCACTCCTGGTGTCCCATTTGACCTTGTATCATATTCGTACCTATATGACACCAATCTTACCAACATTTTAGCTGTATCTGACAATGGGTACAAAAAAGGAAAATGACATAGGAATACTGAACAAACAGGGAAAATAAACAAGCCAATGTACAACTGTAGTAAAAGTGCCCTAATAATGATCCTTAACCAAGAGCCCAAAGCAAAAGCAAATTTATAGCAGGAAATATAAAAATTATATGTTTTGAACTCTAAATCACTTACCAACATTGTATCATTATCCAGTCACTTAATTGTTTAAACCCCATTGTCAAAGAGCCCTGAAATCAGGGCACAATGTGCCCAAGAGCTTGGAGCACCTAGATCATGGTTCAAAATGCCCCGTTTTTTGTGACTCCATGTACCCCATGCTGGCCATCATAAATAAGATTGATGTTATCAAAACACCCAGCAGTAAAATTGGGTTCTATTTAAGCATTCATATATGTGTACTTTAACCCTCATTCAAATCTTAGGCCAGTAATGTTTTTTAATGACACAAAAAACAAAAGTTTAACAATTGCAAATATTTACTTTAGGCCGTAATTCCTTTCATGCTGCCTAACTTTCTCATCAGTATCCCAAAATGGTCATGATGTTGCTGCTCTGAACTGTCTATATAAGGGGGTAATGTGGTAGAGAAACTGCCAGAAAATTCCCAAAAGAATAGCAGAGAGAGTGGGCGGCTCAACATGCCTGGGTGGTCAATGTGCCACAGTCTCCCCTACTAGGAACTAGCCGCAAATAGTATGGGACACCCATGAGATCACAGGCTGATGCATAATTGCATTCTATACCGTAGCTCGTTGGACACCACAACAATGCCTCCCTATCATGATATCACTTTGTACAATACTGACACTATAATATGTGTGGTTTATGGTTTGTCTTCTGCCTTTATTGCTCTGTGGATGTGGTAATGGCCTATATACTGCTTCTATTCTATAGTCATCTTTGTAAAGAGGTAATGGTATTGGGTATCAGACAATGAAATGAATACCATGTGGGAGTCAAGAGTCAATAGTGTGCATCTGCTTTTTAAAACTAACTGGCAGTCAACGTATTCTCTCAGGTGAACCCCAGGTGACAGTTCTCAGCAGGCTTTCTCCCTATTTACTGACAGGATCGTTAGCCCATTTGATACACTATTATTTGCTATCAATATTTCATTTATACTATAAGAGCATGCAGAGGAAATATGATCTAAAACATTTCATATTTAAAAAAGTTCAATCAGGGTGGGTGGGGGATGTGAGTTATTGAGGTGATCCCTTGATTCCATGCATCTTAGGGACCAGCGCTCAGTCCCCATAAGAAACATATCCCTGTGGGATGTCTGTACCAGAGGTTCACTTCTGTGGCATTTGGGAATAAAGTATTCAGGAGGTTCAGTTGCCTCTTGGGTCCTGTATGGTAACCGTGTGTTGTATCACTGTATGAAGTGATGTGTATTCCTTGACCTGTAGCTATCTCTCCTTTTGTATTATATGATAAATCATAGGATAATACAAAGTTTTGCCCCCGATGGAATGATTGGATGTTTCCTTAGAGACCTTCAGTGTTAAAATAGAGTGTACATTGGGGCCATTGGAGCGTCATGTAATTATAACATTTACACATGTATCTCTCAGTAGTGTCGTGGTGATCGATAGGCTAATGTAATCATGTCTTTCTGCTATAGCTGATATCCCCCCCACTTCCCTGAGGTATATCAGAATCTGTATAACAGTTTAAGGTATATAAATAAACTAATGCTCAAATAATATAGGCAGCTCAGTAGGTAAAAGAGAGAATTCGCACTGAGTTCTCAGTCAGGTGTACTGGGCCTGAAGCTAAAGCGGCTGTGTTATTTGTACTGTGCTGCAAATAGTATGAGACATAATATTATATGAGATAACACTGATGTGATGCTGTATTATTGCATTAATGCAATGTGCCATGAGATGACACAGGTATTATCTCCTGATCATCTGATTAGGTCTCACATAATTCCCATGTATAAGACAAGGCTAGTTCGCAAGTCAAATTGCTAGTGCTGCTTACAGGACCAGCCCCAAGTCAGAGTACAGCATATATATAAGAGCTTCAATAAGTACACTATAGCAGTATGCTAAGAATTTTCAGTTAAGCTTATGTTTTGAATCTACTGTGGCATTACTGACAATATTGAATGTGGGATTTTTAGGTTTATGCTGTGAGTGTATTAGGCAATATGCTCACCGTATACAAATAGACATAATCTACCCATGTAATTTTAGATGTCGCTTTCACTATCCTGATACCCGCAGGTTAGGGAACAGTGAGATCTCATTAAAAGACTAACGCTCTTTATTAAAAGTAACACAACACAATGAATTAGAGGAAAAATGTGCTGTGAAACTCTTCCCAGGATGCGCATGTTAAGGAGGACAGCAACCATTAAGAGTATTCTATTTATACACACTGAGCATGCCCAATGGGCGTGAACCACTGATTAATCTGCCATCCTCCATGCCTCATGCTTATTGCACTATTGAAAGGCTAGAGAAGGTACTTAAAAAGTTGGCAATGGTGAAATGTATCTGGGTATTTGGGCCTTAGGGAGTAAATTGAATGATTCAATTGGAGAGGATTTCTGGTTAGCTGGCTTGCTCAAAGGCTTCTATGGAGAGATATCAAGTAGGCCAGCAGGCAGATTGATAATATCATACTTTTGAAATGTGTTCTTAGAAATTTAATTTGCAACTTATAAACCCTCCACTGCTCTCTGCTTCCCTTGATTCTTAGTAATTCTATAGTAATAAAAACCCTTGTATAAGCAGCACCCTATATAGGCATGTTTGGTATAAAATGAAAGCTGAGTTTGATTTGTGTACAACCCATGTGTACCTTGTCAATAAATGAGTCCAATAAACAAAAAGTATATGCAAGATGTTAAGAACATATAAATATTTATTTCAAACAAAAGATTGCTAAAGCCAATATATTTGTTTAATCTATTTACAACCCCATAGACATTAAGATTCAGTGCAGAGGTCTGCAGTACCACTGTCACAGTTTCTGCACTTTTTTTTAAATTTTAAAACCATTCACAACATCTGCTCTTCTTACCTTTTCAGCTGAAAAAACCTCTAAATTTTTCTGGCCTAATGTGGATGAGGCATTTTCTTAGAAATGGTATTCTAAGCCCCCAAACCGCCATAAGAAATCATCCTGAGGGATGTTTGCTCCAAACGTCTTTTAATGTTTGGGTCAGGTGGGGAGAAAGACACATTCAGGATTTATTAATAGTCAACTGTGGACTATTCCCTCGCGACTTGTATCCTGGTTCCTTAGATACTGTTTTGTGTAGATCTGGTCTGTATAGTGTAACCCTAACCTATACCATGTATGGTGTATCATTGTACATCGCTTATTAGGCAAGTTATAGCTTAAACCTAACTGCGGCGGAAATGCATATCACAGTAAGGGAGTGTTCCTCACCTAAAAACAGAGGGCTAGTGGACCAATGGGGGCAATTTCAGCCCTTTACTACAAAAAAAAAGCAATTTCTATTATAGTTCAAAACCTTTGAACTGGAAACTGAAGAACTTATTTCAATCGACCTTACCAGGAAAACACCCTTTACATATTCAAGGGCATGTCATGATACACCTCGCCCTAATATAGTTGAAATCAAACTTATCCCTTGATAGGCTCACTATATACAAATAATGTACATATGTCATTTCTGATATCATCCCTTAAACTAGGCTGATACCTTCAGTTTAGGATTCAGTGGTAGGGAGTTCCATTGGACAGAGAGAAATTATCATATATGATATTTTTAAAACGTGGCCCAGATTTAAAAGACATATACTAACCCAAAGTAATAAAAAGAAAGATGATAAATAGAGAAGTAAACGCATGAAAGCCATTTGAAGTTCAAAAAGTCTCTACTTGTTTACCCCTGCTGGTCCTATATATAACCCGCAGACTGGTGGCACCTGTAGTTAGGCTATGGCGATCATTCCCTCCTCCCTGACGTTTTCTGTTTCTGTAATTCCTTTCCCTTGCATGACCTTGCACTGTTCCCCGTCCTGTCTTTCCTCCTGCCCCTCTTTGCCCTTGCATCCCCCAGCTGTGACTCTTCTGCCTTTCTATATGTATTTAATTACCTTGTCAGTATATGAGAGAGAGAGAGCGAGAGAGAGAGAGTTGTGACACTTATTATTTGTTTTGGGCCTAGAGTTGGTTCTAGAATGAATATAAGCTTGAACAGGCGAGAGCATCACAGGTTAATTCCCATTGTTTAACACAATATTACAACATATGCAACAATATGGCTAGTGCTTACCAAGCGCTAGCAACCTCATAGGGTTTCCCATATTTCAGATTTGCGTTATTTAATTAGCACCATTTGATAGGGATACACCAGTTTCACACTGCACAAGGGCGCATCTAGCGGATTCTGTAGTGGCTAACAAGGATAGGTGGGTAAAGAAGAAACCTGCAATTCATCAATCATTATTGTTTTTCTTTTCTTTATTTGACACGTCACACTCAGAACTGTCTTTGCCCAACTAACAGTGATGTGTAAGACCAATTCCATCTAAGCTACATTGTCAGACAGCCTTCCTGCATCAAGGAGGAAGATAACAACTCCTTTTTCAATGCGTCTAGAATTAACCCTTTAAAGATAGCATGTAGCCTCAAGACAGTATTCATCATCATTATACAACAATGTACTTATTCACCAGACTACATGATACATGGTGCCGACGCATCAGAATTATCTCTAATCAGTAGGATCAGCATGATATATGAATGCATCAATGTCCATTTATTCACTTGGGGTGCAAAGACATCATGATGACAAATATGAATGGCAAATTAAAGCATGTTACTGTGCTTGAATGGTTGAATATGGAGACAGATTGGTTCATGGACAGCATAACCACACTTGAAGGACTGTAAACCCTTAAATCAATTGGAGAAGCAGAGGCTCCTGTTGGTTCTGTACCAGGATAACAGTAAAAATAACCTGCAAGCTTTGAAAAGTCCCCAGAATGAATTGGATGTCCACAGTTTGACTACAATGAGCTTTGTGGCACTAAAACTTATCATTGTACTGCTGTATTGCATCTAATACTTTCAAGTTCCTCTCTGAAATCAACTTATTGAGCTCTGTCTTATTCGTCTGGTTTCAGAGTCTTCCCATTAATTACTTGGTAGAAGCAGTTGGAGCCCGTCAAAGTACTATTAATTAAAGGGAATTTGTGGTTAAAAGTGAAACTGAAGCATCTTGCCAATGACAGTCAAAAATCTGTTCATTAACACACTTCTTTCTCAGATCATCAAGTTGATTAAAATTGTACAAGCGGCTTTCCCAAATGAGTAGCTCAAAGGGAAATACATGTTTTACATTGATAAACTAGTCAGTCTAAACTATAAATAGCTTCAAAGCCACAGCCCGGTGAGAAGTTCAGTGTATTGGTAAATCACATTGGTGCTTTGTCAATGTGAACCCCATATTGTTGGCATCAGGGAAAGCACTAACACCTTTAAATCAGTAACAAAAGCAGAAACTTCTATCAGTACTATACCGAGACAACAGTTTTCAGTTGCTCATGGTAAAACTATTCCAATTGAATCTTGGACCAAATTTGGTGCACAATCTTAGATGCAATGAGCTTTGTGGCACTTGTACAGTGGTAATTCATCCTTGACTTTCAAGTCAGAAAAGACAACTTTCTGATATCAAGTGACTGCTCTGCTTCATCCATTGGGTTTCAAAACTATTTGAAGCAAATTTTAGAAGCTAAAGCTAGACATATTTCTATCAAATAGGGAACTGGTTGTGAAAAGCCAACCTGAAGTATCTTGCCAATAACAGTCAAAAACGTGTTCCTGGTGAAGACAGAGTGTGAGTAACCCTTTTCTCAGACCTTCAAGATGATAGTAATTACTCAGGCTACTTACCCAAACAAGAATCCTGAGGGGGATTCAGGCTCATCATACTGCTGGTAAATACAACAATTCAATAAAAAGACAGAGCTGCACGGTAAAGTGACAGTCACTGGTTACTGCACGAATAGTGCTTGGGCAGTATTGGTATATGGATGTAAAATAGATATGAAGTCCATATTTGTTAACTTCCATGGCATTAGAAAAGATCAGTGGATATTCAACAGATTTTCACAATTCAACAAGTTCTGGCAAGCCTAGGCCTCATGAGGGATGAGCAGCAAATAGCTTCACTCCCCTTCTCGCTGCGCCCATTTGCTGATGATTCAAGACATGTGTGACCCAACCAATGACTTTGGGGTTGACTTGTCTGTGACAAATAGCTCAGAAAAGGATCATCCCCCAACTTTTGAAACCGCGGTAATGGTTACATGGGAGTATGCACTGTGTGATGTAGAGGTTGGCTCTGACCTGTACCTCTCAATTATTTTATCTAGTGGTAGGGGAGAGAGGGGCATGTTGACCACCTGGGCACGTTGAACCACATGCTCTCTTTGCTATTCCTTTGGGAATTTTCCAGCAGTTTGCAAACCACATTACCCCCTTATATAGACAGTTCAGAACAGCAACATCATATTTATTTTGGGATGCTGAGGAGAAGCTCAGACAACATGAAAGATTTAGGCCATTGAAACTAAAAAATTTGCAATTGTTAAACTTTTTTTCTTATGTTGTTACAAAACATTGATGGCCTAAGATCTATCTGCAGGTCAAAGTATATATCTGAAGGCTTGCATAGAACCTGATTTTAATCCTGAAGGTGTTATGTAATTTGAATTAAATCAACCTTATCTATGATGGTTGGCATGGGGTACATTGAACCACAAAAATGGGGGCACCTTGAACCATGCTCAAAGTACACAAATCTCTGTCTTGAAGGACTAGTTCCATTATTTACCACATACATACCTGTGCAATGCATAGAGGGACAAAGTATCACCTCTTTTCACCAGAGGGCAGGATTTTTGAAGGTCCTCTTGTCAGCTTGTAGGCATTAGATGAGCTGATATTACTCACTTCTATCTCTGTCAACCATAGGCTAACCCAACAGGTTGGCCTACAGATTAAACCACCCATAGTTCATTAGAATTAAGCCACACAGAAAGAAACACAATATTAATATACACTTGGGTTATACAAGTACAATAGAATACATTCTTTGTTAGTCGCGATAATACATTATTTCATAACACATTCATAGTATGTTTATTCTCAGATGTATTATTTTTCAAGTGCAGAACAGCCTGTTATATCATAAAAGAATATAATCAAAGTTCTATACAGCATGTGCAAATAGCAGCAATCCTCTAAAGATTGTTTATATAAACCTAAAGGAAAATTTGTAAGGCTCTGACCCAGTGACTAAACTAGAAGCTATAATTTAATAACTTGTATGCATTAAATATGTATTTTTTTCATCTTCGATCCTATGCAAAAGTAACAATAGCAAGTATTTTCACCTTAACTTTCATGAATAAATCCATATTGCTGATTGTTTGAACCATTCAAAATATATGGTTCCAGGTGCTTCAGTGGGTGGGTCAACCTGCCCAGGGCATGGGGCAGATTGAGCCACCCAAAGATTTTATTTTCAAAAAATTAAACAAATAACCATACTTGCTTTGCCATGGGTTGTCATATGTCGCAATGATATGAGGTAACGGCTACATACAAAATCAAAGTTCAGTTAACCTTGCTAAAGTCAGGAAAAAAATAAATGTGCATTAGTGGCCTAACGTGCCCCTCTCTCTCCTACAAGAAGTATTACATTGTACATTCTATCCTTCCCCCTGGTGTAATTGAATGATGCCAAGGCAGGATGCAAATAAAGTTTTGGGAGTTTTATCATAAATCATCCAGGTGAACTGGCATAGGTCACATTTAATAAGCTGATGTTACAGCTAGGTGGACAATAATCCAGTATCAGAAATACATTTCCGATGGCTATTGGGTCTCTGTTCTGTATGCTGCAATGTTGCTGGGAACTAGCTGCAAATTGAAAGGGGAATTCATGAAATCACAGGCCGTCAGATTATTGCCATATTTTATTGGACACCACAACAATACCTCCTTATCATTAAATCACCTTGTATTGTATTATTGACCAAATTGGTTGTGTGATTTATGGTTCTTGCCATGCTGTTATTGCCATATTGATGTGGTAACAGGCCATCTACTGCTGCGACACACTTCTGTATAAAGGTATCATTACAGGGTGGTTTACGTCTCTTTCCATGCCTTTATAGATTCATGGTTGTGGTAAAGGCCCGTTTACAACTTCTATTCTACAGTCACCTCTGTATAGATTGCATACATGTGATACTAATATAGCAGGGCCACGCTGGACTTTACAGTTGATACATTCAGAAATGAAATATTTTTAATCCATCTTAAAATACTCCTACATTCTACCAGAGTTTGATATTTTGGTTATTGTTGAAAATAATGTATCATTCATTGGCCATAAGATAGTGTAGCAATCCCATAGGGCCTACCTAAAGGTATGTTATAGTGTGTTTTGAAACGGTGAAATATATGAGAATTAGACAAAAGAATCAAACACATGCTAGTTAGCAGGGATTTGGGTGAATGAAATAAAGAGTACATCAAATATGGGTTTAATAAACATCCTTGTTTCTTTCTTAGGGGGGCTGATCTGCGGATGTGCCAAATTTACGTTTAGTCAATTTAGATATCAACAAACCCGGTTCTGCTTTGGTTTCCAACAACAAGTCTTTTATTTAATTAGCCTGCTTACGACAGCTACGTATGCATGGTTCGGATCCGAAGGATTGAGACAAGATGACAGCTATAGAGTGGTACAATATCGCTTTGGGCCGTTTTTGCAGCAAGCCTAGGGATCGGGTACTAAGGGGTGGTGTGGGACTGGTTCAGCACTAGTGCTGGATGGTCACTTAATCGGTTAGAACCAGGATTGAACCTTGGAAGGGGGAAACAGGGACTGGTCTTAAAGGGACGGGTTTGGTCAGAGGCCTCCACGCAGGGCAGTGGTGGGGCCTAGCCCAGGAAGGGACGAGGAGTAAGAGGGGGAATGCGAGGTGTCAATGTCTAAGAGATTTCACATCGCTGTGATTTCTCACTGCAACCTGAGAAACCCATGATTGTCCCAGCCTGTCTAAGGTAGGCTTAAACCAAAGAATGACCATGACTAGGTGAAACTGGCCCCCTTATATAGTACAGTAGGGCGACTGGTGCTGACCTGTGGGGCAGGCTCCGGTACCAAGGGTAACTTGGAAAAGACTACCTGGAACCCCATACGGAATGGAGGGTATAATATTATCAACCCCAAACAACCACGTGGCTAATAGAACACGATCCCAGGCAACGGCTGATGCAATACCTGGTCGTGAAAGGGTAAGCTCAAGGACGCCCGGACCTTGAGGGTGGTAGGTGGCCGGACCTGATGGGGGGTGAAATAGGTGTAGGAATGTTCTGATTCATGCCCGAAGGGCATGGTAAAGGGTGTACATGATATGTATAAGGTTATATGAATAGTGAACCTCTACAAGCAATGCATCAAAAAAGAAAAGTGTAGGAGTAAAAGTTGTTCTCAAAGTTGACTTAAATGTCTGGTACTATATATTATTGTAGTAATTCCATATATTCTGCACTTACCCCCTACATGCCTAACCGCGCCAATTGGCGCGGTTTTAGGCTTAAAATCAACTATGGTATAGTAGGGCATCATCCCCACACTTCTACTGGGTCAATTGCTAAGACTTTATGCCCATAATGAAGCCTAGGACCTCAGGATTCCAATGGGACCACTATTCTTGCTGTGAATTGTATATTTGGGGAATAGTGCAACCTTAACCAAAGAATAGGCAATCAGATATGTTATTTATCAAGGCTATCCAAAAAATCATCCAGAAAACATAATTTCCACTAATTTGGGCGTTAATATGACATGGACTAATCAATTAGTACAACTATTAATCGACAGGGGGTGTTATATGACCCTCGTCTTAAGATAGGAAATGAAGTTAGTGCATGCTTTCGAACATCAGAACAGCAGTGTTGAATAATACGGATATTAATCAAATAGTTCTGGGCAGCAAAGGATTATAATGAATTTTAGATCAAACTTTCTTTCATCTAATCCCCTGATAGGCCTACCATACACATATATATAATCTATCAATGCCATTTCTTGTACCATCCCTTTTACCATGTCGGTACCCGCAGCTTAAAGACCAATGAATTCTCATTAACAAATTTATACTGTCGATTGAAACTTGCTGTGGCATAAAGTAGTTGACATATTTGGAAAAGAAACTATTGCCCAGAGACCCTTTACAACCTTCCTAGATATAATCTGTATAGGATGACAGCCACCATTATGGATATTCTATTTATAGACACTGTGCATGCCCAATGGCCATGAACCACTAATTGATCTGCTATCCTCCATGCCTGGTGCTTATTACACTATTGAAAGGCTCAACTAGAGATGTACTTAAAAACGAGGGTGTAGTAAAAGTGATCTGGGGATTTGGGCCTCAGGAAGTAATTGGAATGATTTAATTGGAGGGGATTTCCAGTTGTGTGGCTAGCCCTAAGGCTTCTGAGGAGAGAAGTGAATTAGACCAGCAGAGCTTTCAGAGAGCGGTAAGATTTCATGTTAAAATGTATTTCTAGAGATTAAATTTGTGCCTGCTAGAGCTTTCAATGTCTACCATTGCACTACCCTATTCCTCCCTTGTCCCATTTATCTTCCTGTCCTATCATTTCCGGTCCTACAATTTCCTATCACTTATGGCCCTTCCCTCCTACCTAACCTTCCCTTCTCTTAGACCCAACATTTTCTAGCAGTGACCATCAATAAAAAAAAAGAATAGAATGAGGTAAATTTCTTACTTAGTTATTTCAAACTTAAGATTACTTAAACGATTGTATGAATTCTTAGATATTTATTACCGAGGCCTGCAGTGCTACTGCAACATTTCCCTATGTCACATGTTGATATGATTCTCAAAGTAAGGGGTTTCTTACTGTATCAACCGAGACAATCCTCTTGACTGATTTTGTCCAAAGTGTGTAAAGTGTAACATATATATATATACCGTATTCGACGTAATAAGCGCCCTGGGCTTATTTTTATGGCGTTTTCAGTAATTAAGCCTTTAATTAACTCCAAAATTTGGGAAATATGCACCTTTGTTCTAGTCTAAAAATGCCCCAAAAAGGGGAGGGGGCGCTTATTAGGGAGAGGGCGCTTATTACGTCGAATAGGATATATATATATATATATATATATATATACATATACACATATATATATATATATATACATGTATATATTAATATATTTTTTAAATATATATACCTATGTACCTATATATATATATATATATATATATATATATAATTATATATATATAATTATATATATATATATACACATAGGTTACACTTTACAACTCCACGTGTAGAGCAAGATAACAAAAGAAGAAACATTAATTTCATTACATGCCTTTGTTGCCTTAACATTATTTTATACCTGATACTTGAGACCTTCTTTGCCAAACCAATTGAGATATGTGAGACACCAATTGCTTCTGTGCCCAATTGTCAGACAGCCTTCCAGCATCAAGGGGGGAAAATAACAACTTCCCCTTTCAACTTGTCAACCAGCAGGGGATTGAAATTAACCCTTAGAATCTAGCATGTTGAGAAATGTATGAACGCAGTTCCTCAACAGCTCAATGATGAATGATGCAGACCCTTGCGTATTTTCGCAACCCTGCATGGATGGCATGAATCATATATAAAGGATGTACCTATCATCATGATGAAAAGGGGCATAGCATAGTGAAGCACTATGACGTCCTTAAAGGGTCAACAAAGGGGAGAGATTGGACAATGAACCACAATTGAGGCACAATGAACCTTTACATCAGTCACAAAAGCAGAGACTTCTATCGACACTGTTGAAAAGAGACAGGGAGAAATAAAAATATCCCATATTCCATCTCTGCCATGGAAACACTATCCCCATTGAATGTGTGGAATAAATTGGCTGACAGCTGTTCATATCCTGTGAGACTTGTGGCACTAAAGTTTACCATGGTGTAGTGCATTGAAGCTAACGAATCTGCTATTAATCAAAGAAGATATGTGGGGAAAATCCATACTGAATTATCTAGCCAAAGCATTCCGTTTAATGGAAATTGCACAGGCTACTCGCTAAAATGAGGTGCCTGGGGGTGAGCTAGCCACGATGCACAGCCAATGAATCGATACAATTATGAAAAAAATAGATTGATACAAAAATAACAAATATTGAAGAACATACAATATTCTCAGTGATTTAAAAACTAAGTCAGTTTGACTTGCATCATCTCCTTATTTAGCTCCTGTCTGGCCAATCATTACTGATCTGACACCTCAGACCACACACTGATCCGTCTGACCCTATTGCCTGACCTTACTGCCTGACCCTACTGCCTAAGCCTATTGCCTGACTCTACTGTCTGACCTTACTGCCTGACCCTACTGTCTGACCCTCCTGTCTGACCTTACTGCCTGACCCTTTTGTCTGACCTTACTGCCTGACCCTATAGTCTGAGCCTATTGTCTGACCCTATTGTCTGACCCTATTGTCTGCCCCTACTGTCTGACCCTACTGTCTGACCTTACTACCTGACCCTACTGTCTGACCCTACTGTTTGAGCCTATTGTCTGACCCTTCTGTCTGACCCTGCTGTCTGACCCTACTGCCTGACGCTATTGTCTTACGCTATTGTCTGCCCTACTGTCTGACCCTACTGTCTGACGTTACCTACATTTATAACATCAATCTTACCAACATCCTATCTGTGTCTGACAATTGGAGCACAAAAATAAAATTACATTAGAATACTCTAAACAGACGGAAAATAAACAAGCCCATGTTTAACAAGGTCTTGTTTCTGTGGGTCGAATAACACTGCAATATTATCATGTGTTCTACACCATAATGGGTATCTCTGTCTGAATAGTGCTCTTCTACTAGGAATTAGCTGCACATTAGCATGGGACATCCATGAGATCACAAGCTGACCCATAATTGCATTTTATGCCATTGCTCATTGGACACCACAACAATGCCTCCCAACCATCATTCTGCCTCTACATGAGTACCCACAGTTTATGCTGTGTTGCCTTGTCGAATTTGAGCAGAAAGGGCCGTGTCGCCATGTCGAATTTTATTTGTATAGGATATACTAATTCTTTTTAAACCGGTCTGTATCAATCGATCTTTAAAAGGGCTGTGTTGCCTGTGTCGATTTTTTAAACAGCCTTGTCGCCTGTGTCGATTTTTACCTGTGTAGAGGCACATCATAGCACTTTGTACTACTGGGTATGTATATTGTATGTGTGATCCATGGTTTGTCCCCTGCTGGTTTTGCTCTGTGGATGTGGTAATTGCCCATTTACTGCTTCTATTCTACAGTCCCCTTTGTATAGAGGTAATGGTATTGGATTTCAGACAACGAAATGAATACCATGCAGGAATCAAGTGTCAAAAGTGTACATCACCCTTTTCAAAATCAAACTGGGAGTCAATTTATTCTCCTGAGTGACAGTTCTCAGCAGGCTTTCTCTCTATTTGCTGACAGGATCTTTAGCCCATTCAATACACTATTGTTCGCTATCAATATTTCATTTATACTATAAGAGCATGAAGAAGAAATATGATCTAAAACATTTCATATTACAAATGTTCAATGAGGGTGGTTGGGCAATGTGAGTTAGTCAGGTGATCCTTTGATTCTGTACATCTTGGGGACCAGCCCTCACTGCTCAGTCCCCATAAGAAACACATCCCTGTGGGATGTCTGTACCAGAGGTTCGCTTCTACCTTGTACATGTGGGAATAAAGTATTCAGGAGGTACGGCAACCTCTTGGGTCTCGTATGGTATCTGTGTGTTGTATCACTG
Organism: Harmothoe impar; assembly: GCA_947462335.1. Classification (NCBI taxonomy): domain Eukaryota; kingdom Metazoa; phylum Annelida; class Polychaeta; order Phyllodocida; family Polynoidae; genus Harmothoe; species Harmothoe impar. The sequence goes on from OX381707.1 coordinate 26,029,204, forward strand.
TATGAAGTGATGTGTATTCCTTGACCTGTAGCTATCTCTCCTTTTGTATTATATGATAAATAATAGGATAATACAAAGTTCTGCCCCCGATGGAATGATTGGATGTTTCCTTAGAGACCTTCAGTGTTAAAATAGAGTGTACATTGGGGCCATTGGAGCTGTAATTATAATATTTACACATGTATCTCTCAGTAGTGTCGTGGTGATCGATAGGCTAATGTAATCATGTCTTTCTGCTATAGCTGATACCCCCCATCTTCCCCGAGGTATATCAGACTCTGTATAACGGTTTAAGGTATAAAAATGAGCTAATGCTCAAATATAGGCAGCTCAGTGGGTAAAAGAGAGAATTCACACTGAGTTCCCAGTCAGGTGTACTGGGCCTGAAGCTAAAGCTGCGGTGTTATTTGTACTGTGCTGCAAATAGTATGAGACATTTATGAGATAACACTGATGTGATGCTGTATTATTGCATTAATGCCATGTGCCATGAGATGACACAGGCATTATCTCCTGATCATCTGATTAGGTCCCACATAATTCCCATGCATAAGACAAGGCTAGGTTGCTAGTGCTGCTTACAGGACCATCTCCAAGTCTGGGTACAGCATTTATATATAAGAGCTTCAATAAGTACACCATAGCAGTATTCTAAGAATTTTCAGTTAAGCTTATGTTTTGAATCTACTGTGGCATTACTGACAATATTGAATGTGTGATTGTTAGGTTTATGCTGTGAGTGTATTAGGCAATATGCTCACTGTATACAAATACACATAATCTACCCATGAAATTTTAGATGTCGCTTTCACTATCGTGATACCTGCAGGCTAGGGAACAGTGGGATCTTATTAAAATACTAACGCTCTTTATTAAAAGTTAACACAACACAATGAATTAGAGGAAAAATGTGCTGTGAAACTCTTTCCAAGTTGCGCCTGTTTAGTAGGACAGCCACCATTATGAGTATTCTATTTATACACACTGAGCATGCCCAATCGGTGTGAACCATTGATTAATCTGCCATCCTCCATGCCTCATGCTTATTGCACTATTGAAAGGCTAGAGAAGGTACTTCAAAAAGTTGGTATGGTGAAAGCGATCTGGGGATTTGGGCCTTAGGGAGTAAATTGAATGATTTAATTGGAGAGGATTTCTGGTTATGTGGCTTGCTCAAAGGCTTCGAGGGAAAGATATCAAGTAGGCCAGTAGTCAGATTGATAATATCATACTTTTGAAATGCATTCTTAGAAATTTAATTTGCAACTTATAAACCCTCCACTGCTCTCTGCTTCCATTGCCTCTTAGTAATTCTATAGTAATAAAAACCCTTGTATAATCAGCACCCTATATCTATAGGCATGTTTGGTATAAAATGAAAGCTGAGTTTGATTCGTGTCTAACCAATGTGTACCTTGTCAATATATGAGTCCAATAAACAAAAAGTATATGCAAGATGTTTAGAACTTAAAACTATTTATTTCAAACAAAGGATTACTTAAGCCAATATATTTGTTTTAGCTATTTACATCCTTTAGACATTAAGATTCAGTGCAGAGGTCTGCAGTACCACTGTCACAGTTTCTTTTTCATTCTAAAACAGCTCACAAAATCTGCTCTACTTCTTACCTTTTCAGCTGAAAAAAACTCTGAATTTGTCTGGCCTAATGTGGATAAGGCATTTTCTTAGTAATGGTACTCTAAGCCCCTAAACCGCCATAAGAAATCATCCTGGGGGATGTTTGCTCCAAAGGTCTTTTAACTGTTTTGTGTAGGTCTGTATAGTGTAACCCTAACCTATACCATGTATGTTGTATCATTGTACATCGCTTATTTGGGAAGTTATAGCATAAACCTAACTGCAGCAGAAATGCATATCACAGTAAGTTAGTGTTCCTTACTTCAAAACAGAGGGCTAGTGGACTAATGGGGGCAATTTCACCCCTTTACTACAAAAAAAAGCAATTTCTATTATAGTTTGAACTGGAAACTGAAGAACTTATTACAATCGACCTCACCAGGAAAACACCTTTTACATAATCCAGGGCATGTCATGATACACCTCGCCATAATATAGTTGAAATCAAACTATCTTTCATCTTATCCCTTAATCACTATATATAAATAATGTACAAATGTCATTTCTGATATCATCCCTTTAACTAGGCTGATACCTTCAGCTTAGGATTCAGTGGATTTCCATTAAGAGATTAGTGCTGTCTATTGAAACTTGTTCTGGCTTAAAGGAGATGACAGATTTGGATAAGAACCTACTGCTGAGATTCCCCTTTCATTTTTCAAGCTACTTATGTTAAACCTGCAATTTTAGGAGGATGGCAGCCATTATGGATATTGTATTTTATAGACACTGGGCCTGCCCAATGGGCATGAACCACTGACTCATCTGCTATCCTCCAGGCCTGGTGCTTATTGCACTATTGAAGGGCTTAACTAGAGAGGGTACTTAAAAAGGTGGGTATGGTGAAAGCGATCTGGTAAGACTTTACATTGAAATATATTCTTAGAAATTCAATTTGCATCTAACAGACTTTCCACTGCTCTCTGCTTTCCTTCCCTCTCTTCCTCCTCATTCCCTCCTCCCTGACGTTTGCTGTTTCTGTAATTCCTTTCCCTTGCATGACCTTGCACTGTTCCTCGTCCTGTCTTTCCTCCTGCCCCTCTTTGCCCTTGCACCCCCCAGCTGTGACTTTTCTGCCTTTCTATATGTATTTAATTACCTTGTCAGTATATGAGAGAGAAAGAGAGTTGTGACACTTATTATTTGTTTTGGGCCTAGAGTTTGTTCTAGAATGAATATAAGCTTGAACAGGTGAGAGCATCACAGGTTAATTCCCATTGTTTAACACAATATTACAACATATTCAACAATATGGCTAGTGCTTACCAAGCGCTAGCAACCTCATAGGGTTACCAGATTTCAGATTTGCGCTATTTTATTAGCACCATTTGATAGGGATACACCAGTGGCACACTGCACAAGGGCACATCTAGCAGATTATGTAGTGGCTAACAAGGATAGGTGGGTAGAGAAGAAACCTGCATTTCATCAATCATTATTGTTTTTCTTTTCTTTATTTGACACCTCACACTCAGAACTGTCTTTGCCGAGCCAACAGTGATGTGTGAGACCAATTCTATCTAAGCTGCATTGTCAGACAGCCTTCCTGCATCAAGAAGGACGATAACAACTCCTTCTTCAATGCGTCAGGGGGACTAGAATTAACCCTTTAAAGATAGCATGTAGCCTCAAGACAGTATTCATCATCATTATACAACAATACACTTATTCGCCAGACTACATGATACATGGTGCAGACGCATCAGAATTATCTCTAATCAGTAGGATCAGCATGATATATGAATGCATCAATGTCCATTTATTTACTTGTGGTGCATAGACATCAATATGACACATATGAATGGCAAATTAAAGCATGTTACTGTGCTTGGTTAAATATAGAGACAGATTGGTTCATGGACAGCACACCACACTTGAAGGACTGTAAACCTTTAAATCAATTGGAGAAGCAGAGGCTCCTGTTGGTTCTGTACCAGGATAACAGTAAAAATAACCTGCAAGCTTTGAATAGTGCCCAGAATGAATTGGATGTCCACAGTTTGACTACAGTGAGCTTTGTGGCACTAAAACTTATCATTGTACTGCTGTATTTCAAGTTCCTCTCTGAAATCAACTTATTGAGCTCTGTCTCATTCGTCTGGTTTCAGAGTCTTCCCATTAATTAATTGGTAGAAGCAGTTTGAGCCAGTCAAAGTACTAAGTATTAATTTGTTGTTAAAAGTGAAACTGAAGCATCTTGCCAATGACAGTCAAAAACCTGTTCATTAACAAACTTCTTTCTCAGATCATCAAGTTGATTAGAATTGTACAAGCTGCTTTCCCAAATGAGTAGCTCAAAGGGAAATACATGTTTTACATTGATAATCTAGTCAGTCTAAACACCTTCCAACATAATACATCAGGAATAGTGCCGATGGTATGAAGAACTCTATAGACACAAAACCATCTGGTGGTACCAATATAAACTGATGCTTTCCCGAGTCAATTATTGAGTCCATACACACACAGCCATACATACATGTAAAGTGTTGTAGTGTTATAGTGTTCACTTTCTCAATTCATGTTGACTTACACCTTACATGACACTACAGTTAAACACTGAAAGCCAAGTGTGGAGCAAGATAGTAAAGGTGTCATGAAATTAATCATAGTCCTGTGTTGTCTCAACTTTATATGATACTGCAAGTGCAGTAACCAGTGAAGAGTGACGCTCTGTATTTATTTCAGGGTATATGGATGTAAAATAGATATGAAGTCCATATTTGTTAATTTCCATGGCATTAGAAAAGATCAGTGGATATTCAACAGATTTTCACAATTCAACAAGTTCTGGAAAGCCTAGGCCTCTGCCTCATGAGGGATGAGCAGCAAATAGCTTCTCTCCCCTTCTCGCTGCGCCCATTTGCTGATGATTCAAGACATGTGTGACCCAACCAATATATGACTTTGGGGTTGACTTGTCTGTGACAAATAGCTCAGAAAAGGATCACCCCCCCACTTTTGATACCGCGGTAATGGTCCCATGGGAGTATGCACTGTGTGATGTAGAGGTTGGCTCTGACCTGTACCTCTCAATTATTTTATCTAGTGGTAGGGGAGAGAGGGGCATGTTGACCACCTGGGCAGGTTGAACCACATGCTCTCTTTGCTATTCCTTTGGGAATTTTCCAGCAGTTTGCATACCACATTGCCCCCTTATATAGACTGTTCAGAACAGCAACATCGTATTTATTTTGGGATGCTGAGGAGAAACTCAGACAACATGAAAGATTTAGGCCATTGAAACTAAAAGATTTGCAATTGTTAAACATTTGTTCTTATGTTGTTACAAAACATTGATGGCCTAAGATCTATCTGCAGGTCAAAGTATATATCTGAAGGCTTGCATAGAACCTGATTTTAATCCTGAAGGTGTTATGTAATTTGAATTAAATCAACCTTATCTATGATGGTTGGCATGGGGTACATTGAACCACAAAAATGGGGGCACCTTGAACCATGCTCAAAGTACCCAAATCTCTGTCTTGAAGGACTAGTTCCATTATTTACCACATACATACCTGTGCAATGCATAGAGGGACAAAGTATCACCTCTTTTCACCAGAGGGCAGGATTTTTGAAGGTCCTCTTGTCAGCTTGTAGGCATTAGATGAGCTGATATTGCTCACTTCTATCTCTGTCAACCATAGACTAACCCAACAGGTTGGCCTAAGGATTAAACCACCCATAGTTCATTAGAATTAAGCCACACAGAAAGAAACACAATATTAATATGCACTTGGGTTATACAAGTACAATAGAATACATTCTTTGTTGGTTGCGATAATACATTATTTCATAACACATTCATAGTATGTTTATTCTCAGATGTATTATTTTTCAAGTGCAGAACAGCCTGTTATATCATAAAAGAATATAATCAAAGTTCTATACAGCATGTGCAAATAGCAGCAATCCTCTAAAGATGGTTTATATAAACCTAAAGGAAAAATTGTAAGGCTCTGACCCAGTGACTAAACTAGAAGCTATAATTTAATAACTTGTATGCATTAAATATATTTTTTTTTCATCTTCGATCCTATGCAAAAGTAACAATAGCAAGTATTTTCACCTTAACTTTCATGAATAAATCCATATTGCTGATTGTTTGAACCATTCAAAATATATGGTTCAAGGTGCCTCAGTGGGTGGGTCAACCTGCCCAGGACATTGGGCAGATTGAGGCACCCAAAGATTTTATTTAAAAAAAATTAAACAAATAACCATACTTGCTTTGCCATGGGTCGTCATATGGCGCAATGATATGAGGTAACGGCTAGATACAAAATCAAAGTTCAGTTAACCTTGCTAAAGTCAGGAAAAAAATAAATGTGCATTAGTGGCCTAACGTGCCCCTCTCTCTCCTACAAGAAGTATTACATTGTACATTCTATCCTTCCCCCTGGTGTAATTGAATGATGCCAAGGCAGGATGCAAAAAAAGATTTAGGGGTTTTATCATAAATCATCCAGGTGAACTGGCATTTGTCACATTTAATAAGCTGATGTTACAGCTAGGTGGACAATCATCCTGTATCAAAAATACATTTCCGATGGCTATTGGGTCTCTGTTCTGTATGCTGCAATGTTGCTGGGAACTAGCTGCAAATTGAAAGGGGAATTCATGAGATCACAGGCAGTCAGATTATTGCCATATTTTATTGGACACCACAACAATACCTCCTTATCATTAAATCACCTTGTATTGTATTATTGATCAAATTGGTTGTGTGATTTATGGTTCTTGCCATGCTGTTATTGCCATATGGATGTGGTAACAGGCCATCTACTGCTGTGACACACTTCTGTATAAAGGTATCAGTACAGGGTGGCTTATGTCTCTTTCCATGCCTTTATAGATTCATGGTTGTGGTAAAGGCCCGTTTACAACTTCTTTTCTACAGTCACCTCTGTATAGATTGCATACATGTGATACTAATATAGCAGGGCCACACTGGACTTTACAGTTGATACATTCAGAAATGAAATATTTTAAATCCATCTTGAATTACTCCTACATTCTACCAGAGTTTGATATTTAGGTTATTGTTGAAAATAATGTATCATTCATTGGCCATAAGATAGTGTAGCAATCCCATAGGGCCTACCTAAAGGTATGTTATAGTGTGCTTTGAAACAGTAAAATATATGAGAATTAGACAAAAGCATCAAACACATGCTAGTTAGCAGGGATTTGGGTGAATGAAATAAAGATCACATCAAATATGGGTCTAATAAACATCCTTGTTTCTTTCTTAGGGGGGCTGATCTGCGGATGTGCCAAATTTACGTTTAGTCAATTTAGATATCAACAATCCCGGTTCTGCTTTGGTTTCCAAAAACAAGTCTTTTATTTAATTAGCCTGCTTACAACAGCTACGTATGCATGGTTCGGATCCGAAGGATTGAGACAAGATGACAGCTATAGAGTGGCTCAATATCGCTTTGGGCCGTTTTTGCAGCAAGCCCAGGGATCGGGTACTAAGGGCTGGTGTGGGACTGGTTCAGTACTAGTGCTGGATGGTCACTCAATCGGTTAGAACCAGGATTGAACCTTGGAAGGGGGAAACAGGGACTGGTCTTAAAGGGACGGGTTTGGTCAGAGGCCTCCACGCAGGGCACCGGTGGGGCCTAGCCCAGGAAGGGACGAGGAGTAAGAGGGGGAATGCGAGGTGTTAATGTCTAAGGTAGGCTTAAACCAAAGACTGACCATGACTAGGTGAAACTGGCCCCCTTATATAGTAGAGTAGGGCGACTGGTGCTGACCTGTGGGGCACGCTCCGGTACCAAGGGTAACTTGGAAAAGACTACCTGGAACCCCATACGGAATGGAGGGTATATTAACCCCAAACAACCACGTGGCTAATAGAACATGATCCCAGGCAACGGCTGATGCAATACCTGGTCCTGAAAGGGTAAGCTCAAGGACGCCCGGACCTTGAGGGTGGTAGGTGGCCGGACCTGATGGGGGGTGAAATAGGTGTAGGAATGTTCTGATTCATGCCTGAAGGGCATGTAAAAGGGTGTACATGATATGTATAAGGTTATATGAATAGTGAACCTCTACAAGCAATGCATCAAAAAAGGAAAGTGTAGGAGTAAAAGTTGTTTTCAAAGTTGACTTAAATGTCTGGTACTATATATTATTGCAGTAATTCCATATATTCTGCACTTACCCCCTACATGCTTAACCGCGCCAATTTTATGCTTAAAATCAACTATGGTATAGTAGGGCATCATCCCCACACTTCTACTGGGTCAATTGCTAAGATTTTATGCCCATAATGAAGCCTAGGACCTCAGGATTCCAATGGGACCACTATTCTTGCTGTGAATTGTATATTTGGGGAATAGTGCAACCTTAACCAAAGAATAGGCAATCAGATATGTTATTCATCAAGGCTATCCAAAAAATCATCCAGAAAACATAATTTCCACTAATTTGGGCGTTAATATACATAAACATGTGAACAAATGTTATAAAATCATCATATATCAAGTTTTTCTGTAGATGCAGATTACTATATCATTATTCATTAGTTTTTATTCAAAATGTTCTCATTTGAAACATTTTCCAGGGTAGAAATAGCCTATTCATGGACAAAAAAAGCCCTCCTTGGCCCTACAAATGCAGTAATACTATTAGTAGTATATATAATGTATCGGAACGGGACTATGCTTAAGTACTGTTTATTACTCAATCGATATGCAGCCAATGAGAGGCCTCCCTTTTGGCGGGAAATTCAAAAGCAGCCAATGAGAGGCCTCCCTTTTGGCGGGAAATTCAAATAGGTCACGTGACCGGGAGTGACCTACTTCCGGTCACGTGACCTTTGGGCGGGAAATTCAAATAGGTCACGTGACCGGAAGTGACCTGCTTAAGAGGGTCACGTGACCACCATGTTGGCGGGAAATTCAAATAGGTCACGTGACTGGAAGTGACCTACTTAAGGGGGTCACGTGACTACTATGTTGGCGCGAATTTCAAATAAGTCACTTGAGATTTTTATAGATAAATAAATTTTAAAAAGAAAAAGCAAGCTGAAAGCTTGCTAAAAAATATTTTAAAAATGTGGCTCTTTTTTTTTAAGGGGGGGAGGGGCACTCTGGGGGGCACTCTTTAAGATGCATAGGGGGGGAGGGGGGAGGGGGGGAGGAGGGGTTTTTAAGAGTAAGACTCGCTCTCTGCCCTCTCTTTTAGAGGGCAGAGAGGCGAGTCTACTGGTTCGTCTACTTACAATGAAGATTGAAATGTATCATGATGCGTTTATGATGATGTGCATCATGATGTGACTATCTTACAACCCTATAAGAAATAAGCAAGGTCTCTCTCCTATACATAGGCGTACTTACACTGGCTATTTGTAAACTAATGAGTACGACTTCCTCATTAAAATTGTCATCTACAACTCTTTCAATCTTAAGGCTTTTTTTTTTTTGAGTTTATTCTTTTTTTCAAATTTGGTCCCACCTCAAAAGAGGAATAGGACTCTGGTACAATTGTCGCATGAGCAGCAGCAGCAACATCAACAGCAAAAGCAACAGCCCGTGGTCACGCGACCTCTTCATTTTGCAAAATAAGCCACAACATCACCACGTGGCTCTCTTTGTTTGTAAATAACACCTACTAAGTTTAGTCATAGGTGTCTAGAGCAGCAGCAGCAGCAGCATCTTCAGCAGCAGCAGCAGCAGCAGCGTCATAGGTGTCTAGAGCAGCAGCAGTAGCAGCAGCAGCAGCGTCATAGGTGTCTAGAGCAGCAGCAGCAGCAGCAGCAGCGTCATAGGTGTCTAGAGCAGCAGCAGCAGCGGCATCTTCAGCAGCAGCAGCAGCGTCATAGGTGTCTAGAGCAGCAGCAGCAGCAGCAGCAGCAGCGTCATAGGTGTCTAGAGCAGCAGCAGCAGCAGCAGCAGCAGCATACTTTCGGTCACGTGACCTTTGGGCGGGAAATTCAAATAGGTCACGTGACCCTCTTAAGTAGAAGAGGAGGAGGAGGAGGAGGAGGAGGATCAGCAGCAACAGGGTGAGACAGAGAACGACGCTGACGACGAGGCGTACGACGAACCCGAAGGGCAACGGGAGGACGGTACGTTTTTTCGGCTCCCCTCTTTCACTGCTTTCGACCTCACTTCCACTGGTAGCGCGTCCGGTCCGTGGCGACTGCCCTCACCGCCACCTTACGAGGGCGGCGGCGCTTCATCTTCTACCGCTACACTCAGCACCGACGGCGTGTGGCTGCTCTGTTCCAACAACGAGGCCTCGGATACCACCAGCGCTGACGCTGCTCCTGTTATCGGTTCTGCCGCTGATTCAGCTCACGCTGATGGTGTTACTCTTCTTGCGGGTGTGAAACGTTCTAAGGCGGGTTCCAGAACAACAAGGCCTACTAAGAAGAGAAAAATACAAGAAAAAGAAGAAGATGGACGAGAAGAAGCAGAGAAAACCTCCCGTCCTCTCGGGTTAGAGTTCTGCTTAGACGGGACTTTGACGCTGGAGATCTGGGAGGACGTGGCTAGACTGTCTAGGAGGCCGCGCTACACAAAAGACGGCCAGGTGAAAGAGGCATCTCTGACCAGAAGCAAGCGAGTGCACTTCACTGCCGACGCGCTGCGCGAGCTAATAGCGCGCATCGCCGATATCCGCGCAGTGGTGTGCATACGCGACACAGCGTCCGCGCAAGGAAGACCTAATCACACCCCCTGGTTCGCAGTGCTGGATGAGGAGGGCAAAGTGTACGCAGCTGTGAGCTACTACAGCGGTAAGAACCTCATCCACGTGCGCAAGTACGAAGGTCCTGACAAAAAACCCACACAGCAGGGGGTGACGCTGTCCGCCAGAGCGCTCAAAGAGTTGGATGACAAAACAGAGATTATTCTCAAATTTCTCGGTATAGATTCGGAATGAGAGACGCTCAACGCTCACGCGCGCACACACACACACACAGTGTTTGACGTACGCTGTATGAGACAGACAGACGGATAGACAGACAGCAGACAGATAGATAGATAGATAGATAGATAGATAGATAGATAGACAGACAGATAGATGGATTGATTGATAGATAGATAGATAGATAGACGGCTAAGTAGTTGGGAAAAAACTTTTTTTAATTGGTAACTAAGTGAAAAAACAAAAAAAACAAAAAAAACATGACGCAGTACGTCTGCGAAAAGTGTTTCAAAATTTTTAAAAGACCGTACAATCACGAGAGACACGTAGAACTATGTAGAGTAATACCTAAGTTTTGCCCTCTATGCGGCGAAGGCGATTGCCGAAAGATCACCTGTCGACGCGAATCTCTGGACGGGGTGACTATCCCTCCGCGCATATGTGCTGTACCGAACGGTGAGGAAACGTTCACGGCGAATTGGCCTGCAATACAAACGGGCGTCAGGATGCACGGGACTCGCGTGAGTGTAACAAACTTCAGGCTACCAACCGGCGAGTTGAGTGACGCTGTAGATACTATGCGTCGCATTCACTTCACGCAAAGATTCAGATACAAAGTGGGTTTCTCGGTAGGCTTACTCTAACAACACAGAGAAGACAAGAGCAAACTGCGCTACTTTCACGCCTCCCAGAACAACGCAACTCTCATACAACTGCTCCCTACTATAACTAATTCAGAAACTTTGGAAGAGCTCCTCTCAAACATGGAAAACACCGTCGCTTGCGAGGAAGTACGGAAACTTTGCGACGCTGACACCAAGTGGCACGTTCTTTTTCCTACCAATTTGAACATTTGCGTTTACATGGGACCGGGGGAATTTCCCATAGGCGGTAGGATCACTCAGGTCGGTCGAGTTGGAAAGAGAAGCGGCGTGTTAGATTTTCCCAACAAGGACAACCTCTGCGTCTTCCGCTGCATTTCCTTTCACTTATACAACACCAGCAAGCGCGCTTTAGATTTGTTACGTCAGTTCTGTCCCGCTGCCACACCTGAAACCTTTCCGGGTTTGAACATCCGCGACTTACCCGCGTTAGAGAACTTGTTTGACGTACAAATAGCGGTTTACACCGCGTCGCGTCAGGTGCCGGGCGGAAGTTGAGAAGACGCGTCACTCTGATCAGACCGCCTTCCAGAACTCTGGCCACCCGAGGTAAAGTCAACCTACACCTGACGGCGAAAGGCGGTTTGCACGTCTCTCTGGTCACGGACTTCAACGCGTACGCGGGCATATACGAATGTTGCAAGTGTAAGGCGGGGTTCACCACCGAGTTCTTGCTGAAGAGACACAGGAACCAGCTTTCCTCTTGCCGACAAGTCAAGTTGCGCTACGTAGGTGGCATCTACCAAAATTCGAGAACGATTTTCGAAGCGCTAGCAGACTTCTCCATTTTTCCTCCCGACGGACATTCCGGAATCTACCCTTACAAGATCACCTTCGATTTCGAGGCTTTCTTCAGACCCTGCAGAGAACCGTCGACGGAACACGTGTCCCTGCTGTGGGATCACGTCCCTTTGTCGGCTAGCGTCGCATCTGACTTTCCGGGGTCGGAGGGGCCGGTCTGCTTCGTCAGAGAATCCGACGCAGATTCCGACCCCTTGTTGGACCGAGTTTTAAATCACATAAACGAGAACGCCAAAGTCATCGGGGAAGCTGTGCTAGAACTTTACCGACCGACGTTAGCGAAGTTAGATGCGGCGATAGGTGAAGCTCTCCTGCTGGAGGAGGCGACATTCACCCCTTCTCCAGGCGGCTTCGCTGCGGCTCAGACCAGACACCCGTTAGTTCAACTGAAGAAGCGGCTTCTGAGATACATCCGTCAAGCTCCAGTCGTGGGCTTCACCTCGGGGCGTTACGACTTGAACCTGATCAAAATACGCCTTCACTCGTTCTTTGCCTCCGGAGACCGAAGAAACCAAGAATTCAGCGTCATAAAGAGAAGCAATCAATACTTGGCGGTTTACACACAGTACACGGTTTTCTTGGACGTAGTCAACTATTTGGCACCCGGTTACAACTACGCGAACTATTTGCGAGCTTTCACCAGAAACGAAGAGAAAGGTCACTTTTCTTACGAATGGATGACGTCTACCAGGAAACTGGGAAACAGAACACTGCCGCCGAGATCGGCTTTTGACAGCGAACTGACGGGCGTCAAAATGTCCGAATCCGACTACGCCGCATGTCAGAAAGTTTGGTCCGACGAGAAGATGCAAACTATGGGAGATTACTTGATCCACTACAACAACAAAGACGTCAAACCTTTCATAGAAGCTCTGAAAAATCACGCTAAATTTTTCCAAGATCGCGGCATTGACATGTTGAAAGACGGGATTTCTCTCGCCGGTTTGACTTTACGGTTCCTCTTCCAAAACCTAGAAGACGCGTTCACAACGTTCCCCCAGTTCGACACCGTCCTCCACGCTCTGATCAAAGAAAATCTAGTCGGCGGTCCTTCCATCATCTTCCATAGATTTCACGAGAAGGGCACCACGCGGATAAGGGAGCACAAGTACGGCGAAGAAGCGAGACCGTGCCAGCACATCCTAGGCCTAGACGCTAACTCTCTGTACTTGCACTGCATGAGCGAAGCGCACTGCACGGGCTATTACGCGGTGAGACGACCTGAGACCGAGTTCAAGCCCGAAATTAGGCAAAGAAACTCTCACAGCGCTTTGGAGTGGTTACGCTTCGTAGAGCACGACCGCAACGTGAAACTGCGCCACGCTTTCAACGGCGGCGAGATGGTTCTAGGCTGTCGAAGAATTCGCGTCGACGGGTTTCACGCGGCCTCTAATACGGTTTTCCAGTTTCACGGGTGTTGGTTCCACGCTCACGAGTGCATACCGTCGCACCGATATCAGTGCGCTTCACTGAGGGAGGAGAGACGCGACAGAACGGCTAGAGTAAGCGCTTACTTGAAAGCGCTAGGTCACAAGCTGGTCGTCGTGTGGGAGTGCGAATGGAGAGAGATGAAGCGTCGAGATGAGCGGGTTAAGGCCTCCCAACAACACTGGAAGGTTGACGCTTTGAAAGTGTCTCGAAACGCAATGAGCGGGAGCGACATCCTTTCCGCTGTCAAAGACGGGAAAATGTTCGGTTTAGTTCAAGTGGACATCACTACGCCGCCTCACCTACGAGACTACTTCGAAGAAATGACCCCCGTTTTCAAGAACGTGTCCGTTTCAAAATCAGACATAGGACCTCACATGTCAGACTTTGCGCAGGAAGAAAAGCTGTTGAACACGCCTCAGAGATGTCTGATAGGGAGTTACCACGGAAAAAACATTCTCTTGGGAACGCCCCTTCTCAAGTGGTATTTAGAGCACGGTTTGATAGTCACCAAAGTGCAGCTGGTCGTAAAATACCTACCTAAACGCTCCTTTGCCAGTTTCGCGGACGAAGTAACGGCGGCACGAAGACGTGGCGACGTGAACGAGAACGAGAAAATTCTGTCAGACTGTTACAAGTTAATGGGAAACGCCACGTACGGTAAAACAATCTGCAACAAAGAAAAACACACGGCGGTGAGATACACTGACAGTCTGAAGTTCGAACTATTGGCCAATTTGTGGCGCTTCAAAAAGGCGTCCGAGTTGAGTTCTGATCTGTTTGAAGTCGAACTACAACCGAAAACAGTCAAGAACAACCTCCCTATTCAAATAGGGTTCATGGTATACCAGTACGCGAAGTTGAAAATGTTAGAGTTCACATACGACTTCTTGGATAGATTCCTCGATCGGCGCCTTTATGCTCTTTGTCAAATGGACACCGACAGTCTTTACATGGCTCTCAGTGGTGACACGTTGGATGACCTAGTCAAACCTTGCCTGAGAGAGACATACTTCAGAGAGAAACGAAAGTGGATTCCGACAGCGGTGTGCGACGATCACTTAGAGCTTTTCGTGAAGACAAAAACGGAAAGAGTGCGAGAATGGTGTCCGCCGCCCGGCGGATGTTGTGAGAGACGTTACCTTCACGATCTGAGAACTTCAGGGCTTATGAAAGCGGAGTGGGAAGGTGACAGGATCCTAAGTCTCAACCCTAAGACTTACATTTGCTACGATCGAGTCAGCGGCACCGGTGAAAGAAAATCCAAAAAATGGAGTGCAAAAGGTGTACAGAAGAAACAAAACCCTAAAGAACCAGACGACTTCTTGGATGTTCTTCGCCAACGAAAAACTCTCCTTGCGGTAAATAGAAATTTCAAAGTGGTGCGAAACAAAATGGTCACCTACACCATAGAGAAAGAAGGCGTGCGCTACTTGTATTATAAGCGTCGCATGCATTCTGACGGTGTGACAACGAGTCCTTTAGAGTTATGAACAAAATAATAAGTGTGTTATTGATTGATTGAGTGCATCTTTTCAAAAATAGAGTGTTTATCAAGATTGAAAAAAAATAAATAAAAAGATAAAATAAAAATTATTGTTGTGTTTTTATTTCATACGTCTTCTTTTATTAGTAAGTCGTGTGACCTCTTAAAGTGTCACTCATGTGACGATGTCACTTCTAGTCACGTGCCTCATCAGGTCACTTCCTAAACAAAAAAAATTAAGAGACACACTTCTTCCTCTCGAGAGGAAGAAGTGTGTCTCTCGATTAAATTCTTTTCTTTCTTTTTTTTCTTAAAAGAGACAAACGCCCCTTAGAGTGCCCCCCCCACCCCCCTAGAGTGCCCCCCTCCCCCCTCCCCCCCTCCCCTCCCCTCCCCTCCCCCCCACTCGCCCCATGCATCCTAAAAGCGCCCCCCCTCCCCATGCATCTTAAAGGGGGCCCCCCTCCCCCCCTCCCCTCCCCTCCCCCCCTCCCCTCCCCTCCCCCCTTATACACTCTAAAGAACACTTCTACCTAGTTCAATAAGTCACTTCCAGTCGCTCATAAAAAAATAAAATGAAAAAACAAACTTATATCGTTGTGTTTTTTATTGGTTTACCAAAAAAAATAAGAGACTCGCCTCCTCCTCCTCCTCCTCCAAAAAAAATATATATCACATTTTAAAGCGCGTGACCCCTTAAAGACGCTCATCTCTTCATCAAGTCGCGTGACGTCACTTCTTCTTCTTCTTCTTCTTCTTCTTCTTCTTCTTCCGGTCACGTGATCAATCAGGTCACTTCCGGTCACGTGATCCTCAATGAGGTCACTTCCGGTTGTCCATTAGGTCATGTGACATCACTTCCGGTCACGTGACTCATCAGGTCACTTCCGGTCACGTGATCCTAAAGTAGGTCATATGACGTCACTTCCGGTCCCCTAAGTAGGTCATATGACGTCACTTCCGGTCCATAAGTAGGTCATATGACGTCACTTCCGGTCACGTGACCAAATGGCGGCCTCTGATTGGCTAACTAGGTCACGTGACGTCACCACTAATCCCCTAAGTAGGTCACTTTCGGTCACGTGACCAAATGGAGGCCTCTGATTGGCTGCATGTGGATTGAGTAATAAACAGTACTTAAGCATAGTCCCGTTCCGATACATTATATATATATTTTTTTTTTTTTGAATTGTAGACGTGTATTTATTTCAATACATGATTTTCAAAATACAACATATTCAAAAAATTCTCATGATGACATTATATTGATGTACAATTCAATATTTCAATATTGTTTAGTATCAAATCAATGGATATGTCGGATATTATTGCACAGTTATAGTGGAGGATATTGTGGCCTTCCAGTATAACGTGGGTAGCATCACTTTTGGATGCTTTATTTTGTGTAGGTAGCCAGTCTTATAGCATTTTGTATGCTTCAGTCAATGTTAGATCGCATGATGCAGTGTTCAATTAAGTGCTGTCAATCAGTATAATAGACAACACGTGTTATATACTACTACTATTTCTAACAAATAGAATGTTTCAGGTTGCCATGGTGACTATAAATAAATGATTATAATATATAATATATATATAATCTATCAGTAGACGTGTATTTATTTCAATACATGATTTTCAAAATACAACATATTCAAAAAATTCTCATGATGACATTATATTGATGTACAATTCAATATTTCAATATTGTTTAGTATCAAATCAATTGATATGTCGGATATTATTGCACAGTTATAGTGGAGGATATTGTGGCCTTCCAGTATAACGTGGGTAGCATCACTTTTGGATGCTTTATTTTGTGTAGGTAGCCAGTCTTATAGCATTTTGTATGCTTCAGTCAATGTTAGATGGCATGATTCAGTGTTCAATTAAGTGCTGTCAATCAGTATAATAGACAACACGTGTTATATACTACTACTATTTCTAACAAATAGAATGTTTCAGGTTGCCATGGTGACTATAAATAAATGATTATAATATATAATATATATATAATCTATCAATGCCATTTCTTGTACCATCCCTTTTACCATGTCGGTACCCGCAGCTTAATGACCAATGAATTCCCATTAACATATTTATACTGTCGATTGAAACTTGCTGTGGCATAAAGTCGTTGACATATTTGGAAAAGAAACTATTGCCGAGAGACCCTTTACAACCTTCCTAGATATAATCTGTATAGGATGACAGCCACCATTATGGATATTCTAATTATAGACACTGTGCATGCCCAATGGCCATGAACCATTAATTGATCTGCTATCCTCCATGCCTAGTGCTTATTACACTATTGAAAGGCTCAACTAGAGATGTACTTAAAAACGTGGGTATAGTAAAAGTGATCTAGGGATTTAGGCCTCAGGAAGTAATTGGAATGATTTAATTGGAGGGGATTTCCAGTTGTGTGGCTAGCCCTAAGGCTTCTGAGGAGAGAAGTGAATTAGACCAGCAGAGCATTCAGAGAGTGGTAAGATTTCATGTTGAAATGTATTTCTAGAGATTAAATTTGTGCCTGCTAGAGCTTTCAATGTCTACCATTGCACTAGCCTCTTCCTCCCTTGTCCCATTCACCTTTCTGTCCTATCATTTCCGGTCCTACAATTTCCTATCACTTATGGCCCTTCCCTCCTCCCTTAACTTCCCTTCTCTTAGACCCAACATTTTCTAGCAGTGACCATCTTGAAGTCAATAAAAAAAAAGAATAGAATGAGGTAAATTTCTTACGTATTTATTTCAAACTTAAGACTACAATTGTATGAATTCTTAGATATTTATTACCGAGGCCTGCAGTACTACTGCAACATTTTCCCTATGTCACATGTTGATATGATTCCCAAAGTAAGGGGTTTCTTACTGTATCAACCGAGACAATCCTCTTAACTGATTTTGTCTAAAGTGTGTAAAGTGTAGCATATATACATATATATATATATATATATATATATATATATATATATATATATGTATACTGTATTTGACGTAATAAGCGCCCTGGGCGCTTATAACATTATTTTCATGGCGTTTTCAGTAATTAAGCGTTTAATTAACTCTAAAATTTGGGAAATGTGAACCTTTGTTCTAGTCTGAAAATGCCCCAAAAAGGGGAGGGGGTGATTATTAGGGGGAGGGCGCTTATTACATCGAATAGGGTATATATATATATATATATATATATATATATACATATATATATGTAGATATATACATACATATATATATATATATATATATATATATATAAAAATGTATATATATATATATATACATATATATATATATATAAATGGTTAGGGGGGTGGAAATATATATTAAGTTATATTACATTAATATATATGAAAGTCTGCACTCGGGCTAGACCTACTATAGAATATACAAGTTACCATGGAAAGTACTAAGTCAATATGAAGATATTAAGTTACCGGTAGCTAGGATATATTAATATAATAAACATAACATTAATATAAGAGAAGACACGAGACATTGGTGTGGTGAAATATATAGTACCTAAAATATCAGCCTATATCTTTATTAACACTGAAGTACTATCACAGTTACAATAGTCACACTCAACTTTTCGTCACAATAATGAATAGCAATAAATGACCATACAACACACAGTATAGTAGGACAGTCCATGGTCCCATATTGCAATAACATGAGTTTTTAGCGCCTAACACAGGTCTAAACAGACACAGCAGCTAATGTTCACATATCAATATGACTTTATACAATGATAAATATCAACAACAATACCATAAATATCAACAATAATACCATAAATATCGATATTTACAGAGTAAATACCCCTAATCCCAAAAATTAATTTTTTTTCGAAACACTGGAGGAGCGTACTCTATGATGCTTACTGGCCGACTGACCCAGATTCAAACGGAGTGGCCTTATCTAGTTAGCCCACAACAGATTGAATGGTAGCTAAGCGAAGTCAAGGCTGGTGACGTCACATCGGGAGATGACGTCACACCGGGGCGCCACCTCCAGGCGGCGAAGGAACTCCTAGGGTGCCGCTGGCGCCCCCCAGGAGCGCTGGAGAAAAACAACTCCAGTTGTTTGCGGCCATGCCCCCTGCCCGGGGTTTATACGGGTATAGGTCTTTACTGTGTATATATATATACACATAGGTTACACTTTACAAATCCACGTGTAGCGCAAGATAATAAAAGAAGAAACATTAATTTCATTACATGCCTTTGTTGCCGTAACATTATTTTATACCTGATACCTGAGACCTTCTTTGCCAAACCAATTGAGATATGTGAGACACCAATTGCTTCTGTGCCCAATTGTCAGACAGCCTTCCAGCATCAAGGGGGAAAAATAACAACTTCCTCCTTTCAACTTGTCAGCCAGCCGGGGATTGAAATTAACCCTTAGAATCTAGCATGTTGAGAAATGTATGAACGCAGTTCCTTAACAGCTCAATGATGAATGATGCAGACCCTTAGGGATTTTCACAACCCTGCATGGATGGCATGAATCATATATAAAGGATTCACCTATCATCATGATGACAACGGGCATAGCACAGAGAAGCACTATGACATCCTTAAAGGGTTAACAAAGGGGAGAGATTGGACAATGAACCACAATTGAGGCACAGTGAACCTTTACATCAGTCACAAAAGCAGAGACTTCTATTGACACTGTTGAAAAGAGACAGGGAGAAATAATAATATCCCATATTTCATCTCTGCCGTGGAAAAACTATCCCCACTGAATGTGTGGAATAAATTGGCTGACAGCTGTTCATATCCTGTGAGACTTGTGGCACTAAAGTTTACCATGGTGTAGTGCATTGAAGCTAACGAATCTCCTATTAATCAAAGAAGATATGTGGGGAAAATCCATACTGAATTATCTAGCCAAAGCATTCCTGACAATCTGTTTAATGGGAATTGCACAGGCTACTCGCTAAAATGAGGTGCCTGGGGGTGAGCTAGCCACCAAGAACATACAATATTTTTCCTGTCTCGGTGATTTAAAAACTAAGTCAGTTGGACTTGCATCGTCTCCTTATTCAGCTCCTGTCTGGCCAATCATTACTGATCTGACACCTGAGACCCCACACTGACCTGTCTGACCCTATTGCCTGACCTTACTGCCTGACCCTACTGCCTAAGCCTATTGTCTGAGCCTATTGCCTGAGCCTATTGCCTGACCCTACTGTCTCACCTTACTGCCTGACCCTACTGTCTGACCCTACTGTCTGACCCTACTGTCTGAGCCTATTGTCTGACCCTCCTGTCTGACCTTACTGCCTGACCCTACTGTCTGACCCTCCTGTCTGACCCTACTGTCTCACCCTACTGTCTGACCCTACCGTCTCACCCTATTGTCTGACCCTACTGTCTGACCCTACCGTCTCACCCTACTGTCTCACCCTACTGTCTGACCCTACCGTCTCACCCTATTGTCTGACCCTACTGTCTGACCCTACCGTCTCACCCTACTGTCTCACCCTACTGTCTCACCCTCCTGTCTGACCTTACTGCCTGACCCTATTGTCTGACCCTATTGTCTGACCCTACTGTCTGACCCCACTGTCTGACCCTCCTGTCTGACCTTACTGCCTGACCCTATTGTTTGACCTTACTGTCTGACCCTATTGTCTGACCCTATTGTCTGCCCCTACTGTCTGACCCTACTGTCTGACCTTACTACCCGACCCTACTCTCTGACCCTACTGTCTGAGCCTATTGTCTGCCCTACTGTCTGACCCTACTGTCTGACCCTACTGTCTGACCCTACTGTCTGACCCTACTGCCTGACGCTATTGTCTTACGCTATTGTCTTAGGCTTTTGTCTGCCCTACTGTCTGACCCTACTGTCTGACCCTACTGCCTGACGTTACTGTCTGATGTTACTGCCTGACCCTACTGTCCGACCCTACCTGTGCTACTAGGGTCCCATTTGACATTGTCGCATTCTTACCTACATTTATAACATCAATCTTACCAACATCCTAACTGTGTCTGACAATTGGAGCAAAAAAATTAAATTACATTAGAATACTGGAAACAGACCGAAAATAAACAAGCCCATGTTTAACAAGGTCTTGTTTCCGTGGGTCGAATAACACTGCAATATTATCATGTGTTCTACACCATATGGGTATCTCTGTCTGTATAGTGCTCTTCTACTAGGAACTAGCTGCACATAGCATGGGACATCCATGAGATCACAAGCTGATGCATAATTGCATTTTATGCCATTGCTCATTGGACACCACAACAATGCCTCCCAACCATCATACTGCCTCTACATGGGTACCCACAGTTTAGGCTGTGTTGCCTTGTCGAATTTTAGCAGAAAGGGCCGTGTCGCCATGTCGAATTTACTGATTCTTTTCAGACCGGTCTGTGTCTGTTGATTTTTAAAAGGGCCGTGCTGCCTGTGTCTATTTTTTAAAGGGCCGTGTCGCCGTGTCGCCGTGTCGCCTGTGTCAATTTTTACTTATGTAGAGGCACATCATGGCACTTTGTACTACCGGGTATGTATATGGTATGTGTGATCCATGGTTTGTCCCCTGCTGGTTTTGCTCTGTGGATGTGGTAAGGGCCCATTTACTGCTTCTATTCTACAGTCCCATTTGTATAGAGGTAATGGTATTGGATTTCAGACGACGAAATGAATACCATGTAGTAATCAAGTGTCAAAAGTGTACATCACCCTTTTCAAAATCAAACTGGGAGTCAATTTATTCTCCCGAGTGACAGTTCTCAGCAGGCTTTCTCTCTATTTGCTGTCAGGATCTTTAGCCCATTTGATACACTATTGTTTGCTATCAATATTTTATTTATACTATAAGAGCATGAAGAGGAAATATGATCTAAAACATTTCATATTACAAAATGTTCAATGAGGGTGGTTGGGCGATGTTAGTTAGTGAGGTGATCCTTTGGTTCTCTACATCTTGGGGACCATGTTAAGCCCTTATCCTACAAAATTGCCCTTATCCTTCAAAAATGTATAGGTTTGTAGGATAAGGGCTGTCAGTCAAGCCCTTATCCTACAAAAGTTGCCCTTATCCTACAAAATCTATGTAATCAATGGTTTTGTAGGATAAGGGCTGTCAGTCAAGCCCTTATCCTACAAAATTGGCCTTATCCTAGAAAATCTATGTAATCAATGGTTTTGTAGGATAAGGGCTGTCAGTCAAGCCCTTATCCTACAAAATTGCCCTTATCCTACAAAATCTTCAGTTAGGGCCTACGTTCCAATTAGGGAGAGTTCAGTTAATAGTAACAGGGGGAGGGAGGCGTAAAAATGTCTTACCCCTCCTGAGGGGAGGTAAAAAAAGTTCTGCCCCTGTTAAGGGGGGGGGCTGCCCCTTTTAAGCAAAAAAGGCAGTGCAAAGAGGGGGGAAGGCGAAAAAATGTCTGCGCCTTTTGCGAGGGGGGCGTGAAACCTTAGGCCTATGTGCGCTCTCAAGGAGGGGGGGTGTAAAACTTTATTGCCCCCCGACCAGCCTTCACCGCTCAGTCCCCATAAGAAACACATCCCTGTGGGATGTCTGTACCAGAGGTTCGCTACTGCCTTGTACATGTGGGAATAAAGTATTCAGGAGGTACGGCAACTTCTTGGGTCTCGTATGGTAACTATGTGTTGTATCACTGAATGAAGTAATGTGTGTTCCTTGACCTCTAGAGATCTCTCCTTTTGTGTTATATGATAAGTCATAGGATAATATGAAGTCCTGCCCCCAATGGAATAATTAGATGTTTCCCTAGAGACATGCAGTCCTTGGTACCTTGGTACCTTGGGGCCTTTGGAGCTTCATATAATTATGATATTCAAGCATGTATCTCTCAGTGTCCTGGTGGGCGATGGGCCAATGTAATCTTGTATTTCTGCTATAGCTGATGTCCTCCCCAAAGGTATATAAGACTCCGTATAACTATTTAAGGAATAGAAAAGAAATAATTATCAAACATAGACAGCTCAGTGGGTAAAAGAGAGAATTCACGCAGAGTTTTCAGTCAGGTGTATTGGGCCTGAGGCTAGAGCTGCTGTGTCACTTGTACTGTGCTGCAAATAGTTTAAGACAATTATGTGATAAAACTGAAGTGACGCTTTATTATTGCATTATTAATGCCATAATATGGCACCATTTTGTCATTATATGACACAGCAATTACCTTCTGATCATCTGATCAGGTCCCACATAGTTCCCGTGCATAAGCCAAAGCTAGTACGCAAGTCAGATTGGCAGTGTTGCTTACATGATCAGCACCCAGTAAGGTTACAGCATATATTTGAGAGCTTCAATAAGTACACAATAGCAGTAAGTTGAGAATTTTCAGTTAGGCTTATATCTTGAATCTACAGTGGCATTACTGACAATATTGGATGTGTAAATCTTAGGTTTATATTGTGAGTGTATTAGGCAAAAATTATGCTCTTGGCTGTGTCTCATGAGATCGGGCCAATGTGAACGTTTTTGACTGGGTGCCATCTTTGATTGGGTGCCATCTTTGACCGGCCACCATAAAAAAAGATTAAAGAAAATTTAAGGGATAAAATAAAGAAAATGTTGGTGGCTATATCTTCATATATAACTTTACCTGCCCCCCCCCCTCCCTAAAAGAACGTTTTCAGTCAAAACTGGCACCCAGTCAAAGATGTTCACATTGCCCCGTTCTCATGAGACACAGCCTCACCGTATAAAAATAAACATAATTTACCCATGCCATTTTACTATCTTGATACCCGCAGCTTTGGGATCAGTGGATTTTCATTGAGAGAATTAGGAGAAAAAAGGTGCTGTGAAACCCTTCCAGGTTGCACCTGATTAGCTGGACAGCTACTATTATGAATATGCTATTTATAGATACTGTGCATGCTCAATGGGCATGAACCACAGATTAATCTGCTATCCTCCATGCCTGGTGCTTATTGCACTATTGAAAGGCTTAACTAGAGAAGGTACTTAAAAATGTTGGAATGGTGACAGAAATCTGGGGATTTGGGTTTTAGCAAGTAAATCAAATGATTTAATTGGAGAGGATTTCTGGTTATGTGGCTTACTCTAAGGCTTCTAGAGAGACGTATCGAGTAGGCCAGAAGGCAGATTGGTAAGATTATATTTTAGAAATGTATTCTTAGAAATTCAATTTGTATCTAATAGATCTTCCACTGCTTTCTGCCTCCCTTGCCTCTTCCCAACCATTTCCTGTTCTTGATTTTCTACTCCTCCTCATTCTCTCCTCTCTGACCTTTTCTGTTCTGTTCTTGCCTTCCTACCCCTTTCGGTCATACCCATCCCTGTCCTGACTTCCCCCTGCCCTCTTTGCACTTCCATCCCCCAGCTTGACTGTTCTGCCACCCTAATTGTATTATCTTGTCAATATATGAGTCCAAAAATCAAAAGGTGTGTGTAAGATGTAAACTGCTTATGAATATCTATTTTAAAAGAAAGATGACTAAAATGCAAGATATTTGTTTGAATTAACTATTCACATCCTTTAGACTCTGCAGTACCACTGCCACAGTTACTGTACCTTCTTTCAGTTTAAAATAGTTCCCAATAATTTCCTTACCTTTTCAACTTAAACAAAACCTATTTGTTCTGGCCTTAAGAGGATAAGTCATTTTGTTAGTAATGGTACTCCGGGAAAACGTTAGCCCCCAAACCAGCATAAGAAATCATCCTGAGGGATGTCTGCTCCAAAGGTCTTTTAATGTTGAGGTGGGGATAAGACGCATTCAGGAATTATGTATGGGCAGCTAGGGACTACTCCCTCATGACTTGTATCCTGGTTCCTTGTATACTGTGCAGTATAAGTTGAGTGTGTATAGTCTAACGTATATCATGTATGGTGTATAGTTGTATGTTACTTATTGGGCAAGTTATAGCATAAACGTAACAGCTGCAGAAATGCAAATCACAATGAGGGAGTGTGTTTTATCTAAAACAGAGGGCTAGTGGATTTAAGGGGACAATTCCACCCCTTTACTACAGAAAGGCAATTTCTAGGATAGCTCAACTGGAAACTGAAGAGCTTTAGAGTTGTCTTATTCTCCATTCAGTATAAAAGAATATGTGAGAGACAGACAGACAGACAGAGTTGTGCCATATGGATATAAACTTGAACGGGTGAGAGCATTGTAAGTAATTTTTAACACCATATATAACAACATATTCGACAATGACACTAATACAGTTGCATCCAGAAGCACTGGTAAATTCATAGGGTTTCCCATATTTTAGATTTACGCTATTTTATTAACTGCAGTTGATAGGGATACACCTGTTGCACTTGGTGCAAGGGCGCACCTAGCAGATTCTAGAGAAGAAACATGGAATTCATTAAATGTGTTTGATTCCTTTATTTAATACCTCATACTCAAAACTGTCTTTGCCAAACCAACAGAGAAGTGTGAGACAAATTGCTTCTAGGCTGCATTGTCAACCAGACTTCAGTCATCAAGGAGGAAGATAACGACTCCTTCTTCAATCTGTCAGCTAGGAGGGACTAGACTAGGCTAACCCTTTAAAGATAGCCCTTTGCATCAATGCAGCATTCATTGTTATTATGTACAGACTCAGTAACCGACCAGGACGAGTGATGACACTTCAGGAAACACTTTACTCAGTAAGATCATCAGGACAATAAAATATTAATGCAGCACTGTCCAGTTATTTACCAGGGTCACATGCAAGCGTCATGAGGACAAGTAGGAATGGCATATCGTAGCACATTGCTGTCCTCAATTGGTAAACAAACTAGACAGAGTGGTTCATGGACAGCACACCATATTTGAATGACAGTAAACCTTTAAATCAATTGGAAGAACAGAGGCTTCTGTTGGTACTGTACCATACCAGTTAAAATAACCTGCAGGCCGTGAATGGTGCAATGACAGAACAGTTTCATAGAATGCCTGGAATGAATTGGGTGTCCACATTTGGATACAAGGAGCTTTTTGGCTCTAAAACATATCATCTAATATGTTCAAGTCAGAGAAGATTCCTCTCAGCCATCAACTGATTGCTCTGTCTCATTCATCTGGTTGCAAAGTCTTCCGATTACTTGGTAGAATCAGTTGAAACCAGTCGAAGTACAATTAATTAGAGGGAATTTGTGGTTAAAAGCGAAACTGAAGTATCTTGCCAAGGACAATCAAGAACCTGTTTGTAATGGAGATAAAGTGTTCGTCCTAATTACGAACTTCTTTCTCAGATCATCAAGTTGATGGAAATTGCACAGGCTGCTTTTCCAAATGAGGAGCTTAAGGGAAAGCCATTGATTAACCATTCCAGTCCAAATGCCTTCCAATGTACACAGCAGGTGTCTAGTTGAATTCGTTTTATAGTGTTTTGGAACAATGTTGAGACCCCTCTTACCCCTGCACATACAAGGCTGGTGGTCTCTTGATACCAAATATGGTTTTGCCAAATGCATGGTATAACTTCTGAAATACTTATGTTTGTCAGTCATATTAGTATTAAGACACCAACTCTTTTTCAATAGAATGTACGCCGGCATCCAGACCTCTGTGTTACTGCAAATTAGGACACCATTTCCTCCTATTAAATATCCACGGTCGATTTCTATGTGTTTGTTCTCATATTGTCTATAATAAATTTGTGTTTTCATTTTTAAATCATTCATAAATGCCTAGAATACAGAGACACCCATGGTCGAGATGGGTCAAGCAATCCTACATTATTTCCCTGCAGTTCAGATGGTGTTTAACAATGGCATAGCCTATCGGATGTTGATACCTGCAGTTTAGCAATCAATGGATTCTCATTAAAATAATAGTGCTGTTTAGTGAAAGTGACATATTGGAATGAATAAGGCGGAAAAGGTGTTATGAACCCCCTCCAGGTTGCACCTGCATGGGACGAAACCCGTCGTTATGGATATTCTTAGGTTAACTAGGCCCATCAGCAAACGCAATAATTCGACACAGTTAATAATGATTAACTCTGATTATTCTGTGAACTTTGAATAATGATTGAGTAATGGTGGAGTCGAAGGTTTTTCTTTTGTGGGATTTGTTGGATCCTGTATGGCCTAGGACAATAATATGTAAGGGCGGGGTGATAGCGGGTATTTCAAACAAGTCTGCTGTCTATCACATTTTATAAGAAGCAGTTGAGTTTTGTGATAATGCAATAGTTACATTTAACTCTGTATAGTAATATTTAAAAAAAATAACACTTTGCAATCAAATGTAAAGTCTGCTGTTACACCCTTGAGTGGTCCACCAATAGGCCTACAGCAACAATGGACTCCCTATTTCGCCACACCAAGATGAATGAGCGAAGCCACCACATGAAAAGAGCCATTCCCCAGTGACACTCCATTTTCATCTATTTCAGGATCCCTTGAAAACAATTGTCCCGGGGCACAAAGGTGAGGGATCAGTTTCAGTACAAAACAATGATTAGGACGAAGCTGGTTCCATCACCCTGCGGCCACTGCCTCGTTACCAAGGTAACTCATCACCATAGCAACGTGGGAAGCTGGTTGGCTGGTTGGCTGGTTGGCTGGAATTCACTCTCCAGGCTCGGTTCCAGGCTGGGATTCACTCTCCAGGTATAGTACTACTCTTCTTATTTAAACCTTGGCTGCACCGCTGCACCTCTGCACAGTGAGCCGACAAAGCAACCAAGTTGACGTATGCTAGCCATGAGGGCCTTCAACCATAAACTTGTTTATAATCTAACGACAAAACCTGTTGATCAATGGGATTCTTAAATGTAATGCAATGCATGAAGGAAATCTGTTGCACTTTAACCCTTTGAGAATGGCACAATAACTTATGACTTTCTGTTGATGCACCAATGTTGGATTGGAGGTTAACTCACCAACGACTTATTTGATACATTAATTGATATACTCCTCAGGGGTGGAAATGATTCTATACCAATGAGTTACTCGCTCCATTCATCAGTGTTCATACATTATACATTTGTATTAACCATGCAGTCCTTAGTTAAGCACCAGTGCAGAGACCAATACAGGTTTTCCAGGGGATCAAAGCAGCATTGCACGTGGGCTGGCTCTATTCCATTATAGGAGGAGAGATGGTGCATCCTTGCATGGTAATTTACCTCTCTGTACTGGTATTACCATCTTTACCCAGCGGTGCATAAAATGTCTTAAGTTCTGCAGACGGGTTCCAAATCTAGAAAAAGAATGTGTTTTGAAAATAAACACCACAGCTAGAGATATGATTCCTGCAGAAAGGCTACCTACTGGGTCCTCTGCTGTAGAATGGACTGGGTCCATGCTGCTGGGTGGGAGGAGGAGGAGGCGGGGGAGGAGGGTGTGGTGTGGAGGGGAGGGACATGAGGAGGCAGTGTGTGCCTGGCAGCTCCAGGCTTCACATGGCGGTTCCGGCAGTGGTAGTAGTATAAGAGACAGGCCTCTGGATATGGCATCTTAATCGGGAGTACTGCTGGGATTAAGCCGGTCAACTTGCGATGATCTGTGCATATATAAAGGTAGGTTAACCATCGAGTCATAATACCTGTTTCAAGATGTGGGATGTTCCCCAACCTGCATTTAGCATCCCGATCTGTTCTATACTAACCTTACATTTGGTACGCTCGTTATGTGGTCATTTCAGCAAAATCATAGACTACTAGTTCAATAAATGACTCTCAGAAAGAGTTTAGGGGCTGCATTGATAGGCAGACGGTGTTAGGCATATGTTGTGTCCATCTAGGTCACTGTTCCGTTTTTTTTAAATGTTTGCCTTTCATACATTGACATGCATTCCGTACATCAGCCAATGAGAGAATAGCCCTCAACACAGGCCCTGGTGCATGAAGGTGCTTAGACCAAAGCAAACAAAAGAAAATATGAAAAAAGAATGGGAAGGGAAAAGACCATACAGCCCTCTCAGTTTGAATATAGAACATGCTAGAACATGACTTCAACCTTGAGAGTAGCCTTGATAATAACTAAGTGAGCCATGGCTTTGAGGGTGATGATAGATTTTTCCCTTTTAGAAAACTGTAATGGTTGTGTACAATATTGTCTATTTTTGCTGGTTGTTAAAGGAATATAATCAGAAATTGATTTCATATGTGACGAAACCTGGGAAATGGTAACATTAGGGGGAATAGCCATAAATGCTCTAAACACGATATTTCAGGAGATATGGCTAAACATGTGAATACTTACGACAAAATGACCCTAGACTAACTTTTTCTAATGAATCTTCTGAAGCTATCATCAAAATTCTATTTTCATTCTAAATTGGTCTTATTTGGAATGTAAAAAGAACGTTTTTAGCCATTTATAGCCCATTTGTTGACATTTGGTTGCCATGGCAACCATCACCTCATTCTTTTGGAATGAAAATCATCCCTATCCAATTGCCCCATCCATGAGGATTTCAGAACTGAAAACAGAATGCCAATATTCTTACCAGATCCAAATCTATGTACAATAATATGTATTTATTGGTTTATTTTCTGATAATTATGATTTGTATGGATTATTTGAAAATAGATTGATATGTGATCACATTGCGGTCTATTCTGAGTTCCTGCATGTCCCTACCATCCAATGTTTGAGATGTCATATCTCAGCAACTATTTCAAATATTTTGATGCTTGAAGCATCAAATTGTAGCTGAAGGCATGAACTTAAATAAAGGTGTTTTCCCCTAATGTCACGTTTTCCCACGTTTTGTCACATATAATACGTTAACCCCAAATTGATTCTTTATTCTGTCCTTTCACATTCTGCTACATTGTCAGTTTTGATACCCTATATCGGGTTCTGAAAAGCACTTACATGTTAGAATGATATAACCTCTCACCACAGACCGAAAAAAGTAGTGTGTGAGTTTATCCTGAAATCCCATGATATACATGAATAACACCTCTGTGACTTTATATGTTACAGTCACGAGTATACATTGACTCAAAAAAGCTATTGCAGGCTAGAGAGCCATCTATTACATCCTTGATGAAAATTTTTATGAGCAATTCTCATTGCAACAACTTGCCAGGGCTGCAGTCAAAAATCATTTAAGAGTTGGTATGATGCATTCATAAATTATAGTCCTCGCGAGTCTACTCAAAGAATCCACTGACATATATCCGTTGGATCGGATGAGGTTCATCCTTTTAGGTTTAACATTGAAAACGGTCATCCAATCCGATCTATTCACGTCAGTGGTTTCACCCTTTCATCAGAGTGAATTAACTGATATGTGAGGATGAATCGCTTAACAGAACTATGCAGCCCTTAAAGGGTCTTCGTCCTGTATCTGCATACACTGAGTATAGGGTATCAGCCAATCAGAGAACTGCAGAGGCCCTTGTATAGTACGGAATCCCTTGGAGTAAAGAAAACAAAGATAGATTAGAGAAAAGAGGGGAAAGAGAGAAATAGACTGTATTAGAAAAGCAAAGAAAAAAGCTCCCTTTGAATATGGAGCATGGTATAACATGACCTCAAACTTAAGAGTGTCTCTTGGGGAGTTATCATACACTTGTGAGCTGTACCTTTGATGGTGATGATAGTACTTCCTTTGTCAGCTTGTTTAAGGGGTGTAATTAATTTTCCCTTTCTAAGCTTGAATTTTCATATTGGGAACAGAGAGATAATACACACTTTAATGCCATCAACCAACACTTCAGGAATGGACCAACAATTTAGGGTCGGCTTGCAGCATATTACTTGAATTGTTTATTAGGGATTTCCCATACTAAACGGGTCATCCTTTAAGCATGATTGTATTTATGTAATACGTAAGTTTCAAATTTACCTTGTATTACTCACCCACAACAGTATTATAAAAGTGGCCTAGAAGAGGATGTGTTTGCACTAGCTTCCTGAATCTTTATAAAGACACAGAAAATTATGATATAATTTTAGGCTAACTCAAATAGCTAACAGTCAACCAGCTTCCCATTATACTGCAAATACCTTAGCACTGACTAATTTAATTTGATATTGATTGACATCATATGCCCCTTGGTACCATTTCCAAATACCTTGTGTACATATATAGTATTGGTTAATTGAATTCAAAATTAACCAACTCCACACTAATTAAAGTATAACTTGGTCTTCTTTATGGCCATGTGAGAAAGGTAATTAGCCGGGGTGATGATGTTATTAACAAGTGGGTACTGCGCCAATAATTAATTACCCCTATAGCAGTGTACTAATTAAGTAGCAGTCCTCTGAAGTGATAATGCTGAGGATTAGACAGTGTGTTTCTGAGAGATAGGAGTAGGACAACATAGGATAACATGTCCGCGGTAGTTTCAGTACTAAGTAATACTTTGCAAACCTCTGTAATTAATCGCCACATTCAATAGTGGTGATCCAGTTATTAACCCTTTAAGGCCGACCAAAAAAATTAATTTCTGGTGATTGGGGCGAGACATTTTCACAGGAACTTTCCTTGGGCCGAGCCTTTTTCTGATTCCCATAGAGTTATGTCGACTATAGTCGATGCTCGGCCAGCCATGGTATCGACTATAGTCGATGCTCGGCCAGCCATGGCATCGACTATAGCCGATGCTCGGCCCTAAGGGGTTAAAGTGTTGCCTTCTTAATCTCAAATTCAATTTCAAGGAGAAAAGGAGTGAAGGTCTTTAGTAAATTATGTCTCGCAAGTGGCCTGGGCTTCTTTGCTGAATTATGGTACCTCATCAGTGGCTTTTTGGCCACATATAGAGTATGATTTCTTGAGTTGCAACCGTTCAGATAATGAGAAATTGTCGGAAATATGATACAAGGAAATGTCTTGTATGCAGCCTGAGTTCTGCTCGAGATCTTGTTCTCAGGGAAGCTATTATCATCAGACCATTGTGTTCCCATTTTACTAGCTGCTTCACTTCTGTGTAGAACATATGGTCACCGTCAGCCATAATATATTGTCAGTGGGTGACATTCCTCTACTGAGCAGTCCGTACCATCCACAATTAACCGTTCGATAGCACCCCAAATTGTATTTACATATTGTCATACCGATAGGATCACTGTGTTGCCTGAACACCTGTAATTAAATTAATTCCCCACTGCAACTCCTGATGACTAGAGCCAATCTCAAGTAGAATGACCCTTTATTATGATCTCTCAACACACATTTATATATAGATAAGCCACATTTTCCCAGACATAAAGGGATTATATTTAACATCTGATAACTCTGATTCATCTTTGTCAGAGCTTGAGTCAATGGAAAATTATAATTGCCCAAGGTGACTTTATCAATTCATCTTGACTTCAATTGATTCTGTCCACATAGATCGAACTTTTGTCCCTTTGTTCTGTCGGTCTGTACATGATGTTGATCACTAGCTGCTCAGCTGTCAAGCTAATGATTTGAACACATAATAGAGCTCTGCATAGCTGTGTTCAGTGTGTCCTGCTATGATATGAATAGCATGGGAAATGACATCTTACTCTGCTTATTATAGCATCTTGCAGGTTGAATATAGAGCACAACTCTACGAGTAACATATGCACGGAGAAAGGTAAAGGTGTCAACTGTGTCCACCACGTGGCTCTGGTAAAATGGAGAGTGGAACAGCTAATGAATCTGCTGATATAAGCAGATTCCTTAGCTGTTCTACTCTCTATTTTACCAGAGCCACGTGGGAGACACAGTAGACACGTTTACTTTTCTGTGTGTGCACACAGACACCTTCAAAACATTTTTTTCCCTCAAAGCTTACATGATGCTTAGAAAACTTAAACAAATGGAGCTGCATTAGATAGACAAAAGTATCAGCTAGTGACATGCACATTAAGATGCACATAGACACCTTTAGAATCTTCAAGGCTAACATATTGCTTATAGAAATATACAGCTGCACTAGATACACTTAAAAAAACAGTCAGAGGGAAATTTCCTTATGTAACTCTATCTGATTTAACTCTTCCTTTACCAGATCATTTTTGGGTGTTTTTTGGACTATGTCTGATGGCATGAGCATTCCAAAACTTTTGGAATTATTTAAATGTTCAAACTAGAAGTGGAGTAATGATACTATGAACTAAGGATGTTGACTTAAAAGGGCCATAACCTAATTTTCAATATCTATTTAAATAAGCAAGATATGGCTCTATATCAAAATAGCAATGAAATAAAAAAAGTGTATCTTGAACCAATATTCAAACTGCAATATTTCAGGATTCCCTTGATCAATTGAAATGGAATAAATACCATTTTGTAGGTTTTGTTAGGTATTTCAGATTTTGTATGTAGAATGGCCATGATGGCCATATTTGATATGGTTACCATGGCAACCAATAAATGGGAAATATTAGTACCATCTTTTTAATCATAATAAACTCTCTAAAGTAGGTTTTCACAAAAAAAAATCATATTGTCCTACATTTTTGATGATTTTTACCAGAAGAATTGATTAAATATGGGTAAAAATCGAGTTGATTGTCGCTCAAGTTGACAAGCCAACCATATAAAATAAAATACTACCAGAAATAAATAGTTTGGGATCCCTGGAGATAATATACCAAATAGTGAGAATCCAAAAAATCTAAGCTTTGAAGCAATTTTCGAGAAAATGGCAGGGGTATCAAAATCGGCCTAAAATCGGCCAAAAGTTCGCATAAATGCGCGATCGGGAAAGGAAGAGTTAACCAACAGACCAAACAGGCAAAACACTACACAGTAGATTCTCGTATATCAAAAGTTTAACTTATGTGCATCACTAACAGCTACTGTGGAGTTAAACTGGGTATCTGATTAAGGCGATTTAATTCCAAAAGTATATTTCTATATTCATAAAAAACACTTGTATACGCCTCACCCTATTTAGTCATGTTTGGCATCAAATTAAAGCTAAGTCTGACTCTCAAGCAAACCGCAGATGCGATAATTTACAGTAAATGAGACTGCATTAGATAGTGCAATTTCATTTCCTTGAATATTTGAATCAAACTACTTGCTAAATTATTCCATGACTCTATACAAGCTGCATGCAATTTACAGATTCATTTTTTGGAATATCATGAGTTGTCATCATTAGTTCCTCTCTTTTTAATTTAAGTGAGATTGAGGCCTTAAATAATGAACCTACCTATTTTTGGTCCATACCTCTACAAGCGATGCCCTAATCACATTGGCCTATGTAATACTGCAACTGTTTAGGGACAGGGGTCCCATAGCGCGACCCAGCAGAATATTGATATGAATACTACATATATGTACATATATGCTCCCCCTGTTGCATCAGCGGCTAACTAAAGGGACTCAATAGATTAGGCCCAATATATGCATTTTAATTCTGACCTTTCTGATAACACAACTAGTAAGTGGAACAATGCAGGTTCTTATTTCTCTGCCTACCAGCACTTGAATTGAAAGACTGTGAGATATGGGTATTATTTTGACATACCTTACACAGAGAAGTAGAATCACTGTGACTCCCGACTTGATCACTGAGGTAATTCTCCTAAGGACCCTAAAGTGACTCTATAATAGCTCCTATTCTAAGACTCCCTAATGATTAGGAGTCATTTTAGATTTATGGGGGAGAGTTGCCTCAGTGATTGAGTCCAGACTTCCATTTGGTATTCACCTTGATTCTATTTCTTTTCTCTGTGTACATAGCTTGTAAGTTATCTCTTTCCCTTGGTCGCAGTTGTCATGAGCCAGCCTTTTCGTGATTGATATTACATTCACAATACAAATTGTGAAGCTGACAGGACTCCTATGTGGCCTTTACTGCACCTTCTCAGGAATCACTATAAGTACTATCCCCATGTATCCTGGGGCATTGTGACATTTGCTAAGATCCTACTTGTAGCACATTGACATTCACACAGTGTACTACCAAACAAGTAGAACAGTGGGAACTTGTTCACAACGTTTCCCATTGTCACTGTGTGTATCATTGAAGTTTCTTTTTCATAGGTAGCTATGTATCCCGTCGTGCACCTACTGCTGGTTAGGTAGACATTTGTTACATGTAACACAATGATATTTCTAGAAAGTTGAATATGTACAAGTTCCTTTCAAGACAAGCCTTTGTCCGTATCACTCTACAGACTGCATCTAAATTACCCAACTGACCTTCCAGCTATACCTTCAGCAAAGGAACTGTGGTGGAAACCAGACTATAAGTAGGGTGGCTCATGGCTTATCTGCTTATGGACTTATGTGGAAATTTAATGAAAGAGCTTACCCGCCAGTTATCATTAGGGGCACATTCACATGGCAACACTTGACATTGACATCTTATGCCATCAGATTGCATAGGCTACCTGAGTCCATTTAAAGATTGCCACCAACGCTTCCATTGATGTCCAACATGTCCCTAATCATCCCTGATTATTGGCTTGGCTCTTTCATAAAATTCCCACAAACCCTCCCCATATTTGCACCATAAGAAACCCAATCCCCATGCCTGACATGCATGTCTACCATTACATTGATACTCTAAGGGTTCTGTATGCTCACAGGTGTCCAATCAACAAGAATGGCTCTCAGCATGCTTGTTGCATGGAGGTCCTTAACCCGCCTGTGCACAGAAAAGTGGGGCCTTATGCAATCACAATTGACTATATTGCCACAGCTACAAACAGAACTAAGGCAAGCACATGAAAAGTCCTATTCCATATGGTTACACACTACTTTGAACATAATACTTGTTCTGGGATAAATTTCAGTACAAAACAATGATGAGGATGATACTGGTAAAGCGAGTAGTAGATTAGAATGCCTCTCTCTGTGGTTCCAATCATCAGCAAAGGCAGCACTCTCCAAGTATATAAATTAACATACACTGCTGCATGAAGATTATGAAGTAATTGACCATGGCAGGTGGCTGTCTGATGACTCTTCTATTGTAGAGTGGGCTGGTCCATGCTGCTGGGTGGGAGAAAGTGGAGGGTGTGGTGTGGAGGGGAGGGAGAGGAGGAGGCAGTCTGTGCCTGGCAGCTCCAGGCTTCACATAGAGTCACCCGCAGCTTCCTCCTACCACACACCCAGGAGAAAGGGTAGTAGTATAAGGG
The DNA here is from genome assembly GCA_947462335.1 of Harmothoe impar. Lineage (NCBI taxonomy): Eukaryota > Metazoa > Annelida > Polychaeta > Phyllodocida > Polynoidae > Harmothoe > Harmothoe impar. The sequence continues at coordinate 26,065,117 of OX381707.1, forward strand.
GAGGACCTCTGGATATGGCATCTTAAACAGGAGCTGTGCTGCCTGCGGAAATTAACTGGTTGAGGTAGGTTAATAGTCTTGTTGAAAATGGACCCACTGTGCTTGCATAATATAAAGGTTGGATGCATCAGCTACATTGCATATCCATATATATATATATGGATTACCAATACCCTTATCAAAGATTTTGATCACAACCAAGATTGAGCATTTTATAACACGTTGCATATATTTGATTATTCAGCAGTATTTGTTGTCATTGGACCTTTGGCAATTCTTGGTTTGTATAGCAGCGCCGAGCAGACTTTGCCCAATATAAGCCTCTTTCAGCCTGCCACATATCCGCTTACATTGGTACTCTCCTGTTTTTGCATGCAACTCACAGAGTATAGGTTGTCAGCCAATCAGGGAACAGCCCTCAACACAGGCCCTAGTGCATGAAAGTCCTTAGACTGAAGCAAACAAAAAATATGAAAAAAGATATATGTATGGCGGAGGCAATAAATGGGGAGGGAAAAGACCATACAGCCCTCTCAGTTTGAATATAGAACATGCTACAATATGACTTCAACCTTGAGAGTAGCCTTGATAATAGCTTAGGGAGCCATGGCTTTGAGGGTGATGAAAGATTTTTCCCTTTGACAAAACTGTAACAGTTGTGTACAATATTGTCTATTTTTGCTGGTTGTTAAAAGAATATAATCAGAAATTGATTTCATGTAATACGCTAGCCCCAAATTGATTCTTTTTGCTCTTACAACTGTAGAACAATGTTATACAGTTACAGGCAATCATATCATAAATGAGAGATACCCAGTTAGCTGGGGTGATGATCTCATTAACAGAGGCATCCTGAGCCCATGATTAATCTTCCCGATAACAGTGTGCTAATTGAATAGATGCCCTCTGAATCGTACCAACTGGAGATTAGACTGTGATTTTCTTTGAGATAATATTATGAGTAAAGCACTGTGGGAGGACGTGATCGCCGTACTTTAGATACTAAATACATATTTATATTTGAATACCATATTGAACGGTAGTGATTCAATTAATAGAGTACTGGCTTCTTAGTTTCAAAGTTCTGTCTTAAGCAGGAGAAGACAAGTAGACAGATAAATTATATATTATTATTATTATATGGTCTTTTCTGATAATGACCACTTTTTTGTTTCCTGCTTATAATAATCTATGTGGTTGACATATAGAACTGTATTTAGTGACGGCTTCATTCTACTTTGGAAACGGTGTATTTAGCCAGCACTGAACACTGATAGCTAGCAGAATAAAGGCTGCCAACATTCGGTGCACCTAATGTTCATATGCCTGCCAAGTTATTTGGCACTCCCATCTGTAAAATTGATCCAGAGCTGATCATTATCCTTTTTTGTATAGAATCTTCTCAGACTGGTAGGATATCTTGTAAACAGCCTACATCTCTGGACAGCTTGATGTGCAAAACTGTCATCCCTTTACCAATATATGTAGATCCTCACTATCCTTCAATATTCCCACTGCAAAATTTTCAGTTTTGCCTAGAAAATTATGAAATCTGTCGAAACAGATTAAAACACAATAATTCAATCTAAAACTATTATATATTAGGGTCACAGAGAACCCAATAAATAATGAACAAATATAGTTCTAACATTGCTTTAACATTTCCTTACTACACAAGCCTTTAAAACAAGAATTTGAGTAGGAAAGCTTATGTTAACATTGCTTTCACATTTTATTACTACTTGATATACATGCCTCTGGGCAGCATCTAAAATACCCTTTAAAAACCGCTGCTGCCATAGGGCAGCAAAATTGATACCCTAGGCCATCAATACCACTAAATTACAGCTTCTGCTATGAAACGAAGAATAATAATTTTTGAGCCAATCCAAAAATATTTAACATCAATACTATCTCCCCTTGTCAAAAAGGTGTAAATTCTGTCTCCAATACAAATTATTTCACTCCTTAGCCTCTATCCCAGGGAGCACATACTTGCAGAGTTCCAAATCCCCATGGCATAGGGCCGGTGGTTAAGTCCCAAATGACATATTTCAAGGCCAGCAGGGAAAGGGTTAACACATATTACTTCTGCCTTTGAACTAAGTGTTAAATATCACCCATCTCATTAGCCCAACAATTAGAGACATTCCTCATAAATATATCCACCATTCCTTACTAACCATGGGAACTTGGCACTCTAAATTGTAATGGCATATTGTCATACAGATAGCATCACCATGTCACCGTTTATATGAATGAATCCTCATTATTCCCCACATGATGTGATTTCTTTATTTTCTAAGGTTTGATTTCTCAGATCACATGTCAATCAATAACTTGTATTAAATATTATGACAAATAAAATCGAGAATCCTTGTCAAATAAAAGTGAGACTCTTTGTCAAGTGTACATCCTGTTACAAGCACATTTTTCATTCTGGATATCTTTGACAAGGAAGATAAAACGGGAAATAATAATTGCCTTCGTTGATCCATCTTTTCAGAAAAATAGACTTCAATCCATTCTGTCCACATACATCTAGGATTATCCCTTTGTTATATTGATCTAGCCACGCTATTGATCAACACATCCACAGACCTGTGTGGGTGTAGGCTGCTGATTGTTGTTGATTATCGCACGGCCACAGAATCATTGGGATGGCATGTAAAATGACAGCAGCAAACCATGCACAGAGATAAGTAATGAGAATGTATTAATCTTGACACGACATTTTGACTTGCTGCAAATCTCAGAAGACAGGCCACATTGTAAACTGCACACTGCATACTTGATATACAATATTCGAAGCTAAACCAAAAGGCAGAAAATTGTTTCTGCACATTCGAGAACAACAATCATCTTCCAAAACAAGCTTGGTTATATCATTGCTTTAATTTATTTAGAGTCCCCATGCTTATAACTATTGTCGTGTCTTTAGAACAGTGATTTAAGGAAATCCCTCTGTATCTATACCTTCACCAGGAGTCTGAGACCAATGGTAACCCTCCCCAGGCCGTCATGCATGTCTCCCATTAGGTTGGTACTTTAAGGCTTTCTATGCTCTTCAGACACATGCAACCAAAGGGTATAAGGTGCAAGCCAATCAGAAAACGGCTCTCAGCAGAGGACTTGGTGCATGGGAGTCTAATAAGCAAACAAGAAAATATAAAAAGGAAGGAAAACATTGACCAAGAAACACAAAGACAGTAAATTAGCGTAGATACATATAATATCACAGAGCTTTACTTTTGATGATTAGCATGATAGATTTTCTCAAAACAAGAAAGTTTTTCTAATATAAGATCACATATGCTTTGCTTGTCACCTTGTTAGAATAGATGAATAGAATTAGGAATTGATTTACCTGATGCAGCCTTAAACTAATATAATGATAATAAGCAGCTACGTCTTTCTCTGTTCTCTTCATTTCTTTGTGTTTTTCACTGGTTAGCTGGGGATGTTAAGAATTTCCTCTGCTAAGCCTGTTTTCATTTTAAAGGCAAAACACAAAATCTTGTTAGCAGGCATTCAATCTGTCTGGATTTACACAGGTGTAGTAATTACATCAACAGAATGGCAATGGTTAGACCGAAGCTCTGCCCTGGTAGATGAATTATAATATAAGTTTTATAGAGGTGTAACAGTGTAAGGAATACCAAGTGGTGTTACTTCAAAATATCCTAGCATTGGTTAATTGAATTCAGAATTAATCAACTCCACAATTATCAAAGTACAAATTAAGTGACAGAAGACTTCTTCATGAGCTGTGAGAGACCATCAACTGGGGTGATGATGAAATTAACAAATGGATCCTGCACCAATAGTTAATCTCAATATCAGTGTTTTAATTAGCAAGGAGTTGGTGGGAGAGTATCAGTGTGGGATTAGACAGTGTGTCTCTGGTGGAATTAATTCTATCCTTCTGTTAACATTTGTTCATGAAGTGCAAAGTTTTTTATAACAATTCTTATCACATAGAGTTATGATGACTATAGTCGATGCTCACCCTGCCATGGCATCAACTATAGTTGATACTCGCCCACAAAGGGTTAATTGCCAAAGGAACCTTACCAGATAGGCTACCATGAGCACATTGCCAACGACATAGATGATGTAATATAGTGGAAAAACATCGAGAAATCTTCTGCAATTGTCAATTTGTCCATGAAATGATGACGGAGAGACTGTATTTTGGAAGATGGAATTTCCGGGATTTCCTTTTAAGTAATACTGAGTGTATTACCCATTCCAAATAAAAACTGTGGATAAGGTCATCACCAAAGGCTAAAAGTTTAGAGGATGAAAGCTTCGAACACTCAGTGTTCCTGGTGGGTGCATGCCTGCCCTGGGTGTTGGCACCTCATCTGTGAAATTGATCACATATATCTGGGTGCTAATGAATAAATCCCCAAAACAAGTCATGTGCACAATGCTTTAGTCTAAGCTATGTCAACTTCACTGGAGATTCATGTTGAGAACCATGGAATTCCGTTTAATATTAAATCATATTTAAGGTATATAGGATTCTTTTATTTCTTGACATTATTTCTCTACTTTTAAAACACTTGGTGATAGCCTATTCGAGTATGTGGTTCCAGGTCTTGAACCAAGTGACCAACATCTTAGCCAGACAATTATAAATAGACATCAGACGTTGGCCTCTGCTTCATCTACAATGGGGTAGTGTCAAGGCCTATTATAATATATTAGACTATTTTGCTTGATAACGTCTCAGGGCATCCATAAAGCTAACGCCTTATTATGTGTTTGATGTGTGAATTCCCATGTGGGGGCCACCTTTGCTATAGGTCTTGCCATATACATTGTATTATATGCTATGATGCCAGGAATGGCTACATCAAATCCTTATCTACATACATCTTTGAAAGAGGAAGTCACAATATGAACTATGTATAGCCTGAGGTGGCTTCATAGATTCCTCTTGTCAGATAAAAGACTTCAATCAATTCTGGTGACATACATCCAGCTTTTGTATCGATCTAGGCTTGATATTGAGCATATACCTTTAGCTGTCAAGCTATTGATTTCAACACACAATAGAGCTCTGTCCTTGAGGAGAGAAGAAAAAAGTAATCAATTTGTTACAGTTGATATAAAGTTCTTCCACAGATGATGATCTTTATGTACCTGTTGTTTTAGTTTTATCAGGTGAATTCCTGGAAAGTACTTTTCCCGTTCAGGAATTTTTCACCATTCTTTTTGATAAAAATTGACGTGGTTGCCACCCCCTTCCGCGCACCTAACTGACCCAGTAACGTACGGTACGGTTCGAGGCTCTACCCTTTGTTTTGCAATACCTCTGTACCGAATTATATAATTATAGGCACATTGAGAAACATAGTCGTAACAAATATCAGATTTAGATGGATCCAATATTCTTTTCTCTCATATATCTCAGGCTGATTATATTGATTTGGATGTGCGGGCATCTCCCACTCAATAGTAATACATTACATTCCCAGCAAGGCATAGTCATAGGTTGTACAGCCAAATCCTTCTAACCCAGATCTAGTCTTAAAACAATGGAATCAATATCAATATTTCCTATTGTTCCTAGTATATTGTATCTCATTCTGGTATAGGGCTTTATCCAAACCAAAGAAACAACTGAATGAATCTGAAAAATAACTCTTCATGTGAACTGACAGTAGGTAGGTCAACGTTATTTTTAAAAACTGTTAGAATTCATCATATGACATTTCAAAATTACGGGGGCATCAAGTGGAGCTCAGATATATAACTATTATTTCCCTACTATTGATACATGATTTTCTATGATTTTCTGAAAAAGAAAAGTTTACATAATATACCTGCCAGTTCTACCACTGTGTTACTCCTTCTCGGGGATTGTACTGGGATCCCTCCCGGCCCTCTACTCGAGGGAAGGCCGGGAAGGAGGTCTGAACAGCACTGTAATGCCTCTTGGCCAACCATAGATGTTCCAGATAATGACCTGTCGCCAATTTTCGCCAACATATTTTCACACCAAACCAAAAAAATATTACTCACAAACCGAAATTCTAACTAGTGTTTGGGGTTTTGGGAGGTTGTAGGGGGTAGGTGACTATAGAAACTGCATCAACAAATGATGTCACTCTGTGGTACATGGTTTTAGATATGAATTACATTCAGAGGAGTACATATGTACGAGATGTCACAAAACCAAATGAAATTCAATATCATTAACCCCCCTTTTCTGGAGAGGTAGCACCAGTGCTCATCCTGGGAAAAACGCTCCAATCTACTTGCTGGCAGCACAGTTGTATTTATTTTACCAGTTAATATATCATTACCTATCAACAGGAAATATACAGATGCAACAGAAAATGGATAACACACTATTCCCCTTCTTCCTGACATGTCATTTGTTAATGCAAAATGTCATGTGGCAGGGAAATCAATAACTTCATTTAGGTCGTTTAGCATTGTAACACATACAGGCACGGGACAGAGTTATGATTGCTCTACCTACTGACAGTCGTCTTCATGAAGAGCAGCCATTTTGAATTTTTCATGCATTGATTTAGATTTGGAAGTTTAACCTACGTATATAGTTACTAAATAAGTATCTTTTACAGTTTCAGTACTAAATATTTCTATAAAAACTCTTCAAATTAAGATTATCTCGTTATCTTTGATTTTGGTGATCACATCTTGAAATGGTTAAAAAACGGTGATAGCATAAAGTATAATGCCAATTTGTTCGTTTAATTCACTAGGCCATATGTAATTAGATCAGTTCAGGGTCTTGTTTACCTGCAGCAGCACTTGGATGATGAACCTAGTATGTTGTTCAGGAATCACAGATTCGACTCCTACTGACAATTTGGTCAATTTCACTGCAATATAGTAAACAGTGATCTATTGATGGCAATTCATGTATTATCAATATAGGGAGGTATTTTAACCAGAACAAGCAGAAAAGGAAATAATAGCTTACATATGAAACCAAAGTCAGAATTAAGCCCCCTCCCCAGCTTGAAACTAGTCTTTGATGGAATCTAGTAGGTCATGCCTTTAATTAATTGCGATCATAGGACGAGTTATATTATACATATATTATATTATGATCATTATTTTGAAATATATATATATTTCCTATCACAGTCTGAAGCCAGATGGCATAGGTAATCAAGATGATCTATAACGCACTTCAGTGTTTGGACCTTTCATTATCTTCCTAGCACAGTTCCCCACCTGAGGGGGCTCTCATAGTTTTCATCCCGGCATTCTATTTGCTAAAACCAACTTGAATTTGTTGAGCCTCAAAACATTATTCCCTCCAGGGATTAGATGATTTGATCAGATGCTGTCATGATTTTAGCTTTCGTGGCCAGGGATATGACAGTAGATTAGTGAGCAGTATGTCTCAATGGGAGTTGGTGGAGTTGGTGGAGCTGTCTGGCTTAAAGATGCAATCGCACCTACTTCTAGGGTATTTTCTGTTATTATAATGTGTTTATTACAACCATGATATTTTCGCTATATCCAAGTTTTTAAAGCAATTCAGTATCATTTAATCATTGAAACTGGGCAAAAAATGAACAATCAGAGTAACTGTCCGGCAGACTTGAATGCCCCTGACCATATTGTATAGCATTCTGCAAGGTGACCAGCCCCACAAGTATCTATAGTTAGTAGTTGTAGTCAAAGCCACCCACCCAGAGCGCATGATGGACAGAGCTAATGACCCTTGAAAGACTGTTGACTGGTGAGAATGTGGAACTGCATGGGTAAGTTTGTATTATATAGTACAGATTGTTGGTTGGATAACTCGATACACTGAGAGAAACCTGTACAAATCAGTATTTTCCCATTAATGTGTTTTGTATGATGGTATATTGATGAATACATTGAAAAACAAATGGATTCATGCTATATAAAGAGTAATATTTGGTCCCTGTTCTACTGTTTAGCATGCTACCCTATTTAACGTGAATCGAACCATCCTTGTATTGTAGGGAGCAATGTACACACAATAACTACAGTGATATACTGTTCTAGCCTGGTCACCTGGCGACTTTCCTTTTCTGCCACAGTAGAATGTAGGCTTCATTTCATTATCCTCATAATTATTCATAAATGCAGCATTTTGTATTAAATGAGGTCTACTGATCAATAGGAGATCAGGTAATGGTACCCATGTGCAAATATGATAGAAGTGTGCTTTGAACGGTGTTAGGTGCAATCCCATCTTTAACTCCAATTGTCACCCTAGCAAATAGAAAATGTAATGTAATGTTTCTCTATGGCTCTTTATTGTGGAAAAGTGTTATAAGAAGCAAGGAATTAGATTGCAAATATCACTAGAGCTTTATTAATAGCAAGAAGGGTACTTTGGCTCCTTGATGGTCAGCCATGGACACCTCTTGCTGGCACTGTCGTAACCTTTGAGTTGCCTGTGCTTTTTTATATAATGAAAGTTGATTATAAGACATCACTGCGCACACCAGTTATATGGAAACACTACTTATTGACTTCAGCTAGATTCTTGGAAAAAATGCCATGAAATTTTGAGCAGAAATCTGTGATATTCTGGAGAACAGAGAGTATCTTCTGATTCAAAGTTTAGAGTCCCACACACCATTCCAATTCCATCTGGAGTTTCCCAGTTCCTACAAATTCATTATTCTGGCATAGCCTATGTTTGGCATCGTACACTTGCCCAATGTGTAGCCCATCTCAGATAAAGTAATTTTGGGCATCAAATATTATCAATTTATTCTGACAAGATCCATTAGCTGATATGTCTAATAAGAGTTATGTTGCAGAAACTGCATTTCAGGTTTCAAGTATTACTCTGTATCTTAACCACCAAAAAAAGTGAATAATGTTCAGTCCTTTTCCAATCAATGTGTAAACAGTAATTAAACAAAGTTTCCCACTGTTTTCAATTCTGCAATTTCCTACGACAATTACTCTTGACAACAGCCGGAAATTACCTGCTGTAATTAACTCAACAAAAAGAATCAGAAAGAGGACAAAGTTGTAGTCAGACAGCTTGGAAATGATGGATCGCAAATAGCTTGCAAGTAGTAATTGAACAGTTAAGTATGGCATTAACAATATATAAGTTAACTATAAGCAGATTGGCTTTAGGGTGATGAACACTAATAACAGATTGTGAGAGTGTGCCTTTATATTGTTGTATAGATCCCACTTAATTGTGTTACCAAATAGTAGCTTGGAAACATTAACACTTTAGATACTTAGGCCTATCTGAATTCGAGACTGCCTGGAGCCGAATGAAAGTCACAAAAATCTCCCTACCCTACTATGCGACCCTCTAGCACTATATCTTTTGCTGTTAAGAGTTCCCCTCTGCTGATTGTTAAAATACTGCTGCCTATGTATGCTCACCGGACCCCCCAGGAATGGTGGCCAATCTATATAAAGCATCCGAATGGAATCTGAGAGCCATTGTGGATCACCAACCATATTTTCTCCAATTCTCACCAATACACAAGAGTCATAATGTACCGTTGAACAATTACCCTCAGCCAATAGATTCACAAAGTGGTGGAGACCTCCATTACCAGCATGCTATTTGTATGCTCAGGGTGATTGGCCTGTGGTCCGAGGAGGCTGCTGAACATGTCACACCCTTTCCTGTATTAGTGAGTATGTGTTAAGCATACAGATGAATCTCACAATGCTGGGCATGGCAACCTAGGGCATTGGCAATATAAATAAAATTGGAAATGAACCTGGAAAAAAGTAGCTCCCGATACAATGTATGACAGTAAACTTTGGCAAATTCTGACAGCAATCTTTGGCAAACTCTGAAAGCAAACTGTGGCTAGTTCTAACTTCAAACTGTGGCTAGTTCTGACGGCAAACTGTTGTTTGTTGACTGTTCTGACGGCAAACTGTGGCCCATTCCGACGGCAACCTGTGACCCAAATCATCATGGAGTCTGCAGTAGCCAGAGTAGGCCTAAGTTACGTTATTGCTGGGTGATGTACTAACATTGCGAGGTAATGTAGTGACGTCGCTTGGTGTGGTGTAGCAGTGTCACTAAGACTGTGGCACCACTAGTGCTGTGACATCACTGGGGGCCATTTTGTTTCCTCTAAGGTTTTACAGCATTGTGTCGATATCTGTCATCATAGATGATGACAGATCTATTCATTTTTCAATCAATCTTCAGCTGAGTAAGAGATCTACCGTATTGCAGACGATCTGCCAATATTTTCTAAATTAATATTCATAAACTTCTCGGATATCAGTCATTGAAATAGTTAATTGAATGCTGCAAATTCCCCACAATTTGACCACTGCATGAAGTGCTTAGCTTCGCCTAGTATAAAGCTCACATGAGCTTTAGGCTAGGCTCACTTTCAAAAAAACCTTGCCGACATTGTACATTTCCAAGTGGTTTCTGAATAACATCTCCACCTATATGAGTGAGTAGACGTCACAAAGCAATCATCACACAATATAAATTAAGTGTTTGCTAATGAACTACTTGATAAAACAGCAATTAAGAGATAATCAACTGGCGTGTTATGGAAAAAAGCTTTGAATGTTGCATGCCAATCTCCCCCCACCATGAGTACTTATGGTTTACATAATTTTTTTTGGGTTATGACTAGGGTAGATTCACCTGGAGTCGGACGCATAACTTGAGACAGACACTCTGGTTATTTAAGCACGTTTAGCTCTTTGTTTGTGAATAATGGTACAGTTTACGCATTATTCTTTACAAAAAGCAAACACTGTCATTGAAGTTTCTTTTTCATGGGTAGCTATGCATTCCCTTGTGCAGCTATTATTGTTTCAAAAAAGGCCTTTGTCCGTATCACCCCACAGACTGCATCTAACTTACCCAACTGACCTTTCAGCTATTTCTTCAGCAAAGAAACTCTGGTGGAAACCAGACTAATAGTGGCTTATCTGCTTACATGGACTTAAGTGGAAATTTGGTGAAAGAGCTTAGCCACTATCAGTTAATATAAGGGGCATATTCACATGCCACCACTCGACATTGAAATCTTATTTTATCAGATTACATCTATAGGCTACCTGCGTCCATTCTAAGATTGGCACCAAAGCTTTTACTTGAGGTCTAACAATTTCCTAATCATCCCTGATTGGGGGCTGAGCTCTTTCACAAATTCCCACCATCCCTCCCCCTATTTGCGTCGTAATAAACCCTACAACAAATCTCCTGACGCCTGACATGCACTTCTCCCATTATATTGGTACTCTAAGGGTTCTGTATGTTTATGCCAATCAACAAAACTGGTTCTCAGCATGCTTGTTGCATGGATGTCCTTAACCCGCCTGTGCACAGAAAGATGTCCTGAAGTGGGGTCCAATGCAATCAGAATTAACCATGACAGGTGGCTGTCTGATGACTCTTCTGCTGTAGGGTGGGCTGGACCATGCTGCTTTGTGGAGTAGTAGTAGGAGGAGGGTGTGGTGTGGAGGGGAGGGACATGAGGAGGCTTTATGTGGAGCCTGCTGCAGCTTCCTCCCACCACACACCACACACCCTGGAGTAAGGGTAGTAGTATGAGGGGAGGGCCTCTGGATATGGCATCCTAGTCAGGAGTTGTGCTGAATGCAGAAATTAACCGGTTAAGGTAGGTTGAAGATTAATTGTCTTTTTGAATATTAACTGCCTGCAGGTATCTGCATATATATAGGTTAAATGCATCAGCTACATTGCATATCCGGATATATATGGATTACCTATACCCTTTCTATTTTAAGCAAGATTAAGCATTTTATAGCACTTTGCATTCATTTGATTATTAAGCGTATTTGTTGTCATTGGACCTTTGGCAATCCTTGGTTTGTATGGCAATGCTGGACAGACTTTGCCCAATACAAGCCTCTTTCAGCCTGCCACGTCTCCCCTCACATTGGTACTCTCCTGTTTTGCATGCAATACACAGAGTATAGGTTGTCAGCCAATCAGAGAAGAGCCCTCAACACAGGCCCTGGTGCATAAAGGTCCATAGACCAAAGCAAACAAAACATGTGAAAAAAGAAGTGTGGGGGAGTCAATAAATGGGAAGGGATAATACCATACATCCCTCTCAGTTTGAACATAGAACATACTACAACATGACTCAAACCTTGAGAGTAGCCTTGATAACACTGTAGTGAGCCATAGCTCTGATGGTGATGATGTTATTCCCTTTGGCAGAAACTATAATGGCTGTGTACAATATTGTCTATTTTTGCTGGTTGTTAAAGGAATACTTATCAGAAATTCATGAACTTCCCTAAGCATAATGCCACGCTTAAATACAATGTTATGGGCCTCCTTTGGTCATATTTATGTAATGTGTTAGCCCCAAAATGATTCTGTGTCCTGCTCTAACTGTAGAACAATAATATACAGATACAGAAAATGATATCATAAATGAGAGATACACCTAGTGCAGATACCCTTGCCATTATGGTGTAAATACCTTAACAATGGCTAATTGAATTCAATATCAATTAACTGCACAATAATTAAAGTATAAATAAAGTGACAAAAGATGGACTTCATCTTGGTCTGCGTGGATCCAGATAATTAGCTGGGGTGATGATGTTACTTACAAATGGATCCTGCGCCAATAATTAATCTTCCTGATAACAGTGTACTAATTAAGTAGATGCCCTCTGATGCGTACCAACTGGAGCTTAGACTGTGTTTTTCTAAGAGCTAGGAGCACTGTGGGAGGACATGTTTGTCATAGTTTCAATACTAAATACATGTGTTTATATTTGAATACCATATTGAATGGCAGTGATCCAGTTTAATAAAGTGCAGTCTTCTTTGTTTCAAAGTTCTGTCTTAAGAGAAAAGACCAGCGTATTTCTAACCCAGTGGGCACAGAATTTAATTCAATGTTGAATCAGCATTAAAACAACATTGAATCAACATTATCAACATTATCAACATTCATGCATCATATTCTAGGAGATATTTGAGCTCGTAGATGACTTCCGCCGACCGGTCCGACATGTACCGCATGTGGGACAGCAGCTTAAGGGCATCATCGGTGCCCTTCTCCACATGCCGCTCCAGGAGACTGCACAGGCAGGAGTTGAGCTGCGCGAAGCTCTTGGGCTTATCCTAGCCATCTGGGAGATATCTGGTGATATCCATGTTCACCACCCGCTTGGCCCTCCTCCGTCGTCGGCGGTGACGCCTGGCACCGCTCGACTCAGACGACAGGGAGCTGTCCGACATAGGGAGGCCAGGCACCGGGAGGCCAGGCACAGGGTGGCCAGGCACAGGACCCGGGCTTGGGTGTGGTTGTCGGTTCTTGAATACTCCCAGCGGTTTGAAGCCTGTACTCACGGCGGCGTTCAGCCCCTGGACAGAGGCTGACAACTGGGCGATGTCCTGTCTCACATTGGCTAACTCCTGTTGCTGGTCCTCCACCAAGTCTCTTAGCCCAGACACTGAGATGTCGTCCTCCTCAGACTCCTGGTAGTCCTCGTCGTCGTATTCGTTAAGGCCGAATAGAGAGCCATACTGGTCTCTGCCTGGGGCACCTGCAGACTGTGACCCCTTCACTGTGTGCCTGGTGACTCTCCCTGTGGGTGTAGTATAGACCTCCTCCTGGCTACCACCTGGCTGCTGGCCACCTGGTACAGGCTCCACTTTCTCCAGGCCTAGAGCTGCCAATTCCTCCTCAGTCATTGCTGACATAGCACAGGCCTTGCCAGTAGGTGGCTTGTGTCTATGCAGGCATGTTTTACAGGCCCTCAGACCCAACATAGTGGCTGCACAAGGTGAAACTCAAAGAAAAAAATACACAGGTGTGGATCCCTGTTGGTTGGTTATGGCCCAGTGGACAAGGAGACCTTGACCCTGACCTGGGGCATACAGAGCCAGCAGGCCAGGTAGGTTTAGTATAAACCTAAGTATTACATATAACCAACTATGACTAATCATACCGGTAGCATTATACCTATATAATTATGAGGTAATTATATACACAGAAAAGACCAGCGTATTTCTAACCCAGTGGGCACAGAATTTAATTCAATGTTGAATCAACATTAAATCAACATTGAATCAACATTATCAACCAGTTTTCAATGTTGATTCAATGTTTTGTGCCCACTGGGAAGTGACCTTCGGTCAAAGGTATAGGTAATTATTTACAATATTCTATCATCCACACAATAAGTGCAGCAGGTAGTCTTTTATCCAGAAATAAAAATTTAGAGAGTGACTTCCCAACAGAACAAATATGACCTCAGCCATACTTAGGCTATGCAAATACAGGTTATTCTGCTATTTATGACGCACCAGACAAGCAATTGAAGATTAGGGAGGGATTCATTATCTTCATTAATAAGTTGCAAACTCATTTCCCTTTTCCAGTTATCAAAAAGGCCAATATAAATGAAACAAATATTAATGAAACGAATATAAGATACAAAATTGTCTGCACCCAGACCGCCCTATGATAGGTACTTTAGTGGCCCCTAAGTGGCCATTCAGGCCTACTGTGATTGGTGTGCATTATCAAGGAGTCATTTTAGTGGTGTCTAGACCAATCAATAGAGATTGGCTGATTGTGTCTGGCCTCTTTGACGTCATTCTTGGCCTGGCTTGGCATTGTATATTACAGGTTTAATGCTGCATGGTAGATATTTCAACAGAATGAATGTCATTATATTGCTATTAAACGCCATAACTAGTGATAGGCCACGTAATGTAACACTGGTCTTTTCTTTAAAGCACGAAAAGATGAGTAAACAGGTAAATTATATATTATTTTCAGGTTAACATCTATGAGGTTTTTCCCACAATACTAGCCATTTCCCCCTTAATACTGTATGTGGTTGATATATGAAACTGTATTTAGTGAATGCTTTATTCTACATAGGAAACTGTGAACTAGGCCAGCAACAACCACTGATAGCTAGCAGAATAAGGCCTGTCAATATTCGGTGTACCTAATGGCCATATGCCTGCCAAGTTATTTGGCACTCTCATCTGTGAAATTGATCCAAATCTGATCTTTATACTGCTTTATATAGAATCTTCTTGGACTGGTAGGATATTTCGTAAACAGCCAACATCTCTGGACTGGTTGATGTGCAAATCTGTCATCCCTTTACCAATATATGTAGATCCTCACTATCCTTCAATACTCCCACTGCAAAATTTTCATTTCTGCCTAGAAAATTATGAAATCTGCTGAAACAAATTGAAACACAATAATTTAATCTAAAAAAATTCCATGTTGGGGTCACAGAGAACCCATTGAATGATGAACAAATAAAGAGTTAACATCGCTTTTACATGTCCTTACTACGCAAGCCTTTAAAGCAAGAATTGGAGTAGGAAAGCTTACTGTTTACATTTCTTTCACATTTGCTTACAACTTTATATACATGCTGACATTAAACACATATCAATTCTCACATACCCACCATCCCTCATTAACCATGGGAACCTAGTGCCATAAATTGTAATGACATATTGTCATACATATAGCATCACAATGTCACTGTTTATATATGGATGAATCCACATTATTTCTCACATAATGTGATTTCTTTATTTTCTAAGGTTTGGATGTCTTTATTTGTCAGATCACAGGTCAATAACTTGTTTTAAATATTATGACAAATGTAATCAAGAATCCTTGTCAAATAACATTAAGAATCTCTGTCAAGTGTACTTCTTTTTCATTCCACATATCTTTGTCAAACGAAGATGCAATGGAACATGATAATTGCTATCATAGATTCATCATTTCAGAGGAAAAGGCTTCAATCAATTCTGTCCACATACATCTAGAATTATCCCTTTGTGGTATTGATCTATCCATGATATTGATCAACACATCCACAGGCCTGTGGGGCTGAGTCTGCTAATTGTTGTTGATTGTTGCATGGCTACCGAATCATTGTGACAGCAGCAAACCATGCATGTAGACAAGTAATATGAGAATCTTGACATGGCCCCATTTTGACTTAATGAAAATCTCTGAAGACAGGCCACATAGCATTATGTGTACACTAAGATTTGGATATATCACTTTTGAAGCTAAACCAAAAACAATAAAATTGTTTCCCTGTTTTTGAGAACTCAAAATAGAATTTATGCAATAAAGCCTTGCCTAATATAAGAAAAAACTGCGAAATAATGGCAAATCCTGTTCTGTAGATCATTGTCTATATTGTAACATTATTTGAACAAATATGATTGATCAAAATCAGTAGGCTGTCAAATCCCATTTACTCCGGTGATAACCTTCCTCGATTGAAGGTTTGTGGCGTTCCACCTGAGGAAAGCTGTCATTTTTCTCCTGATGTCACTTTCCTTACAAGGAGATACCTGTAATTTTTTAACCTAGAAAACGTGATTTCAGCATGTCTTGTCAGCTACTGGCACTCAATACCAGGGAGCATGACAGTAAGTTAATGAGCAGAAAGTCTCAAGGCGTTAGTGTTGTTGGTTTTCAACATATCATAATACCTGACATAAGGAATGCCTGAGAAAGTAGTTGGTACAAGTATCGTGTATGGCATTGACTCATTATATCATGTAACCCATTCATCGCAATCAGTAGATGTAAAATGTACGTTTCTTGGAATCTAAGATATACTGGTCTTCACCTAATTTGAATCGCTAATTATATCAACTTTGCCTGGGAGTCAGTCACAGTGAAAGTTGTCTGTTTTATAAAAATGTGCACAGTAGAAAGTAAGTAGAGCTGGCAGGATTCTGTTACATGGTCTTTACTTTCCAACTCTCATCACTGTAGGAAGGTGTTCCATGTATCCTGGGCTAGGTACAATATGCTCAGTTCCTACTTGTAGCACATTGACGGTTATATAGTGTTTATACAATTAATACTGCAGTAAAAGGGTTGAGATATGCACCCAATTATTTACTTCAAATTTGAGCCCTAGACATACATATTTATCACATGATTATTCTTCAATACCCATACTGAGTTTACCATATGACCCTACAGCTTCCACATGGTGTTCTCAATTAAACTTACCTCTACACTTAAATCTATCAAACATCCAAGGAAGCAGAAATCGTCATGGTCAACACGTCACACAACTTCATTTCAAGGAAGTTTGAAACAACAATTTCCTTCCACGACAAGCTTTTGTTATATCCCTGCTTAAATTTATTTTAGAGTTGCCATGGTTGTCATGTCTTATCTTTCGAGTGGTAATTTAAGCAAATCCCTCTGTTGTTATACCTTCACCAAGATTCTTAGACCACTGCTGAACCCCTCCCCCCGCCTGTCATGTATGTATCCATTATGATGTTCTCCTCAACCCACAAGCACAGGGTATAGGGTGTCAGCCAATCAGAGAATGGCTCTCAGCAGAGGGCTTGGTGCATGAGGGTCTATTAAGCAAACGGGGGAAAACGAAGACAGTAAATGAGGGTTGTCTTTGATAAATACATATAATATCACAGAGCCATACCGTTTACGATTAGGATGAAAGATTTTCTCATTACAAAAAAGAGTTTCTAATATAATATAAAAATCTGCTTTGTTTGTCACCATGTTAGATTACATATTTAGAATCAGGAACTGATTTATCTGCCCCAGCCTTGAACTAATAATAATAGATGGTTTTGTATGTTTTCTCCGTTCTTTTTATCTCTTTGTGTCTTTCAATTGTGAGATGGAGATGTTAAGGATTTCCTCTGTAAAGCCTTTATTTATATGGAAGGCCAAATACACAAAATCCTGTTAGCAGGCATTTTATTCTGTCTGTATTTGTAAGTACAGGTGTAGTAATTACATCAAAGGAATAGCAATGTATGGACTTTGTCATAGTCACCATGCCTCGATGGATAAGTGAGATGAAACCTCTATTTCCTCCAACATCTCTCTATGTCTCTTCTTTAAGGGCACAGTTGTATATGTATACAATGTTTAGATCACCTGGTTCAATTGGTATGACTGCTAATGAGTACATTTCCTCACCAAAAATGGCAGAGCAATGGCAAAAAGTGAAATGTAGAGCATGGGAGAGATATGCATGAATAAATAGTTTACCAAGCCGGCGCATGAAACTTGAAATCATATCAGGTAATGTCAGAAACTGCTCATCTTCTTAGATCCAAATGTAGTAGAGTGGAGTTCACAAACTGTCCGTACACTGTTACACCAAAATTAAACTCAAATAGAATTAAAAGTGATATGTCAGTTAGTATTACTTCCAAATACCTTGGCATTAGTTAATTGAATTTAGAATTAATCAACTCCTCCATAATTAAAGTACAGATTTAGTTACAGAAGATAGACTTCTTCATGAGCCGTGAGAAACCATGTAATTAACTGGGCTGACGATGAGATTAACAAATGGATCCTGCATCAATAGTTAATCTCAACAGCAGTTTTTTTAATTAGCAAGTGCTGCTCTGAAGCTTATCGGCGTGGGATAAGACAGTGTGCCTCTGGTCGGTGGAAGTAGAGCGGCATAGGAGGACATATTTTTGGTGTTTCATTAATGATTCTATACTTTTGTTAACATTTGTCCTTGAGGTGCAAAGTTGTAGTTTTTATAACAATCTTTATTTTTGCCTTCTGAATGTCAAGATCCAATTTCTATATCAAGCAGAAAAGGAGACCATCTTTAATATGTATGATTCATGTTAGTAACTCAAATACATCTGTATCAACCTAATTTATCATTCAATTTGACTTGGGTTGTTATCAACATAGTAATCTGTTTATTTCATAGTAGAATACATAAGCACTGATCCTCCTTCCCAATTAGCCTTCGCATATATATGTGGAAGCAACACATGCTTTCTATCTCATCATGGAGAGCTGTTGATCAGACTTCTAAAACTGTATAAATGACATGAGCACATTGCCAATGACATTGATGAATCATTATAAAGGAAAATACACAGAAATTGTTTGTGTTTTGCAGTAGTCAAAGGTGGCACTTCCATAGCGCTAGTATATCTAAATATGTCCACTTCACTAGAAAATCTTGATGAGAATCATGGAAACCAACATCTTAGTGAGACAATTGTAGATAGGTGTCAGATGTCCACTTCAGCTTCATCTACAATTGGGTAGCGTCCTAGCCTATTATGATATATTAGACTTTTTTGCTTGATAAGGTCTCAGGGCATCCTTAGCTAATGTCACATCATGTATCTGATATGTGAATTCTCATATGGTGACCACCTTTGCTTTAGGTCTTGCCATATACATAATATTGAAGGCTTTGTAGATGAAGCCAGTTTGTCTCAGACGGGAGGGGATACATCAAAACCTTCATCTTTGTAAGAGGAAGTCACAATGGGAAATAAGTATTCCCTTAGGTGACTTCATCGATTCATCTTGTCAGATAAAAGGCTTCAGTAAATTCTGTTGACGTACATCCAGCTTTTGTCCCTTTGTCATATTGATCTACCCTTGTTATCGAGCATAGACTTGTAGTTGTCATGTTATTGATTTGAACACACAATAGAGCTCTGCACAGCTCTGTTCTACAGAGATTATGATGACAGTATGCACTGTTTGATTTTAACTACTGCTTTCAGGAGGGAAAAAGAAAGTTATCAATTCATTGAGCTTGATGTACTCCAATAGATAATGATCTTGAAGTACCTGTAATTATCCTTACCAGGTGAATTCCTGAAAAGTAGCTTTTTGGTACAGGAACTTTTCACCATTCTTTTTGATGAAATGTAATGTGCAAACATCTTTTAAAATTCTAGTATTCCCCAAGATGTAATGTTGTTATGCAAGAATCTGCGTGTCCGCATCAGCTGTGAGATCAGATAAGTAAGCAAAAGCTTCCTTCAATCTATAATTTCAAAGTTCAATTAAACCAAAACACCATTGAATTGAACTTTTTGAATAGGTCCATTTCAGTCCTTGATCATTGCAGCCATCCCTCTAATTTTTACAAGTTACGAGTGATTGAAGATCCATTTTTGGAAATCGCATGGGTGAGATTGGTGGCTCTTCCCCTTTTAATGCATCGTCGTTAAAATCGAGGCTCTACCCTTTGTTTTGCAATACCTCTGTACCTAATTATATAGGCACATTTGGAAACATAGTCGTAGGGAATATCCAATATGAATGGATCCAATCTTCTTCTCTGTCATATTTCGATTTGGATGTGCGGGCATCTCCCACTCAATATTAACATATCAAGTGACTGTGCATTCACTTTTCCTGGCTTGTTAATGCAATTAATATTGTGATGTACATAGTTTTGCATAAGCTTCTTAACTTTCATCTAATCCACTTTTAAAATGGCCTCACGGGAAATCTCTCTGAGGAAATGTAAATACATTGATACCCACTGATTTCTAGTGAAATGTTTTGTCATCTGAAGCATATTATTAAATGGATCAGACAACCCAGTGTGGAGGAATGTCGTATATGATGTTTTAAGGACGATAGATGAACCAGTCCCACTCAGGCATAGCTATGGGTTGTAAAGCCAATTCCTGAAAACTCAGATCTAGTCTTAAAACAATGAAATCAATATCAATGTTACCTGTGTAAATAGATCAGTGCAGGGTCGTGTATCCCTGTGGCAGAACCCTACTGACAATTCGGTGTTGAAAGGATTTTCCTTCACTATATTACACACTGATCAATTGATAGCAATTCATATCTCATCAATATAGGGAGGTATTTTAACCAGAATAAGCAGAGAAGGAAATAGGCCTCATAACTTAAATAAGAAACAAAAGCCCCCTCCCAAACAGCAAGAAGTGTACACTGGCTCCTTGACGGTCAGCCACATACAGCTCTTGCTGGCACTGTCAGAACCATTCAGTGGCCTGCGTTTTCCAAATAATGAAAGCTGATTACAAGACGTCACGGCCAGTTATATGGGACACACTATTTATTGATACTTAATAGAGCTAGATTCTCAGAAAAAAATCCATGAAACTTTGAGCAGAAGTTTGTGATATTCTACGGAACAGAGAGTATCTTCTGATTCAAAGTTGGTGAAACCAATGTGTAGCCTATCTCAGATGAAGTATTGTTAAACACCTTCAAATACCATCAATTTATTCTGACAGGAAGATCCATTAGCTGATAACTGTTTTTTTCTAAAATAAAGTTTATGTTTCAGAAAATGCATTTCAGGATTCAAAACAAGAGTATCATTCTGTACGTTAACAACCCCCAAAAAAGAATAATTGTCAGAACTTTCCCCATCAGCGTGTAAACAATAATTAAACAAAGTGTCCTGCTGTTTTCAATTCTGCAATTTCCCATGGCAATTATTCTTGGCAACAGCCGGAAATTACCTGCCGTAATGAACTGAACAAAAAGAATAAGAAAGACGACAAAGTTGTAGTCAGACAGCTCGGAAATGATGGATGGCAGATAGCTTGCAAGTAGTAATTTCATAATTACGTATGATATAATTCAGCATAGCATTAATGATATGAGTTAATTATAAGCTGATTGGATTTCGGGTGATAAAGCACTAATAACATGGATCGGAGGATCTGCCCTTATATCGTTATATATTTCACTTAATTATTTAAATAATAGCTTAGCACTTGATTACGTAATTAATAGTTTAGCAACATAAACACTTTAGATACCTGGATGTGAATTCAAGAATAGATTGACCTAACTTATGACACATTTTGTATCTCATCATAGAATCTGTATTCCATACATCCATTTTATTAAGTCAATATCTAAACGTTATTCAATATAACTGTCTAGATGTTTAGAATAAAAGTGTTTAATTCCTAAACAGAAGGATTCAAAGACACACATGTCCTCTGGGATCAAATTCCCTCCGACGTACAAAAAAATGACTGTGGCTATGTCTTTAAGGCCAAAATTGAGAATATTAAATTCAAGTAGTTCTCTCACTCTCTACTTGCTCCTGGACTGTCATTATTATTTCACAACTTATGTTAACTAAGACTATAAACGGAGGATTTACCTTTATGAACTGCTGCTGCTCATATTCATATTCATAGTCATACTCATATTCATTCTCAATCTTATTCACATTCTTACTCATAGAGACATACTCCCACGTCCTTATGAAGTGACTTATATGTAAATCATCAAATGGGACACTATTCTAAAGAACTACCGGACCTGAAAATACAAAGAACACTGAAGAGGCCATACCGTATTTCATATAATTTTCTTTATTTTTACATTTCACACACTACCTGTATAACATATTTGTATCGTCCTGTTTACCCATGACCCCATTGGAGGATCGTATTAAATTTTGTTTATATGAAATGTGGCCAATAAAACTACTAGAAAAAAAACACCTAGTGAAATGTCTAAAACCTAGCATCTTTTCTTTTAGTTTATGACTATATCTTGGCCATACATGTGGTGTCAGGCTTAGAATCAAATGATGTTTGCACTTCCCTGGTAGCGAACTCTGTAACCAGTACCAAACAAGAACTGTCCATAGATTCGCATCGACACCTCTTGATAAATAACCCTAGGCCTCTTTAGACTGATTGTTAGAGTAGATACCAACTGTGTTTGGAAGGAGATATCTGTGTCTCTTCAGATTGATTCGTCTTATCTATGTTATAGCATTGTAGGGGAAATCTTCCTGCTGATGATTACTTTGATTATCACAGAGCCCTAGCAGCCTGTGTTGACCTGATCTAGAATGGCAGTAGCAATCCATGCACAGTGATAAGCAATAGGTCTGAGAGGCTTGTATCCTACTGGATTGTTAACCCTTATGTCACATCAATGTTCATGGTCACACAATTGGATGAAAGCAGCCTTGGTGAGTCTACTTACCAGGGCTGCATTGCTGCATTTAAACATCATGCAGACATTTTGAGAGTAAAACAACTGTTGCGGGGTTAGAATGATGCATCAATGCAGTACTTGGGGGTTACTGAGAAGGGAGGCATCAATGCATTCTAAGCAACAAAATGCATTGATGGCCTCTTTGAACAGCCCTGAAATGTTTAATCTGCCTGTAACCACATTCTGAGTTGTTGTGAGACAAGCGGGTAAGTACAATCAGCTCAGAACAAAAGTAGATTCATGTCCGTCACTTCGTGGAGATCTGTCATTACCTTCCTGGTGTTGTCAGGTTCTGCACATAAGGGAGCTATCATTACTTTCTAAAAACAATAATTTTCCATACAAGAAACCACTTCTTATCTATCGCGCCTATAAATGTCATTACATTTCTGCAGCAGAAGCTTTTATCAGATACTGACAATCAATATCTGGTCCTCAGCTTCTTACAGTAGGCTAATGAGAAGCCTTCCTATAGGTTTTTTTTATGGTTTGCTGTGTTGTCTGCCTTAAACCCTATACTTATACCTGTAATAAGGTATGGCCGATGGGATAGCGCAAGACAAGGGCACCTAAATTATTCTGATGAACTGGTTGGAATCAGAGGCTGGAAAATCCTTTTGAATAAGTTGAGTGCCAAGTTAAAAAGAAGGAAAACATTTGTGTCATATGTTTAACACTATATGTTTTCATGTATTCTAGCTTTCACTTTTGAAAAACATATTGAAAAAAAAATCTGCTGAATCAAATGGACTAGCCAAAAGAATTGGTTTGTAAACACTCATATCATCTAGCTAATGAAGAAAATGGATGTTGATGATGATCAGGTGAAAATTACACCGGTGTTCATCTGTAATTACATAAAGTAGAGTAGAAATATTTAGATGGCAATTACCAGCTCTGTTTGGACCTTGCAGAGCATGCATAGATGGTGTAGATGTGGTATTGATTTCTGTATCTGCGATGACTACGTATTGTATCACAGTGCCGAGACATGGTCAACTGCAGGAGAGGCAATACCATTGTTTGTCTAAACCTCATCTAGTTAATGCTTACCTGTTCAGTTCTGAGTGTAGTAGCGGAGGTACCAACAACTTCGTCCAACCCCACCTCATCTAGCTAATGCATTTAATAGAATAAATGGATCTCCTCTTCATAGAAATGGATGGGCAGCCAGAGTTGTACTCAGTCTCTATCTGTCTATTTACCTGATTGCCAGCCATTAATATTGCCCCTACTGCCTACATAATGGCCCTGTGGTTACCTAACTGGCCTTTAAATGACTTCTGTTACCTCATCCACCTAATGCACAAGCAAATAATGGATGTTGATAATAAGGCAACTGACTTTGCTACCAGCTATATGGGATACACTATTCATTACTATGTTATTGAGCTAGATTCAGCAAAAAGCCATTCTAGTTTTGAGCAGAATTATGTGTGGTTGAATGATATTTTTGGGACAGTAAGAGCAATTTTCTTTCGTCTAAAACCCAATTTTAAATTGCCCATAGACTTGGTAGAACTTTTCCTTTAAATATTTGAAAACTTAATATATTTGTTATTCAATAACACTTGTATTACCTTGACCCTGATAAAACACAATGTAAACACTCCCATACCTACACTATGTACACACGTTAATGTAGAAGAGAACCATGGGGCTGTGTGTGCATGACTAAATAGACTGGTGATATCTAGGCAGTGAGCTGAAAATGGATACAAGTCCTAAATGGCTGTCCACACCAGAAGACCCTTAGATCTCCCCTGCAGGGCATTAGGTGTCAGGCTGCTACAGCAGAGTGGTGAGGATTAGGGTCCCTGATACTTATAGGTGATAGGAGTATACCAGTGGCAACCTCTTCACAAACACAGCCTTGGACTGACAATAGAGAGGATATTATTACATCATGATGAATATTATGTCTTGAAATACACAGTAATATGGATTCCTCAAAAGAAGACAGGATATTACTGAAACAACAGTTAAGGATTCAAAATGGGAAATGTATTTTTTACTTTAACAACCCAAGATAATTTCCCATTATTGTGTAAAACGAATTAAGAAAGGGTCCTACTGTTTTTAACTCTGTAATTTCCAAAGACAGATACTCTCAGTAACAGCCAGAATTACTCACAAACAAAGAGTATCAGAGAGGGCACACATTTCTGGTTTGTCAGCTTCAAAGTGATGGATGGCAAATAGCTTTCAAAGAGTAAGGGAACGGTATAGCATTGCATAATTCAACATAGCATAAACAATATGTCAGATGAACAGATATTTTGATGGTGACACACAAATAAACATAACCGTATTTACATTCACAGGCACATGGGTGAAATATAATGGGGATGGCAGGTTTTTTATAGATAGATGCAGGATAGTGTACCATCTAATGTTACAGGTTCCTGGATTGAGGTTAAATATCAGATATGTAATAACATGATTGATACATTTGTTCTGATAGAATCATAAAAATTGACATGCAGAGAAAAAGCAAAACTAAGCTGGAATATGGAAATAACATGTGTCCCTAAGATAATCTTTCTCAAAATATGAAACCATCTGCCTTATGAAAAGAGTTATTGCATGGAAAGCTTCACAGCCAAAAATAATTATGTCATTTCAAGATAATAATCTTATCAAACTCGTCTGGCGGACTGGGCACTTGTTTTAAGAGTAACTTGCCAATGCTGCATCTAAGCACTTTGCTGATAACATTAAGAGTTGTTGTCAAATAAGAGGGTTGAGACATTCAGCTGATAACAAAAGGCAATCCATATTCTTCACTCCTTTCTGGTTAAGCTACCATGATTTTCCTCCTGGCATTCTCTTTACAATGACCACCTCTTTTCTATCAAGCTACCCCTTTTTCCTTCTGGCAGTAGAAGCTGTTGTCCGACCCTAACAATCAAACTATCACATATCAAGCTCCTGCTACCAGAGGTCTGATAGGAGAATCCCTAAATAAGAACAAACAATGAAGGGAATATTTGACTAGGTAAGATTCTGTGGGGTAATGTATTCAAGAACAACTATGTGTATGTTTTTGACCTAGTCATGTATTAGTTAATTTTGATATGTTTGCCTGTGTGGCAGCCACAAGAAAACGTTCATATTTATGCATAATAGTGAATAAACCTGATAGACTCTGGTATACGACATTTACTGTAGACCAACTTCTCATTAGTAAGTACTGTAGGTAGGTGTCCCATTAAGCCCTGGTCATGGTAACATTTTCTAAGCTCCCATTTGTAGCACATTGACAGGCACTGCCCAGGATGGGCATCAGAAAGACAAAATCTGACATTTAGCGAGATAATATGATGACAGAGCTATGTTTACACATGGTTATTTGGTGTAGAGGAAATAACACTCCGACCCAATGTGTTGACACAGAGTTTAGCCCTTCAAGGGCCACCTTGTTTAAATCATAATGACCATTTGTCATCATGATACATAAATGAGGCATTAGTGAGTAGCTCACCAGGGTAGCATCAGCATCTTTGCAGCCAAGAGAATGGTACTGTAAAGCATTATGGGGCCCTTAAATATTTAAGCACCAGTGCAGAAACCACTGCAAGTGTTCACGGAGATCAAGGCAGAATAGTGTTTGGGCTGTCCCAATTCTGTAGCTAGACGAGCAATGGCATTACTTAACATTATCAAATGCTTTTCTGTATGGATAGAGCTATCCAATGGAAGATAACATATCTGTTACTTCATACAGTTGCTTCTAACCATAGACTACGCCTGTCTCAGGAGAGTCTTAACCTCAGCCAGAGATTTGAAGCTTACAGAGAGCAGTCTGATCACTCCCTGTGTTGCAGAATGAGCTGTTCCATGCTCCTTGATATAGGGGATTGGATGAGTCATTCTGCAGCCGAGGGAGGGATCAGAATACCTCTCTGCGGGGTTCTAATATCCAGCGGAGGAATCAGTCTCCCAGCAACTGCATAAATTAACAAACATTATCCAGATGTGGATAAAGATGTTTACATCTGTACAGAGAGGTAACTTACCACAATATAGGTGGTCTTCCAATCTCTTTACTGCTGTAGAATAGGCTGGTCCGAGCTGCTGGGTGGGGAGGAGGAGTAGGAGGAGGAGGGTGTGGGGGAGGAGGGTGTGGTGTGGAGGGGAGGGACAGGAGGAGGCAGTCTGTGCCTGGCAGCTCCAGGCTTCACATGGAGGCTCCCGCAGCTACCTCCCACCACCTACCACACACCCCACGCACCCTGGAGTAGGAGGAGTCGTATAAGGGGCAGGCCTACCTACCAGCAAATACCATACACCATGCAGTAGAGGTGGTAGTGTAAGGGGAGGGCCCCAGGATATGGCATCTTTATCAGGAGTACTGCTGAATGTTGGAACTAACCAGTCAACAGGGGACACTGTGGATATACAACGGTCAGTTAACTATGATGCTTTCACTTTTATAATACTTTTTTATGAGGTATTGGATGTTTGCTTGGCTGAACTTTGTGTTATTGCAAATATGATAAGGTAAGGATCCACAGTCACCTATCTATTACAAAGCGTGTACATAGGCCAACATATCGTACCATTATTGTGGAGTTAATTGATCAAAATGTGTATCCATACCTGTATGAATCTGGAGAAGATTCATAGACCTATCATGGGAAATCTATGAATATTCCATATATGTATGTACTGATGGAATTGCTTTGAGAATACACTAGGCATATAGAGATGCATCTCATGACAACCAAGTGCAAAAGCATTAAAGGATTGAATGCACACCGAGACATCATGCTTTTGTGTCTTTGAATTTTGTGGTCGGGATATCATCAAAATCACAGGTATAAAGCTAACATCTTGAACTCTGATACAGCCGATGGCTAGCTCAAATGAGAGAATCACAATGCTGGTATGACTAAGTAGGAAATACCTTACAACTGCCGTATTGAATTCAATAGCTATTAACTACACAATAATAACTAAAGATGAACTTTCTCATGGCTCAGCAAGTTCTGGTTCATTACCTTAAATGATGATGTAATTAACAAATGGATCCTACACCAGTAATTAATCATCCCAATGCCAGTGTTCTAATTAGGTAGGATCATGGAGGTGTACACTATATAATATGTGTTTCTGACTGTGTGTTTGGTTGCTATTTTGCAATTGTACAGGGAAAACAGAAGTGCAGCTATCATAAACAGTATTTCTAGCTACTACCAGGCATATCTAGTTGTATACAGTGAATCGAAATACCAGAAAAGAAAGTGATGTTGCTGTAACTTGTCAGAAGAACTAGAGAATTTTTTTAATCACATTGTAAAGATTTGATAATAGATTTATTGTCATGATATAGACAAGGGAAACTGAGTGTTAGCCCAGCACTAACCACAGTTTAAAAGCTGCCGAAACCTTTAGTAGTTAACGAGCATACACCTGCCAAGTTATTTCACACTCCTCTGCAAATGAGATCTAAAGCTGATCATTGTACTACTTTGTACAGATTTTGTAAGATATCCTGGAGATGTCTTGGGTACTGCCAACTACTCTTTGCTGTAATTATGCTGCTATGCAAACCCATTTAAAAAAATGTCCATCATCAATTTATTTAGGGCCTTTCTTTGCTACTTTAACAATTCAGAATATTAGAACCCTGTGCTAAGGTAGAATGAAAATGATTATCTGGATCCAACCACAGTTTGACTGCCTACAGCTTCGTGTGACATGCCCCAGCTTAATATCGTGGATACCTACAATGAGAGGCTAACGCTTGACATGCAGTTTTCCCATTATAAAGGCTCTCTACGTTATCCACCCACATGCAACTAAAGGGTATAAGGTGTCAGCCAATTGGAACACAGCTCTTGGCAGAGGGCTTGGTGAATGAAGGTCCTCAAATCAAAGCAAACAAGAAGAAATAAGAAAACGAAGGTATATAATGTACAATAAAAACAAAGACTGAAGATGATTTAAGTAGTCTTTGTTAAGGTGAATCCATTTACAACAGTTATTGAAAATAAGGTTTGATACATGTTATTAGATTTAGCACTTCAATTGATGTATTTAAGACAGCATTTTCATGCAGCTTTTTGATTTTATATATACATTAGGACATTCGTGGATAGGGGCATCACCAAAGACTAAGGGTTGGGATAATAAAAGCTGCCAACACCAAGTGTACCTGGAAGGTAAAGGCCTGCCAAGTTATTCGGCACATCATCTTAAATATTGATCCAAATCTGATCATTATTCTAGTTTTAACAGGACCTTGTCTGACTGGTATAAAATGTATAGATAATCATTCTTGAAATGTCCTTTAGCTTTATCAATACCTAGACTCAGAGCTTTCATCTAATATGTATGTATACAGGAAGATTCCATCTAAATGACTACACATAGAAACCTACTATTTGTAGTGATTGCCTTCATAATTGCTTGTTTCTTAGGACACATAGGAAGCGACCAGCATGTATGGTCTTGACCCAATCAACCAGCATATCCTACCTCTTTAGCTGGACACTTATAGATAGACATCAGACAATAACCACAGCTTCATCTAAAATGGGATAGTGTCCCAGCTTGTTAGGACATATTAGGCTACTTTGCTTGATAATATTTCAGGCCATCCCCTGCTAATGCCACACCATGTGGGGCTTGCTTTGCATAAGGTCTTGACTTATGCATGTGTGCTATATAGATAAAGTCAATTTCTCTCATTCAGGAAGAGATTTATATATCAAATCCTACATCTACATACTTCTTTATCAGAGTAAGTCATAATGGGACATAATAATTACCTTAGGTGGCTTTATTGATTTATCTTGTAGGATAAAAGACTTCAATCACTTCTGTCAACATACATGTATATATTTAGCCGCATCCCTTTGTTCCATTCATCTAGGCATGATATTGATCTCCGAATTCTTAGCTGTCAGGCTATTGATTTGAACACAGATAGTAATAAAGCCCTGCAGAGGTCTGTACAGGGTCTTGTTTCCCTGTAGCAGCAATGGCACAATGAGGAGGAAAGAAAAGGACTGCCTTTTATTGTGTCTTGACATGTGGGCTATTATGTTCTTGCAGGAACTGCAGAGTAGGAGAATCCTATCAATATTCTATTTCTAAAATAATCAACTTTACTACATAGCAAGGTGATTTATTGATTGAAATTTAACTTTGCATCCATTACATGGAGGTTTTTCAACAAGAACAAACAAGAAATTAATGGGAATTGAAAATACATGAGAAACCATAGGCAGAACCCCCTCTCCTGGCTTAACCATCGATCAAACTGCAATATGATTTGACACAATTAAAAGTCTTTAATAGGAAAGATAATTTTCTAGGGGGTCATGTTTTTATGGCGATATTTGTGATTTCCCTTTGGCTGAAACAAAAGCTATAGGCCTAGATGTAAGAATGATTTACCTGCCTTAGCCTTATGATAAATGATGTAGGTTTTCTGTGCTTGACAAAAAACATTTGGTTTGTGTGTCCTTTGTCTTTTGTCCTAGGGATATATGCCTGGTTACCAGATAAGTCATAACGGTACAATAAAACATGATAGCTGTCATAGTTTTCCTCCTGGCATTCTCCTTACAAGAAGCCACCTTTGATTTGATAAGCCCCGAGACATTGTTTCCGTTTCGGAAGTAAAAGGGGTTGCAAGATGCTGACAATCAATGCATCATACCTTCAGCTTGGATGTCAGGGGGCATGACAGTAGGTTAATGAACAGAATGTCTCAAGGTTGTTCATGTGGTTAGTGCTGTAATCCCACAAGTGGGGTATAACAGGGTCGAGCACTTGTCATAGTTCATAGTGACTATCACTGTCAGGACCAGTAATATCTGCATAAGGCATGTCCATTTGGGAAGCATATAATAGTTTCTGAGGAGGAAAACATTTGATGACAAAAGTCAGTAACCTCTTTCAATAATAATAAAAACATAGCATAATAGCATAATCTCATAGTCCAAAGAATTGATACACTTCATTTTGCTGAAACTACAATTTAGAGTTCTAGAAGGGAATACTATTCTGTACTGATTTTGACAGCCTAAGGAGATTAACAAGGTCCAGATATCTTCCCAATCATTCTCAACAACAACTGGAAATTATAGTCAATAGAATTGATACACTACAATTTGCTGAGACTGCTATTTAGAATTCCAGAAGGGAATACTATTGTGTACTGGTCTTGACAACCTAAGAAGATTAACACGGTCCAGATATTTTCACCTTAGTGTGTCAACAAGCAAGCAAATAAAGCATTCTGTCATTCTCAACTCTGCAATTACTCCAAGTAACAGCCAGAAATTACCTGCCGTAATTACCTGATGGAAATGATTGATTGCAAATAGTTTGCAAAGAGATGTATTAGTTTGGCTTGGCTTAATTTACCAAAGGATTTACAATATGTCATTTCTCTTGACAACTATGAATAATTTGGTTGTAGTGTAATAAATAATGCCATACTATGAATTCTAGACTACCTGACCCTGAGTGAGACTACACCCTCCCTTCTAGTTCTCTCCATCCTTTTAGCACTTTCTATCTGTCTCACCATGTTCAGCATTCTCTCTGTTACCCAAATATCCTCCCTTGACTACACTAAAATGGCTGCACACCCAACCCACAGGCCTCTGCCCCTGACCCTGCCCCTGCAATGTGGCCTGTGTATATCAAGAATTGTGTATAAAAGCACAGCTGGTTGGACATGCAATCTGGATAGGATAGATGGGGGTATAGGGTACCATGAAATGTTTCTGGATTGACCTACTTTACGAGGTGGTTTATCTACTACCTTTTAACATGATTCGTGGATCTCTTGTGACAGAATCTGCCTTTCCTCATAGAATTTGTATATGCATTTTATTGTTTATGCAAGCAGGTGGATATTTAAAGGCCATTCTCAAACACCAACTACATTTTCTCCAATTCTCAACCAGTAAACAAGGGTTAGAATCACTGCTTTACAATAACCCTCAGTATATTGGTTCACAAAGTGTTGGAGGGCTCCATTACGAGCTACTTATGGTGCTATTAGTTTTCTTTGCGGCACTTTACCTGTGGCCATGGGAAGCAGCTGGATGTGTCACACCCTTCTGTGTATTAATGTGTTAGGCATACCGATCGCAATCAACACACAGTAAATAGTGGGCACATAATGCTGCTGGAGTGAGAACAGGCTAGCTAGGACATCAGATTTACAAGCAGCCATTGCAATCATTGTACATTATCCAGACCTATTCAAGTCAGTTCTACATGACATCTTCATACATATATTTGTGATAGGAGGTCACAAAACAATTATTGGCGATATGGAAGGGGGCACTATTGATTCATCTAATCAGTAGAAAGGAGTCAACCTGATTCTGTCACACGTTTTCCCTTTGTCTCATCGATCTATGATATTGACCAAAACATTCATGAACAATCTTCTAATGACCTACATAATGAAATAGAACTGGTAAGATAATCCAATCAAATGCATTTTGATATAAGTATATGTAGTATCATAATATTCAAGATAACAATTGTTGAACACAACTCCTCGGATTTTTTGATGCCAACAAAGACTGTCTATTCATATCTGTTCCACTTCAGATTGAGGTGTCTTATCTACTTTCTAGCAGCGAGTATTGCCTTGATTACCAAAGAGCCACAAACACCCTGTGGTGACCTGATGTAGAACGGTTTTTAGCAAACCATGCATAATGGTTAGTGATGGGACTGAGCAGCTGGTATACTTTTATGCTGTTAATCCTTTGGGGACCCAATAGTGCTTTTAGGCAGCGTGCTATCCAAATGTTGTCATTATGCATGAACACTGATGAATACAGCTTGCCAAGTAACTAACCAGTGCTGCATCTAAGCATCACGCTGACGCTTCCAGGTTGTCACACTTCCAAGTTACTTGCCAGGGCTGCATTTGTGCATGATGTTGATTAAGGACAGCA
This sequence comes from Harmothoe impar, assembly GCA_947462335.1. Lineage (NCBI taxonomy): Eukaryota > Metazoa > Annelida > Polychaeta > Phyllodocida > Polynoidae > Harmothoe > Harmothoe impar. Next base: position 26,097,833 of record OX381707.1, read on the forward strand.
CAATAAGCACCAGCAACCCTAAAGAGACAATCTGGCTTTAAGGACTCTCAACAGGTTTATTCAAATTAACCCATATGCATGGATTATTTGACACAGATATGTTTAGACTATACACATTGTACACCAAATTGATCATATTTAATGTTTCTATCAAATAAGTTCCATTTTGTAAGGCTTAAGAAGCCATAGAGTGCAAATGGAACAAAAACGTTCTTTTTTCTTAGAACAGCATTATGGGATGGCAAAAGAACACTTTTATAATTTTTGATAATTGGAGATTAATCTAGGGGTCATTCCCTGGGGATCTTTTCTTTCTTTTAGCTATATCTCAATTATTAAGCTCTACAGACCTGTTCAAAGTAGCATAGTCACTTGAAAATGGTTGAAAATTGTTGAAAACAGGCGGAAATAGGGGAAAACAGGGGATTTTGGCCATTTTTCATGAAAAATCATCCACTTTTAAGTATCTATTCTACTTTGAACAGCTCTGTAGAGCTTAATAATTGAGATATAGCTGAAGTAAAGAAAAGGTCCCCACGGAATGACCCCTAGATCAATCTCCAATTATCAAAAGTTATTAAAGTGTTCTTTTTCCATCCCAAAATGCTGTTTTAAGAAAAAAGAACGTTTTTGTTCCATTTACACTCCAAAGCCTCTGAAACCTTCCAAAACGGAACTAATCTGATAGAAACATTAAATATGATCAATTTGGTGTACAATGTGTATAGTCTCAACATTATTATCTGTGTCAAATAATGCATGCATATGTGTTAATTTTTACAAACCTGTTGAGAGCCCTTAAACACATTTGGTTGGGACAATCAACTAATAAGAAAAGGCAATCCATGTCCTTCACTCTATGGGCACCTGTCATTACCTTCCTGGTGTAGTCAGGTTCTACACAGAAGGGAGCTGTCATTATCTTCCCTCTGGTGTTCTCCTCATAAGAAAGTGCCTCTAATCTGTCGAGCCTATAGATGTCATTCCCTTCCGGCAGTAGAAGCTTTTGTCAGAGACTGACAATCAATATGTCTGGTATTCAGGTTCTGATGCTAGATTAACGATGCCTGAAGGGGATGGTGTAGTTGACTGCGTGACATCCCACATTTTCATCTAGATCATGCATTAAATATAATGTACATGTTGGTATAATGGTGAAAAGAATAGTGATGCAGCATTTACTAGGCATTTGATAGCAATTATCTGGACGTAGAAAGGCAGAATGATAGTGATTCTATCTTTATCTTACACACATTAGGATAAGGGTCTCCTTTCCATCGAAATAGATGGACAGCAAGCTGTTTCACCCTGATGGTCAGCCATAAATTTGATGCAAACCTGTTATTCTGTAGGGGTATAAGGCTGAAAATGACCAGAAATGGCCAAAACTGCATAACTCGGGAGTTTGTGCCATACAGTGCACACGCTACTTCCTAAATGGCTCTCTCTTTATCTAGATGACCAATGAGTGTCTAATGTTTGTTAGTTAATTTATCAGTTAATGCGTTAGCTGGATTCTCAGAGAAGAAATGCTACACAATCCTGAGCACAAGCCTTTGCTGTTAAATGATACTGTGACTAAATTTAGGCTGGCAGGCTGAACTGCCCGTCCTAAAAAGGCGATCCTTTACCGCAATAGAACTTATCCCTATATCCAGTGCCTCCATGTAAATATTTGAAAGTTAATGATATCTTATTCAATAACATCATTCATTTAATTGGCCCTGATTAAGGCAAATGTTTACCTTCTCACAATGAACTATCTATACACTAAACATTGACTATCGACAGTATGTGGTTTGTGCATAGCTTGGTTGACTGGTGGAATATAAGCAATGAGCTGGAAGGCGTTTCACCTTATCATACGGAGGGGCCGTATGTGTTTTTTTTGAGTTTCAGTTCATTTTTGCATTTCAGCTCAACATGTCCGCATCTTACGGAAAAAGATACGGCTACTGTATGTACATAAGGCCGGCCGTATGCACATACGGCGAAAATTGCGTTTCAGCTCAACATGCGGAGCACAAAAATTCCGCATCTTTAGCGCATTTAGTCCAAAATATACGGAGGGGTAGGGGGGGGGTTGTATGTCAAATAATGCACATATGCCCTGTTTTTTAGGGCCGTATGTGTCTTTTGTGTGCCGTATGTGACGTTTGCTCCGTATGTGTCCAACTACTACCTTTATGATCAAAGAAAAAAAAAAATTATATTGGCTATTACAGAAATTATACAAAAAAATGTCTTTTCTTCTGTAACTTGGTAAATAATGGCCCTACAGGGCTGAAACTCTGCTAATAGACTCCTTGTGTATAAACGCTGGTAGACAATAGCCATCACAGTACAGAGCTGGCTGGGCGCCAGAGGTGAAGAATAATGGTTTAGGTCCACATGACCTTCACCATTTGGCTTGCGATCTCCATTCCCTTATATATGAGAGGAGTTGGGGCCAGCATGACTTAGCCTCTAGGTGGCAGCACCAACACAGCCCGGAATTAATGGAACCACACAGGGGAGAAACCTCTCTTGTGTTGCCTACCATGTACAGTGGCTGCACCAACACAGCCCATACAGAGCCGGCGAAAATGCCCCTTTTTAAAGTGCATATATATATATATATATATATATGTAAAAAAATTGCCCTAGAATTATTTTAACAAATGGATAAGTGAAGTCCAACTTCTACCTTTATAATTTAAAAAAAATGAATTAAAAAAATAGTTTTTCAAAGAAATTATACAAAAAAATGTCTTTTCTTCTGTAACTTGGTAAATAATGGGCCTACAGAGCTGAAATTTTGCCCACAGACTCCTCGTGTATAAACAGTGGTAGACAATAGCTATCAGAGTACAGAGCTGGCTGGGCGCCAGAGGTGAAAAAAACAATCCAAATCCAGTGCCTTTCCCGACCTTTCCTATCCCTTCCCCAACCTCTCCTGTCTCTTCCCCGACCTCTCCTGTCTCTTCCCCGACCTCTCCTCTCTCTTCCCTGACATTCCCAAACATACGGACCCTATTTATACTCTCCCCGACCTACCTCCATATGTCTATTCATATTATGACGTCACAGAGGGAATTCCCTAGGGGTTTCCCGGAATGTAGACTGGTTTTTGCACATTTTTCTAAAAGAGACAGGTGACAATGTCCGTATCTTGAGAGGGCCGCATGTTTGATGCCGTATGTTGATATTTTGTATAAAAAGATACGGAGGGTATCCGGAGGGTCAACTGAAACAAAAAAAAGTACTTTCGGTGTATAATTGCCGCATCTTGACCGCATCTTGCAGCCGCATGTTGGGTTTTATATCAACATGCAGTGAAACGCCTTCCAGGAGATGGATACCTGTCCTAAATGGATGACTGCAACAGAAGACCCTTAGCTCTGCCCTACAGAGTATTATGTGTTCTGCTGCTGATGCAAAGGGCAGGGGATTAAGAGCCCCATATACTAATGGCTGTGAGACATTTACCCATTGGTGAGGAAACAGAAAATGGGAAAGCATCCTGCTGTTTTCAACCAAAGGCAATTTCCCTTGGTAATTCTCTAAGCAGTAGTTGTCAATTACCTGTAATAATTAACTACACAAGAAGTACAGCTAGAGGACAAAGTTGTGGGCTAACATCTCTTAGACAAAAACCTGGCAATATGTTTAAAAGAGTTTGTTAAGTTAATACAGCATGACATCATTAAGCATAGCTTTACTGGGACTAGTCCAATTTGCACCATTACATTCCTGTCAATTAAGATATTTCCATGCTGTATATATATATATATATATATATATATATATATATATATATATATATATATATATATATATATATGTGTGTGTAGGTGCCAAATTTGGGAAATCTATGAATTCAAGTACCAAACAACATGGATCAGTCCTCCATCTATTGGTTTATAAACTGATAAAGTGGCGATGTGCTCTGATATGAGCTGCATACTGTGCTATCTGTATTCTGCAGATGATTCCCCTCTCTGATGCGGAACATGGCAATCCCTTCCCTGTATTATAGTGAGTATGTGTCAAGCATACAAACTACTATTATTGCATGGTGTAGGCTGGAGTGGCAATGGGGCACTTAGGACATCAGCTATACAAACATTGTCTGTCTCTCAGCCATCGTAAACATTGTACATTCTCCCAGATCTATTCAAATACATTCTATAGTATAGGCCTATAATACTGTGAGAGAAGTAACATTGCCAATTATTGCTGTCCGGACATGTGGCAACATCTACTCGTTCCCCTAATAATATTTTATTACTGCCACATAGTAGATAAAGAGAATTACATTTACTAAGCTTAACCTTGTACAGATCTTACCATTTGACTTCCAGAAAGTATAATGGGGATTGGCATGACGGAAGAAAAATAGGCTTTGCTCAACAATGCTTTCTAGTATGAGCTTATTACTATCCAAGCGAATAACTTATTATCATACATGTATACACATTAGGACACATGGTGAACTCCTGGACAAGATTCTATCTCTGCATTGAAACATAGAGTTGCACAGAGTATTGCACATCAGCGGATTCTATACTCATATCAACATATCAATGTGGTTATATAAAGATTTACTCTATGTCATATATGACTTGGACTGGGAATAGGGACCTTACTGCACCCTGCACTAAGGTCCCTTTTCGCAGATCAATTCACATAATATTGTGTAGCTAATTGCTAGACAATGCTATTCATACTAATCTACTATCATATTAGACTTTAGTATTAGAGAATCAGCATGTCCAGGCATACTCCCAATACGGTGTAAAGAAGAAAAGAAAAACCTCCATGCTGTTTTCAGCAACGTCATTCCCTGAGACAATTACCCCTGTAATTGCTTCAGTAAAGGCCAGAGATTACCTGCCATAATTAACTAGAGAAGAAGCAATAGGGAAGAGAGAAAGCTCTGGTCCAACAGTCTGTGAGACAATGGGATGAAAATATTTGGGAAGTGGGAGGTAGGTAGATGTTTTATATCAACCATTCTCTTCTTCATCATATGGACCCAGGTTCAGCTTTTTAATAGCATAATAAAAAACAGATTAAAATTGAAGCTGAAGTTAATCCTTGTCATAGTCTACAATTGTCTTAGCATTATCCAAGCTAGTTGCCATGAAAACTGGTATGATAAAGCCAATAAATCACTCAGACGCCAGATACATGTTGATCCCTGTTTGTCAGAAGGGATTCCTGTGGCTATCCAAATACATTTTCCCCCTAAACCATGCTTCCTACCGGTATTGAAAAATCACTGTCAGTCAAAATAGATTGGTTTTATTCACCAGGGCTGTGGGGCCTTTATCCCACAAAACCTTTCACCATAACAGAAGGGTCAAATGTACCACAGAACAATTACCCTTGGTATAATGCTTCATAAAGTGAGGTAAGGCTCTGCTATTAGCTACTTAATTTGGTCTCTGAGGGTGATAATATGTGGGTGATTTGCGTGTCGGTGTCAAACCCCTCAGATTTGACATTGAGTATGTGCTAGGCACTGCATACTAAATAATGTAGTCTGCTTCTAGGATGAATAGCAGTAGGGTTCTCAAACAGGCTTTATGATGCAATTACTTAGCAACTACTCGACAACTCACCCTATCCGAAATGGCCACCTGAGGTTTGATTATTCATTTTTTATTCTTGGTCTGTCTTCTAAACTGACTCAAGCTCTCTACCTTTCTGGGTAGAGCCCTCTACCTGTCACAGTGTAAAATGAGGACATTTCTATCATAAACAGTACTACTGGGTACAGAAATGACTAAGAAGCAAGGGCTGCTAATCCCATGAACTATACAGGGTATTCGCACCCAGTTATTACGCTGTTATGCATTAGTGAAGGGTAAACGTGGAATTCATTGATGAGAAGTATATTCCTGACTGTCACAGACAGGTAGAGGACACACCTACTATTCTAGTATGCCCGAAATGATCTGTACTTGTACTCAACATCTAGGGCGTACTAGTATGATAGCCTGCCCACCTGTGTATCTGAGCTTTTACATTTAAATATCTCTTATATTCGAAATATAACATATATATAATTATATATATATATATATATATATTTATATATATATATATATATATATATATATATATATATATATATATATATATACATAAAACTCTGTGCCTTACTAACTAATCTGATACAAACATTAAATGTGATCAATTTGGTGTACAATATGTATAGTCTCAACATAATTATCTGCAGGGGTAGACACTAACGCTGGCCCGGGAGCCAATAGCCTGTTGTTTTGGGTCTGGGCCCATAGTTTTCTGCAAAATAGCATTCCTACGGGCCCGGGTGGCCCACAGGAGTATTTTGAGGTAATTTAAGGAAAGCTTGACTGACAAGTATAGTCATACAATATATCGTTGGAAAGAGGGAAATGTGCGAGACTTAATCATATTGATTACTCTCTTTCATAGACCAATTAAGAATATATATTTTTTGACCATTGCCCCACAGATCTTGGTCCGGGCCCATAGTTTTTTAGAGCTACGGGCCCGGGTGGGCCCCAGCTAAAAAAGTTAGTGTCTACCCCTGCATCTGTGTCAAATAATGCATGCATATGTGTTAATTTTTACAAACCTGTTGAGAGCCCTTAAACACATTTGGTTGGGACAATCAACTAATAAGAAAAGGCAATCCATGTCCTTCACTCTATGGGCACCTGTCATTACCTTCCTGGTGTAGTCAGGTTCTACACAGAAGGGAGCTGTCATTATCTTCCCTCTGGTGCTCTCCTCATAAGAAAGAGCCTCTAATCTGTCGAGCCTATAGATGGCATTCCCTTCCGGCAGTTGAAGCTTTTGTCAGATACTGACAATCAATATGTCTGGTATTCAGGTTCTGATGCTAGATTAACGATGCCTGAAGGGGATGGTGTAGTTGACTGCGTGACATGCCACATCTTCATCTAGATCATGCATTAGATATAATGTACATGTTGGTTATAATCGTGAAAAGAATAGTGATGCAGTATTTACTAGTGAAGCATTTGATAGCAATTATCTGGACATAGAAAGGCAGAATGATAGTGATTCTATCTATATCTTACACACATTAGGATAAGGGTCTCCTTTCCATCGAAATGGATGGACAGCAAGCTGTTTCACCCTGATGGTCAGCCATGAATTTGATGCAAACCTTATATTCTATAGGGGTATAAGGCTGCCAATGACCAGAAATAGCCAAAACTGCATAACTCGGGAGTTTGTGCAATACAGTGCACATGCTGCTTCCTAAATGGCTCTCTCTTTTTCTAGATGACCATTGAGTGTCTAATGTTTGTTAGTTAATTTATTAGTTAATGCGTTCTCAGAGAAGAAATGCTACACAATCCTGAGCACTAGCCTTTGCTGTTAAATGATACTGTGACTAAATTTAGGCTTGCAGGCTGGACTGCCCGGCCCGAAAAAGCGATCCTATACTGCAATAAAACTTATCCCTATATCCAGTGACTCCATGTAAATATTTGAAAGTTAATGATATCTTATCCAATAACATCATTCATTTAATTGGCCCTGATTAAGCCAAAATGTTAACCTTCTCACAATGAACTATCTATACACTAAACATTGACTATCAACAGTATGTGGTTTGTGCATAGCTTGGTTGACTGGTGGAATATAAGCAATGAGCTGGAGATGGATACCAGTCCCAAATGGATGGCTGCAACAGAAGACCCTTAGCTCTGCCCTACAGAGTATTATGTGTTCTGCTGCTGCTGCAAAGGGCAGGGGATTAAGAGCCCCATATACTAATGGCTGTGAGACATTTACCCATTGGTGAGGAAACAGAAAATGGGAAAGCATCCTGCTGTTTTCAACCAAAGGCAATTTCCCTTGGTTATTCTCTAAGCAGTAGTTGTCAATTACCTGTAATAATTAACTACACAAGAAGTACCAGCTAGAGGACAACGTTGTGGGCTAACAGCTCTTAGACAAAAACTTGGAAATATGTTTAAAAGATTTTGTTAAGTTAGTACAGCATGACTTTATTCAGCATAGCTTTACTGGGACTAGTCCAATTTGCACCATAACAGGTTGGGGCCGGGACCTTGGTGTGAGGACGTACTAAATACATAGTACACCCTTTCCATTGGGTCTGTACCAAGATTATGTTACTGTGCACCATCTTGGGCTGTACCATAATTTTGGTACACCTGGTGTGGCCACTGGACCATGACCCCTGCTCATGCAGGTAAATGGGCCAATCACAGCCCAGTACTCATGTACCCTAACTGTGGTCACTGGACTGTGACCCTTATCTGTGCATGTAATGAGTGGGGTCACTGGGGTCATAGGTGGGAATATGGAAACCACTCTACTATTTCATACTTATATTTACATTATATGGCTTATTTACTACATTATCAAACATCACTTAGTTAAAACAAAAACGTCATTTTGTGAGCCTTAATCTATTATTTCATTTAATGGGCTCATTTTTATTAGCAGATTTGACAAAAATTAGCAAACTGATTTGACTAAACATTTACTGAAAGAAAATGTGTAGATAAAGCCATTTCTTGAATAATATTCCGATTTTAGTTATGAAAAAAGGTGCATACATAAATTATAGACCTCTGCTTCCTATAGTGGCATCAGAATTATGCATTTTGGCATCGAAATATGAGAAAAGTGACAATAAATGAGTGTACCAAGTTCTTGGTACACCCTGTGTTTTGGGGACTGTCATTCAATCTTAGGGCGTACTAAGAAACTGGTCAGTTTCCAACCTGCATAACATTCCTGTCAATTAAGATATTTCCATGCTGTATATATATATATATATATATATATATATATATATATATATATATATATATATATATGGGTGGGGGTCCAGAAAATGTCCATTTCCAGTGAAAAACAATAATATTTCTGAATTGCCTAAATGTTGTAGCAGATTTGTCTATATATAAAGGAGGCAATGAACCATCACATTCCCAAATTTTGTGATACTAGGATTCTCACTTTTTTTTCTTTGTAAGTTTGAAAAATACAATTACTAATGAAACAAAATTGTGTTACGTTCACCAGATATTATCATAAACATGAGAATAGTGGAAAAATATGATGACATATTTTAGTTATGAACTTGATTCACTGAATTAGGGCAAAAATGTGTCATTTCCTACCATGTAACAGGGTGCTGTACACTCTTTCTCTATTTTTAACTCCCCATTGTGATAGTTTGATAGCTAGAGTCAATTGAGGGCCAGTTGGTTTCTGTTTAAATCGAACCTATAATCATAATTATGATAAAATGATGGAAACAGGTCAGTGTCATTTGTAATGCTCAGACATACTTGACAATTTGTGTTACGGCTATATTTTAATTGTTTATGCATATTTCTGACTTTTTCATATATCTGGTGAACGTAACATTTCATAAAATAAAGGACATGTTGTTTTGATAGTTCTTAGTATTACATAAATCATGCATTCATCCACATACATCCTTGCTGATAGGTTTGTCAAACAGACATACATGCGGCCTATCAAAAGAAATTAACAAAAAAGGACATATTTTTGTGACAATTTACTGTCTCCGTGGAACCAAACATAATTCTAGTGAACGTAACATAATTCTAGTGAACGTAACATAATTCTAGTGAACGTAACATAATTCTAGTGAACGTAACATAAATTGATATCTTAATTTACAAAGACAAAGACATTGCACCGAGTTACGATTCTTATTGTATATGGTGCATGTACTATGTAGGCACCACATGGATATTTCCCTTCCTCCTTAGGCTGATATTATTCAAAATGTTAAAAAAATCTAGTGAACGTAACATCAATCTAGTGAACGTAACATCCAGTGAAAACAATTGTTTTTGCTTGTTAAATAGAAAATAGAAAAAATCTATCGATATGGGAGTGTAGAGCTCACACATACGCTTATCCAATGCAGGTAATATGTAATTTTATGCAGGATTTGTATAATTAATTACCTTTTCAAGAAATTTGGCTTAAACAGGTCATTTTTAATTCCTTCTTTGGGCTCTAATTTCACCAAGAAAATGATCAATTGTCTTAATTTTTATCATTCTGCCCAAAAGTATAGGTGTCCGGGATATGCCTAATGGCACATAACATCCATCTAGTGTAATATTTTTCCAAAAAATTCAAGTGTTTAAAAAGATATATGAGATTATGAGAATAATTGCTATTTTTGTAATTTAAACAAACATTTAAAAAGAAAAAATTTAATATTGAAATAAATGGTGTTATGAAGAAGTATCATTTGTATGCAACACATATGAAGCAAAAAGTGTAAATCTTATATCATTGGGAGACAATTTCTGTTAAAATCAGATTTTTTCCAGGGGACATAGATTTTTGGTCATTTTTTCCCTGAAAAGTAGCTAAAATCTGAAAAAATCATGAAATTATAATTAATATGCATATTTTTTCTATTAGTACTCATTGGGCATTTTGCAATTATGTAGTTATCCCAATACATTCTCTTCATTTAAAATGATTATTTTTAAAAAATAACTCAATTTGTGAAATGGACATTTTCTGGACCCCCACCCATATATACATATATCCTTAGCACAACCATAGCGTACTGATGTGGGGTGTAAAAACGGCCCTCCAAACGCCAGTGCTTTCTGTCAAGGGACCCCCAGAACGTACTAATGTGGGGTGTAAAATGGGCCCTCCAAATGCCAGTACTTTTTGTCATAGGACCCCCAGAACGTACTGATGTGTAGAGTAAAAAGGGCCCTCCAAAAGCCAGAAATCTGGATGGATGATGGCCCCAAACGCCAGCAGTTTTCACACATTTCAAGGATTTCAATATGATATATAGGGCCTAAATTGCACTAAATTGTTACTATGTCTTAAATAATGTATATCTATGATAAAAGGTACTATGACTACAGCCTTCTGGTATTTCATAACTTTATGCTTTATTAGTTGTAATTAACGTTGAAAATCGATAATATTCTAATTTTGCAATATTTGAAATAACATGGTAAATATAGTAGGACATCTATTGATGACATAGTAGCTTAATTACAATAATTTTGAGTTGTCACTATAATTAAATGCCTTTAGTTGAGTATCAAGTCTGGATTTGATCAGTTATACCATTTAATATCATGAATTTTATGCTAATTAGCATTTGTTTCTAATACGTTTTATCAGGACTTGGCACTTCTACCTGTGATATGCATGGGATGGCATTAAAACACTCTAATACGTTTTAAAACGTTTCAGATGCTGGGTGTTTAAGATCAGCTGCTAAAGCCAGAACGTATCAGAACGTTCTGTAGCAAACTGTTCTTAATATGAAAACGTTTTACAACGTTCTGGCAGCTGGATGTCAAAGAGATCCCATGTATTTGCTCATGCCAGAACGTATCAGAACGTTCTGTAGCAAACATTTCTTAATATGAAAACGTTTTACAACGTTCTGGCAGCTGGATGTCAAAGAGATCCCATGTATTTGCTCATGCCAGAACGTATCAGAACGTTCTGCAGCAAACATTTCTTGATAGGAAAACGTTTTAAAACGTTCTGGATGTTTGACCAATAAAATATCTAACAGGTATCAGAACATGTATGATTTAACATGTATGATTCAACATGTATAGATAAATCTGACATCATTTTAAAAAAATCTGACGAATGTTAGAATGGCTACTGAATATAGCCAGTGGTAATCCCAACCACTGGGACCTTAGGCCCCTTTTCCTCACGTCTGTCCGATTATCTCAATTCTGTTCTAATGCCTGACAGATTATCTCATTTTTTTGTATTGCCCATCCTTTTCTATTGTCCGTCAGATTTTGGTATGTTTTTCTAATGTTCACTAGATTCTAATGTCCCAGACCATATTAGTTATCTAAGCGTACAGAGTACTAGACCACCTGAAACAGAGATACAGGGTACCAGACCACGTGACATAGGGGTACAGGGTACCAGACCACTGAACATAGGGGTACAGGGTACCAGAACACGTGACATAGGGGTACAGGGTACCAGACCACTGAACATAGGGGTACAGGGTAGCAGACCACGTGACATAGGGGTACAGGGTACCAGACCACTGAACATAGGGGTACAGGGTAGCAGACCACGTGACATAGGGGTACAGGGTACCAGACCACGTGACATAGGGGTATAGGGTACCAGACCACGTGACATAGAGGTACAGGGTAGCAGACCACGTGACATAGGGGTACAGGGTACCAGACCACGTGACATAGAGGTACAGGGTACCAGACCACTGAACATAGGGGTACAGGGTACCAGACCACGTGACATAGAGGTACAGGGTACCAGACCACTGAACATAGGGGTACAGGGTAGCAGACCACGTGACATAGGGGTACAGGGTACCAGACCACGTGACATAGGGGTATAGGGTACCAGACCACGTGACATAGAGGTACAGGGTAGCAGACCACGTGACATAGGGGTACAGGGTACCAGACTACGTGACATAGAGGTACAGGGTACCAGACCACGTGACATAGGGGTACAGGGTACCAGACCACGTGACATAGGGGTACAAGGTACCAGACCACGTGACATAGGGGTACAGGGTACCAGACCACGTGACATAGAGGTACAAGGTAGCAGACCACGTGACATAGAGGTACAGGGTACCAGACCACGTGACATAGAGGTGCAGATTACCAGACCATGTGACATAGGGGTACAGGGTACCAGACCACGTGACATAGGGGTACAGGGTAGCAGACCACGTGACATAGAGGTACAGGGTACCAGACCATGTGACATAGCGGTACAGGGTAGCAGCCCATGTGACATAGAGGTACAGGGTACCAGACCACGTGACATAGGGGTACAGGGTACCAGACCACGTGACATAGATATACATGGCACCAGAGGTCCTTTGCAGAACGAATTGTCTTTTCTTTTTCCCTTTTCAACACAATATTGACAACTACTCTATGGTACGAGTTGAATGTGTATTGCTAAACAGCCTGAATCACACATCGTAGTGAGAATTGGTAGTGCCACCAATTCAAACTACGCAGCATAGTGTGAATTGGTGGCGCTACCATTCATGGGGTTAACCTCAAGATATTTATTTAAACTGTAATTTTAACCTTTAAATTTTTTAATCCAGCAGGCTGCAATTATGGGTTTCCCTTCAGCAGAGTTAGTTTCATACATATTTCCCAGTGATACCCTTGATTTAGTCCTTGTAAATTAGTAAAGAAGGATTTTCTACCCAAGATGGGACAAAATCCACACCAACTCAGAAGCCATCTCATTTGCTAATTATATATCAGATTTGCTTGGAAATCTAACTGGTTTTTATCAAATAAAGTATCCCCTCAGGTAGGTACCTGTTTATTTTCTAATGGATTGATTGTTTGGATAATGGGAATATTGAAACTTGAATATTGAAACACATGTCCTCTAATCCCAAGCCTCCAGAGCCATGGTCTACAGTAGAGATGATTGGAGTGGAGCATGTTTCTGGCGTCATTTTTCACACCAGCGGGTGTTCTCATGTCGTAGTGATTTCAGCTGTCATGTGGCCTAACTGAGGCCATAAATGACTACGACAAGAGAATACACTACGGTGTGTGATAAAATACATAGCTGAAACCTGCTAAATGGATCCTTAAAGATATGTGTGACATAGAGGAACAGGGTACCAGACCACGTGACATAGAGGTACAGGGTACAATACCACGTGACATAGAGGTACATGGTACCAGACTATGTGACATTGGGGTACAGGGTACCAGACCACGTGACATAGAGGTACAGGGTACAATACCAAGTGACATAGAGGTACAGGGTACCAGACCATGTGACATAAAGGTACAGGGTACCAGACCACGTGACATAGAGGTACAGGGTACAATACCAAGTGACATAGAGGTACAGGGTACCAGACCACGTGACATAGAGGTACAGGGTACCAGACCACGTGACATAGAGGTACAGGGTACCAGACCACGTGACATAGAGGAACAGGGTACCAGACCATGTGACATAGAGGAACAGGGTACCAGACCACGTGACATAGAGGTACAGGGTACCAGACCATGTGATATAGAGGTACAGGGTACCAGACCACGTGACATAGAGGTACAGGGTACCAGACCATGTGACATAGAGGAACAGGGTACCAGACCACGTGACATAGGGTCACAAGATTTATGTAACATGGTGGCATAATCATAGTACCAGACTATGTGACAGATGCAGGGTACCAAACCATGTGACATAGAGGTACATGGCACCAGAGATCCTTTGCAGAACGAATTGTCTTTTCTTTTTCCCTTTTCAACACAATATTGACAACCACTCTTTGGTACGAGTTGAATGTGTATTGCTAAACAGCCTGAATCACACATCGTAGTGAGAATTGGTAGCGCCACCAATTCAAACTACGCAGCATAATGTGAATTGGTGGCGCTACCATTCATGGGGTTAACCTCAAGATATTTATTTAAACTGTAATTTTAACCTTTAAATTTTTTAATCCAGCAGGCTGCAATTATGGGTTTCCCTTCAGCAGAGTTAGTTTCATACATATTTCCCAGTGATACCCTTGATTTAGTCCTTATGAATTAGTAAAGAAGGATTTTCTACCCAAGATGAGACAAAATCCACGCCAACTCAGAAGCCATCTCATTTGCTAATTATATATCAGTTTTGCTTGGAAATCTAACTGGTATTATCAAATAAAGTATCCCCTCAGGTAGGTACCTGTTTATTTTCTAATGGATTGATTGTTTGGATAATGGGAATATTGAAACTTGAATATTGAAACACATGTCCTCTAATCCCAAGCCTCCAGAGCCATGGTCTACAGTAGAGATGATTGGAGTGGAGCATGTTTCTGGCGTCATTTTTCACACCAGCGGGTGTTCTCATGTCGTAGTGATTTCAGCTGTCATGTGGCCTAACTGAGGCCATAAATGACTACGACAAGAGAATACACTACGGTGTGTGATAAAATACATAGCTGAAACCTGCTAAATGGATCCTTAAAGATATGTGTGACATAGAGGTACAGGGTACCATACCAAATGACATAGAGGTACAGGGTACAATACCACGTGACATAGAGGTACATGGTACCAGACTATGTGACATTGGGGTACAGGGTACCAGAGCACGTGACATAGAGGTACAGGGTACCAGACCACGTGACATAGAGGTACAGGGTACAATACCAAGTGACATAGAGGTACAGGGTACCAGACCACGTGACATAAAGGTACAGGGTACCAGACCACGTGACATAGAGGTACAGGGTACAATACCAAGTGACATAGAGGTACAGGGTACCAGACCACGTGACATAGAGGTACAGGGTACCAGACCACGTGACATAGAGGTACAGGGTACCAGACCACATGACATAGAGGTACAGGGTACCAGACCACGTGACATAGAGGTACAGGGTACCAGACCACGTGACATAGAGGTACAGGATACATGTTGGCCTATGGACATTGTATTAATACTGCTTGTCAAAACTTTCAAAACATTTTGTTTTTATAGCTAGAGCTACCAGAGTGTATAAATGTGTATTAATCCTGGGAATTTATATTAGACAAAGAGGAAAATCAGTCCTTGAATACACATATCAGGACGTTCTGGGAGCCATACACTTGAAGATTTCACTACACATAATACATTCTGGGGGTCCTGGCATTTGGATGGCCCTTAACATACCTCACATCAGTACGTTCTGGGGGTCCCCTAAAGAGGCACTGGCGTTTTGAAGGTCGTTTTTACACCCCTCATCAATACACTATGGCCATCCACTGACAGAAAGCATTGGTGCTTCTAAGGATATTACCTACATTTTATGACAGAACAAGGTGTATTAAAGCGTTTTGGCTTTACAACACTACAACTACCATAGTAGGTTCATGTGTATTGGGCTTGACCACACCAAAAAATTTGTATTTGGTAAGGAACTGCCAGAACGTTTTAATGAGTTTTGCTTTTGGGGCTAGACCTACCACAGTTGGACAATGTGTATTGGGAATCACAATTTATATTAAATAAAGAGGGAAATTAGTCCTTAAATACACATAATTACGTTCTGGGAGCCAAAAACTTGAAAAATCCATTACACATATTACGTTCTGGCAGTCCCATTACAGAAAGCACTGGCGTTTTGAGGGCCATTTTTACACCCCACATCAGTACGTTCTGGGGGTCCCTTGGCATAAAACACTGGCGTTTTGAGGGCCAATTTTACACCCCACATCACTACGTTCTGGGGGTCCTAGTACAGAAAGCACTGGCGCTCCTAAGGATATATATATATATATATATAGTTATATGGTTTATAAAGTGATAAAGTGGCGATGTGCTCTGATAATATGAGCTGCATACTGTGCTATCTGTATTCTGCAGATGATTCCCCTCTCTGATGGGGAACATGGCAATCCCTTCCCTGTGTTATAGTGAGTATGTGTCAAGCATACAAACTATTATTGCATGGTGTAGGCTGGAGTGGCAATGGGGCACTTAGGACATCAGCTATACAAACATTGTCTGTCTCTCAGCCATCGTAAACATTGTACATTCTCCCAGATCTAATCAAATACTTTCTATAGTATAGGCCTATAATACTGTGAGAGAAGTCACATTGCCAATTATTGCTGTCCAGACATGTGGCAACATCTACTCGTTCCCCTAATAACATTTCATTACTGCCACATAGTAGATAAAGAGAATTACATTTACTAAGCTTAAGCTTGTACAGATCTTACCATTTGACTTCCAGAAAGTATAATGGGGATTGGCATGACAGAAGAAAAAATGGCTTTGCTCAACAATGCTTTCTAGTATGAGCCTATTACTATCCAAGACATATACCTTATTATCATACGTACACATTAGGACACATGGTGAACTCCTGGACAAGATTCTATCTCTGCATTCAAACTCATTGAAACATAGTATTGCCCATCAGCAGATTCTATACTCATATCAACATATGTGAGCAGGCAAGCAGAAAGGATACTCCGTGCGGGATTAGTTCCGATTTTTGCCACCAGGGGGGCGCCACTATGGCCTTAAAGGAAAGAAAAATGGTAAAAATAGCTCTAGGGTACTTTTTTCTGTAGAAAAAAATGGCACTACACAAAACATTCCATTTCTGGTGAAAAGCCTCTATATTTGGAATGTAAAAAGAACGTTTTAAGGCCTAAATGGGTGTCCTTGTTGATATGTGTTGCCATGGAAACATGGTTTTCATTCCAAATAGAAAAATTTAAGATAGCCCTTGACAGAATGATTCATAGGGGTTACTATGGTAAAAACAGAATAAAATTACCATTCCTAAATCAAATTTTATGACTAAAAGAATGAAAATGTATGATATATTTCACATTATCATCATTATGCTAATTAGATAGGGATATCTGGGAAAATATAAGACTTAGAGCTTATTGGGCTTTTTTATGGGCAATGCCCACACATATTCAGGAAGGCATTCCTCAAAAACTAGAATTGATATCTTCAAGTGTAATATATCACTGGAAAGCTTATGACATCAATTTTAAAGTTGACTTTTTCCTTGGAGTATCCTTTTCCCTTGCCTCTACACATATCAATGTGGTTATTTATTGTTATAAAGATTAACTCTATGTCATGTGTGACTTGGACTAGGAATAGGGACCTTACTGCACCCTGCACTAAGGTCCCTTTTCGCAGATCAATTCACAAAATAGAAAACCTCCATGCTGTTTTCAGCACCATCATTCCCTTAGACAATTACCCCTGTAATTGCCCCAGTAGAGGCCAGAGATTACCTGCCATAATTATTACCTAGAGAAGAAGCAATAGGGAAGAGAGAAAGCTCTGGTCCAACAGTCTGTGAGACAAAAGGATGAAAATATTTGGGAAGTGGGAGGTTGGTAGATGTTTCATATCAACCATTCTCTTCTTCATCATATGGACCCAGGTCCAGCTTTTTAATAGCATAATAAAAATCAGATTAAAATTGAAGCTGAAGTTAATCCTTGTCAAAGTCTACAATTGTCTTAGCATTATTCAAGCTAGTTGCCATAAAACCGGTATGATGAAGCCAATAAATTACTCGGTTGCCAGATACATGTTGATCCCTGTTTGTCAGAAGGGATTCCTATGGCTATCCAAATGTATACATTTTCCCCCTAAACCACCGGTATTGAAAAATCACTGTCAGTCAAAATGGATTGATTTTATTCACTGGGGCTGTGGGGCCTTTATCCCACAAAACCCTTCACCATAACAGAAGGGCCAAATGTACCACAGAACAATTACCCTTGGTATAATGCTTCATAAAGTGAGGTAAGGCTCTGCTATTAGCTCCTTAATTTGGTCTCTGAGGGCGATAATTTGTGGGTGATTTGCGTGTCAGTGTGACACCCCTCAGATCTGTCATTGAGTATGTGCTAGGCACTGCATACTAAATGATGTAGTCTGCTTCTAGGATGAATAGCAGTAGGGTTCTCAAACAGGCTTTATGATGCAATTACTTAGCAACTACTCGACAACTCACCCTATCCGAAATGGCCACCTGAGGTTTGATTATTCATTTTTTATTCTTGGTCTGTCTTCTAAACTGACTCAAGCTCTCTACCTTTCTGGGTAGAGCCCTCTACCTGTCACAGTGTAAAATGAGGACATTTCTATCATAAACAGTACTACTGGGTACAGAAATGACTAAGAAGCAAGGGCTGCTAATCCCATGAACTATACAGGGTATTCGCACCCAGTTATTACGCTGTTATGCATTAGTGAAGGGTAAACGTGGAATTCATTGATGAGAAGTATATTCCTGACTGTCACAGACAGGTAGAGGACACACCTACTATTCTAGTATGCCCGAAATGATCTGTACTTGTACTCAACATCTAGGGCGTACTAGTATGATAGCCTGCCCACCTGCATCAGTGTATCTGAGCTTTTACATTTAAATATCTCTTATACTCCCAATTTAACATATATATATATGTGACATGCACTAGAAATAAGCACCTTAGTGCACCCTGCACTAAGGGCCCTTTTCGCAGATTGTGTCACATATATATATATATATATATATTTATATATATATATATATATACCATTCGAAAGAGAACATTTCTGTCTATACACTGACCGAATTACAAATTTCAATGATTTATATTTTTTCAGATATAATGCATTGAAAATGCCCCACTTGTTAAATCCTCTCATATGGACTCAGCAAAATCTATTTCCGAATTTTCTGTTAGATTTGCTGAAAAAAATTAACATACAGAGTGGCAGCATAGAGACTGATCTATCACTCTGCCTTTTGGTTTAATCTGGTTTAAATTATGAGAAAATGTGGGATTCTCTCCCCAATAAATACCCTCAGTGTTGGTATCGACAATACCCATTGTTCTGTGATAACAGATAAGGCACCGAGGGGAATGCACAGCCATGGGCTTATGGTCATGGTCTAATGATCACACCAAATGTACCAGTTTAATGGTACGTCTTAGTACCATATACAGTACTAGAACACTGGTATGGTCCACTTTACAGAACTGTACTACATTAGTAATGCGTACCAACAAGCCCTCCCTCTCCCCTACCTGACAGAAGGTACATTGACAATATCAACTGTCGTTTTCACAGCTGGGCTGTCCCATTTGTATGTGTAGATATAAATCACCTATCCACAGTCTAAACAGATTTACCATAAAGTTTCTATTGCATATCCTTCATAATTAAAGCATACACTGGAAATGGTATTGTCTTTTATCTACCTACAATTCTAAGTGACCAGTGATGTTATTTATACCACAGCGGGCACAGAGAACAAAGAATTTCACACCTCTTGTATACTGTATACAGTTAGTGGCATAACGTAGTTATAGGACTAGTACCAATATGTAGGGGTATTCAGTGAAGGAGCTTATAAGGCTCCTTCACTGTATTTCGCGTACAGATTAGTACAAGTCCTATAACTACTACTTATTTAGGTATTGTACATGCTGGTGGTAGCTAGATAGTATTGATCACTGTGTGAGATAGTGATTGATGGGTGATGGTCTGAGAGGCATTATTGGTCCCACATGTACATTGAGACAAAGTGGACATGGTTCTCAGAGTGATCTGTAAATATGGCTATGAAGGCATTGTCCTGATGCACAATCTTGCACAAGACTGCTCACTCACACTGTCCACTGCGTTGCGTGAATATGTGTTGATAATACACTAAGACATCAGTATGTGTATGCTGTAGACTACTACCAGTGTAAAAACAACAACCTAGGCATCTGTACATTATCATGGCAGGTGGCATCATTGATTTATTCAATCAGATAAAATAACTCAAATGACTCTAAGCAATACTGGTTTGTTCCTTTGCTGAGAAAACAATGTAGTGTTCATGTAGAAAGTCAATGCCATGCAGTAGAATTACACATACTTTTTCATCTCCTATCACTAGTTCTAGCTCTGATCATGCTGGTCCTACATTGTTTTACTTATATATCTAGTGTCTGTACAACTATGTATTAAATGCGTGTGTTACAGAAGATATGTTCTATATGATGATGTTTTTTTGAAAAGTCGAACAGTGATATATATTGTCTACCGATGCCTCGTCTTATTATTGCACTTCCTGATCATGAATATTGATGATAACATGATATCATGTAAAACGATGCAGGAAATTATCTGGACCACATGATACCATAGACTGAGGGTCAACTTATGTGAGAATACCTGCAGCAAAATAATGTGTTAAGGGGGGAAGTTGAGAGAATTCCTCCTAATGATTTCGCCAAAGACACACTTTGATTGATACAGAAAAGTGGTAGGTTGACACAACAATAATAATCAAAAACATCAAACAATATCTTTTTCAAAAATACTATAGATAGAGAGTAAGAGAGCAAGCAGGTAGTTCAGGGATTTCTCAATGGCTCAATAAAATCCTCTTGCACAAATGATGCTTTCTACTGGTTTAGTCAGAATAGGTTGATTATTGGCACTACAACATTATTTCAAGTGTCATCCACTGGAACACAACTCTTTACTGTGATATTTCTTTCTTAGGCTGACTCATCCATCTCATTGCGCCCTTCCTATTCAGTTTTAAGAATTGATTGCGGTTCAAGGTGAAACACTTACTGCCCTTGCAGTAGCAGTCTGAGCTGAGCAAGGACCGACATTCTAGGCCTTTAAAGAGGAGGTGGGGTTTGAAGTGGTCACTCCTACCCCCCAACCACTTCCATCCATCGCATCCCCTGATCGAAGGAAAACTGCTGCCAAGTCCTGAACCCATCCACAAGTCACGCACCCTTCCCCATGAAGATGACCTCTCACCCCAGTAAATGGTGTCCAATCCATACCTGGGACTGCATCTAACTTTACTGGTGGTAGCACTGGGTAGCTGGCTGGTGCGTAATAGGGATATGAATACTGAGAGGGAGAAGGGTATTTGAGTGCAGGACTACGGGATGTAGCTGGTTTCTGGATTGAGTTGGGTTGAATATCCACTACCTAATAAATAGCATTACTAGTATTTCCCTAGAGCTCAGGCTCTGAGTCTCTATCTGACCTAGCTAAATGGGAACAGCATTGATATTCTGCTATCCCATGTTGAACCTGCAGCATTTTTATAGGTTTTCATGTATAGCCATCATACTCATTTTGTTATGCAGGAGCCTCAGGAAAAATGCTGATATATAGCGAAAAAAAAAGGTAATCTATTAGAGGCAACGAGTCTACCCAGTCTATGCTTATCATTCCTTGGTGTGACATAAAACATGTGAAAAAATCCTTTATAAGAGACTGATTAAAAGCATAAACATCTTATTTCAAGAGTGGTGTGTCTTGTGTATAATTATCATCTAGGCAGGAAAGGTGTTTATGGCACTGCCATGAATATCATGGGAAGATTCTACATTTAATTAAGAGTGGAGTTCAATAACAGTGATGTTTATAAATTATTGAATTTCCCTGTGTGACGAACCAGATGGAATCTGAGGGACTTTCTAAGTACAATACATCTGTTGCACCAGCATGACATTTTCAGGATCTAAATAGGATTGCAGCAGTTTGCAGAGAATACTTTTATGGAGCTACATCCAAACCTGGCAGTATGGACAATTTAATTTATACTTATGTTTTACAGAGGTTAGGGCATTCATAATGTCACACATACAACTTTAGAATATAGCCAGCAGATAGTTTTTAGTGAAAGGAATACTGGGTCTGTTTTTCATTCAGAGGCTGGCCTTCACCACCTCAGTGTTTGCTACTATGATGGTCATTTATATGCTTCACACACACTCACTAACAAGGCAAACAGGCAATGGCACATTCAGCAGCATCCCCCTCCCCAAACCTTATCCACAACAAACCACCAAAAGCATACAGATACACCTTAAGAAGCTGGTAATGGAGCCCTTCTCTGCTTAGTAACCCAATAGACTGGGTATGTGTTATTGCACTGCAGTGTTCCAAGTTGACATCTTGGAATGGTACAATTTTTGTAAAAGACAAAGCATAGTTTTGTTTTTATAGGCTTCCATGATCGAGGGTGACATGGACACCTCACAACAGCTGTTTATCGGGTCGTAGGTATTATGCTGTCCTGAAGCTTCATCTGGGAGTATGTTAATGCAGTATGTTCTGTTTAAGTAAATAAAATATGCATATATATATATAGGAACACCTTAATTACCCCTTTAAGGCCTAGCGTTGACTATAGTCGACACCATGGCAGGCCTAGCGTTGACTATAGTCGATACCATTTACATAGGAATACTATACGAATCGAAATAGGGCCCGTCCTTCTGGAAACTAATGGTTTTCAGAGGTCGCCCCCATGGCAAGCTAAGTATCTTTTGATCAGGATCCAAAGGGTTAAGCATATTCAACTTGGGTGAATGCTACTTAAAGCCAATTAAACAATGCTATGACATTTTCAGGACATTTACATGGCATTACTAAACTAAAAGCAGCTAAAAGTCTTCCTTTAAGGCATCTTAATTTTGCTTAAATGCAAATATTTATGCAGTGAGTGGAAATTCTGACAGTGGCCTGGGGGGAAAAGACAGTTTTTTTTTAATGTGATTGATCTCGCTGCAGAGCTATCTAATGGGGTAGATCTATATAACTTTTATTTATTTCATGGTTAGCTAAATGTTCTGGTCCTTTAGATGTTTTCAATTTTGTCCTACTGCCGTGAACAATAGATTGGCCTGTACTGCCTCATCAGCAAAGTATTTGCATCAATTAGGATTGATGGTACATAAGGTAGTGTAAACTTCATACAGAGGGCTATAATTGTATCCAAGGGAAGCAGTTACTTGGAATCAATTAAGACTACACACTAAATGAAGCAATTACTGCAGGCTGCAGAGGGCTTTAGCAGATGTTCAACCAGGCCATTGACTCTGAACACACTTTTAGCTTATTTGAAGCAACCTTTTTTTTATATGCATATAGTGATGGAAAGGAGTATCACATTGTCTCTTGTCTTGTAACAAAGTATGTTTATTCAGCAGGTATGTCCTAATAAGGCATCCCTCATTGTTTCATGAACCATGCGTTTTGAGTTATAGACAGGTGAGATGCCTGTTCTTACCTAAATAAATTATCCTAACACCTCATATATCCTGACAGCTTACAGACATCCTTATTGACACTTCCTGTTAGGTCTCACCATGATATATACCATAGCAGGCACTACCAGCAGAAGTAACTAAGGGAGTGGTCATTTTTTAACAACAGGGGGGGGGTCGGTGGATTTTCGCGCGAGCGGGTCGAAATTTCTTTGGTCCCACCCGCGGAAGGGGTCACAAATTTTTGGGTCCCCCCCCTTAGGCAGGTGGAAAATGAGCGCGGCCGACCCCTTTGAGCTATAGTAACACGCGGGCTTTTTCGCTAAAAAGGGGTGTAATTTTTTTGGTCCCCCCCTCAAGAGGGGTCCGAATTTTGTTGTTCCCCTCCCTTCAAGGGGTCCAAATGTTTTTGGTCCCCCTCCCAAATCCACCAACCCCCCCCCCCCCCCCTGTTGTTAAAAAATGACCACTCCCTAATTACCACACTGCATTAAAGATGGCAGCATCAGTCCTATCTGACATGTCAAGCTGATTGCAAACTACACCCTCAAGACTGTTTCCCCAAATAGACAAGTATCTTGAACAAGACCTGTATGGCATGTTGAGGCACTGGGTCTATCTGTCTAAAAATGATATACCTGGTGGGGTCGAAGCAGCAGAGTTCCAACTAGGCTTGCCATATAAAAAAGAGTTATTTCTCCTTCATGTAACACAATGTCATACTTATGGCCCTGCAGTCATCTAGTCTTACAACCTGTCTGATGAATACACTGTACCTAATTTCACTTGCCAGCCCCCCCCCCCCCCATTTTAATAAGGCTGAAGACATGAGGTATGTCTGATAAGGACTCAAGCAGGAAGTCGTTCTGAACCATGATTCAGAAACACCTAGCAAGTATCAAGGCTGGTGGTACACCTTATACAGTATTCAGTAAGGGCCATCTCTGTGCCTGTGTAATATTCTGTGCCAGTGTAGATTCTGAGCTGGGCATCAGGAAACCTCACAGCCCCAATTTATGAAGCAATATGTACTCATTCAATACACAGGCTGATAGGACTGATGCATGAGGGAAGTTACAGCCAAAATGTATGCAATCATTTGGATATCATACATAGACAGTCGATAGTTCTAGAAAATATCAGAAATCAAAACTGTTTATTAGGGGTCTGCCTTAGACCATATTAGGACTACAATTAATGATGGATTTTGTATGTTTTGGCACACATTTGCTATACACAGCAAAGGATGTTTATTAGGGGTCTGCCCTACCTATACATAGCTAAGGGTGTGACACGCAGCTTCCCCCTTCTGAAGCCAAAGCACCAATAGAATACAGAATATGTAGCTAAAGATAGAGCCCTGCACCACTTTGCAAGCAAAAAGACTGAAGGTAAATGGTGAATTCAGTGATCTATGATAATGTGTTATGTTCTACACATGTGCTTTGGTACTCTGCATGATTTGGCATACAATATAACTGTCTCTACATTGGCTCTTTGGTTCATGTTCTAGATATCATCAAAAATGCTCCTCAAACTAAAACTATATATATTTAAAAATGGATGCAGAAGAGTGAAAAACCTCAGAGCCTTTCTAGGATATCAACCTGATGTCCTTTTGAATTGGTCCAGGGATCAATCCAACCTTCATCTGTCAGGAAATGACAGTAACGAGAATAGCTGGAGAATATCTAATCCAGGTTGTCCTATTAGATCCAGGGAAGTCAGAGTGCAGTGTCAGTGGCAGATAGGTGGGGTGAGGACATGTAGGCGATTAACTTAGATCAGAGGAGTAGATTGGTTGTAAGCAGTATTTGGGGGAACTTTGATTTAATCTAGTTTGGGTGTTTTCTCATCATGAAAGGATGAGGGAAAGGGAGAATGACAGAGACGAAGAGAGACAGAGAGAGTGTGAGTCAGACAGACAGACAGAGAGCAATTTAGAGGGATTGAATAATTGAAATAACTGAATAATTATGCTTTAGCAAGAAACCATAGAACCAGAGAGATATTATGCAGACAGTATTCTCTCTCAGATGCTCCTTCAATCCAGTCAGAATGGGCAATTACAAGCTTTTACTGCAGATATAATAAGGGTAGTTAAGGAAATGCCAGGGAGGGAAGCAGCAGGGAACTTTTCCTTTCCATGTCGTCTTTATATATATATATACAAATGGGAAAGGGTATAGTGTTACTTGACATCAGAATAGCACATTACATGAAGACCAAATAGCATTCACACAATGTAATAGTGTAGTCTTATGATAGACACCTGTGTATTCTAATTTCCTTCCTGAATGGGTATCTTATCTCATGAAAGCAGTGTCATCTTAAATGCAACACTCAAGGTAACCTTTACTGTAATATGTCATTTGCATTTGACTATAGTGATGGGCAAATACTAGGATGATTTGA
The DNA here is from genome assembly GCA_947462335.1 of Harmothoe impar. Lineage (NCBI taxonomy): Eukaryota > Metazoa > Annelida > Polychaeta > Phyllodocida > Polynoidae > Harmothoe > Harmothoe impar. The sequence goes on from OX381707.1 coordinate 26,123,839, forward strand.
TTGATTCAAGTAGTAATCCTTTTCTTGTCTGCAAATGTCCCTAATGCTACTGCTGATAGCAACACATGGGAGCCTATAAAAATGCTGCTGGTTCAAAATGGAATTGATGGTATGCCCATTGAACCGGGTCTAATGGAGGTTCAGGGAGTCCCTACAGAAATACAAGTAATGCTATTAGGTAGTGGAAATTCAACCCAGGTCAATCCAGAAGCCTGTCATATCCACTTGTACTCCAATGCAATCTCTCATTCCCTACTACTTCTAAAGGTCATGGTACAGGGTTGTCGCTTGGTTTTCACAGGAGAAATCCAGTAGACCTGGAGACCTGAAATCTAAAAAGAATGATCCAGAGGTTGCAATTAATCTATTTTAGCTAGTACCTGTATTTTATCCTATGTTTGTTATTTAATAAAAAGTAATCATTACCTTGGTCCTGACATAAATATAGTCTAATCCAAACACTGTCATATATATCTGCACAATAAGCACACCATATCATGGTATAGCACCATGGGATGGCCTGTGCATGACTTAGTAGACTGTTGGCATCTAGGCAGTGAGCTGAAAATGGATACCAATCCTAAATGCCTCTCTGCACCAAAAGACCCGTAGATTTCCCCTACAGGGTATTAGGTGTCAGGCTGCTATAGTAGAGTGGTGAGGATTAGGGTCCCTTATACTAATGGGTGGTGGGTGTACACCAGCGGAAACCCTTTCACAAACACAGCCTTAGACTGATAATGAATAGGATATTATTACATCAAAATATGTATTGAAACACACTGTACATTTACAAATGGAACAAGTTCAGATACTAGAATGAACTGCGAGCATCTTTTGTTACATCTGTAAAAATGAAACGGGTAGCCATGTTAGCATTGTAGTTGACTCCATATCATAAGTTATTTAGGATTTGGATTCCCAAAAAGAAAAGCAAGATATTACTAAAATATCATTAAAATGGAAAAGTTATTCTGTAGCTTGACAAACCAAAAATCAAAAAAGGTCCATACATTTTCCAATCAGTGTGTAAACAATAATTTAAGAAAGGGTCCTGCTGTTTTCAACTTCTCAATTTCCCAAGACAATATTACTCTCAGTACCACCCAGAAATTACTCATGGTGATTAAGGTTGATCGTTACTCATTGAATGTAGACTACTGCCACATGTGTCTATGACATAGTCTTTCTCAAAATATAAAACCTCTGCCTCATGAAGTTATTGAATGGAAAGCCTCACATTATTTGTTTTTCTTTTTTACAGAATATGAATGCACAACATCTCACCAGGGAGAATAGAAGGTATGTATAGATATTGCTCTCATTAACATCATTTGATGATTTGTCATGTTAATTTAGGTAATGTTGAATGAAAGCTTTGTTTCCTCACATGATCATCCAGAAGGAATGTGAGGGCCATTTAGGTTCTCCAGCATACATAATCCTCAGTTTGCACCAGTAAACAAGGGTCAGAATGCACCACTGAGCAGTTACCCTCAGTTTATTGGTTCCCAAAGTGGTGCAAAGCCCCATTACGAGCTACTTATGGTGCTCTTTGTATTCTCGGGGCAGTTTGCCTGTGGTCAAGGAGGCAGCTGAACATGCCACACCATTTCCTGTATCAGTGAGTCTGTGTTAAACATTCAGATCACTAGCAGCACACCACTCTCATCTACCTAATGTTTATATTGTGTTTGAGAGAGAAGGTCACAAAAACAAATCGTTGCCTTCATGGCAGGTGGCATCATCGGTTCATTTCAACAGATGACATGACTCAAAGTCATTCTGTCTACCTCTAACTTAGTCCACTTGTCTCTCTAATTTATATGTTACATGTATTTATGTCAATCAGCTGCTTTGTAATTACATACTTATTGTTTGTCATGGTTATTAAATGAATTATCACCGAGACACAGCATCCAGTGGTGACATGATGCAGGATGACAGCTGCAAAGCATGCACTCTGATAAGCAACCAGTTAGAAAAACAGCTATTATGCTACGCTGCTAACCATTTGAGTCCGCCAATTAATTACTTTGAATTGACTATTTATACACTTACATATGTATACTTGAATTGGTATTCTATGTCCAACATATCACTGTACATTAGTGACTCAAATAAACACAGGGATCTTGGCTAAGAGCATGTCTAGGATAAGCATAGGGAAAATGATGGTATGAAAATTGAGATTTAGGCAATTTTTTGTATCTTGAATAAGCATAGTTATCAATAGGCGTGTGGTAAATTGTGCCACTGAAATGTATACTCTGGTGCACTTATTCTTAGGAACTATTGCAGTATATAACTCACTAAACCAACCTCATTGTAACTATGTCTAATTCTTGCCTACTCTTCCAGTTCCTGTTATATACTTGCCTGTTCTATCCCTTGCCTTTCTCCCTCACGCCCTACCATTCCTTAGCAGGGCTACCGTACCAGAACAGGGTCTATATCAATTTAAGAGATACAGAGAAATCTTGCGATAATGCAGTTGATCTGTTATATTTCTGTACAAGAACATGAACCAATTACATAATTTACGATCAAAGTTTAACAAACAACCCTGAAGTTGGGACCAATTCAACATAAAATGGGCTCTTTTGCCAGGTCAGCAAAACTAACTAAATTTGCACAATAGAAGGAGTCTTACCCCACTGAAACCCCAGGGTCCCAGGGGATAAAGATGAGGGATCATGGACACTGCCTTGGTACCACAATAACTTGATGTTATGGCGACGTTTGGTGGGCTGCATTCTCCATGAATTAATTAACATTACCCACAGGTGGATAAAGATGTCTGCATCTGTACAGAGAGGTAACTGACCACAATATAGGTGGTCTTTCAATCTCTCCTCTGCTGCAGAGTGGGCTTGACCATACTGCTTGGTGGGGAGGAGGGGGAGTAGTAAGAGGCGGGGGAGGAGGGTGTGGTGTGGAGGGGAAGGACAGGAGGAGGCAGTCTGTGCCTGGCAGCTCCAGGCTTCACATGGACGCTCCTGCAGCCTCCTCCCACTACCTACCACACACCCCTGACTATGTTTTTAGATTTAGCCCTTTATTTGACATACAAAGGGTAGCTTCTTCATACAACTACTTAAAACTACATGAATTTAGAGATCACCAAACACTGCTAAATTGTTGGGTTATTACACAGTGACGTGAGATCTCACCCCCTGTTGGAAACCACAACCATAATATAAACTCTCCCATTTTCCCATTTTTCAAGGACTTCCCTCAGTTTCAAACAAAAATCAAAATTTGCTGTTGGCTTACCATTATTTGCTCCAGAAAATGAATGCCTATAATGATGTTTTATGTCATCAGCTATGTGTATCTGAATGGGCTTCTATAGCAAATGTGTATTTCATGAGAAGTGATTAATAAACAAGCTAAAAGGTTGCATTCCATATGGTTCTATATGCTAGATGTAGCATCAATGTGGTTTCCAACAGGGGGAGGGGGGTGAGATTTCACATCACTATGTGATAACCCCCCAATTTAGCAGTGAGATCTCACGTCATTGTGCTTTCTCACTGCAACCTGAGAAACTCATGATTGGCCAAACTTGCCAAAGACTAATAGTAGAGAAAATGAAGGCTGCCAACACTGGGTGTACCTAGAGGGTAAAGGCCTGCCAAGTCACTTGGCACATCATCTGCAATATTGCTCCAAATCTGCTCATTATTCTAGTTTGAACGGAACCTTGCCTGACTGGTAGAAATATGTAGCAATTCCTTGGAAATGCCCTTTAGTGTTATTAAACAGAGAGCATTTGATTTGTACACTGGAAGATTCCATTTAAATGTCTACATGTGATAAAAGAAAACTACTATTCTATTTTTTGTAGAACTTGCCTTCATAACTGCTTGCTACTTAAACTTCATAACTGTGTACAGTGATGAATCTTAAGTAGCAAGCAGCTAAAGGGTTAAAGAGCCAAGATAATGTTGGTGGTTTGGGTCAAGATCAGGGACTATACATGCCAGAATAGTGTATTCCTATGCACACAGACAACTATAGATAGACATCAGACAATAACCACAGCTTCATATAATATGGGATAGTATCTCAGCTTGTTATGATGACAGCTTTCTTTACTCAAAGACACAATTCAATTGATTTCAATACTTGATTAAACCCCACTGAAAGCGTAGTTACAGCTAACAGTGAAACTGGTACATTCTTGTATTTCTGATGTTAGATTACTTCAAATCAACATTGAATTGCTGCATAACAATCTAAAGCTTCATTTCTACGAGACCTGGTTAACCCTTTAGGGCCGAGCATCAACTATAGTTGATGCCATGGGGGGCCGAGCATTGACTATAGTCGATGCCATGGGGGGGCCGAGCATCGACTATAGTCATCTTAACTCTATGGGATTCAGCAAAGGCTCGGCCCTGGTACAGTTCCTGTAAAAATGCCCCGCCCCCCACAGCTGATCTATGAAGATTTGGTCGGCCTTAAAGGGTTAAGGAATCTGAGGTAGCCGATGGTGATTATCAAATTTGATGACCGGTATTATAAGAAAAAACTAAAATATATTACATGTATAATCATTTTCAGAGTGTTTCATTTTGTTGTTATGCTTCTTCATAAGGAAAATGGATTTCCAATGTGCATAGTTATGGGTTTGCTAACAATGTCCTGGAAACCTAGATCCTGACTCAAAACAATGAAATCAATATCATTGTCTCCTGTGTAAATAGATCAGTGCAGGCTCTTGTTTCTCTGCAGCAGCAATGGCGCAATGAGGAGGGAAGAACTGCCTTTTATTGTGCCCTGACATGCAGGCTATCATATTATTGCAGGAACCTGAGAGTAGGTAGCCCCTATCAACATTTCAGTTTTGAAAAGAAAGAACCTCACTACATAACAAGGAGATTTAATAATTGAAATATCACTTAGTATCCATTACATGGAACCAGTACAATCAAGTGATTAATGGGAATTAACAATACATGAGAAACCAAAGACAGAACCCCCTCTCATAGCTCAACCATAGATCATACTGCAATATGATACTGCAATTTAGAATTCTAGAAGGGAATACTATTCTGTACTTGTCTTGACAACTTAAGAAGATTAACAAGGTCCAGATATCTTCCCATGAGTGTGTCAAAGAAATAAAGCATTCGACAGTTTAAAACTCCCACAACAATTACTGTCAGCAACAGCCCAAAACTGCCGTGATAACCAATGGAAATGATGGATTGCAACTAGTTTGCAAGGAGATGTCATAGTATGGGCCTAGTATGGCTTGGCATCATTTAGCAAAGGATTAACAGTATATATCATTTCTCTTGAAAACTATGAATGATTTGGTTGTAGTGTGATGAATCAGAGCAATTTCACACTTCGAATTTTACACTACCTGAAGCTGAGTGAGACTGCACTCAAAGAATTCTCCTCATTAGATCGCCCCATTGTTTTAGCACTCGTGATCTGTCTCTCCCTGTTTAGCATTCTCTCGCTCATGTGAAAATCTCCTTCCCTGATTGCAATAAAACCGCTGCACTCCAAACCAAGAAGCATATGTCACTGCCCCCCCCCCTGCCTGTGCTCCTGCCCCTGCCCCTGCTCCTGCACCTGTGCACAGTGTATATCATGAATCATGTATAAATTCACTAATGGTTGGATGGTATGCAATCAAATAGGATAGGATATAATTATGGGGGTATAGGGCACCATGGAATGTTTCTGGATTGACCTAGGTTAATATCTACTAACTTTTAATATTACTGATGGTGTTTTGTGATGGAATTTGCGACTCTTCATAACATGAGTATTTTGTATGTCCATTTTATTGTGTATGTAATCAGGTGGATATCGAAGGGCCATTGCAGAACACCAGCCATATTTTCTTCAATTCTCACCAGTGCAGAAGGATCAGAATCACTGCTGTACAATTATCCTAAGTATATTGCTTTGCAAAATGGTTGAGGGCTCTATTAGGAACTAGTTATTGTGCTATTTGTATTATTGGGGCAGTCTGCCTGTGGCTATGGGAAGCAGCTGAATGTGTCACACCCTCCTCTGTATTAGTGTGTCAGGCATACAGAGCACGATCAACATGCAGCGCAAGGTGTACATTACATAGGCTGCTTTTGGGGTAAAAACAGGCTACCTAGGACATCAAATTCACAAGCAGCCATTGCAAAGATTGTACATTTTCCAGACCTATCTAAGATATTTCTACATGACATCTCTATTAATATATTTCTGAGAATAATTGGCTTCATGGAACCTGGCATCATTGACTCATTCATCAGCGAAGATGACTCAAACGAGTCCTTTCCATGTGCAAAACTAATGTTTCCACTTTGCCCAATTGATTGACACATCCATGAGAAATCTTCATTTTTGATAGATTTGTAAGCACAGCTTCTTAATAAAAAAAACACACCTAAGCCTTAGACTAATGGCTAATGTTTAGGCTAAATGCAGTTGAAAAAACACGTATGTCACTTCCGATTGAGCTGTTTTATATCCTTTCTAGAAGTGAGTGTTGCTTTGATTACCAAAGAGCCACAAACACCCAGTGGAGTCTTGATGTAGAATTACATGAGTAAACAATGCACACAGATAAGTGATGATACTGAGCAGCAGGTATGCTACTATGCTGTAAATTCTTTAAGTGCCCCATAGTGCTTTTATGCAGTATGCCCTCTGTTGCTGTGATGCATGAATACATACTGCAAAGTTACTTGTCAGTGGTGCATCTGAACATGGTGCAAACCCTTTGCAGTTGATATACTCCCAAGTAACTCACCAGAGCTGCATACAAGTGTGATGACAATAAAATACCCACAAAGGATCTCAAAGAATCTGTGGCCCAAAGGGGATAATATAGCTTCAACAACATTTAGATTTGTTGTGAAACAAGATGGTTGTGACGACAAATTCACAGTAAAGGAAGATCTATGTTATTCACTCTATGGGCACCTGTCATTACCTTCCTGGTGTACTTGGGTTCTGCATAGGAGGGAGCTGTCATTTTCCTCCCTCTCCTTACGAGAAAGCACCTCTGATCTGTTGAGCTTATAAATGTCATTCCCTTCCAGCAGTACAAGCTTTTGTCAGATGCTGACAATCAATATGTCTGGTGCTCAGGTTCTGACAGCAGGATAAATATGGCTGAAGGGTTGGTGTTGTTGACTGCTTGACATCCCGCATCCTCATCTAGAGCATGCATTAGTTATAATGCATGTTAATGGTATAGTGAAAAGGATATCAATACAGCATTTATTTCGTGAAATATTTGATAGTAATTATCTGGTCATAAAAAGGCAGAGTATGATAAATACAACGTACCTCCTACATACATTAGGATACAAAACCTTATGTAATTAGTTTCCAGTACTCTTTCCCAGCAGTATTTATATAGTAGAAAACAAAAATACATGACTTCCTCGAAATATTCCCCAGAAGGAGAATGAGGGAAACCTTCTAATGGATGTTATTGATAAGGCAAATGGAACCACTGACAGCTATATTTGTTACATTCCTCATTGGGAAAGGCTTGATTCTCAGAGGTTAAAAAGAAATTGATATATATATACTTTTTGTTTGATAACATTGGTCATTATAGTGGCCCTGATTGAAACACATTATAAACTTTCTCAAACCGGTACAATGAACTCACGATTTTTTTTACATTGAATATCAAGACTGGATGGTGTGTGCGTGGCTTGGTAGACTCATGAAGTATAACCCAGGAGCTAGAAATGGATGTATACGAGTCCTAAATAAGTGTCTGCACCAGAAGACCCTTGGCTCTCCCATGCAGGGCATTTGGTGTCAGCTGCCGCTGTAGGGGCTGGGTATTAGGGGCCCTGATACTCATGGCTGGGAGATATTTCCCTATCAGTGAGCTGTTTTCAACTTTCAGAAACAATCACTTAAGGGAATCCTCTATGGAGCAGTTGTCAATTACCTGTCATAATTAAATACATTAGAAGTACCAGCTATAGGACAAGGTTCCAGTCCAACAGGTCTGAGACAGTTATTTGGGAATACTTTTCAAAGTGTTTGCTAAAGTTGTGTAGCCTGACATCATTCAGCATAGCATGACCAGGACTCATCTAATTCACACCAGAACACTGTATTGTTCACATCGTACCGCACAACAAGGATCAGCTCTTGGTCTATAGGTTTATTGAGGCTGATGAGCTCTATTATTAGCTTCATAGTCTGCAGATGATTCCACTCTAGCTGGGAGAACTGCAGAACATGGTAAACTCTTCCCTGTCTTATAGTGAGTATGAGTCAAGCATACAAACTACCATTATTGCATGGTGTTGGCTGGAGTGAGAATGGGACACCTAGGGCATCCGCTATACACACATTGTCTGGCTCTCAGCCATTGTAAACACCATACTTTCTCCCTGATGTTTTAAATGCTTTCTACAATATAGGCCTAGATGACCAAATGTCACAGATCGTCCTGATTTGAACTTTTTTTCTTCTCCACTCAATAAAGTATTCCATACGTCATAATTATATAGTTATCTTTTTGGTCTAGTATGATTGTGCTTGGTTAGATCTACGAGGGAAACCCTGGTTTGACCTATGTCAGACCCTAATTTAGGGTACCATGGGGCAAAAACACCCCAAATTTGGCCTGTTTTAAACAATTGAATGAAAAAAAATGAAATTATGCTGTATGTACTGCTCTATAAATAGAGCTATTCACACATATCTTTTTTTTTGCCAGTTCCCCTTTATGGTAGGAAACATTTTAGCACCACTTAGGACTATATGATATGTTTTATAAATAAAGTCGTGTCTACTTGCATCTACATATGATCCTGTACTGTAGACTTATTAATGATATTAAACCTACCCAAATATAGGGTATCTAATCCCCAATACCTATACTATTTGTAAAAAAAAAAGGTTGAAACCCTACTCAAATATTTACTTTTGAGTCCCCTGGCAGCTCAAATCCGGATGATCCATGACATTTGGTCATATACTGTGAGATGAGTCACATTGACAAGTATTGCTGTCCAGGCATGTGGCACTATCTATTTGTTCCCCTAATGAGATATCATTACTGCCACAGAGTATGTAAAGAAAAGTACATTTACTAAGCTTAAGCTTAAAAGAACAGATCTGACCATTTGACATTCAGAAAGTATAATGGGTAATTGTAATACCAAAGGAAAATGAGCTTTGCTCAACAATGTTTTCTAGTATAAGCTTATACATTACTGTCAAAGACATAACTTCTTATGGCTAGGTACTCAGTGGAAAGACCCTATCCTGGGCCATTTGATGATGTATTTGTATTTTATAATATGATCTGGTCAAATAATTAAAAATATAAACTCAAAATGGTACATACACATTAAGATGCATGGTACATATGAACTCCTAGACCAAATATACCTCTGCACCCAAATTCATTGAAATTTCAAGTTAGTTCAACGTAGTTTATTTTTTTGTTTTTAAGATGTTCCTATATAATATAGTGTGTAGACAATGCTATTCATACAAATCTAGAGTTTAGCTTTAGAGAATCAGATCTCAAAGCATACTCCCAACACGGTGTAAAGAATAAAATAGAAAACCTACCTGCTGTTTTCAGCACCTTCATTTCCTGAGACAATTACCCATGTAATTGCCTCAGGAAAGGCCGGAGATTACTAACCATAATTAACTAGAGAAGAAGCAATAGGGAAGAGACAAAGCTCTGGTCCAACAGTCTGTGAGACAATGGGGCGAACACATTTTGTTGAAGTGGTTTTATATATATATATATATATGATAGGATAATAATACATGATATAACCTAGAGGACTATTAGGATATAAGACTAATGGTGTTAGGGTGATAAACATATGAAAATCTAGTCTGTTTAGTATTAGATCTCCTTCTTTCCCTTTCCATCCACCTTCTTCTATATACATTTAGCTCAGTCTATCGCGGGAGTTAAGTAGATGTTCTCTATCAACCACTCTCTCTGTCACCATCAAATAGACTCAGGTCTAGTTGTAGGGATAGGAAATGAAATATTTCCATTAACTGTTGGTGTAAAAACAGATTAGATTGAAGCTGAAGTCATTTCAGAAATGCTTAGCATGGCCTAAGATAGCATGATATGAGTTTTCATCCTAATCGGTATGCTGAAGCCAATGAATCACTCAAGCACTCAAGCAAGATACATGTTGATCCCTTTTTGTCAGAAGGGGTTCCCATGGTTATCCAAAGAGATTCTTCACCTTAACCATGCTTCCTACCGGTACTAACAACATTACTCTCATTCAAACAAAAAAGATTGATTTTATTCACCGGAGTACTTTAACCTAGTTTTCAGGTGTTATGTTTGCTTGACAGATTGTTACTTATTCATCTACTCATATTGCTCTCTCCCTCTGTCCCTATCTATCTTCCTTTCCATCTTGCTCTGTCCACCATAGGACCCCTTACTATTTTGCGTAGTCTATCCAATTGTGAGGAATTACCATTGTTAAGTACTCACTTTCAACACCACTCAATACCTATCACATTCCCTGATCAAGGTAAACCTGCTGCTTACACCTCCTAAGCCCCCCATCTACCCTGCCCCATGACCTTCAACCCAGTAAATGGTGGCCAATCTATATTCCATGTGTTGGGCTAGTGTGTAATGGGGATAGAAGTAGTGGAAGGGTATGGGAGATGGGGCTGGGGCACTGAGGGCATGACATATTCCTGAATTGACCTGGGTTGCATATCTACTTCCTTGTAACATTTCTGTATTTCCCAAAAGACCAGAATTTGTATAATCTTCTTCAAACATCCTTAAAGTGGCATAATCACCGAGCATATCCCACTCACAATTCTAGTACTGTTCTAGTTCACTACCCTAGTAGCAAGCCCGCACGGGGCCAATTTGGTTTTAGCTCGGATTGGCTGTTTGAAGTCGGGCAAAATTGAGCTGGGTTTCATGTTGGGCAGATGGCTGGGCTGAAGTGTGGCCTCGATCGGGCTGCCCATTTTGGGCTCAGATCAGTTTCAAAGCGGGCTGCCCAATTCGGGCTCAGATCAGTTTCAAAGAGGGCTACCCGCTTTGGGTTCATGTTGGCCAGATGACAGGAAACCCATCCAAAACCCGTTCTGAGCCCAATTCGGGCAGACACCAAAACCCAGTGCCCTAAACCAACGGGCGCCCGTCGGTTAGCCCACTCCGGGCCGATAAGGGCTGAGGTTGGGTTTGGACAGGGCAACTGGTCTAATAGTTCTGATGATTGACAACAGATGTCACTACTATACAATATCTAGAGTTTTCCAACAAAGCCAGATGAAATTGACATTATATAATAATACAATTAAATGTTAAAGTGATGTAGAATAGGAAACAATAAATAGAAGTTCTCACAGTTTGGAAATAAGATAGAATATATGGGTGAGACCATCTATTTATGTACAATTCCGGTTCCCATGTAAAAAACCAACAAAGTCAACAGTAATGTTAATCACTTTATTATATTTAGAGCCTCATATCTTGGCTATAAGAAAACCCCTGGCGGATTGACTAACTCCTAAGGGGTCAGTTTCTATGCATCATCAAGCAAACGCTGGTAATCGAGTGTAACATCCGTCAGTTCTATTTTCCTAATGCTCAGAACATGGCTTATAAACCTCATAGGCCTCTATAATTTCATACGCAGGTAGCCTTAATATCTAAGGACATGCATATAAATTTTCAAAACCCTAAGCGGTAAACTTTTTTTTCCGGGAGCCATCAAAGTTTTGGTCTTAAAGCTTTTTTCTTCTTATCCTGAATCACATCTGCATCTTTACTCTCAGTTGCTCAAAAGAGCTCTGTTTAGCATTAAACTTCTTGTATCTTATCCTCATTATGTATACCTTTAACCCCTTCCACACGATAAGCCAATATATTGCACAAAATTGCATTGAGTTACAAGAAATCCAGTGTTGAAGGGGTTAAGATAAATAAGCCTCTAGCTGTTATATTGACCAGATTTTGACCGATGCGCTGCGTACGCGGGCTAAGAATACACGTTAGATCTGACGGATGTTACACATTTTACAGATTTTGGGAATATCACTCTCTCATCTTGCATACTTAACAATTAACCATACTAATGGTTCTTACATGTTCTTAACATGTTTGACTAGTGTTATACATCAAGAAACCACCAAATATTAGACATTCTGGACATGCACCAGATGTTTGAACTCAAAAAATTGTACATTTTTACGTCCACGCGACACTATCTAAGCCACAAACAATATAAATACACCTAAATTGCATCTCTGTGGCCTCATTCAATAAGGCAGACATGTATACTGATAGATTAAACCATGATACAGACCATCTGGCCACTTACAATTAACCTGTGGGTAGTCTACTGGACTGTGTCGCTACCCGGTAAATCTGACGGATGTTACACATTTTACAGATTTTGGGAATATCACTCTCTCCTCGAACATACTTAACAACTAATTATACCAATGGTTCTTACTTGTTCTTAACATGTTTGACTAGTGTTATACATCAAGAAACCACCAAATATTAGACATTCTGGACATGCACCAGATGTTTGAACTAAAAAAATTGTACATTTTTATGTCCGCGCGACACTATCTAAGCCACAAACAATATAAATACACCTAAATTGCATCTCTGTGGCCTCATTCAATAAGGCAGACATGTATACTGATAGATTAAACCATGATACAGACCCTCTGGCCACTTACAATTAACCTGTGGGTAGTCTACTGGACTGTGTCGCTACCCGGTAAATCTGACGGATGTTACACATTTTACAGATTTTGGGAATATCAGTCTCTCCTCGAACATACTTAATAACTAACTATACCAATGGTTCTTACATGTTCTTAACATGTTTGACTAGTGTTATACATCAAGAAACCACCAAATATTAGACATTCTGGACATGCACCAGATGTTTGAACTCAAAAAATTGAACATTTTTACGTCCGCGCGAGACTATCTAAGCCACAAAAAATATAAATACACCTAAATGGCATCTCTGTGGCCTCATTCAATAAGGCAGACATGTATACTAATAGATTAAACCATGATACAGACCATCTGGCCACTTACAGTTAACCTGTGGGTAGTCTACTGGACTGTGTCACTACCTGGTAAATCTGACGGATGTTACACATTTTACAGATTTTGGGAAGATCACTCTATCATCTAACAGACTTAACAACTAACCATACCAATGATTTCTACATATTTTAAACATGTATCTCTCTTGTTGTACATCAAGAAACTGCCAAATATCACACATCTTGGTTATGTACCAGCAGTTTGAACTTAAAATATGATGCTTTTTTTCGCTTTCGCGTGATTATTGAAGTCGCAAAAAATATAAATACACTAAAACACCACCTCTGTGGCCTCATGCAATAAGGCAGACATGTATACTAATAGATTAAACAATAATGGAGACCATCAGGCTTCTTACAGTTAACCTGTGGGTACTCTACTGGACGGTGATTGATACCCGATAAATCTGACGGATGTTACACGTCGCTTATAGCTTAGGATATGATGGTCTTAACACCACCAGACTTCGGCAATGACTACACAATCTGTTCCTACATGTTCTTAACATGGCTCACTCTTGTTATACACCAAGAAACCATCAGATATCACACTTGTTGTATATGCACCAGCTGTTGTAAGTTGAAGTTTTACACATTATTACGTTCGCGAGAGACTATCTAAGTCACATTAAATATAAATACACTAAAACACCACCTCTGTGGCCTCATGCAATAAGGCAGACATGTATACTAATAGATTAAACAATAAAACAGACCATCAGGCCACTTACAGTTAACCTGTGGATACTCTACTGGGCGGTGTCTGATACCCGATAAATCTGACGGATGTTACACGTCGCTTATAGCTTAGGATATGATGGTCTTAACACCACCAGACTTCGGCAATGACTACACAATCTGTTCCTACATGTTCTTAACATGGTTCACTCTTGCCAACTACAATTAACTGTGGATACTCTACTGAGTAGTGTCTGAAACCAGATAGATCTGACGGATGTTACACGTCGCTTACGACCGCTTCTTCCACGCAGAGAACTTGTCCCGCACTTGTACGAGATCAGCTGCTGAAAGGGCAAACTTCTCTGCCCGCCAACCTTCCTTGCTGTTGGGCTGAGGGGCAGTGATCTTGGTGAGAACGTGGCATGGTGGCACACAGCAGGTGTCCTTGTGTGGGGGCCACACAAACTCGTTGACCGACCGGTTCCGCCTTTCCATGAAGGACACCTCGTAGTCTCCTTCGATGTTGAGCTCGAGGACCTCTGCGATGAAGCATTCCGTGTTGTAGGTGCACGCGATGAACTCTCCCGGCTGGTGGGTCTCCACCGCTGGTTCCTCCTCGGCCTCAAGCGGCGCCACTGCTGCTGGGTCTGTGGGGAACAGCTCGTGTTCGGTCCAGCCGGGACACCCACGCACAGACTCGTTGTCTTCCCAGCAGCAGGGCTGGAAGCACGAGGTATCGCGCACGGCGATGGAGTGGTTGGGTGTAGCAGGCACAGCAGCATGCACTTTCATGGTGCCTGTGACAGCTTGGTCACAGGTGAGGTCGGCGACCTGCTCACGGGCAGCTGTGATTTCCTCTTCAGAGATACAGTGGTATAGAACAGTCCCCTCAAGTGCATTGCCTTCCCTAGCGAAGTCAGCCGCGTTCTCGATGAGATGGTTGCGTTTCACGAGTAGATCTGCATTCCGTTTGGCGGCGGCTCCGACTCCATCACAGGGCCCTTTGCCGTGTCCGGCCTCGAAGTAGGTCCACGTGGCATCGAGACCGAACAGGTGACGGTGACAACACAGTATGGAGAAGATCCCTCGGTTACGATACTGCGAGGATGGTGAGTCCGATACATAGTGTATGGTGGAGACGTTGGGCAGTTCCTCCTTGACAAACTTGTTGAGGTAGCCCATGAATGCCAGGATTGCACCAGTGTCATGCTTCCTGTCGTCGGTCACCAGAGCCAGCGACTTGTGTTTTACCTTGACCGTACCGTCACTCTCCTTCACTTTGTAGTGAATGACTGCTGGGTGTAGGGTGACTGGTTCCTTCGAGTAGTACACACTCTGTGGTGACTCTGGATATGACACAGGCCAATTCTCATCAAAATCCATCTGGATTGTTACCTCGGACTCGGACATCCCCTCCCGTAGTTGACGTACGGCCCGGTGTTGTGCCTTGGCACGAAGGGAATGCTCACGCATGGTGACAAATTCCTGCGTCATCTTGTCGATGAACACCTGCCTTGCAAGTGTGTTGTGTCGGAGCCTCAGCTTCTTGCAGGTGCGCTTCTTCCCCGTGTCCTTCTGCACCACCCCGTACTCCACCTCCACATACTGCCAAGTCTGACAGGTAACAGAGGGACGAGTGATGGTGGTCTCCAGTCGGTTGGTGAACTCCTCAAGGGTGCTCTCCCGTACAACAGTGTCAGGCAGCACACGGTAGTTGATGGCTCGCAGTCGAAGGGAGAAGTTTTGGTGTTTTACACACAGGCACACTTGGGTGTTATTGCAAGCCACCGACTTGATGAACTTTGCCTGGTGCCTGACTTGGTTGAAGAAGGACTGACAGCAAGTGCGGCCAGGGTACTGCTTGAGATACAGTTCATGCAGTACACTCAGGATCTCGGTCAACACAACCTTCTGGACTTTTTTGCAGTTGGACCCCTGACCGACAGTCACAGTGTCCTTTTTTCCAGGTAGGGTGTACGAGTGTTCAGGGGAGCAGAGGAAGCGTATGATGTCTCGCTTCTGTTGCTTGTAGCTCAGGTGGTAGTCGCTCACTTTACGGGGGCCTCGAGATTCCTTCAGAGACCGTCGGTCAACACCAAGGTCCTTGGACAGGCGTGACGTTAACCGCCGGTGCTTGATTTTGTTGTGATTGAAGAACTTGTTGGTGACTCTCAGTTGAGTCATCCGGGGCAACACCCGGATCCCAGACTTGACACTCTCGTACATGTCAGCGATCTTCAGTAGTTCTCGGTAGGACCTGTCCTGCCGAAGATCGGTTGCCCCTGGTGGGTGGCCAGGGTCGGGAGGTGGTGGTACTGTGGGCTCGGGTGTTGGCACGGTGGGCTCGGGTGTTGGCACTGCTTTACTGCGGCGCACGTTAGCTGCAGTTAGTCTCTTAACCTCCTTAGCCAGGTGTTTCAGCTGTTTGTCCATGGCAGCCTTCTCTGCATCACGCTGCTCCTGTAGTCTGCCTTTCTCCTTCCGTAGTTGCTCGATCCGGTGGTACAGGGACCGTCGACCTGGTGACCGCACCTTTGGGCCACTTGGATTCCGCACCCGGGGACTATAAAAAGAAAGGTAGGGATAAGGATTAAAACATTATCACACATGATGCATGAATGCAGCACTGGTGAGTCAACTCGCCAGGGATGCATTCATGCATCATACAGACAAGGCACATAGTACATTTAATGAATTAAACTCAACTATGTAAATAAACTAAAATATATAAAACTATGCAAAATCAAGGAAAATAAATAGCAAGCAACTAAGAGCAAATCAAACAACTAGCAATAGAACAGGCAACCATTAACATGCAAGGAAACTATAACAAGTAACTAGAACTAGCAAAGAAAGAGCACTATTCTAATATTCTACAAAGTACAATTACTGTTTAGTTCTCAAACTTTATCTCCGGATGCTCTGTCATGGATGCTCTGTCAATCAGCAATAAATGAAATCACATTATTGTAGATAAATTACTAGCGAAATGAAAGGGAATCACATTACTTGTTACAATATTTAACCAATGTTTAACTACTACATATAGGCATTTGTAAACTTACAGGATATCCTCCAAGTACCCAGTGTTCAAGGCGTCAACAGTCCGGTTTGGTGACCCTTCCCGGCTGGGTGGCTCGCTCACCGCCACAGCCCTCCGCGGGCGGGTGGACGAGACGGGGTCCCCGGACTTGGAAGTCCCACTCTGCGTGCGCCGCCGAGCCATGCCCTCCCCTTTGTTCGAATTGGTCGGTGAGGAGTCGAAGGTGATCCGCTTGGCCGTGGTGCGAGCGCTGCCACCAGGGGCACGGGCTTGGGAGCGAGGCGCCTGTAAAAATTTATCGGCTGCATAATGCATAGATTAATATACAGGTTTAAAAAAAAAAGAGTAAATATATGTAATATTTTACACTATTGTCTGTGCTTGGCCTACTCACATAGAATATGATAGCTTTTGATTGTAAAGATATGGTTAAAGCTCGAATGCCTAACTGTATTGAATGTAAGTATGTATTGATATTAAGATTAACATTAACATAAACATTGACACTTACCGCATGGGAACGTTGGCTTGGCTGGGCACTCTGAAGGGCTGTCGGCTGGGCAGTCTGCGGAGCAGTCTGCGGGACAGTCTGCGGGACAGTCTGCGGGCTGGGCCCTCGGCTGGGCCCTCGGCTGGGCCCTCGGCTGGGCCCTCGGCTGGGCCCTCGGCTGGGCCCTCGGCTGGGCCCTCGGCGGGGCTGTCGGCGGGGCTGTCGGCGGGGCTGTCGGCGGGGCTGTCGGCGGGGCTGTCGGCTGGACGGTCGGCGGGACAAGGCGGCGGCGGGCCGGGGGCCTGGCTGTCGGCTTGACAGTCACCGGGGCAGTCTGCGCTCGCCTGGACGGGGCTGTCTGCTGGGCTGTCGGCTGGGCTGTTGGCTGGGCAGTCGGCAGGGCTGTTGGTGGAGCAGTCGGCTGGGCAGTCGGCTGGGCAGTCGGCTGGGCAGTCGGCTGGGCAGTCGGCTGGGCAGTCGGCTGGGCAGTCGGCTGGGCAGTCGGCTGGGCAGTCGGCTGGGCAGTCGGCTCGGCAGTCGGCTCGGCAGTCGGCTCGGCAGTCGGCTCGGCAGTCGGCTCGGCAGTCGGCTCGGCAGTCCGCTCGGCAGTCCGCTCGGCAGTCCGCTCGGCAGTCCGCTCGGCAGTCCGCTCGGCAGTCCGCTCGGCAGTCCGCTCGGCAGTCCGCTTGCGGTTTTTGCCGCGTCCCTTCCCCTTCTTCTGTAAAATAAAAAAGCATTTATTACATTTTATTCTCAATTCATTGGATAATTTAATAAGTCAGATCATGTCAGCACTATGCAAGGTATAGCTTAAGGAAAATAGTGTGGTAGGTATTGTAGGTTAAGCAATTATATAGTGCACTCTTAGGACTGTATGTAAACTTACTGTGTTGGGTGGAGTGAACAGGGCGGTTGACACGGTCAAACGCCTCTTAGCAGGGGGTTCCGCAGGTGTCACTGGATGTTCGACCGCTGGAT
This sequence comes from Harmothoe impar, assembly GCA_947462335.1. NCBI lineage: Eukaryota > Metazoa > Annelida > Polychaeta > Phyllodocida > Polynoidae > Harmothoe > Harmothoe impar. Next base: position 26,142,126 of record OX381707.1, read on the forward strand.
CTTCGTCCGCCGGATCTTCAACTGCTGGTGCTGATGGACCCGGTGCCGGTTGCTCTGCTGCTGCCGCTGCGTCTGCAACTGCTGCCGCTGTGTCTGCCAGTTTCTTTTGCTTCTTCCTCCACCTGCATAATGCAACCTTTAAAATAAAAAAGAGAATGGTTTTAAAACAGGTATAACAATTATACAAAACAATTATACAAATATACAAGTAAGTTTTTGTACAAGTATATTAAAGGAGTAGTTAGACAATGGGGCTAATTCACCTTGAAAACATGAGTAATTCACATAATAAATCAGCATAAATCTGCAGTTATTACATTAAATTTCACAGTCAAAATAGAGTGATAAAACATCAAAATACCCTGTCCTTGGTGTCTTTACGTCCAAGATCCTTCTCTTCGGTTTTCGTATCTGCAAGCCTCGCGTTGCTTTCGCGCTTCCTTGCATTCTCCTTTTCATACCATTCTACACTGTCGTCCTCAATCTGTTTGGCCCTGTATTTGGCAGTGTAGTCCGCACCAGACTTCCTCTGCGCCTCTGGAAGCTTCTTCCGACCAATGCTGAAAAATTAAGAGCGATATGGAATTAATTAGGTATCACAATTGCAATCTGTGGAGGTGTAAAAGGCGAAAATGTAACATCCATCAGAACTATTTAAAAAAAAGTATCAAAGTTGGGGAATGTTAGTGTTTGGATGGACTTTAGTACTGTAGGGGCATGTTATGTTAAAATATAGAGATGCTGCTGTGATTGGAAGTGCTTTATTACTAAGCTTTTAACAAAATGTAACATCCGTCAAATGTATGAAAATTACCATAAATTAGGGAAAAATAAGTCAAACTACCACCTTGTTCGCTCAGGGTATTAGCTATTAGGCCCCTTCAGCATGCTGGGTGGTTAAATTGTGCAGGTACATAATATCAACAAGACAGTGGAGACTTTTCAAAATACGTGTAACGTCCGTCAGATTTATCGGACGAACCTCTATTCTTGGCTGTGCAGTCCCAAATATTAACCACCGATTGCTTTTAACATATCTATTCTATCCTCTAGGGTGGTAGGTACAATAATAACCACATAAGACCTCAAAGTAAGGGATATTTAGTATGTGAGAGGAGAAAATCAATGGAAATTTCCAAAATTTACGGGCCGGCGGACACATGGCAACGCCAAAAGGCTAGGTTAAAGTTGTTAAAATAGCTCAAAAACACACTGGTGGAGGGCCACAGGTCTGATCTTTAATAATATGTAAGGTTAAAACCAAACGCGGAGAGAATTCAGCAGTTATGTAGGCACCATTGAGCCGAAAAAAAATCTCGCGGATGTTACACAATAATATCTGACGGACGTTACATATCGAAAAGCACCCGAAATCCAACATGGCGGACCCTATCGACGGCGAGTTTCGCCGAGGTATGTTAGAAAAGCACCTCCTGCAGCTATTTCAATCGATTCGAACAGCGCAAAAGCATGTATACATGTTCTAGGACATGTTAGAGAGGAGGTGTAACGTCCGGGAGAAAAAAATACTCACATTTTCGGTCTCTTTTGGCGAAATTGTAGCCTAATCGTGAAGTTTTCGTCTCGTCGACATCCAAAATGGCGCAGGTTTGCTTTCGCACAGGTACCCGTATGTAGACGACTTCCGCCCGGTAGCCAGGGACGCTTTTAGTTTTCGCGCGCCAAACCTTAAAATATCTGACGGATGTTACACGTAAGGCGGAAGCGGCGACTGGAGAGATTTCGGGCAAATGAGGGTGGCAAATATGGATTAACATCAATAAATGTGTAATTTCCTTTAGAATAAGATAGATCACGACCTTATAGACGCCTATACTTATGCTGCAGAAGGGTTAATGCGAGTGTAACGTCCGAATATCTATTTCGTCCGTTTTCGGTTTTTGGGCCCCCAGACTAAGAAAAAATGAGAAAAACAATTTATTTTTTTTCAAATTAACCCCCATAATGACCCTCTACATATGTGTAAATATGGATATTCAGTTCATTTTATTAACCAGCCATCTGGCCCCCGCAAAAACATCTGACGGACGTTACATTTACGGGTATCTCAGGTTTGCAGGGCCACAACTTGGCCAATACACATCGAGCAGACCCAAAGTAAATTTTTTCTCAAAGCCTACACTATTGTCTAACACCACAAAAAAAAAATCAATTTGGTACCGATTTGCCCTTTCTGTAGCATAGTGAACAGAACGGTACCTGTCCGAAAACCCGAATTGTACATTTATAGATGGTCTCACCCATATATTTGAATGATGAAAAGGAGGTTCTCTAAGCAGCTATCCAGTGTAAACACTATTTCTGTGGCATTACAATCTTAATACAAGACTCATGTGCCCCATGTAGGTATGAACTATGGCTTTGAAGGCCAATGTGCACCATAGACACTTGTCTATGCTGCATGTGGCTCAAACCTGATGATAATAGGCCTGCTTGATACTTCCATTATTGGATAGGAAGAGTATGATTATGCCTTGGGTTGATTAGCAGGACCTAGGATATCTGGTTCAACAAATACAAGAAATCATTGGAGAATGATTGAATAGATTCTAAAAACCCATAATTATCCGATCTTAGCCCGCTTTCAACCCGTCCAAAAAACGATCTAAGCCCGCTTTCGACCCGTCCAAAAACCGATCTGAACCCACTTTCAGCCCGTCCAAAAACCAATCTGAGCCCAAAGTGGGCTTCCCGTCCAAAACCCGATCTGCGCCCAACATGGGAAGCCCGCACGGGGCCAGACCAAAGCCCAGTGCCCTAAACCGACGGGAGCCCGTCGGTTAGCCCACTCCGGGCCAGACTTGCAAACACAGTCTGGCCCCGTCGGGGGCCACAGTGTGTTTGCTACTAGGGTATGTAAGTGCGAGTGGTGAGAATGGCCCTTTAGATGTGCATAACATCAATATTCCCATATCCCATGTAAGCCCTGCATGAGCTTTATAGTTTTTGAGGCACAGCGGTAAAAAAAACATTTAAGACATCTTTAAAAATAATAAAATAAGACAATTTTATTAGAAGGGTCAAATGTACCATAGAACAAATACCCCTGGTATAACCTTTCATCACATCCCTCAGATTTGTTAGTGAGGATATGCTAGACATAAAGCGACCATCACGGCATACTAAATAATGTAGTCTGCTTCTGGGATGAATAGAAGTGGGGTTCACAAACAGGCTTTATGATGCAATTACTTTGCAACTACTCAGCAACTTACGCTATCCCAAATGACCGGATGCAGTTCTATTTTTTAAAAAATTCTCGTTGGTTTGTCCTCTATTCTGACTCTACTTATCTTATCAACTTTCCACTTTTAGGATATATTTTTTTTTTTTGTGTATTGGTCCACAATCTTTCAGTTTCTGGCCCTCCAAAGCCGTAAATCCTTTGAAAACTTGAAAAAAGGCTAAAAATGACGTGTCTTACATGTCTCCTATGTCCACTGAGTAAACAACAGCCCATCTAAAATATCATTTTCTGTTAGGCCAATAGTATAGTCAATCGAATTATGAGATTTTCACTTGATATGTACCATATTTTTTCTCCACAGCTATTTTAGTGTGTATTGTCGGCAACATTTTCAAAGGTTCTTTCATTTTGATAGCCCCTATGCAGTAAATAAACAAGACCCAAACAGTATCTCTTGAACCCCAGATCATTAGGTAACTATTGTCTTTTGAATTTTTTAAAAATATTCTAGCCTCCAGGAGCAAATGTGTATTGTGATACATTACTTTGGTCCTGGAGTCAACCTATTATTTTGGTCCGCCATGCTGATAAAAGTTATACCCACACAGAATTCTTAGTATCCAATATGTGGCTCAACACATGAGAAGGTACCTTCGGGGGGGGGGGGGGGGTTTAGTTCTGGTTTTGGCAACTGTTGGCCAACAGAATGGCAAAATAGTGGAAAATATGCCCAAAACATGATCTAGGGTATTTTTTAATGGAGAATAGAGTAGTCTTCTTGGAATTATTCTAAATTTAGTGCTAATATTTTATATTTGGAATGTATATGGAGCATTTTCTATGGAAAATTGGCACATATTGCACTTTATGGTTGCCATGGAAACCGTTCTATGTTTTTTAAATGGAACATTTTGGTCTGAGTCTTTTAAGAATTCCATCAGCTACTCAAAACTGAAAACATACCTTGAAAATTCCTTTTAGAACCAAATCTACAGTAGGACTTTACACTTATTTAACATAATTTTTAGAAAATCTGACATTTTCATCATTTTTGGTGACGGGGCGGTGCAGTGTATTTAGAGCTTATTCATCCTTTTCAGTTATGAGTGACAACTCATGTTTCAGATATGATTCCCACAAAACTACCAGGAATATTTTAGTTTATAATATCTCATTTTGAAGATCATTACACAAACTTTAATCATCTATTCCCCCCTGACTACCCCTTTCCATGTGCCCGGTCACACTATTTGTGACGAAACCTGGGAAATCGTAACATTAGGGGGAATAGCCATAAATGCTCTAAACATGATATTTCAGGACATATAGCTAAAAATGTAAATATTTAAGATAAAATGACCTTAGACTAACTTTTCCCAAGGAATCTTTTGGAACTATTATCAAAATTCTATTTTCATTCTAAATTGGTCTTATTTGGAATGTAAAAGGAACGTTTTTGGCCATTTTTAGCCCATTTGTAAACATTTGGTTGCCATGGCAACCATCAATTCATTCTTTTGGAACAAAAATCATCCCTATCCAATTGCCCTATCCATCAGGATTTCAGAACTGAAAACAGAATGCCAATATTCCTACGAGATCCAAATCTATGTACAATAATATGCATTTATTGGTTTAATTTCTAATAATTATGATTTATATGGATTATTTGAAAATAGATTGATATGTGATCGCATTTCAGTCTATTCTGAATTCCTACATGTCCCTACCATCCCACGTTTGTGATGTCATTTCTCAGCAACTATTTCAAATATTTTGATGCTTGAAGTACCAAATCGTAGCTGAAGACACAAACTTTAATAAAGGTGTTTTCCCCTAATGTCACGTTTTCCCACGTTTTGTCACATTTTAGCTATCTTTAGTGCTCCTGCTTCCTATCCATCCCCTATAATGCTCTTAACAATAAATCGAATGATTCCACTTATTTAGCCTACATTATACAATATAATATTTTAGTCCCGGAGTCACCGGGTGAAATAGCATTCTTAGTATGCCTTAGGATATAATATTGTCCCAGTTTCTAAACAAAATTATTAGTTGCTCTGATGAACTTTAAGACATGATGTACATAATCACCTTATTTTGGTCCCGCATTCACCCAAAATGGACAATTGAGTTTCCGCGGCAATAAAAACTAAACTGCTAGGGTTAGAGATGTATCAAAAAGTGTTCAAAGGAGCCAAGATATATGGCACAAACTCCCGACTTATGTTGTTTCAGCTCTTTCTGGCCCTTTTCAGGCTTATACCCCCATAGAATAACCAGTTTTGCATCAATTTCTTCATATATTTTTGGAATATGTGAGAAAATATCCTACCAATTCGGGAAATCAATTTTTTTTTAGTATTGGCCCAATATTTTCTGTTTTCAGGTCCGCCAAAGGCCCAAAAACCCCTAAAGTCATCAAAAACGCTAAAAATGACATGTTTTGTACATGTCCACCATGTCTACCGAGGCAGTTACAGCCTACTCCTAATATCATTAGGCCTATGGTATAGTCAATTGATTCAAGAGGATTTCACTAGATATATGTACCATATTTTTTTCTCCACAGTCATTTAAGTGTGTTTTGTCAGCAAAATTATCAAAAGTCATTTCAGGTTGATACCTCTATATAGTAAACTAAGAAGATCTACACAGTATCCATTGTATCCCAGATTGTGAGATAACCTTTGTGTCTTCTGCTGGAAGAAAGCCATTTTGAAAAATATCCAATAATCTTGCCTCCAGAAGCATATGTCTATTGGTATACATATTTTCCATCACAGAGTCACCCGGAATATTTGTCACGGAGTCACCAGCCACCCTAATGGAATTTTAAACCTTCATAGAATTATTAATACCCAATATATTTAAGTTATCTCTGGTTTTCCAGTGTCCTACCCACTCCCTCTAATGTTCTAATGCAAAAATCCACCATTTTTATGCTCATTTATACAAGAATTATTTCTGTCACGGAATCACCCGGGTGACTCTGTGACCTAAAACAGGTTAATAGGGGTACTTTAGGCCTATACTGTGCAAATTAGGTCTAACCAGATATCATTAGGCTTCATAAGATACACATGATCAGGACACTGTAGGGTGATTTTTTACCAATAATGGGACCATTTTGAGGAAGCTAGGGTAAAGTTGAGAGTATGATGCTGAAATTTTCATATTTCTGATAAATGTTCAATATTGATTGGGCTGTATCTCAAAAACTATTACTCAGAGGATATCCATTCTCTGTATTCTTCAAGATGTATGTTGTGCCAGCTTGTAAACAAAATTATTAGTTGCTGTGATGTATTTAAAACATGATGTACATGATGCACAATATAAACTGAACCCCTAGAGCTAGAAATGTATCAAAAAGTGTTCCAAGGAGCCAAGATATATACCTTTCAATATACTATGCTTGTTTAAACATATTAAGAACTTTCTGATTTGTCCTTCCTCTATCCTAAAACAACATAAGTCAGGAGTTTGAGCCATATACTTTTCAATAGAATGAACTTGTTTAAACATATTAATACATTTCTGACCTACATAACTCAGGAGTTTGGGCCGCTTACTCCTATCCCCTAAACATTCCCCACCCGTCACTTTTCCTAATCGAAGCAAAACTGCTTCAAAATCCTCACATATGCCAACACTCACCAACCCTGCTCCATGACCTCTCACCCCAGTAAATGGGGGCCAATCCATACCTGGGACTAACTTTACTAATGGTAGTAGGCTGTCTAATAGGGATAGGAGGAATGGGAGGGGCCACTGTGGGATATATCAGGTTTCTCTATTGACCTGGTTGGAATATCCACTACCTAATAAATAATATTGCTAGTATTTCCCTAGAGCTCAGGCTCTAAGTCTCTATGTGACCCAGGTCAATGAGCATGCCATGAATGTATTGGGAAGAATTTACTTTTTTTTTTAAATGAGGCTCAATGACGGTGATATTCCAACATTCTTTACTTTCCCTGTGTGATGAACCAGATGGAATCTGAGGGAAATTGTGCTAACAAGAGTACATTATTTTAACATCTATTAACCCTTTATGACTCTTTTATACATCTATTACCCCTTTATAGCATCAGCTATAGTTGATGCCATGGGGATCTCCCTCAAGCAATCCCCCTCAGTCTGATTACTCACATAGTGTTGGAATGCTCTGGTGTTTAAGCCTACAATGCACCAGGGTTACATTTGCAGGATCTAAGTAGGATCGAAGCAGTTTGGAAAGAATAATTTTATGGAACTACACCCTTACCTGGCAGTTATGCTATAAGTATAGACAATTTAATTCTATACTCATGTATTACAGGGGTTAAGGCATTCATAATATCACACCTACAGCTTTAGAATATTGCCAGCAGATGGTTTTTAGTAAAGGAAATACTGGGTCTGAGTTTTGTGTTTTTCATTCAGAAGCTGGCATTCACCGCCTCAGTATTTGCTACTATGATGATCACTTGTATGCTTCACACATGCTCACTAACGCGGCAAACAGGCAATGACATACTCAGCAGCATCCCCCTCCCCCAAACCTTACCAACAGCAAACCACCCACAGCATACAAATAATACCTTAAGTAGCTAGTAATGGAGCCCTCCCCCCGCTTAGTAAGCCAATAGACTGGGGGTTATAACACTGCAGTGCAATCTGCTGTGTGAGATGGTGTAAATATATGGGAGGAATTTGAAAAGGCATTCCCAATTGACATCATGGAAAGGTACCATCCTTGTTAAAGACAAAACATAGTTAGAAACAATTTTGTTTCTATAGGTTTCTATGATTAAGGATGGTATAGGCACCTCACAACAGCTGTTTATCGGGTCGTAGGTATTATGCTGTCTTGAAGCTTCATCTGGAAGCCTGTTAATACAGCATGGCCTATTGGGACTATCATAATATCAAGGTTTTCCCAGTAGAATTAGTCCAAACACTGCATGAATTTCTACCTTTGACCCTTTAGGGCCGAGCATCGTCTATAGTTCATGCCATGACTGGCCGAGCATCGACTGTAATGGCTGGCCGAGCATAGACTATAGTCAACATAACTCTATGGGAATCAGCAAAGGCTTGGTCCAGGGAAAGTTCATGTGAAAATGTCTGGACCCCATCACAAAAATCTTTTTTTTTTGATCTGCCTTGAAATTAAACATATTAAACAAATTGAACAAGCTTAAAGGAACAACTTAAGCATACTTTATGTGGATGTTTTACATCGTCTTACTGTAGTGTACAATAGATTAGCCTGTACTGCCTCATCAGCATATCATTTGCATCTGTTTGTAATAATTATCAGAGCCAAGGCAGTGTAAACTCCAAACAGAGGGCTTTAATTGTATCCTGGCGAAGCAGTTAATTTGAATCAATTGCATACACAATGAAGCAATTACTGCCAACTGAAGAAGGGTTTAGTAGATGTACAATCAGTCTATTAACTCTGAACACACTTTGAACTTATCTGAAGCAACATTATGATATAAGCATATGGTGATAGTAAAGAGTATCACATCGTCGTCTTAGTATACAAAGGTTGTAAGTGAAAAACAATTTCTTTTTTATTCTTTAATAATTTTCTTTATCCAATAAACTTTCGACAATTTTTGGAATTTTTCAAAAAATGTAGTTTTTCTTGGAGGTTATAGCTCAGTATACAAAGGTCTAAACTCAGAAAATGATGTTTTTCTCACTATACAAGGGTCATAAGTGATGTAGAAATTGTAACCCCAATGTATTTCATCTGAATACAGAATACACCTGATGTCCTTTTGAATTGGTCCAGGGATGAATAAAAACTGTATCTGTCAGGAAATGACAGTAATGAGATTAGCTGGAGAATATCCAACCCAGGTTGTCCTATTAGATCCGGAGAAGTTAGATATTCGCGATATTGAGGGGCACCATTTCCCAGCTTAAAGGGCAGAGTTCAGTGTCAGTGGCAGATAGGTGGGATGAGACATGTAGGCAGTTAACTTTGATCAGAGGAGTACATTGGTTGTAAGTAGTATTTGGGGTAACTTTGAATAAATTTAGTTTGGGTGTTTTCTTATCATGAAAGGATGAGGGAAAGAGAGACTGAGACAGAGAGAGACAAGGAGACAGAGAGACAGAGAGAGACAGAGAGATAGAGAGACAGACAGAGAAACAGACAGATTGAGAGAGATTAGATAGAGAAACAGAGAGATAGACAGGAGAGAGACAGAGAGACAGAGAGATTTAATGATTGAAATAACTGAAAAATTACGGTGTAGCAAGAAACCAGAGAACCATAGAGATATCATGCAGGCAGTGTTTTCTCTCAGACACTCCTTCAATCCAGTCACAATGTGCAATTACATGCTTTTACTGCAGATATAATAAGGCTTGTTACAGGAAATACAAGGGAAGGCAGCAGCAGGGAACTTTTCCATCCCATGTCTGTTTCATATACAAATGGGAAAGGGTATAGAGTTACTTGACATCAGAGTAGCACATTATACTAAAACCAAATGGCATTCACACGATATCAGGCAATTGATCAGTAGACCCTTGGCATCTAGGCAGTGCGCTGAAAACGGATAGCAACCCTAAATGCCTGTCTGCACCAGAAGACCCTTAGATCTCCCCACAGAGTATTAGGTGTAAGGCTGCTACAGTATAGTGGTCAGGATTAGGGTCCCTTATACTAATGGGTAGTGGGTGCACACCAGCGGCAACCCTTTCACAAACACTACTTTGGACTGATAATGAATAGGATATTATTACATCAAAATGTGTCTTGAACTACACAGTACAATTGCCAGTTAAACAAGTTTGGATTCTAAAATGAACCAAGAGCATATTCTGTTACATCTGTAAAATAAATGGGTAGCCATGTTAAAATCCTAGTTGACTTTCTATCAGAAACTCTCAAGTCTTAAGAACAAAAAGGCATTTAGTATTTGGATTCCTCAAAAGGAGGGCAAGATATTGCTGAAACAGCAATTTATGATTTAAAATGGGAAAATTATTCTGTACCTTAGCAACATAAAAAAACAAATAAGGCCCAGCCATTTCTCCATCAGTGTGCAAACCAGAATTTAAGAAAGGGTCCTGCTGTTTTCAACTCTGCAATTTCCCGAGACGATTACTCTCAGTAACAGCCAGAAATTACTCAAGGTGACTATACAAAAAGTAGCACAGAGGGCACAAAGCTCTGGTTAACCAGCTTCAAAGCGATTGATGACGAATGACTAACAAAGAGTAAAGGAATGGTAAAGCATTGCATTATTCAGCAAAGCATTAACAATATGTCCGATGAACAAATGTTTTTATGGCAACACACCAATAACCATAGCCATACATGAATTCACAGGTGCTTTAGTGCAATTTAATTAGGATGGAAAGTTGTTATAGATAGAAGGATAGTGCACCATCCAATGTTTCCACACCCTTGATTGACCTAGGTTAAATACCTAATGCATTATAACATGATTGATACATGTGACATTCTGAGACAGAATCATTGAAATTGACATGCAGAGAAAATGAATACAGTTATTTCAATATAGTATCAGACTCATGGAAATAACATGTGTCCATAAGATAATCTTTCTCATGATAAAAAACCTCTGCATGTTATGGAATAGAAAGCTTTACGTACTTGGTTTTCTTTTTTTACAGAATATGATTGCACATTATTTCAGCAAGGAGAATAGAAGGTATGTATATCACTCTCATTGACATCATCGGATGATTTTGCATCTCAATTAAGGTAATGTTAAAGAAAGTTGCTTTGTTTATGGGAATATGAGGGTCCTCAAGCAAGGATACTCCTCTGTTTGCACCAGTAAACAAGGGTCAGAATCCAGCACTGAATAGTTACCCTCAGTTTATTGGTTCTCAAAGTGGCCCAGGGTCCCACTATGAGCTACTTATGGTGCTATTTGTATTCTCGAGGCAGTTTGCCTGCGGTCAGGGAGACAGCTGAACATGCCACACTCTTTGCTGTATCAGTGAGTCTGTGTTAAGCATACAGATCACCAGCAGCACACCATCCGTATCTAACTAATATTTATATCATGTTTGGGAGAGGAGGTAACAAAAAACAATCATTGCCTTCATGGCAGGTGGGATCATCGATTCATTCCAACAGACGAAATGACTCAAAGCTATTCCATCTATATATAAATCTAATTTAGTCCATGATCCTCTATAATCTATAAGTTATTGATTCTGATGACCATGAACTGTCTTCTAATTACATACTTGATAAGATAAGAAATAACATGAGAATAAACTGGTCTATTATTGTTAAATGCTTTGAAGCATTGGTTACAGAAGTATTCCAACTAGTCCCTTTGTAAAAAAATCCCACATCTGCCACAATCATTGTAAATAAATTTGCAGAGACAGTTTATTTTTATCGAAAGTTCACAGCCCTTTAGACAAATGGTTGATGTAGATGCCAACTGTTGTCCCTTCAGATTGACTAGTATCATCTATTCCCTTGTATTTTAGGATTACTGGTTGTCAAGGTTATTACATCGATTAGCACTAAGCCACAGCAGCCAGTGGTGACATGATACAGAATGACAGCTGCAAAGCATGTAACATGATAAGCAATGGGTATGAGAAGCAGCTATTCTACCATGTTGTTAATCCTTTGGGGATGCCATAGTATCTCAATGCAGTTTGCCCTTTGTCACTATGGTGCATGGATACAGCCGGCTGAGTGACTAACCAATGCCACAACCAAGTGCCATGATTATCATACTGTGTATATGAACCGGGGCTATTTATCTGGATTTCATGCCAAGCAAGGACATTAAAGCAGTTGCAGCCTTAAAGAGATGAGCTGGCTTCGACTACATTAAAAGTTGTTGTTAAACAAGAGGGCGGGGACAATCAGCTGATAACAAAAGGTTATCCATGTTCTTCACTTCACAGAGGCCTGACATTACCTTTCTGGTGTAGCTGCCATGATTTTCCTCCTGGCATTCTCCTTACAAGAAACCATCTCTTATCTATTGAGCCTTTACATGCCATTTCCCTTCTGACAGTAGAAGCTGTTGTCAGACCCTAACAATTAATATGTCACATAGCAAGCTTCTGCTATCAGACGACTGGTAGTAAGATCCCTAAATTTAAAAACAAAGAATGAAAGGGATATTTGACAGGTGCAGGGGTCATGTGAGCACACCAAAATGTGTTGTCACCCTCAGGGGATTCCATGTTTTTGCCGTCACCAACATACCGGAGAAAAGCGAAAAAATACTGTCTATGCTCCTGTAATTAGTATATGTTTGCCTGGTGGCAGTCATAAGAAAACATTCATTTCATAATTATGCACAATAGTGAGTATAGCTGACAGGACTATGACATTTACTGCACACCAACTTCTCATTAGTCAACACTGTAGGTAGGTATCCCATATAGCCTTGGGCATGGTGGCATTTGCTAAGCTCCTACTTATAGTGCAATGACATTCACAGAGTGTACATTTAATTACCACCAAACATCTCTCATACTTTACTCCAAAACCTTGCCTGTGTCCAACATGTCATCCTGCATATAATTATGTTTAACATAGTGGCTTGGATAAATGATGGGGGTCTCAAAATAGAGCATACCTGTATAAGCGCAGGGCAAAGTGGAGGATGAAATATATAAGCGCAGGTGCGCTAAAACGGGCGGATACGGTACCTTTGGAATTAACAATAATGGTACATATGAAGAGTTTGGTTCCAAAACGCAATAAGCGCCAAAATACAAAATCGGGAGAAAACAAGTCGGGGGTATTGTGTAGGGTGAATTGAAAAAAAAAGTGGAAAAAAAAAGTGAAAAAAAACATATTCATTTGGAAGATAGGGCCTGTCAAAAATTCCGTTTTTTTGCAAACCGCAACAAATCCAAAAGCAGTTATTTTGCAAAACACAATAAATCCACCTCATCAAACAATGGTTTTTGTATGAATGACTGTTGACTCTTTTATGTGTACGGCCTAATAAAGGCTTTATCAAATACCATTTTGGTCTATATTGTTCATAGCATTATTTGAAAATAAAAAAAACTATTTGTTTAGAAGGCATTTGAAATATGGACACACATACCACGTTTCATGATTTTTGTGGATTTATTGCGTTTTGCAAAAAAACTGCTTTTGGATTTATTGCGTTTTGCAAAAAAACTAAATTGAGCAAATTAAATCCTTTTTCTAAATTAGAGAAAAATGATGCAAGGATTTTTAAAAGCTACTTGTTGGTGTTTCATGTATGTCCCACTATACCAAGAAAATTAAATATCAAAATAAAAATGGCTTTTACTGATTTTATGGACATATGCAGAAAAATGGATTTTGGATTTATTGCATTTTTGCAAAAAAACTAAAAATTCAAATTAAATCATCCTTTTTCTACCAGAAAAAAAATCCAAGGATTTCAAAAATCGATCTCTAGGTATTTTATTTGTGGCATATTAATCATTAGTCATTAAAGAAAAATGCTTTTCACCAATTCATAAAAATCAAAAATACACTATTATCTCAATAATTATATATACTGCAATAAGACACAAAGTTGGACTAAATTTCTTCAGTAATATTTAATGTGTTACTTGTGTTACAGTGACTTGGTGAATTATAGTTGGACAGCCAAGGCACATAATGGGACACCTTTTCTGTGTCCTTTGCAATTGTATAAGAAGAAATTCTGGCTTTGGGCTGATATCACATCTGGGCCTCCTGGCTAGGATAAATGTGTTTGCGAGGAATGGAAAATGCCTGCAAAGTGTCTTTCACAGAGCAGGTGTCTGCTTCCTATGCAGAGTGCCTATGGACATGTCATACATTGACATGAAATGGACATATCTTTATGATGTCTACAATCTCTCTCAGAGGTATCCTAAATATCATATCTGATCTACAATCACTACTGGAAGAGGGGGGGGGGGCGGTATACTTAAAACTGGTATAAATGTAATCCCTGCAACATGTCATGTACATAATATTATCTCCATATCACATCTTTTTGACATGACTAAATTTATACGTATCAGACATGTTTTACAGCTGGTCATATAAACCTCATTATTATATATATCATTGATATGTATTTTTTTTAATGTAAATATACTTATGTAAAATACCCCTGCAAAGGGACACGTAAAAACTTCTTGCATATGTGACATCTTGGGAATGACAATTGACATCATCCAATGATGTCACCACCAATCAGAAAATGATGTAAAAATGATGTAATTTACATGGATTTTGCTAGCTGGGTAGTGAATGAGCACAGGGTAAATGTAAATATTTAAATTGAGATTTATGCCATTTCTTGCATCTAGAATAAGCATAGGTCTAATATAAGCATGTCATGAATCATTCAATCGAATTGTATAAACTCAGGTGTGTTTATTCAAGCCACTATGGTAGCATATAATTATCTCACTAAACCTGCATTATTGTTGTACCCGAATTCATCAGTTCATAAATCCTGTCCTACTATCCTTGCCTACTTCTCACGTTCCTGTTATACACTTGGCTGTTCTTTCGCCTACTTTGCCCCTTTTCCCCTGCCCTACCATTCCTTAGCATGGCTGACAAACAAGCTGAGGGTCTATTACAATTAACAAAAGGCAGAGTAATGTTGCTATAAGAAAATTAATCAATTAAATAATTTATGATCAAAGATCACTGAACAACCTTGAAGTGGGGCCCAGTGCAACATAAGACTGGTCCTATCTTTTGCCAAGTCATCAAAACAAACCACTTAAATTGACATAGTTGAAAGAGCCTTACCCCAGTGCCTCTCCTGTTTCATCTATTTCAGGATCCCTTAAACAAATTGTCCAAAAAAGATCAGTTTCAGTACAAATAATGATAAGGACCAAGCTGGTCCATGTACCCTGCAAAAACTGCAGAGTAGATTGGCATAAAAACAGTTTAAGAAACTGACATTTAGCGGGATAAGATAATGACAGAGCTATGTTTACACATGGTAATGTGGTGTAGAGGAAATAACACTCCAACCCTATGTGTACACACAGAGTTTAACCCTTCAAGGGCCACCTTGTTTAAATCATTATAATCATTTGTCATCATGATAGGCGTTAGTAAGTAGCACACCAGAGTAGCATCAGCATCATGGCAACCAAGAGAATGGTACTGTAAAGCATTATGAGGCCCTTAGATATTTAAGCACCAGCGCAGAAACCACTGCACGTTTTCTGCATGGATAGACTTATCCAATGGGGGATAACATATCTGTTACTTCATACTATTGCTTCTTACCATATACCAAGACTGTCTCAGGGGAGTCTAAACCTAAGCTGGAGATTTGAACCCTACAGAGAGGTGAACTGATCACTCCCTTTGCTGCAGAATGAGCTGCTCAATGCTGCTTGGTATCGGGGAATGGAGGAGTCATTCTGCAGCCGAGGGAGAGATCTGAATATCTCTCTTCAGGGTCACAATCTCCTGCAGAGGAATCACTCTCCCAGCAACTGCATCGATTAAGATAAATTATCCACAGGTGGATAAAGATGTCCTCATCTATACAGAGAGGTAACTGACTATGATATTGGTGGTCGTCTTCTAATCTCTTCTCTGCTGCAGAGTAAGCTGGTCCATGCTGCATGGTGGGGAGGAGGAGTAGGATGAGGAGGAGGCGGGGGAGGAGGGTGTGGTGTGGAGGGGAGGGACAGGAGGAGGCAGTCTGTGCCAGGCAGCTCCAGGCTTCACATGGAGGCTCCTGCAGCCTCCTCCTGCCACCTACCACACACCCTAGACTAGGAGGTGCAGTATACAGGGGAGGCCTACCTCTAGGCAGTTACCATATAACCTGGAGCAGGGGTAGTAGTATGAGAGGATGGCCTCTGGGTGTGACATCTGAATCAGGAGTACTGCTGAATGTTGGAACCAAGCAGTCAACAGGAGACACTGTGTGGATATAAAACGGTGGGTTAAATATGATACTTTTGCTTTTACAATACCTTCTTGAGGTATTAGTTGTTTGCTGTGCTGAACTTCGTATTAAGTTTTTGCAAATATGATAAGGTAAGGATCCATAGTCACAGGGGTGTTCACACTCCCAATCAGTTACAAAGTGTGAAAATCGGCCCACTTTTAGTACCATTATTGTGGGATTAATTGATCAAAATGTTTATCCTTACCTGTGTGAATTTGGAGAAGATTCATAGACCTATCATGGGAAAACTATGAGCATGTCATATGTGCATACTGATGGAATCGCTTTAACCCTTTAAGGCCGACCCAAAAAAGTATTTGCTGGTGATGGGGGCAAGACATTTTCACAGGAACCTTCCTGGGGCCGAGACTTTGCTGTTTCCCATAGAGTTATTTTGACTATAGTCGATGCTTGGCCAGCCATGGCATCGACTATAGTCGATGCTCGGCCAGCCATGGTGTCAACTAGAGTTGATGCTCGGCCCTAAAGGGTTAAGACTAAACTACCGGTGATGGCTAACTCAATTGAGAGAATCTCATGCAGATATATGATTTCAACTGACAACTGACTAATTGAATTCAATACTAATTAACTACACAATAATTAAACTATAGATTAAGTGACAAAAGATTGACTTTCTCATGGCTTGTTTGATTCCAGGTAACTTATTTTTTTTGAGGAAGTTAATGATGCATCTTACAGCAGACATTCATCATTCCAATGCAAGTGTTCTTATGAAATAAGACCTCTGAAGAGTACTCAATGAGGTTTAGATGTGTATTTCTGGACTGTGTGTTGGATAGCCATTTTGCAACCGCGAAAACACAAGTAAAGCTAACATAATCAAACTAGTGGTTTCCTATAATTCTGGCTACCGCCAGGCCTACCTACTTGCAAGAGGTGAAAATAAATACAAGTAAAGAAAGTGATGCTGCTGTTGCTTGTCAGAAAATCTAGGGAAATCTCTTTATTATATTGAAAAGATTTTCTGTCATAATATAAAGTGACTGTGTCATTCCACTTAGGAACTTGGGTGTTAGCCAAGCACAGACCACTGATAGCTAGCAGGCAGGATAAAGGCTGCCAACACCTTGTTCCTAACAGGCTTACATCTGCCAAGTCATTTGGCACTCCATTCTACAGAATTAATCTAAAGCCAGTCATTTATACTGTTTTGTATAGATGGTTAGGATATATTCTGGATGTCTTGGATACTACCAACTACTCTTTGATATATATGTTGCTCTATAAAGGCGGATGTAATATACAATTGTTAGCTCATAGTTGACACCCTGCTTTAATTCAAACATTCTATTGAGGCAAATTTCATTTCAAGAACAGAAAATCAATGTACTACTATGCCATCTTAAGGGTAGTCATTAAAGGATATCCATAGGTATGTATACCTTTAATGGTAAACTCACACCATCCAACACTATTAGCCTGACACGCACTTCTTATATTACATTGGTACTCTATAGGCACTCTAAGCTCTCCACCCACATGCAACCACAGGGTCTACGGTGTCAGCCAATCAGAAAACAGTTCTCAGATGAGGGCTTTGTGCATGGAGGTCTACTGAGCAAGGCAAACAAAGAGAAATATTAGAGATAATTTACAATAGTAACCAAGACTGCAGATGAAAGTAGACTTCATAAAGGTAAATAATGTTTTAATGAGCAGCGCAAATGCAGTAATTGAATTGTAGAATAGATAATACACTTTACGTATATGCATTTTATCCTTCATATAGGCAAAGAAAAATGATCAAGCTGTAATATAACAGAAAATAACCGCCATGAAACTCATAGCTCCGGTGCTAACAAATGATAAGTGACTTGGTGTTACTTTCTAAATACCTTGGTATTGGCTGATTGAATTCAATAATAATCAACTACACACTAATTAAAGTATGAATTAGGTGAGAAAAGATAGGCTTCCTCATGGCCCATATGAATCAAGATAATTAGCTGAGATGATAATGTAATTAAGAAATGGATCCTGCGTTAATAATTGATCACTTCAACATCACTGAATTATTCAATTTAGGGAACCTCTAATAAATGTGTCTCACACTACACAGTGTGTCACTAGTACATAGGAGTAAGGCTACATCTGAGAATATATGTGACACGATCTGCAAAAAAAAGTCCTTAGTGCATGGTGCACTAAGGTCCCTTTTCCCGGTACATGCCACATATATTCTCTATTTATTATGGCCTGGAATGTATATACCTTAGAATCCAATTAATGTATCAGTAAGTTATTGTATGATAGACCATACTTATAGCTTATAAGTTGGCTTGTCAGTTTAAAAGTATCTCGTGGGATATAATGAATCCATTAACAATGTTTATTGGATATAAGGTATTATTCATGTTTCTAGATTTAGCCCTTCATTTGACATACAAAGGGTAGCATCTTCATAGAATTATTTGAAATTACATGCATTCAGAGATCTGTAGATTAGGCCTTTCACCAAAGACTTATACTAGAGATAATAAAGGCTGCCAAAACTGGGTGTACCTAGAGGGTAAAGGCCTAGGACATTACTTGGCACATCATCTGCAATATTGATCCAAATGTGCTCATTATTCTGGTTAGAACAGGACCTTGCCTGACTGGTATAAAAAGTGTAGATGTTCTTGGGAAATGCCCTTAAGCATTATCAATACCTAGACACAGAGCTTTAATCTAATATCTATGTATACTGCAAGCTTCCATCTGAATGTCTACATGTAGAAAAATCAGGATGCAAATTACAGAACTATCTTGAAAATAAAAACACTAAATTGATCAAACTCTTTATTTGTAGAAATTACCTTAATAACTTCTTGCTTCTAGGAAGAGATCAGCATGTATGGTCTTGACCCAAGCAACCAGCATCTCCTACATCTTTAGTCGAACAATTATAGATAGACATCAGACAATAACCACAGCTTCATCCAATATGGGATAGGGTCCTAGGTTGTTATGACATATTAGGCTATTTTGCTTGATATCATCTGTGGCCATCTCCTGCTGATGCCACACTATGTGGGGCTTGCTTCATGTAAGGTCGATTTCTCTCAGACAGGAAGGGACTTATACATTTAATCCTACATCTACATACTTCTCAATCAGAGTAAGTCATAATGGGACATCATGACTACCTTAGATGGCTTTATTGATTTAACTCGTCAGATAAAAGACATCAATCGTGTCTGTCCACATATATATTTAGCCGCATCCCTTTGTTCCATTGATCTTTGCATGATATTGATCTCCATATCCTTAGCTGTCAGGCTATTGATTTGAGCACAGTTCTGTTCAATCTGTCCTATACAGTCCAATAAAAGTATGAATACCATGGCAACTAAGGGCCTATTTTGTCTTAAAACTCCCAATAAAAGATGTTAATATGTATTGTTAAATTTAAACTAGTTCCGTCAGTCTGAGGACACCTTGTACATGAGGAGGGAAGAAGACAGTTAGTGATGGGTCTGAGCAGCTGGTATACTTCTATGCTGTTAATCCTTAAGGGGTCCCATAGTGCTTTTATGCAGTGCACCGTCCGTAATTATTATGCATGAATACAGCTTGCCGAGTAATCTACCAGTTCTATATCTAAGCATCAGTCTGACACTTCCAGGATGACACACTTCTGAATTACTTGCCAGGGCAGCATTTGTGTTGACTAAGGACTCCATGCAGCACTGGTGACCCTAAAGAGATAATCTGGCTTCAAACACATTTGAGGGGTTGTGAAAAAAGGTTGTGGGGACCTAATCAGAAAAGGTGATCCATGTCCTTCACTCTGGGTGGATGTGTCATTACCTTCCTGGTGTAGTCAGGTTCTACACAGAAGGGAGCTGTCATTATCTTCCGTCTGGCATTCTCCTAACAAGAAACCCCCTCTTATCTACCGAGCCTATAAACGTCATTCCCTTCTGGCAGTAGAAGCTTTTGTCAGATGCTGACAATCAATATGTCTGGTACTCAGGTTCTGACAGAAGGTTAATGATGCCTGAAGGGGATAGTGTAGCTGACTGCTTGACATCCAACATCCTCACTTAGATCATGTGTTAGATATAATGTATGTTAATGATATGGTAAATGGGTTATCAATGCAGCATTTACTAGTGAATATTTATGTGTGTATATCCTACAACGATTAGGATAGGGTACTTAAAAAAAGCATGTGTAATGAGTTTCCAGGAGTCTTTCCTCGCAGTGTTTGTATATAGTATATTAGAATTTTTTTCAATCATTTTCTAGAAATGGTCCCCAGAAAGGGAATAAGGGTAAAAATATCCAAGGCATGTTTGGATTTTACAGGCGCCAGCCCATAGTCCTCACATGGATGGATGCACATCCAGAGGTGTACACTGGATGGTTCTCCCTGATGGTCAGGCATATACAGTGCACGTCCACAATGACTCTGTCTTTACCTAGCTGACCATTGAGTGCCTAATGTTTGTCAATGCGTCATTTGTCTAATGCACTGGCATACAATGGCTGTTATTGATAAGACGAATGGAAGCACCGACAGCTATATCTATACAACTATTCATTGGTAAATGCTTAAGCTTGATTCTCAGAGAAGAAAGGCTACACAATCTTTAGGGCAGACTTGTGTAGTCAAATGATACTGTGGCTACAGGTGGCAGGGTGAAATGTTTATCCTAAAAAGTTTATCCTGAACCCCAATAAAGAGTATCAATATATCAGTAATTCTATGTAGATATTTGAAAATCAATGTATATATATATATATATACTCCTTTTTCAATCATATGATTCAGTATAAATATTGGCCCGATTGAAACACCCTCTCAAATAGTTGAAATGAACTTACCATCTATTTTACATTTAATATCAACGTGCTATAGTGTATGCACAGTTTGGTAGACTGTTGGAATATAAGCTGGGAGCTCAAAATGGACGTGAGTCCTAAATGGATGTCTGCACCAGAAGACCCTTAGCTTTCCCCTACAGGGCATTGGGTCTCAGGCTCCTGTTCTAGAGGAGGCGATAAGGGGTCCTAATACTGATCGCTGAGAGATATTTCACCATCGGTGAGTAAACAAGAAATAGAAAAAATCATCCTGCTGTTTTCAACTTGTCAATAACCTCCTATAACTCACAACGTAACATTATTGTAAACGTAGATATTTCTGCGTTGTATATATGAGAGCCATATTTGGCAAATCCTCAAATTAAAAGAAATCTACGTCTACAGTTCATTGTTCTTATTGCACCAAACAACATGGATCAGTGTTCCATTTATTGATTTCTATACTGATAAAGTGCTCTTTTACTAGATATGTAATGTGTTATCTGTATTTTGCAGATGAGACCCCTTTGGTTAAGCAAGACTTTTGAACATGATAAACCCTTCCCTGTTGTATAGTGAGTATGTGTCAAGCATACAAACTACTATTGTTGCATGGTGTAGGCGGGAGTGAAAATGGGCCTAGTAGGACATCTACTATACAAACATTGTTTGTCTCTTAGCCTCTGCAAACATTGTGCATTCTCCCTGATCTATGGAAACGCCTTCTAGAGTATGTAGTGTGAGGAAGTCAAATTGACCATAATTGGTATCCTGCCATGTGGCACCATCTATTTGTTCCCTGAATGAATTTCATTTCTGCCGCATAGTAAGTAAAGAAAATTACATTCACTTTAAATATCATACCATTTAACATTTGAGAATATAACGGAGATTGGCAAAACAAAGGGAAAATTGGCTTTGTTCAACCATGTTTTCCAGTACATGAGCTTATTACTGTCTAAACCCTATACACAGAATATAAACGTAAGCTTTTTGTTACTTTTAATCTGTGCTTTATCTTTTGCTCATCGCTGGACAATGCTCATCTTACTAGTCCACTATCACATTATGGATGTTGGTGATAAGGTAAAAAGTTATACCAGTTACCACCCCGCAACAGAAATACAGCATGGTGTCTTGGCTAAATATGTGAGGTCAGCTTTTCGGGGTGAAACTCTAGGCATACTCCCATCAAAGTTGAAAAAACAGAGATATGTTCAGCTCCTTCATTTCCAGAGACAATTTCCCATGTAATTACCGAAAAAATGCCAGAGATTACTAACCATAATTGACTTCAGAAGAAGCAACAGGGAAGAGACAACGCTCTGGTTGAACAATCTGTGAGACAATGGGTTGAACATATTTCATAAGTATCTATAAATAATAAGAAAATAAAACATCATTCAATCTAAGAATTATTAGAATATTAATGGTCTACGGTGATTGTCACTGCTAGATACAAAATCTAATCTCATTCATATAAAATATTATTCTTTCCCATTCCATGCCCCTTCTTCCATATGCATTTACCTCTATCCATAACAGTTGGCGGTAGGTAGAAAGATGTTCTACCAGCCCTCTTCTTCACTACCAAATGGACCGAGGTCTTCTTTTAAGGGCTATTACAGAACAGATTAGATTGGAAATGAGAAAATTCCTTATTTGTTTGTGTAAAAACAGACAAGATTAAATCCGACATCCTTTCAGAAAATCCTCAGCATGGTCAACAACAGCAGTCTTAATGTGTTATAAGATTGTTGTCATCCAAATCAGTATGCTGAAGCCAATAAATGACTCAGGTGCCAAGCCTGATTATGTTGATCCCTGTCAGTCAGAAGGGGCTCCGATGGTTGTCCAAAGAATCTTTGCCTTACCCGTCCTGCCTACCAGTTCTAAAAATATTACTCTCAGTCAAAATTGATTGATTCTATCCACTAAAGATTGTCCATTTAACATGACCTCCTATTGCTTTATCTCTCTACCTCTATATATCTTCCCTTCCATCTTGCTCTCTGTATATGTGTCCACAGTAATACCTCTCACTATACATAGAACAGTCTATCCCATTGTAAGGAATGACCATGGTTAAGCACTGACTCCCAACACCATTCACCACTGATCACATACCCTGATCGAGGTAAACCTGCCTCTTACACCTCCTCAGCCCACCATGTACCCTGCCCCATGACCTTTAACCCCTGTAAATGGTGACCAATCTATATCAGGCAGTTCCCTGTTAGTGTTGGACAAGTGTGTAATGGGAATAGCAGTAGTGGCAGGAAATAGTAGTGGGGCACTGTGGGACCTGGATTCCTTGTTTGACCTGGGTTGAATATCTACTTCCTGACTGTTAAAATGTTCTTATATTCATGTCAGGCCAGCAGCAGTTTTAGTTTTCTGGAAGCAGCAGCAGGGAATCATTTTAGACAATATTTAAAAAAGTATAATACAATTTCACCATAACAGAAAGGTCTAATTTACAACAGACAAATTGGTCGCTGTATATTGTTTTGTGACGTGGTGGAAGGCTTTGTTATCAGCTTCCTAATTTGTTCTGTTTACTCAATATTTTCTCTGTGATCTGCCTGTCGGTCTCATACCCCTCAAATTTGTTAGTGCATATGTGCTAGGAATAAATGGCCCATCAGTGCATACTGAATAATGTAGCCTGCTTCTTGGATGAATAGCAGTAGACTTCTCATACAAGCTTTATGATGCAATTACTTTGCAACTACTCGACAACTGATTCTATCCGAAATGGCCACCTGCTTCTATTATTCAGCTTTTCTTGTAGGTTAGTCTGCTAGAATAAAGTAGAATACAACACATACAAGCAGTCAAATGAACCTAGAATTTAATCTCACACAAAAATATCTAGAGCTAGGGCTCACAATAATTGCAATCCCACAAAGTATACAGAATATTCCACTAAGTTATTACCATGCTATGTTAGTACATTAGTGCAGTGATTTATTTTTTTGAAAGAAAACAGCAAAAGTGAAATTAATTGAAGTACATATGCTTAACTGCCGCAGAGGGTTCATTGCAAAAAGCAGCTGCTGTTTTTAAAACTTGGCTGCTCCTTTTGCATATACTGATCTGTACCACCTATGCACAGTCTGAACCCATTTACCATATATTTCCTATTGCATATCCTTTTTGATTATAGCATACTCTAGAAAAGGGTACTATCTATTATCCAGCTACAATCATAAGTGACCAGTTATGTTATAGATTCAGGTATTGCACATGCTGGAGATAGCTATCCATAGTATTGATCACTGTGTGAGACTGTGATTAATGGTTTGTCTGAGAGACTTCATGGCATACACAGTGAGACAAAGTGGACATGGTTCTCAGAGTCTTCTGCAAATATGGCTATGAAAGCATTGCCCTGGTGAATACTCTTGCACAATGCAGGAATGCAGGATATTATCTCTAATGCATAATACCATAGGTTGAGGTCAACTTATTTTGTAGGACGTCTAGCATATTCCCATTAGGATGAAAATGAGGGGGGGGGGTAGAAAAAGAAACTCCCTGCTGTTTTCAGATCTGGTACTTCCTTAGACTATTGCACCTAGTAACTCCAGGAATAAAGGGCAGACAAAAGCAAGTTGAAAAGCAGGATAATCAGCTAGAAAGAGAGCTCTGGCGAAACCACCTAGTGAAGATAGATAGAAGAGACAGATAAAGATAGAGTAAGAGAGGAAGTATCTAAGTAGTGTCCCACCATTCAGGCTAGAAATGTTAGCCTTATATTGACAGTATACAATGTTACTCTTACTCTTTTGTAAGATACATTTAATAATGTAGGCTAAAGGTGGGCATTCAAGGATTTGTACCTACACAGTCCTATCTACTGGAGCTTGAAATCAGCTATCCATATATGTCATTGTATCTCCTGCCTTTGTTCTCTCACCAGGTTTTGACATTCTTTAGTGTCTAGATACAAAATATGTAGCCTGGCCTAAGCTTGGACAGGCAGCACTCACGTAAAATCTCCCGCTTTCACTCTGCTACCCTCCTCCATATGCCTCTCAGGGTATCACAAATAGTTGCAGCCATGCCCTATTTTTCCTCCTCTAAACCTACATCAGGATCTTATCTTCTGGAAGCATCAACTTACAATTATGATTACGATGAAACCAATGAATCAATCAGTCAGATTTTAACTCTTCTCTGTCAAAAGGGTTTCCCATACTGTATTGATATTTGCATTTAAGTGAGTTAAAAAAGTTTGCAT
Organism: Harmothoe impar; assembly: GCA_947462335.1. Lineage (NCBI taxonomy): Eukaryota > Metazoa > Annelida > Polychaeta > Phyllodocida > Polynoidae > Harmothoe > Harmothoe impar. The sequence continues at coordinate 26,167,333 of OX381707.1, forward strand.
ATATCTATTAGTCAGAATAGTTTGGTAATATGCACTGGAACATTACTTAGACTATCAACCACTAGAACACAGATCTTGACTGTGACATTTTTTCCTAGGCTGATTCATCCATCCCGATCTCATCCCTCCTTCCATATCCAAGAATTCGTTGGGGTTAAAGGCAAAACACTTGCTGCCCCTGCAGTAGCAGTCTGAGCTGAGCAAGGACCGACACTCTGGGCCTTTATAGAAGAGGTCGGGTTTTAAGTGGTCACGTCTATCCCCCAACCATTCCCCACCATCACATCCCCTGATCGAAGCAAAACTGCTGCCAAGTCCTGAACCCACCCACAACTCACAAACTGTGCCCCATGACCTTACACTCCAGTAAATGGTGTTCAATCCATACCTGGGACTGCATCTAATGTTACTGGTGTGTAATAGGGATTGGGGTAGTGGAAGGGAGAAAGATATTTAGGCAGGGGACTGTGGGTTGTGGCTAGCTTCTGGATTGACCTGGGTTGAATAGACACTACCTAATAAATAACATTACTGGTATTTCCCTGGAGCTCAGGCTCTGAGTCTCTATCTGACCTATATCAATGAGCAGAGCATCGATATTCTGCTTTCCCAAATGGAACTAGCAGCATTTATATAGCTTTCCATCTGAGGCCATTAGAGTTATTTCAATACATAGAGAAGATAAAATTTGTCATCTACTAGAGGCAGGCAGACGTTTGTAGTCTTTGGTTATCTTTCCAGACCAATACAAAAAACATATCAGTCTAATGTTGAGATCTATGGATGCAGAGGGGTGAAAATACTTCAGAGTCTTTCCAGAATATCAATGTGAGGTCATTTTGAATTGGTCCAGGGGCGATTCCAACCTTCATCTGTCAGAAAATGACAGTGATGTTATTAGGCAGAGAATATGTAACCCACATCGCCCATGAGTACACTGTAAAAAGTTGTTGTTCGTGAACAGCAATATGTGCTGTGACTATACAGTACTTTAGCTGTAAAAGATAATACAGCAACTTTTGCTGTACACATACAATTCTGTTACTGTAAGTGCAGGTTCGAATCCCATAACCAGCAACCAGAGGGAGAGAGAGCAGAGAGGTTGGAGGGAGTACCATACTACACAGCTCAAATATGACCTGATCTTTTCAAAAGACTATTGATGCAGGCTACATATAAGTGATTGCCCCTCTAGCTCAGTTCGTAGAGCTGTGGGAGATGTAGTCTGAGGGTCAGCAGTTCCAGTCCCGGCAGGAAACTCTCACACAAACTACATTTCTCCTGATGCAATTCTAAAGTGTAATATATTTTGGTACACTGAAATGTTACTATTGAAAATATACAGAGGATAAGACCAATGTATCTCAACAATCTGCATGAAAGATAGTAAAATTTACTTTGAAAAACATCTATAGGCCATCAAGATTACACTCCAACTAATGGTAGTTCAGTCCTTATTAGTACATTACTGCAATAGGGTAATTTTCATATCAACCCATAAGACATGAAAAGTCTAGTTCTAAAATTGTCCCCAGGGATCCTGTGTTGACCTCATTACCATTCCCACATAAGTAGGAGGTGTTTCAATGCACCTGACATGGATTCACTGGTGTAGTGGTCATGGTTCAGGACTATGGATTGGAACCTGGGGGTTCAAATCTCCAAGATGTTGAATATGTGAGCCTTTTTAGAACTCAGATCTGCGTCTACAGTAGATTCTAATGTAGGTCTACAGCAGAATTTACTGGAACCAAAGTAGCCCCCAATAGTTGCTGTACAGGAACACTACTTACTTCTAACAGTGTATACCACATTACACAATATACCATATTCCTATCCCAGTCACTGTCAGTACGGCTTGCCCCATCAGATCTCAACAACACCAGGGAAGATCAGAGGTCACAGGTCAGTGTCAGTGGCAGATGGGTGGGGTGAGGACACGTAGGCAGCAGTTTTACTCGGATCAGAAGAGTAGGTTGGTGATGAAAAATGGTAGAGGTGTCTCTACATTTTTTTTTATTGCATGAAAGAATGAAAGAGACAGAGACAGAGACAGAGACAGAGTGTGGGAAATGCCATTGAAGAAGTAGCAGGGAGGTTTGTTTTCACACAAATTGAAAATTATAACATTAACATTAGGGGAGCCCATTATATGGGGACTAAGTAGCATTCAAACACTGTGAATAGTAACTGTAGGTATACACTGCTGTGTACCTACAATACACAAGTAAAGTGTACACCTACAGCAATTCCAACTAGAATGGCAGTGATACTGCAGATCTACTATAATGTTACTGGAAATTCTACAGTATACCTACAATTAACTTCACACATGTGGTATTGCTGCCACTCTTGCACAGTTTGGGTAGCAGGTTTACCATTCTGAGTTTTCAAACGCTGTTTCCCTACTTTGTGTGTGTAGCGTTGAAGTGTACAACGATTAGCTATAATGTCCTGTCTGTACTGCTCAACTACATTGAGAGCCCGGTTCAATATAATTTATAGAGAACAAGCTGAAAAGATGGAGAGACCCTTTCGTGTAGAATTAGTTGTCATGTAAATCTATAATGATGCTTGACTGGGGAGCCTCCTGCTATTCATCCTAGCAGTAGCGTACATTGTTAAGTATGCAGTGATGATCCATTTTATGGCTAGCACGTTCTCACAGACAAAGCAGAGGCTATGACGCCGAAAACAAATCACCCACAGAATATACAGAGAACACTGTACACTAGCTCTGAGTAGGTAACAATGAAGCCCTCTACCAATCCTAAAATGCATGAGAATGCATCATTTCACATCCAGACCATCAAAATTGTCTAGCCCCTAATATGGCCTCTGCGCTTCGCTCACGGGAAACAGACAGTCACTCCAGGTTGGCCAGGTTCGCCCCCCCCCCCTCTAGACCATCCTGGATCCGCCACTGCTAGATTACGCTTTGCTTGACTGTGAATGTCAAATTATTTCCTAATGCTGCTGCTGATAGCAACACTTGGGGGCCTACAGAATCCAAAATGGGATAGCAGAGTATTAATGCTATGGCCATTGAGCCAGGCCGGACAGAGATTTAGGGACTGGTCTCTAGGGAAATACTAGTGATGATATTTATTAGGGAATGGAATTTCGACCCAGGCCAATCTAGAAACCTGCTACATCCCACTGCCATCTCACATTCCCTCCTACTACTAAAGGTCATGGGGCAATGGTGGTGGCAATGGGAAGAGTTTTCAGAGGAGAAATCGAGTAGACCAAGAGTCTGAAAATTAAAAAGAGAATGTTCCAGAGGAAACAATCAGCCTATTTTAGCTGATAATTGTAGTACAAATAAAATGCAGGGTCCAGTTGGAAAAATTGATTGGTCCACAACGGAATCAGATCAACATTGATTTATTGGATTGCTTATGTTTTCTTGGTATAAAAGGGGGCTCCTCTTATGTTGAGAACCCTACAAGAAAGGTAATAATAAATCTTGCAGAGTTCCATAGATTGCTCGTAATGTTGATTGTATGTTGCCGCAGAAATAACCAGGAATGTCATTCATAAGTTTCAAAAAACAATTTCAGTGCTTTTTCCCCTATCATATAGAGCCTATACTCTATGTTGAAACACTTCATGTAGAACCTAGCAGTATCTAATGTCCAAACAGTGCTTGGGCTAACAATTTAAGAAACCCATTTACATAATCATGACTCAAAAAGTGTTAAAGTTTAAGTGATCAAGTCATTTCACACAAGAATTAAGCCTGTCATTTAGTCCTCTGCTCAAGGACTAATTCACCACAGTAGATGCACCGATGCATGATTTGCTGCTGTCATTCTACGTCATGTCACCGGATGCTGGGACTCTGTAATAACTTAAGTGGTAATTAGCAGTAAGACTACATCCAAATTGCTACAACATAGATAAGGCTAATCAGTCTGATGACACACAGTTATGGCTCATCAAACAAGGCTGGTATCTTCATTAACCCTCAGTCCAAAGGGGCTAAAAGAAGAAATTGTCTCAGCAACCAAGCAATTTTCAATACTGCAAAGCCTTAAATCATAGTATACTAACCAATTTGTTTCATGATTTATTATCAAGATGTTTATTAAGAGATATTCAACTTAAATCTTAATGAATAACATAGATCCCGGGGGAACAAGGACACCATTAGCCTTGCTCTTAGAAGAAATGCTACTAGTCATTTCATACATTTAAATAAATCAATGACACCACCCGCCAAGATACCAATGATGTGATTTACGCTGACAGAAGCCACTTAAGAAAACGTACAGTGTTTACAAAGGTTCAGAGGCTGACACTGTTTGTACACCTGGTACCCTAGATTGCAGCTTTTCTCCTGCAGTCGCCTGTATGAGATGGCTAAGTCGGTAATAGTATCTAAATACATCTGTTTATATGGTATATCACATACTTAAGACATTTTAACAAAACCCATCTTTGTTATCGCACATCATTAATGGTAATACTGAACTCATTGTCTATAATCAAATAATATGAAAGCTACATACATGTATGGTAAGTGTTCCACTGGCATCATTTGAGATAGATCAAGTCTGCGAGAAATTTGTTTTTAAATCACCTGGCTAAGAACTCCTCTACTGCCTCATCAGCGTAGCACTTGATTCAATTAGCACCGATGATTGCAAAACAGTGTAAACTTCATACAGAAATCTCTAATACAGAAATCTCTAATTGTTTTCCCAGAAAGCTGTTACTTGGGTTCAATTAGGACTGCATACTCAATGAGCCAATTAGTGCGGACTTAAAAAGGCTTAAACAGATGTAGAGCCAGGTCATTATCTTTGCATACACTTTGAACTGTATGATGACATATTTAACAGAAAACAGTTTATCTTCAAAGAACTATCCGAATATAAATAGCTAAAAACAAAGAAGATTTTCTACTGTCCGATCTTCTCAAGCAACATGTTTTTAAGCAAGACTTTATAATGTCCAGTAAGATTTATCATGTTGGCTGTCTAAGTTTATTCAGCAGGGATTTCTAGTTGGAGGGCTGTTGACCTCAGCTCTTATACAAAACAAGCACTTGTTTCAGTGTTTGAGCAATGTTTGGGGACTCCTATTGCCCCGGCAACTACACAAGACCTGTGCTCTTTTAAGACTAAGTGCTTTATCACTAAAGTACAGTAAAATATAGTGGATACACCCTTTTCCATTAATCACTGACACACCTCACATACATCCTTCCTGATACCCTCTGTAAGGTCTCACCATGATAAATCCCACAGTGCTTAGCACCAGCAAAGGAAGTCATTAATTACCACAGTGTTTGATGGATGACACTGTCAGTCCTTCATGGAAATATCTAGCTGATCACTAATTCCCCCAATGCCTTTCCCTAAGTACTTTTCCTAAGATCTGAATTGCTTATTCTTGTTCGTTTCTTAAGTTTAATATGTGCTCAGTGGCAGTAGGCTATCTAGGTCCAACAAAGAAATACGTCCTGGATACAAGGATTATAATTATATATATAAGGAATGAAGTATAAAATTTAATATAATGGAAAATATCTATAATGGCAGTTTCCAGGTAACTGTTTGAGCAGGTGTGGGATTCAAGGTAGTAAATATGCAAGGTAGTGGGGATAAACTGTATGCAATAGAATGGCTCTTCAGTCCCCCTGTCTTAGAACCCGCCTGGTTAAGACACTGATTGTACCTGTCCTCATGCCACACGGTAAGTCTGATGACATAAGATGAGTCTCATGTATACATACTCATAGGAATTCCAGAGGACTCTTTGAACTAAGGTGCTAAGAGATCCAACATGCATTAAGGCTCGCTGTACCGCTTATGCAGTATTCAGTGATGACCATATCTATGCCTCTGTAAAACACTGTGCTGTGTAGATTCTATAGATCCAGCCATCAAGGAACCTGACCAGATATTCTCTGCCTTGTACTAATGAAAATAAATATGAAGTATTGCTTTCTTTGAAAATTATCCTACATCAATTGTCCCACCTCGAGCCCACCTGTTAGTCATCAAAGTATTAGAGCATTTTCCCTGGATGGCCATCCATACTTGCCTCCTATAACATATGCTGTACATGTTCAGCAGTCACCCCCTGCAAAAAGCCGGTCAGCCACAGAATACTGATGGCACCCGAAATAGCTGATAATAGACCTAGCCCCAATTTATGAACCAATATATACTCAATCAATAAACAGGCTGATGAGACATGCATCATGGCATTTACTGCCCAAATGCATGAAGTCATTTATTTTGATAAATATAATATGGGTATATAGTTGAGTCCACACTATGTGTATATAGACAGCAGATGGTTCTTAAGGAAAAGGTGTTAATTTTGACATCTGCCTTAGGCATTGACCCACTCACCAATTTGGGAGCAAATACACAGAGGGTACATGTTCAGCAGTTCTTCTGATGGTGGTCAAATTTAGTGAGCTGTTATGATGAGTGATGATTGTATATGCTATACAACATGTGCTTCGGAAATCTGTATGATTTAGCATACTTCATGGCCTTGGGGGAATATCAATGTGATGTCCTTTAGAGTCCATGGGCAATTCCAACCTTCATCTGTCAGGAAATGACAGTAATGTTATTAGGTAGAGAATATCTAGCCCAGAGAAAGGGGGGCGGGGCCAGGGGAAGATCAAATCAAAGTAAAAAGAGGGAGGGAGAGGAAGCTATAGGGGGATAAAATCCCTCAGATCGCATCTTGATAGATTAACAATAAAATAGCTGTTTCTCAAAAAGTATGATGTCATTAAACATGACTTTTGTGCTTGCAAAAATGCATCCAATTATATAAACCCAAGTGATACACATGTACATACATGCATTCAACTTTCCTGCGGAAACAGTATCTTATCTCATGAAATTATCTTACATTTCACAAGCAGGATCCCTTTAACTGTGATATGTCATTTGCATCGGTCTAGAAGACCTAATTGAATCAGGTATATTACCCTTTTCATGAAGGTCCAATATTTCGCATATATGCTGTGCATAACAAATTGTCTCTGATAACTACACATAGAAACCTACGAAAGTGCTGCAGGTTCAACTTTGGATAGCAGAATACTGATGCTTTGCCCATTAGACCAGGTCGGAAAGAGGCTCAGAGACCGGTCTCTGGGGAAGTACTAGTAATGCTATTTATTAGGTAGTGGAAATTCAACCCGGGGCAATCCAGAAGCCTGCCACATCCTCTGGTACCCCACTGCTATCTCGCGTTCCCACCCACTACTAAAGGTCATAGGGGCGATGTTGGTGGCTTGTAGCTGCGTTGAGGTAAGGTAGCAATGTGAAGAGTTTTCACATGAGAAAAGCTAAGAAGAAAGTTCCTGAGAATACATCCAACCCCTTTTAGCTGATAAGTGAAGTACAAAGTAAAATGCAAGGTTTTAACTTGACTGGGTAACAATGGGATCAGAATTCGTGAGTTGACATTGCAGCTGATGAATTTATTGGATGCATCATGTTGCATCATGTTGGTTTTCATGAAAACCAGCATGGTCTGACTCTAGATTTAGCTGTTATTTGACACCCACATGAATTTGGATCTATTTTATGTCATATAATGGCTAATGAAAGGGGGTGAAATAATACATTGCTACACCTTTATACAGCAAGCATCACACTTGATGAAGGTCATAATGTAAACTCAAGAAAATAACTACTCAGGGGTTTAATCTCTCAGGGGACCTAATTCTCCTAATTACCATGTTTAAGTAAAAGCCATTCACTACCTGTTGGCTCTGGGTGTAAAAGGGAGCTCAGAGAAAAGGATAGAATACCATACTGCAACCTAAAAGCTACATACTTGCGGCTATATTCAATACACTCTCATAGTTATTCGTTGATCGTGCATACCATAATATGGTATAGAGCAATACACTCATGCAGCCACATCTACCTCTCTCTTTTTGGCACACTACTGATTAATTTGCTGTCACATCCTCAGCGGTAGAAGCAAATTACATGACATGACTGTGAGCATCTGAAAAACCTTCTTCTTCCACAAGGGAAATGGTATTTAGTGGGCTGTCAAATCAATCCTTGTACAGAAAATGTCAATAATGACAGCTCCTCTTATGTACAGAACCCTATGAGGAAGGTAATGATAGGTCCCCTTGCAGAGTGTCATTGATCCCTTTTTTATATATCATATTGATTGCATGTGTTAACAGAAATAACCAGGAATTATGATCATCAGTTCCAAAATGCAATTTTAGGACTTGTTTCCTTATTATATAGAGCCTATATTGTTTCAAAAAGAAATTGAAGTATTTCTGTAAAAACTTAGCCATATGTAATATCTAAGCCATGTTACCCTCCCACCGCCAGATTTCTCTGTAGTTTTGCCAAGAAATATAAATATCAAAAATTGAAATGAGATTTTGGCGTAGCTACTCCTTAAACATTCCTTATAAACACAAATAGAATGTAGGTTGTGAAAGAGGATGTCATAAGCTTTAATATGATGCCAATCATGGGGTGCTGAGACTAGGACTTGTAAGAAAATATTTTCATCAATTTTGAGTAATCTTTTCTTGTTCAGCTCAGTGAATTAGGTGCTCAGGCCGCTATAGCGGCCTGCTGGCGGTGAGAAGGTTAGACAAAACCCATGTACAGAATCACGGCTCAAAAAGTCTTAAAAGTTTAAAAGTGATTAAGTTATTTAACACTGGGATAAAGCCTGTCTTTTAGACTCATGCTCAGAGACTGATTCACTGCTGTAGATATCTCTGTGTATGATTTGCTGCTGTCATTCTACATCAGGTCAACTAAGGGTGCTGTGGATCTATGATAACCAATGTAGTGAATAGCAGTAAGGCTACAACGAAACTGCTATAACATAGATAAGGCTGCTTGGTCTGAACGCACTCAGATATGGCTTATCAACCACAGTTGGCATTAACCATCAGTCCAATCAGGCCTTGAAGAAGAAGTTGTCATAGCAACCAAGGTTAGCTCTTGCATTGAGCAGAATATAACAGAGTCTACCCGTGTAAGTTGTAGACAGAGATATCTAATCGTATTCCATGGAAGCTGTTAGTTTGAATCAATTGGAACTGCATACTCAATGAACCAATTAATGCCGACTTAAGAAGGCTTTAGCAGATGTAGAGCCAGGCCATCGACTTTGCATAATTATACACTTTAAATTGCATAATTTCCATGATTATACATTTAAAGGAAAACTGCTTACCTTAAAGCACTAAAATGGAAATAGTCGAAGTAAGACTTTATAATTAATTTATAGCATACAGTAAGATAGAGATGTATCATGTTGGATGTCTAAGCTTAATCAGCAGGGATGTCCCAAAAAGCCATTGTTCCCACTTTGGATGTGTGTTCTTACATATTGGTACCATTGGAATAATATGCCAGGACACTCTTCAAGTTGGAGAGCTGTTACTGCAGTGCTCATACAAGACAGGCGCTAATCCCACAATTAGCCTTACAACATAAGGTAAGCCCCATGAATAATCATAAGAATTCCAGAAGGAGGACTCTCTGAACCAAGATGCTAAGACATCCTGCATACTTATGTAGTATTCAGTGATAACCATCACTATGCCTGTCGCTGTCCTGTGTGTATTCTATAGAACAATGCATCAAGAACTCTTCCACGCTATTTCAATCTTGTATACTTCCAACCTAAAGCCACTCTGAATGAAAGTAGTATAACGTTTTCCCTGGAAAGTCAGCCATACATGCCTCCTTTGACTATAACATATGCTATTCATGTTCAGCAGTCACCCCCGCCGCAAACAGGCAGTCATGCATAGAATACTGATGACACCCAAAGTAGCTGATAATGGACCCGGGCCCAATTTATGAACCAATATACTCAATCAATAAACAGGCTGGGTAGTAGGATGCATCAGGGCACTTCCAACCAAGATGTATGAAGTCATTTTATGTTGTATGCTACTATAGTTGACTCCACCTTTTGTGTTTGACACTCACTCGCCATACACAGCTAGTGGGTGTGACACACATATTAATGGCCTCCCCTTACGACAGGCAAAACACCTACAATACAGATACCACCTTAAGTACCTCTACCACTTTGGGAGCAAGTGCACTGAGGGTAATTGGTCAATTTCATTTCATTCGTATTATTGAATATACTGCTCTAAAGGTACATTTGTACATTTAGAAGTGTGCAAATACTGCAGGACTTTTGTGGTATATGAATGTCCTTTAATAGAAGAGCATAGGCCAAGGGGAGATTTTGACTGTTGCCTGTCAGGAAATCTGCCACAATCTAGATAAAAACATCACATGCATTTCTCAGCCATTGTCACTACTCCCACCCTCTTCAGATCACAACGACATCAGGGAAGTTATATATCCCTGCCATTGATCAGCCATCTGGTTAATCGTCAGATAATGCATTGGGCAAATGATAACCAGAGTTTAGAAATACCTGACTTCATTCCATGTGCAGAAACAACATTACCATTGGTTTGTATGGACTAATCTCTAGGCCCTATACCCCCTGGATAAACTGAATCTTGTTCTCTGTGTGATGCCATCAATATAGCTATGAGTCAAAGCTTTTAGTGCATAGTTTGATAGAAAAAGCAATAAATTACATGAAATGAACACTTATGCTAACATAATAAAATGGATCCGATGGCTACAGCTGGATACCTATAGATATACATGCAGGTCCAATACATGATAAAAGAATGTCGGGTGAATGAGGTTAGATGGAGATTCAGAGACTTTCCAATAGGGAAATAGTATATGCCCATTTAAATAGGTCCAGAGGATACTCTGACAGTGGCATGTCACAAAAAGAAAGCAAAGTTAGCAGGTAGTAGATATTTAACTCAGATCAATGTACGGATGTGCCACATCCCACGTGAGTCCCTCCCAGTGACTGTCACTCCCCCTATCATCATTTGATCACATCATCACCAGGGAAGCCTAAAATCTGGGTTGGCCACCACTTCTCAGGTTGAAGGTCAGTGGCCAGTATCAGTGGCAGATGGGTGAATCAAGGAGGCAAAGGAAACAATTTTAGTACCATCAGAAGCGTTGAATGGTGGCGAGTAGTGGTGGGAATGACACCATGAAACCCATTTTACCACAGGGTATTCCTCACCATAACAGAGGGCAGAGAGGGAAGAAAAGCAGGATATGGTGAGCAAGACATGGATCAGAAAAGTTGGGTAAGATTAAGGGTACCATGTGCAGTGCAGGGGGATCTATGATGTATGTCATATTGCTAGGTTACGTTGTAAGATGACAACACACAGAGATGCTGTGATCAAAGGTTGTGTGGCATGAAGGGAAACAGATAGTGTTATACATAGTCCTGTCTTATCTTTAGGATGAATGATAAGTGTGTCGGAGGATGTGGCCTGCCCCTTCCTCATCTCCATTGTATCAGTATAACCAGATTGATACAGAGAATAATTGGAATAAGACAGGTTCTATACAATCACTGCAGAACTGTTTGCATTTAAGTAAATGAAACATGCTTAAAGGAGCACTTTTTTGGGACATCTACATATGATTACTGAACTGAAAGTGTTCATTTAAAGCATCTTAAATCTGCTTAAATGTAAATATTGTGAATGCAAGGAATTCGATCAGATATTTGTACACTGTCTTGTATTTTGTTATTTATTTGTTGTCTAATTAAGATTTTAGGCTATGCATATCAAATCTAGTAATATAACTGGTGTATATCTCTGAGTATCTCTGACTAAAATTATCTATTTTAAAACACTGTAAAAAAAGGAAGTCTCAACTACGTCAGATATATATCAGATATCATTCACTCAATTGCGTATTAATCTTTATTTGTCCTACACTCTCAAAAATGAATCATTTTGTATAAAGGCAGACAGGAACAGAAATGCCACAGGGGCATTCCCAGTCAATTGCCTGACTATTTCATATTTTGTCTACTTTTTTTGCACGCATCTCTCCTTTGCCAAATGATACTGTTTAAATTACTGACATTCTTCTCCTATCTTCATATTACAGCTCAAGCCCCACTGTGGCCTGCTGTTAGGATGGTGAGGATTGCCAGTTGTTAGCCTGGCTGTGATTGGCTGCATACTTGGACATGGTTCCCTCCTCTCAGTACCTGTGTGATCACCGGATATTACCCTAGTGCGGACGCTTCCTTCGACACCACTTTTGTGGCAAATTCATATAATGTGCACATACCACGGGCCTGGCATCCTGGTAGGCACTAGAGAATTACTGACCATCCGACTGATAAGTAGTTCTTATTTAGCTGGATTACTCTGCCAATGGTGGTCAGTTTAAGACCCAAAGTCTAGGGATTACTTTCTGTAGTTGGAGATGCTTCCTACTATGCTGGGTACTGTTGGGCGGACGTAGCTGTGGATTACGTGTGGAGATGAGGGTGGATCACTACGCTGTTTATGTCTGGCTGGTAGTGAGATGGACCTGCTACCAGCTAGTGCAAGGTCAAGGTCAAAGTCAAGGTCAACAAATAGCAGGTTTGTTAAAGGTTGCTCACTATGCTTAAATAGTTGATAATTGGGTTTATCAGTATCTTCCAAAAGTGATACTTATAGCTAGTAGATCTGTTTTTTTAACAGCTAAATTAAATGCAATGAAAGGGCATTTAGATTTGTCATGGAATTAAGCAGACAATTGCTGTAGACATTTTCAACATTAATGATTTGGCTTTAATCTTAGATGTAGGTTAATATCAGAAGTCGGTCTGCAATATATTGGCAGTTTATGTTTATATATAGAAATGACAGTAAATATCAAACAATACAGTTGATCTATTTGAATGAAGTACTGCAAACCAAACAGATGGCTTTTTAAGGTGACAAGAATCCAAAAAGAATAAATGAGAAAGTTAGTTACATAGTTACATAGTTAAATAGATTTGTGCAGTCTCACATAGTAAAATAAGTAAAAGTATGTCTATAATACATTTTGTACTTGTGAGAATACATTTCATACATTCATGTTATTATTGCTATGGGTCCTACATCTCATACACACAGTCATACACATCACAACAGCATTAGCTTAGTCTAAACATTGCTGCTATGGTCCCTTTGCATAGATGAGGAAAAACCACCATGAACAGGCAGTACAATGTAATAGCCCACAGAATAACTCCCGCCAACAGTGCTGTAAATAGCCAGGGAACGTGCCCCTGTACTATAGTTGAGGCTCAATGGCAGACACTGGCCGCCTCTGTGCTAGTGCCTTTGATGGGGACTTATCTCTTATGGCACCATTCTACCTGCCAAATTTGCATGAATCATTGTTATACTCACCATAATGGCTAGTTTATGGACTTGGTCTTTTATTAAGATAAATATAAGGGTGTAGTTATTGAAATGAAGTTAAATGGAACTAAGCACCAGTATTTCGTCTCTAATTTACACCACAACAGAATGTATATCATTGAAATTAGGAGTCCAGGCAATGAAATGAGCCCTACAAATGTTGTTCTGTTATATATCTACATATATTATAAGCCCCTTCAATCTAAATGTTTGAAGTAATACTTGTGGTGGTACATGACAGGGATTTACAAGTCACTGCGTTTCTGACTCGACATGCATGTGCCTCCATTCCCCATAGAGATAAAAGACCCTGCATGTAGGCTATCACTGTAATAACGCAAGCACTAGGCCTCTCTCTAGGAGCTCACTGTGGCTCATGATGACCCTTAATATCCTGTTCTGTGAGCTACTTACCACAGTTCCCACCCTACACTTCGGTACCGACAAGTCATGCGTGCAACTTACTGCACAAAAAAGACATCACACTCTGTAAACTGTTCATCTTTCTGTGGCTGAAATAACCAATGTTGCCCTTTGTATATTTGATACAACAATGATCATATCTCTGAATTTGGTATGTCATGAATTATACTGTATAATGTATTTCCTCAGCAAAATTCATGTGCTATATTTAGATGCAGATTTTTTGATGAAATAGAGTTTTACAAACCTAATGAGAACTACTTTGAGGGGGATGGAAAAGAAACACAGGGTGCATCACCTAAAAACAGACTGTGTGGTAGGCAGAAAGTGATTGCTATGTGAGTCTTTAGTCAAGACAGAAAAAACCATGTCAGAGCTATCTCATCAAGGAAACACTTCATCAGAGCATTTCTATTCAAATGGAGATGCAGTATACTATAATTCAGGATACTATAGAAGAGGATACTAAAGCCTGGCTAAAGACAAAACATTTGGAAACAATGCCTGTCATGAGGTAGGTTGTACAGAAGATCGCTAATGACAAGCTCTGATAGCATATACATGTATGAATAAATGATTATCATCCAAGCCGACTCTTGATCAAATTTTGAAAGGTCCAGGTTATAATTCCACCATTGTTTTTTTTTATGCCGAAGTGGTGGTGTAGCCATCTGGTGGTGCCGCCAGGCACCACCAGGACGAGATATATGATGTTTGCACTTTACCAAAAGTCAGAACGGGAGCCATCTTGGATTGTGCTGCCATCTTGGATTAAGGAGTCACAACACAAATTTATGCTATGTGATAACAATGATAAAAATCAACCTTTGATAGGTCCTCAGGTTGATTATAATCATACCTATCCCCCTAAAATGGACCCAAGGAATTCAATGGTTCTATTGGTTTGTTGCTAATACAGCTGGTTGCCTAGCAACAGCTATTCAAGTTGTTTATCTGCCTAGCAACACACATTTCCATGGTCCTGAGGTTGATTATAATCATACCTTTCCCCCCTAGAATGGACCCAAGGAATGCAATGGTTCTATTGGTTTGTTGCTAATACAGCTGGTTGCCTAGCAACAGCTATTCTTATTGTTTATCTGCCTAGCAACACACATTTCCATGGTCCTGAGGTTGATTATAATCATACCTATCCCCCTAAAATGGACCCAGGGAATTCAATGGTTCTATTGGTTTGTTGCTAATACTGCTGGTTGTCTAGCCTATATGGTACCTGCATTAGCAAGAGCTGTTAGTTAGTTAGTTAGTATCCAAGATTAATTGTAATAAAACAGTTTGAGTTTGGGTGCCTATGTTAGTACTCAGCCAAATAGTTGCAGACTTTGTAATATAACAAAGTCCGCAAAATAGTCTTAACTATTCCTTGAAAATAGTCAAAAAGAAAAAGAAAAATGAAAATTGATTCATGTGTCAGAATATTGCATGGTAGAATTGTATACGGACTTGAAGTGTGTCAGAAAGCGTAGTCTAAACAGTGCAGTTTGATTGAATTCATGTTACATCTGATATTTCAAAAAGTTGCTGTGAAATTAGTGAAGAAAGTATGTAAAATAGTTCATTATATGAGCTTCAAATTGCAAAGCAAACATCATCCTCATCTTTCCCCTCCCCCCCTCCTGTTTCATTAAGTAATATCATCCAAAGGGTTCTTCAACTCTTTGTTTTCATGAAGCTAAAAGTCGAAGTTTGAATTTCATACATGAAAGAGATGTAATGTGAATATGAGTATTGGACATATTGTATCGGCTTAGTCCAGCTGAGTGTGCCATTGATAACTGCATTAATTTGGAGAAGTGTACATTCAGTTAAATAAACAATTAAATTGAAATTGAATTGAGCTATTCTTATTGTTTATCTGCCTAGCAACACACATGTCCATGATCCTGAGGTTGATTACAATCATATCTACCCCCGCCCCCTAAACTGGACCCAGGGAATTCAATGGTTCTATTGGTTTGTTGCTAATACAGCTGGTTGCTTAGCAACAGCTATTCTTATTGCTTATCTGCCTAGCAACACACATTTCCATGGTCCTGAGGTTGATTATGATCATACCTACCCCCCCCCCCCCTAAAATGGACCCAGGGAATTCAATGGTTCTATTGGTTTGTTGCTGATACAGCTGGTTGCCTAGCAACAGCTATTCTTATTGTTCGTCTGCCTAGCAACACACATTTCCATAGTCTTTAGGTTGATTATAATCATACCTACCACTCTAACATGGACCCAATGAATTCAATGGTTCTATTGGTTTGTTGCTAATACAGCTGGTTGCCTAGCAACATCTATTCTAATCATTTATCTGCCATGCAACGCACATTTCATGGCCCTGATGTTGATTATAATCATATCTACCCCCCTAAAATGGACCCAAGGAATTCATAGGAACTACCATATTTGAAGTAATACATCCTTCCCCCCTGCTTATTTGGTGTATTGAATGGGTCCCCTTCAAACATACTAACCATGTTGACATTACGTTCCTTCAAACGCAAGAATTGTAGTTGTTGCCGCGTATAAAAATGCCTGAGACATTTTTTACGCGGTAACAACCACAATTCTTGTTTAAACAATGTGATGCTATCCTCTCATTAATGTTTTGTTGTTTATTATATTGACCATGAGATTTTTGGTATGTAATATGCAAATGGCTGTGCCATTTAGTTTTATCCAACCAAGTGTGGTATAAATATGTGATATATGTAATATGAATGTGATTGTGTCTGGATATAATACAGCTCCCACAGGTGGAAGATAAACAAGGCTTACTGCTTACTATGGCTCAGTGTGTCTGACAACCATGACAGCCACCAAGTCATGTGGCTTCCACCTAAAGTGGCTTCATCAGCAGAAGGCAGACATGGCTTCTTCTTCTGTTTTTACAACTACACATGTGCTCAAAATCATATACAAAGTATACCCAGGACATATTGGGACTATATCTATGGTAAAACACATTACCCACTCCCTGTTTTTCTGCATTTGTACAATTGTATTGTAAAATCAACACAGTTGTAACAATATGCATAGTGTGATACCTTTGAAGGCACTTACAGCTGCTCAAATGCCACTTTAATTTCATTGCCATTTAAATGGCATTACCGAGCATAAAGCCACTTAACATGTTCGGTAATGCCATCTTAAATTTGATCAAATGCAAACATTTATGCAGAGGAATCAAGTCTGCTCCTAATTTTGAGATGCGGATTTAACACACTACGGTAGGAGAATAAGGCAGTCGGACAGGCAGTGATTTATCCAATGAAGTAGCCCAAGGTGCAGAGCCAGGTCTAGACAGCAAATACAGTCTCCGTAAATACAGTTAGACATAAAATAAGGATGCCATAAACGCCACTGCAGCCATGTGAGACAAGGGAGAAAATAAGCAAAGTCAAATAACATGCCTGGGAAGCAAAAGGTGGACATTAACTGGATTTCTAAATTGCCAGCAGCCTCCTTCCCGCCTATTTATAATCACTGACCGCTGCAGATGAACTTCTGGTAGATGGCATGCCAAGCACTAGATTGGGACACAAGCCAGATTCTTTCAGTCAATGATCTAACCCTGAATTAGTTTCTCCATAGAGAAAATTAATGCCATGATGGCTGGACTCAAGTACTTTGATGGTGGCTGAGAATAGATTGTTACATTGCAAAAGTCCCCTATTCTGTACACAGTTGGGGGGCACATGTGACCCACTCTGGTAGACACATAAGGGGGTAAGGGAGTTGGTAGAACTGCTTACTATGCTTATCGAGGGAGATAGGAGCAGAAATAACATCTTTCCAAGTTCAACCAGCACTAGGCTGCATATGGAGTTATGGGGCTCTCAAAACGAAAGAAACCATACATTATAACTACTTTTTTTTGGAGCCTTATGATTTAGAAATCATAGAGGCAATAAAAGGTCATAGGATATTCAATAACACGTTCTGTTCTATCAGCCGAGTCACCCATGTGTTTGAGACTACACTTGTCATTTATGTAAAATTGTGTGCCAATAGCCTGTTCACAGTTTTCGAAATACCCGATGCGCTGTTGTGCTAGATATTACCCTGTTACATAATCTTCAAGATCTATCATGTTTCCTAAACCTTGAATGATACTGATAATAATATCCAAGCACAACCTGACATCTTGTTTCACTTGTTTCTTTTTTCAGATGACATCCTTGGGGAGGATGGCAGTGGTGACCTTGACCCCGTGGCAGAGGTCAACATAGAGGTGAAGGTGAAGGCCACATTCCGTGACCTCATCTGTTTCCAGTGTTCAGGTGGGAGCTGTGATAACCACCATTACAAGGAGCCGCTACGCCACCTGGTGGTGTCCTGCCAGGCTTGTTATAAGGAGTGGGATCACTGTTAGTAGATACACCCTTAAACAAAGTCCATATAATCATAGTGATTAAACATGTTGTGTGAATGCAGCCCTGGTGAGTCTACTTACCATGTCTGCATTTACGCACAATGTTGACTGTTTAAATATCTTGAAGTAGGCAGGAGCCATAAATGCAGTCTTGGCAACTTACTGTCAGCAGTACATTGTTTTTTTTTCTTGAGACATCATTCTGTGTATCTGCATGTAATTTAGGATTCACACATCCCCATGAGGATGTGAACTTCCAGTATACATTAAATTATTAAACCTTAACTCCAGTAATGTCAACCTTATCATCTACTGGAGTACTGGAGAACTATGTCCTCATCGCTAGGTCACCACCAGGAGGAGTCAAATATTGTTTGATTATGCCCCCCCCCCTAAACCTGCTGCTCAAACCCAATGATGTTAACTATGACCACTCCCTAAAGTAAGAAGATGATGAGCCTTCTTTTCTTTGATGCAATTATGTGTATGATAAACTAAGTGTTACTCTTATTTATCATTGCAGACAAGAAAGAATCAACAAGGAAATGTTTTTATCCATCTGACCTTACAGAACTTGATCATTCTAACAGTAAGTAAACTAATGAACTGAAATCTTAGAAAGCCTTTTCTCCAGTCTCAAGGTTGCAAGAGCAAAATTCATGTGGCAAACTGAGGAATTATGATGAATCAAATGGCCACATAAAACAGAAACCGACATGGAAGGATTTATGATATAAATCATTTCAATTGTCGGGAGTGTCCTTCCCCTGCAGAGGCAGCAAAAATGGCTGCCAGCCAGAGACGGGCAAATGACAAATATGATAACTCATTCCCAGCTGTGGATGATAAGTGCTGGTATACATATACATGCTTTATGACAGAGTTCGGTTTAGATCCAAAATTGTGGATGTAGACTATTGTGGCTTCATTGTTCTTTCTTATTGGCTTCTTCTGATAGTTTAATAAAAAATATACTGTCATGCAAATATTATTGTGCATTTGCCAATAGTGATTTAATTCTTTTTCATGTAATTGAAAATAATAATGTTTTCTTTTATCTTTCCAGTCAGCATTGAAACGGGTATGTGTGGTGTGATAGAACGAGGGGACAGACTCTCCTACTACTGTTTCTGCTACCTGGATTACTGTAACCATGGCAACACATTACACCCAGAATGGACTGGTGCCCACCTAATCCTACCTCTGTCACTACTGACATATCTCCTCCATACTGCCTGCTTCACCTATACAGCCCTAGGAGGCAGTAGTATAGGCAGGCATGGCAGGAGGGTAGGAACAATACCAGGGTGTGATTCGTGACACCGACAACTGTGGATATCTGTCGTCCAGTTATGATAATTATTAATGTCCAGGAGAAGTAATTTTAATCAAATCATAATGAGTTATGAGCTTATGATATATAAAAGTGATTCTCATGCTTCATTGATATTGCATGCAAAAAAACATGATATATTCTACTTCCTACAATGATGAGACATGACTCATGGGAATGATAAAAGTGTAAAGGTGATACCAGACAACAGAAACATGTACCCCGATGCCCTAGTAACATACCAAGAGGCGTGATCGGTAATGAATGCACTGAAGGAACTAAGCGACAGTCTGCCACTGCATTCAAAACAAAGGCCATCTCACCTATGTAACCCCTGCACATATTTGTTGAAAGATTTGAGACCTTTCTGTGTTATTACTCTTGACATTATTGAAACATCTGCATGAAAATCACAAGAGTAAATCTAGACAGTATTTCCCAACAGGTATATGAGGGCTTTCCGATTATTTGCATGAGTGCAATCCAAGAAACCTGTTGTGCCACTGACTATGTGATTTTGCGACAGGGTCATCTTTTTGAGAATTATGGAATCAATCTTGGGTAAAAAAAACTTGTGTTTCATGAGTCATCATCCATCTGAGGTAACAGAGAATAACTCAGGTCTTGTACAATCACAGAATGCACCAGGGAAGTCAACCACAAATATCCCCAACACAAGGGTTCTTCTGCCTAGATTGATATTTATATCTTTGTATTGAACGGAAAGTAAGTTGAAGGAATGTGCATGGGGTACTTCAAAAGACTGACCTTTGCCTCCACAGTCTGGATTAGTTATATTCTGTCATAATATGTGGCATACCCAACATTTCTATCGAGAAATTTGGCTGACCTCATAAGAAAAGCATCAACACATTCCTGAATGAGATGGTTGTTTTGGGATCCTCTGAGCAACTGTGTGTTGTTGAATAATCCCAGATTCCAAGGAACCTTTAAGGCTATAAAAGACATACCGGAAATCTTAATCACTTGACTTTAAGAGGTGTAGACTCTCATACAAATGCTAAATGATTGGTAATTTGCACTGTACATTTGACAAGGGCATTTATCTCTACCATCATTGAACATTGCTATTATTGCCAGTATTACATCAAAAACATCTAATGGACTATTTGAACTCAGTAACTATTATAACGATGTTGATGTTGGTTCATCACTGGCATTGTTGATTATTTCCTCTTTTATTTCCGTTATCAACTTCAAGCTTGAGTTCCAAGCTTAAGGGATAACGGATGACATCAGTGAGTGAATGAATGAGAGAATAGATTAGCATGAACATGTGAGTTAGGAATTGAGTGAGTGAATGACAGATTGAGTGAACAAATGAGTGTGACTCAAGGATATGTACCTAGAGTAATTCTAAATCAAGTGTTGTGTGGTGTAGCGTATTATGTGTTTTTGCTCGCAATAAAGATCTTTCACAGACTAAGGAAAATGATGTTGTGTTCAAAGGACTTTGTTGCTGTCCTTCAAATAGCAAGTTTTGTGTCAAATGACATTATCTGATTATAGCCTAAACAGTTTAAAAAAAAAGCTATTTCATTAGATTGAATAACCTGATGATGCTATCTGCCATGAAAGTATCAATAGGATTTCCTCTCACATCAACAAAAAAAGGAGAGACACATCAATATCTATAGACTCATGGAGATGATCTGAAGATAATTCAGGAAAATGGAAATGATCTGTAGAAAAGATGAATTTTGGAATGTTTAATACACACTCAAACAACACAGCTAAGGGTATGTCAAATATTAACTGTCCCCCATCACAGCCACAGGATACAGATAACACATTACAATGGTCTGATGGTAATGAAACCCTCCATTACGTTGCGAACCAATAGACTGAGGGTCATTGTTAACTATTACCCTGTTGTACCGGTGTTGATTGATCAGAAGATTGCTTTGTATCAACATATGTTGGCACATCAATGCATAAAACAGTTTTTGAAAGAGAGCACCATCAAATTAAACAGGAAAGAGCATATAGCAAACACCTAACTAGTACTGTATACATAGTCATTTATCCCAACTCTGATGCTAGCAGACCCACACATTATCCTCCAAAGATATTCTGCAAATCCAACCATTGCGATTTAGCTGATGTTGATCTGGATATTTGACTTTAGCAGTTGATCATCCATTTACACTGTCTATAGTCAACTTGTGGGGTGTGGGTATTACAACTCGAATAATATGAGTAAACAGGTCGAAATGGTTAATGGAAATGGTTAATTGATATGTTGTTTCCTGGTTCTAGATATGTAAGGAAATGATATCACATAATACACATATTTACCAAAGCTGTTATCTATGTATGCAATTCCCTGATCACGGAAGACTTCAAAAGCCTGATCACTGACTGCCTTTGAGGCAATTATTCGATTAAAGTAAGCTCTTCTTGTAGGGAAGAGATGCTGTCCTATTTATACCTATAAACATGCTGCATTGTGTACAGGGGATACAGCAAATTGATGCTACACCCAATGAGCCATGTCGTATGGCAAGTCAGATAGTGGTCTTTGGGGAAATACCAGTACCTTTCAGGTAGTACACTTTCAATCAAGGTCAATTCAGGAACCTGACGTACCCCCATCTCCCATTTCCTGCCACTGCTGCTATCCCCATTAAGCACTAGACCAACAACGGCAGGGAATATATAGATTGACCATTTACTGGGGTTAAATGTCATGAGGTAGGGTAGATGGTGGTTTGGGTGAGAGCATGTATGTAGTAGGTTTAGTTTGATACAGGATGTTATGCATGGCGAGTGATGTAGGTGACTACTTTGTTATCATTTTTATTAAATCATAGTATGTGAAATTATGTAAGATTGAAAAGCTGACTGTACGGAAATACTCATCGAGCTGTATAAGTTCTTTTTCTATACAGTATAAATAAACAAGATTGTATTTTATACTTTCTCATACCAAAAAAATTCCTCATGTTTATAATGGATTCCCAGGATGGATTCTTTACAATGGGATAGACGTCATGTCTGAACAGCATTCAAGCTATCTACTCGTAGCACACATTATTTAGTAGGTATATTTAGCATGTGGTACTTGGACTTTCGTGCATCTTATTTTTATCGGTGTTATAAATGACCCCTTTCCAACTAAATGAGCTGACTTTGGGCGTATGGCAATATTCTTTGATACCGGTAAAATGAATCTTTATATTTGTCATGGCAAGCCAAGCTAGAAATTCCTGTCATGTCATCGATGTCATGTCATGTACTTACCTTCTGCTAGCAGGGTTCATGTCAGTAGGTTAATAAGCAGTATGCAAGAAGAGGGTTGTTTGTATGCTGCTTTAGGCCCCATTATTATATTCAGCATACATATAACAATAGCAACATCTATGGATCCTCAGGTAGGATTTAGGAAGGAGGCTTTTACCTTCATCCCTGTCAACAGTTAGCATTCACATGAACCAGACTACAATCATAAAGCTGTCAACATAGAATTCTGTTTTGTGGCAGGAGTGAGATGCTTTGTGAAGGGGAAAGGAGTGAAGACACCACCTGCCATGACATCTAGTATTGTCTGTTTGACTTGTCTCACAACCATATGTATAGGACATAGAGACATAGAATTGCAATGTTTGCAAATGCTGAAAGGCACACAATATTTACACAGCTGATCTCCTATGTTGCCCATTTTCAGCAGCAGCCCACACCACAGAAGGATGATAGTATGTGTGTAGAGGCAAGGGAAAAGGATACTCCAAGGAAAAAGTCAAATTTAAAATTGATGTCATAAGCTTTCTAGTGATATATTACACTTGAAGATATCAATTCTAGTTTTTGAGGAATGGCTCCCTGAACATATGCATAATGATGATAATGACAAATATATCATACATTTTCATTCTTTTAGTCATAAAGTTTGATCTAGGAATGTTTTTTTTATTCTGTTTTGACCATAGTCACCCCCATGAATCATTCTGTCAAAGGGTATCTTTAATTTTTGTATTTGGAATGAAAATCATGTTTCCATGGCAAAATACATCAACAAGAACACTCATTTAGGCCTCAAAACATTCTTTTCACATTCAAAATATGGAGGCTTTTCACCAGAAATGGAATGTTTTGTGTATTCCCATTTTTTTCTACAGAAAAAAGTACCCTAGAGCTATTTTTACCCCTTTTCTTTCATTTAAGGCCATAGTGGCGCCCCCCTGGTGGCAAAAATCGGAACTAATCCTGCATGGAGTATCCTTTCTACTTGCCTGCTCACATGTATGCTCAACACATACTCAGTATAACACAGGGAAGTGTGTATTGTGGTCCGCAGGTTCCCTCTTCCAGAGGCACATTGCCTCAAGACTACAGATGCCAGCTTAAAGGTAGAAGCCAGGGTTCGGTCTATTCTGATCTACCAACAAGTTCTCTTGATGACTTGGAACTATATTAGTTTGATACCTAATGATATGATAAAAGCAAAAGAAAATCAATACTTCATAGTGCTAGATTTTGATATATTGGCAATTAATACAGTTTGGCAATTATTTTCTAGTCGGTCCAAACGCCTATAATAGAGTAGCACACATCTTTTAGCCACAATTAAAAGTAGTGACAAGATGTGGAGAACACTATGATGTGGCATATTAAGGATTAGTAAAGGTGAATTAGGATATATACAAGAGAGAAATATGCTTTTATCATGATTATAGGTAGTTTCATTTTTTTGACACCACGTGCCGTATGCGTAGACACTGGCTTCTACTTTAAGTAGCTAATTATCGAGCTCTGCAGAACTTGACAAACCAAGATACTGATAGCAATCTTTGTACACTATAACTCATTATGTTATTGTGTCAAATGAATAAGACTTGGTAATGCTATCCTGAATATTACACTTTAGCATCAAAATATATGCAAAATATTCATTCTGCATGGTTTTAGACTAATATCACCAGAATATTTTTTCTCATTCCTTTCTCTTTGGTTAGTTTATGATAGCAGGTAATTTATATTTGGCTATTGCTGTGGATATTGTCTTGGGAAATCTCAGAGTTGAGATCAGATTGGTGCTTCTATAATTTTTGTTTGCAGTTATTCAGTTGTGCTGTTATTGGGTTGCCAAAATTGAGAATATTGAAATTTCAATTTTGAATATAGTGCCATCATATTCTTGAGAAAGTCAAACATATTGCTTCATGTTACACAGTATTATTAATGACCTTCGATTATGAGTGACCTGTTATGTTAATCACAGGGTACATGTTAAATTTAGAATGTGTTGTGGTTGAACTTTTTAGCTGCTACAAATTATGTCTAAAGGTAGAAAGTCTGCCATCGGCATACATACCACACCCATTAGTAAAAGTACTCATTATCACCACCCCCTACAGCAGCAGCCTGACACCTAATACTCTGTATGGAAGATCTAAAGGTCTTCTTGTGCAGACATCCATTTACGACCAGTGTCAATTTTCAGCTCCCTGCCAAGATACTGCCAGTCTACCATGCCCCGCTCACACCATCTAGTATTGGTATTTAATCTTAAATTTTCAATGAGAGATGGTATTTTTATTGTATAGATGTAAGGGTTTTACACTCTGTTAACATCGGAACTAATGAGATGAATCATTTTGAGGTTTGAAATCACCATACAATTCCATCATACCAATCTAGCCATAACATGGTTCAAATAAACAGGTTTGTGACCTAGATAGAGTAGTGATCTAGCTCAAACATATGTCAATAAATAGAATATCCCATACAACTGATAACTCTGCCTTTTGCCTTGTCACCAAGATACATCATACTTTCAAGTGCATTAGGTGAATGAGGCGACTATGAGTTTACTTTGTCTGAGAGGAGCGGGGGATGTGGACAGAGTTCTAATGTTTGTTGTCTGTTGTCCCAGTATTTAACTACAACTGGATTAGTAGAGGCATCCGGAGAGTAAGGTGTGTAGACTATTGTGTGTTAACCCTAGCACCTCTACAGAACTGTGTATTGAGTCTTGTATTTGCCGGAGGTAGCTGGATAGAATCCTTCACTGTTTGTGGCTATTTGCTTTGTCCGATCCGATAAATGGGTTGATGGTTTACTGACGGCCAGAGCGGACATAGTTCTGGGAATGTTGTGTAAATCTGGCCATAAAGCCTTGTCCTGGTGTCAGTGTCTGTCAAAACTCTCTCATCATGACTTTTCTTACATCAAGGGTCCACTGTCGTCTCTCTGATGGGAATATTCAGTTCTTCCTGAAAACGGCAGCAATATTACAGATCTATGAATCCTAAGTGACCTACATGAAATATCCTTTTGTAATTGCACTCTGATGTTGTTCACATATTCACAATCCGGTGCAGGAAATAACATATTATTATGACTCTATAATATAAAAAAAGTGTCTCACTTACTCCGATTCCGCCTTTACGCTTAGAACTTTAGTATTTTGCTGAACCACACCATTCATCTATTTATCTCGACCTAGCGCTTTCTCCTGATAATACATGAGACATTCCTTACTGGAGCTCCCTTAGAGTCACCCCCTAATCACTAATTGCATCTACTGATTGTAATGAAGCTGCTGCCTATGTGTCCTCACCGCACCAATTCAACACTGTCTGGCCACCTGACCTGTAACCCTAGTAAATGGTGGCTGATCAATATCAGGGATAGCTAACTTGCTGGGTGATGTTGGAAGCTGGTGGTGATAGGAGTATAGGGACAGTGATGTGGTAAATGTAGAGATGTAGTAAATGTATGTTGGCTGTGGTAGATTCCTGCACTAATCCTACTACATAATAGCATTAACATATTTTATGACTTGTAAGTGACAGCCAGAATGTTCTAAAGCGCATAGTAATGATATTCTTACAGCCCACGGCTTGTTAGCATTTACAGGCTTCTGAATGTAGGGCTTCGGTACAGTATCTAGATAGTAGCTACCTAAACCAAATATAAAACACAATGTACTGACAGCCATATATGACATGGCTTTTTAAATCATAGGTCTCAGTACGCTGTGCTTTTGTGTGGCATGTGACACTGAATTACCTCATTTTTCTCACAGAAGGCACCATTTCCAGAATGTCAAAAAATACTCTAGTTGACTTCACAGGTGTCCCAAACCGCTAATTTTGATTGTCCTCCACCCAGAATATTTGGTCTTCCTCATGAAATCTACCAATACTATGTCCTCAGTTTAATTGAAACAAAATACATGTCACACACATAGCCTTGTTGTGTTATGCTTTTGAGCAATGTATACAATGAGGCAGCATCAGATTAAGCACATGGTGTAGACACCTGCTGGAAAAAAGCAACCTAGTACATCAGGCATACAAATATTGTCAGTCTTGACAAACACTGTACATTTCCCAAAGTGATAAGTTGTATAGATCATATTCATAGGTATATATAGGTATATTCTTCTGAGAGAAACCTCATCATTGCCTTTACAGCCAATGAGATCATTTCCAGGATAAATTCTGTTCACAGACAAATGTAGTTCATTCTTCCTTTGCCCAGGCTAGATTGTAGTGTAATTACTGAAGACCTGCCATATCACACATAGTGATCCAATCTGTTATGACAGCACTAGCTCTCGCTTTGCCTGACTAACAGTGTTTGAATTAAGCCTGCATATCTTAAGCATGCTAGCTAGTGTACCGTAGTTGATGAAATGAAATATACATGCATAATTATTATGTGATGCTATCTATCTAGTCGTAGTCATTCAAATTAATCCAGATTGCAATCATTGCTGGCTAACGCCTCATCTAGCTAATGTACTACAGACATATAGATGTTAATGTAAATATAAATGTGAAATAGTGAATAGAGGCCGGGGGTCTGGCCAAACCACGGGGTGATATAAGAGATAGATAAAAGAGAGAAGAGAGTGAGTGAGCAGGAGAGAAAGGGAGTAGGTTGTATCATAGCATTCAGTCTGGAGAAATTGGTCCTAGCTTTATCACTCTCACTCTCTCTCTCTCTCTCTCTCTCTCTCTCTCTCATTCTATTATGGTGATAAATCCTCAATACTACAGTTGCTCAGAGTCAGCCCCATCCCTACTCATCATCATTCACCTCCCCCTATCCAAGTAAAGTTCCGCTTACTGGTCCTCACCCTACAGATCCCCCACTGTCTGGCCACCTGACCCTCTAACCCATGCCAAATGGAGGCCAATCAATATCAGGGATATCTAACTACCCTGGAGGGATGTAATGGGTGCCATAGCAGTGACAGTGATTGAGAAAGCAACTTAGTATATTCATGTTTGATGCTGCCAGTTTTCTGAATTGACCAGTAGCTAATATTGTTACCATCTTTTCATGACAGTCGACAGTCAGAATCTCTTCTGGACCTATTCTATAGGGCATAGCATTGGTATTCCGATAGCTTGGAAGCTCCCTGCAGCATTTGCAAACCTCTGCAGAAAGCTTCAAGGCAGTGTATTTTGGATATCTATAATATAATAGCTATCAAAGTGGGCAGTGTACAGACTAGTTGATTGTTCTTATGATGAAGCCAAAACAAAACTAAATCCTTTAAATAGACACATAACAATCATCATTTTTGCCTACATATTTTTTGCCTAACAGCAAAATGCAAGTAAGGACATCATCAAGCTGCCACTTGTGGCTGTGGGCCTTCTTGCCTACAACAATGGTTCTTAAACACTCTGAGCTATACAGGCATTTCTCACAAAATGTAAGGTTCTAACCGATAATATTTTAACAGTTTCTCGCTGTATCCAGCCGTATTGTGGCATCACAAATACATCTTTTCCAACTTTGTGATTGATTTACACCATTGCAGCACCTTCATAAGGCACTGCTGAACAATAACCATTGATATGTTGGTTCGCAAAGTGGGGTAACACATCAGCTACTTACAGTGTTGTTCATTTTCTGAAGGCAATTCGCCTGTAAAAGGGAGAGGATGTTGTTAAGCGTCTCACACCCTCAGATGTGTATGGTGAACATGTGTCCAACATACAAAGATCCACCATTGTGGTGTTAATAAGGAGCTTAACTAAAGGAACAGTCTGAAATGAACAACTTTTAGATACTGCTGTTTAACTATATAGAATCATCTGACATTTATGTCATCTGTCAATCAAAGTGGCATTCAATTTAGATAACTTTAAGATTAACTAAGTGATTGCTTCCGGGGTGTCAGCTTATGAATTTGGGCTAGATTTATTACAAGGTGTTATTTGTATTCTGTAGATGTCCTTCTGCTGGTTAGGGCTGCCAACTGATTATGTCTAGCATACACTACCCCCTGAAGGGAAGGTTAGGCCGACTTCACAGGATCAAGTTTATAACAAATTATTCTTTAGCATAATAGTTCTATGTTAGATATCTCTAGGATAATTCATTTCAATTATTCATAGTTCTTTGCATCTGTGACAGGTGGGGGTTGCCCCTCACCAAGATCTTTGAACAGTTGTATTTTCTTGATGCCTGGATCTATAGAATCTACACAGAACAGTGCATTACACAGGCATAGGGATGACCACTAAATACTGTATTAGGTGTACTGCAGCTGGAATGGCTCAGAGGCTTGGTCTAGAAGGCCCTTCTTCTGATCCCTATGATTATGTCGCTTACATTTTCCTATATATGTAGGAAAATGTAAGCGACATATATGTATATATGTCTTACTACATAAGATGTAGTCAGTTAACACCACTCCTATACAAAGAAGAGATGCAAGGTTTTTATGATTTTGTTTGATACAAGTAATTGATCGTTATTTTACTAGAAAACATTTGAGTTGTCCAATGTGCTTTAATTTTCTCATAATATCCTATGCCAAATGACTAACGTGCCACCCATTATTACTATAATAGCTATAAACAATACAAGTGGTATCAATATATATTATGAACTATTTTTTTCTACCTGGGTCTGTCTGTGAAATATTGCACTAGAATAACATTTTATGACTTGTTGCAGCAAAAAACCTGTCAGAATTGAATAGAAAACTTGAAGGGTCCATAATAGTTAATGCATTGTAAGATCTGAGGGACCACAGCCTGTCATTGTCTCTCATACACAATGTGCAGTAATCCTAATTTTACAAAAGAAAAAATTGTCATATTGGTTAGAGACCAACCAGTGTCATGCCTTTGAAGGGAATTTATACCATTCAGATCTCTCGAGACCCTCAGCAATTTGTGAAATGCTGCCTGGCGGGGTACCAATGCCCATCCAACAAAACAGTGTTGGGGAAAGAGTAGCATATATCACTAAGTAACACACAGTGATATCACACTAAACCTCTCAGCAGTAGGTCTGACCTAATCAGAGTAAACCATGACTACTCACTAATAAGGATTGAACCAGCACTTTTATATACCAGGTTGAAAGATCAAAAATGGCAACACACAGCAGTTGGTGGGCACACAAAGGAACAGTGCTCTCTTTAAATGTGTGCTCATTATACAATTTAAGTGTGTGTCTCAGTCAATGGTCTGGTAATTCTACTTAAATTGTGTCAAGCCTCTCAAAGTAATTCAGTATGCAGTCATGATCAATTCCAAGTAATAGGTCCCGTGGGGTGTATATACAGTTTGCTGCTGTATAATTCCCGCTAAGTGAAGCAATTTATACGCTGGTGCGATGAGTACAGATACACCTTAATTTATCACCCAACCTTTAGAATCAAGATGATTCTATAGTGTTCTTTCTATAGTGTTCTTTCCTTTCCAATATGTTCACAATGATCATATAAATACAAACTTTTGGTTAAGGATTTCTTGGCACATTTCTCTATACAATTTGATGTTATTGCTATGTCTTCCAGTTCCAATATGTTTACAAACAGTATGTCTCTGCTGATCAGTTTCTTGATAGTCTGGCCTGATGAACAAAACACCACCATTAGCTTAGTTGACACCTTGCTGCAAAGGTCCCTTTGCATAGATAAAGGAAAACACACCATGGACAGGTCTAATACAAAGTAATAGGCCACAGAATAGCTCTAATGTTCAAGCATTAGGGTAAGAATCAAGCACTAGCAATTCTTTTCGAATCTACATAATTCATATAATTTAAATTTAATGCCCAGGCACTAGAATCTACCCCAAACAAAAAGTGTGTTGTTTTTGACTATCAATATACATTATATAGTACATAAATTTAGTGAATCTTGGTGTTTAAAATAATGAACGTGATAGTAAATGACAACGGCATACAAGTCACTGTGTTGTTGACTGTATACATACATGTGACCCTTCGCCATGGACATAACATAACCCACATTTAGACTGTTGCAGTAATACTGGTGGCACTAGACCTCTGTACGAGCTCATTATGGCTCACAATGTCCTCAATATCCTGTTCTGTGAGCTACTTACTACAGTTCCCACCCTACACATCACATGAGACACCTGCTCCTTCTGTACCAACAAGTCCTTTGTGTAATTTATTGCACAAAAAGACATCATACTCTGTTTACAGCTTATCCTTTGTGATTGCAGCATTAGATGTGGCTCATTGTGTATCTGATAGAACAATCTTAGGTGTGTTTCCGTAGCACAATTCGTCTGGAAGGCGTTTCACCGTATCATCCGGAGGGTCCGTATGTGCTATTTTTGCGTTTCAGTTCATTTTTGCATTTTAGCTCAACATGTCCGCATCTTACAGAAAAAAATACGGCCGTATGTACATACGGCCGGCCGTATTCACATACTGCGAAAATTGCGTTTCAGCTCAACATGTGGAGCACAAAAATTCCGCATCTTTGGCGTATTTGGAGCCCAGAATGGGGAGGGGTAGGGGGGGTGGTGGTATGTCAAAAACCACATAAAAAGGGGTTATATGTAGGGCCGTATGTTGTAAATAGGGTCCGTATGTTGGTAGTGAAGGAAATGGTGGTTGGCATGAGGAGTTGGTAGTGGACGTGAGGAGTTGGTAGTGGATGTGAGGAGTTGGTAGTCGATTTGAGATGGTGGTAGTACACGTGAGGAGGTGGTAGTACATGTGAGGAGGTGGTAGTACACACGAGGAGGTGGTAGTACACGTGAGGAGGTGGTAGTAGGCCTACACGTGAGGAGGTGGTAGTACACGTGAGGAGGTGGTAGTACACATGAGGAGGTGGTAGTACACGTGAGAAGGTGGTAGTAGGCCTACACGTGAGCAGGTGGTAGACAGGAGAGGTCAGGGAAGAGAAAGGAGAGGTCGGGGAAGAGACAGGAGAGGTCGGGAAAGGCACTGGATTTGGAGTGTTTTCTTCACCTCTGGCGCCCAGCCAGCTCTGTACTCTGATAGCTATTGTCTATCACCGTTTATACACAAGGAGTCTATAGACAGAGTTTCAGCTGTGTAGGGCCATTATTTACCGAGTTACAGAAGAAAAGACATTTTTTTGTATAATTTCTTCGAAACTCAATATATATTTTTTAAATTTATTTTTTCATAAAAGTAGAAGCTGGACTTATCTATTCAACAAAACAATTCTAGAGCCATTTTTTTACATTATGTGCACTTTAAAAAGGGTGAAGGGAGGTGGGGGACTCTACTAGCTTACAGAATAATAGTTTAGGTCCACATGACCTCCCGCAATTGGCTTGCGATCTCCATTCCCTCATATATATATGAGAGGAGTTGAAGCCAGCATGACTTAGCCTCTAGGTGGCAGCACCAACACAGCCCGGAATTTGTGGATCCACACAAGGGAGAAACCTCTCTTGTGTTGCCTACCATGTACAGTGGCTGCACCAACACAGCCCATACAGAGCTGGTGAAAATGCCCCCTTTTTAAAGTGCATATATATATATGTAAAATAATTGCCCTAGAATTATTTTAACAAATGGATAAGTGAAGTCCAACTTCTACCTTTATAATTTAAAAAAAAAATTTAAAAATTGATTTTAAAAGAAATTATACAAAAAAAAATGTCTTCTGTAACTTGGTAAATAATGGCCCTACAGAGCTGAAACTTTGCCCACAGACTCCTCGTGTATAAATGGTGGTAGACAATAGCTATCAGAGTACAGAGGTGAAAAAAACACTCAGGATCCAGTTCCTTTCCTGACCTTTCCTATCTCTTCCCCAACCTCCCCTGTCTCTTCCCTGACCTCTCCTGTCTCTTCCCTGACCTCTCCTGTCTCTTCCCCGACCTCTCCTGTCTCTTCCCAAACCTCTCCTGTCTCTTCCCAAACCTCTCCTGTCCCTCCCCTGTCTCTTCCCCAACATACGAACCCTATTTATACCCTCCCCAGCCTACCTCTGTATGTTGCTACATATAATGACGTCACAGAGGGAATTCCCTAGGGGTTTCCCGGAATGTAGACTGGTTTTTGCACATTTTTTCTAAAAGAGACAGGTGACAATGTCCGTATCTTGAGAGGGCCGTATGTTTGATGCCGTATGTTGATATTTTGGAAAAAAAGATACGGAGGGTATCCGGAGGGTCATACGGTGAAACACCTTCCAGTATATATATGAAGATGTAGTAAAGAAAAATCAAATCAAGTTAATGACAGCTATTTAAGGAGGAGGGAGAAGAGCACAGGCACACTATACATCATATAAAACACACTGTGTGATAGGCCGAAAGTGATTGATATAGGAGTCATTAATCACAACAGAAAAATGTCAGAGCTCTCTTATCAAGAAAACACTTCATCAGGAGATTTCTATTCAAATGGAAATGCAGTCTATACTATGACCCAGGGTACTGTAGTGGAGGATTCAATCAACTGGCCATAGACAAAGCATTTAGAAACAATGCCTCGTAGGTTATACAGATAATTGCTAATGGCAAGCTCTGACATTATACTAACCCATCCTCATCCTGGATTATAAGGATAGAGACTTGGTAGCACAATCTGAATCTGCATTGTTCACTGAGCTTACTCTGGGAGAAAGATGTAGCTCACTTTATAACCAATAACTGGGATAATTCAGTAATCAGGCAAATTTTAAACCGTGGCATTTGTTGTTTGATAAGCTGTGTCTGCCATGTGTTTGAGATTCTAGTTTCTTCTCATGTAAACATTTTTAAGGTCAGATTTTGCCAATAGTGTGCCCAGTTATCAAAATACCAGATCCACTGCTGTGCTAGATTGTAATGTGGCTTACTCTGGAAGACCTTTTATGTTCTCATGAAATCTTGAATCACAATGGTTATCTTTAGTAAGGTATCCAAGCCCAACAGAAAACCCGATTTCATCTGTTTCTTCGAAGATGACATCCTTAGGTAGAGATTTATATACATAGGTTGATCCATCCAACATCATCACGCCGGTGTATCACCATTTGTGATCTATCAAATGTCTATATTCTGTCAAGGACACAATTATGATTTAAGATATACATTCTACCTTCTATACAGATGAGAAGGCTCATCAATTATTTAGCTTATTCATAAATTTCTCATAACATACAATATTTTGGACATCGGCATTTGAGGTGAAGGTGAAGGCCACATTCCATGACCTCATCTGTTTCCAGTGTTCAGGTGGGAGCTGTGATAACCCTTGAACCTTCAAAGCACTGAATGAATGCCCTTTGTCGTCATAATGCATGAATGCAGCCCTGGCAAGTATGTATACCTGTCAATGCTGTATGAATGCATGATGACTACAAAACACAAAGTGTAGGGTTCAGAACTGCATTTATGCAATTTGCAGACACAACTGGGCTGGTTAATTATTGAAAAACCTGCAGGAAGCATAACATAATATTGAAAAGTCATCTTTGCATTATCTGTACACATTTTTTCATAATAGCTTTCTAGGTCTAATTTATTAACCAAGATCACTTTCACTCTGAAAGGAGTATTGCCTTATGTTTGAATTAGGCTCGATGTCTTTTTACTTTATTTCATCTTTGATATTATAATTTGTACTTTTACTTCTTATTGCAGACAGGAAAGAATCAACACGGAAATGTTTTATCGTTCAGATCTGACAGTTCTTGATCGTTCCAACAGTAAGAAAACTAGTGAAGTGGAAGTTTTAGTGTTTTTTTGGATTACTTCTTTAACTATGCCTAGATCACTGTTTTCTAGCAATAAAAAGGGCAAACACTTCCATAGAATGCTTTTCCTTTTTGCTGTTTTCAAATTCAAAGTAGAATTCAAGGGGAAAACTTGGGGGCTTTGATCAATCAATAAAATGGAAATAGACATGATTGATTTATAACATGAACCAATTGAATTAATAGAAGACTCCTTCCACTCTAAAGGCAGCACAAATTGCTGCCAACCAGAGAGGGACAAATGACAAATGAGATAACTCAGTGTTGGCTGCGTATGATAAGTGTTGTCATGCTTGTTAATGGCAGTTCTGTACAGATTCTAAATTATTGATATGGAGTTTTGCATTGTTCTTTTTTCTTCTCTTCTCCCAATAATAAAAATGAATAAAATATACGGTCATGCAAATTGTATTGTTCATTTGAAAAGAACTGCTAACAGCAATGTTATACATTTCTTTTTCATATTGTAGAAAGTAATAATTTAATGTGATAGAATGAGGGGACAGACTACTGTTTCTGCTACCTGTATTACTGTAACCATGGCAACACATTACACTGAGAATGGACAGTTCCACCTAATCCTACCCCTCCTGCTACTGACATATCTCTTTTATAGTGCTTGCTATTTCTATACACCCCTAGGGGGAAGTAGTATTGGTAGGCATGGTAGGAAGGTAGGAACAGGACAAGGTTGTGGGTCGTGACACTGACAAGTATGGACTTTGTTGGTTCGGTTATAACAATTAAAGTGATCTAACCATGAGCATTGAGTGTGATCAAATAGTTATAACGAACGTCTGAGCTCATAATTATGTATAGGAGGATGAGACGCTAGGAATAAAAGGTTAGGGGACATGTATGGATAAATGATTGTTTTGGGGCCCTATGAGGAACTTTGTATTTTATGGCGATATGATTCCAGGGAACATTCAAGTTTTGGAGAGTCCTACCTGAAATATAAATCACTTGAGTTCATCAGGAGCACTCTCATACAAACCTATGATAAATGTTTGAGAATATATACTCTATGTACGACTGAACCATTGATTTCTACCATCAAAATACTTAGCCACTGTTGATGTGTAATTATGATCGTTCATTGCAGAGATTATTACTAATTTCCTTTCTCCCTTTTTCATCAACTTCAAGCTTGAGATTCAAGCTCAATAGATAAAAGATGACATCAGTGAATGAGTGAGTGAGTAGGTGAGTGAATGAAAAAAAGCAATGAATACATGAGTGGGTAGATTAAGGGTCGAGTGAGTCACTGACAAAATGAGTGAGTGAGTAAATATGTGTGAAGAAAAAATGGTAACTAGCTGTGTTCAAAGGATTTTATTGCTATTCTTTGCCTAATAGGTTTTGGTGTTGTGTGAATTAACATTATTTATAAACAAATAAATATTTCCTCAACTTCAATAAAGTGACTTGCCTGGCTCTAGTATAAAACCATGTATTTCTTTTGTGTATTCTTCACGTAGCCTTGCAATAACCAAATTAGTGTAGAACCTGTATGCCATTTAATCAACAAAACCTTGAGACACTTGCATGATTCTATGTAGGAGGTGATTTCGAGCTGTCTTTCCTAGAGCTATATCTAAATGCCTGTATATGCTAGAGGGTCTTTGTGGGCTATCAGATTACCAATGCTCTGCCCACCGGATTGTGTCCAGAGGGAATTCTGACTGTGGTCTGTCATAAAAAGACAGTAATGATATTAGGTAGTGGCTATTTAACCCAGATCATTCAAGTAAACTGACACAGGCTACCTAGATACACTGCATGCTAATCTGACTAGGTGACACAACTCCTACATCCATTAGATACTAAAGCTAGCAAGGTAGTAGAGTACTCCAGATATCAAATTGCCAACCTTTGCTTAGTTCAAAGGCCAGTGCCCAGAATCAGTGCTGGATGGGTGTGTGGCAGTTTTACCTCGTTCAGGAGAAGTGATGGGCGGTATCTATTGGTGGGAGTAACTATGAGATACTATAGGGGGGATTCCCAACCATTAGAGGTAGGGTGCGATAGCTAGAGGAATTATTTCACAGGACTTCAGGGGTAGAGAGAGCAGTGGACTGAGAGAGACATTCTGCAGACTATGCTATCTCTTGCTGTGGCAATTACCAGGGGTGATTGACCCAGGGAATGCCAGAGTGGAAATAGTAGAGAGCTCTTTTCTATTTCTTCTTAATGTACAAACTGGAAAGTGTCTGAGGTTACTGTACGGACGGATAACGTGGGAGGGCATCATCAAGAACAAAATGGCATTGCATTTATTTGTGGCATTGCTATTATTCCTGAGCTAGATATTCATACAGTCTGATTAGTAGCATCCATAGCTTGAAATCTCAAGATATTGCATTTTGTGAACCAATAGACTGAGGATGATTGTTCATTATTGCTTTACAGTACAGGTGTGGGAGAATTCATATGCATTTACAATCGGTGACACATCATGGTTATGAAAATGTTTTTGAAGGAGAGGGCTATCACATTGAACAAGAAGCGACGTGTACTACATGTGCTCGTTAAGATATAATATGTTTAGTGTCTGTTACTGGTACCTCAGTTTTTAACTACAACTGATCTAGTACAGCCCTCCAGAGAGTAAGGTGTGTAGCCTATTGTGTGGTACCCCCAGCATCTCTACAGAACTGTGTATTGAGTCTTGCATTCACTGGAGGATGTGGCTGTGTTTGGCTATTTGCATTGTCCGATCCAATGAATCTTTTGATGGTTTACTGGCAGACAGAGCAGACATAGTTCTGGGAGTGTTGTGTAAATCTAGCCATAAAGGCTTTGTTCCGGTGTCAGTGTCAGTCAACACTCCCTCATCATGACTACTCTGCAACCAGGGTACACTGTTGTGTCTCTGATGGGAATTGCAGTTTTTCCTGACAACGGCAGCAATACCATAGGTCTATGAATCCTCAGTGGCCTGCGTAATGTCCTAAGTCAATGTTAACCCTTTGTAGTCTGTTTGTATTAAGAATAAATAGAAAAGGCTGATGCTACTTTCTACTCAGGTGGTTCTCGCTACACTCAGGACCAGAAAATTACACATTATGACCATATGAAAGAGATGCTTGAGAGAAAAGATAGGCTGTAGAGTTTTTCCAACTCCTCTTGCCTCTCTCCTTTGGAACTTTGGTATTTTGCTGAACCACACCATTCCTCCTATTATCTCACCCTAGTTCTCTCTAATTCTCATAACCGTGCATTCTTTATAGAACAGTCCTTCATAAAGTCATCCCCTACCAGTAATCGCATCTACTGATTGTAAATAAAATGCTGCCTACATGTTCTCAACACATCTACACCTCACTGACTGCTCATCTGACCTTTTGGCCCTGGCAAATGGGGGTCGGTCAATATTAGGCATATTCAACGTGCTGGGTGATGTTGGGAGCTGGTGGTGATAGGAGTAAAGTGACAGTGATTTAGGTAGGGATGTGGTAAACTTATTTGGGCTGTCACCAATTCTTGCACTGACCTGTATCTAGTTCCACTCAAGATAGCACATATTTCTCTGACAAGCAGCAGTCAGAATCTTCTTAAGGGCATGGTAATGACATTCTGACAGCCAACAAAGGTTTTTTAGCACAATCTTCTGAATGCAGCTCCTTAATAAGCCAATGCACTGACAATCATATACAGCATCGTTTTTCTTTTAAATCAATGGTTATTTCCATGATGGATCCCAGGTGTCCTAGCTTGCTCATTTTGATTGCCTTCCACCCAGTCGAATGGGTCTTCCTCAGGAAGTCTACCAAAATTATTTCCTCACTTGAATCAAATCCATTTTCCTCTGAATTCACAACACTACAGATAGGTCTGAATGTACTGCTGAATAGGTAACCTCAGTCTATTGGTTCACAAAATAAAGGAGGGCTCTAATATCCAATTTTGATATTACTTCTTATCCGTATTCTGTGAGTGCTTTGCCTTTGAGAATGGGTGCCTCCTGAACACACATCGAGCCATGTTGTGTGAGTGAGTCTGTTGAGCATTGTATACAATGAAGTATCATCACATACAGAACATGGTGTAGAACACTGCTAGAGAGCAACTGAGGACATCAGGCATGCAAATACTATCAGCCTCTCAGTGTTGGCAAATATTGTACATTTTCCCGAATGATGTATACAGAATCTAATCCTATTCATATATGTGCATTTTCCTGAAGAGAAATCTCATCATTGCATTTCTGGCTGGTGGCATGATAGAGATATTTTCCCAGATAAATTGACTCATATCAATTCTGTCCAAATGAAAATGTAGCCCAGGCTAGAATGTACTGTAGTCACTAAATACACCTGCAATATCACACATAGTGATCACACATAGTGATCCAATCTGTTATGGCAGCACTAGCTTTGGCCTAGCCTGACTTACAGTTTTCTAATTAATCATGCATATCTAAAGCATGTCAGTGTACAACAGTGGATAAAATGAAATATATACACATGTGATATCTATCTAGTCATAGTCATTCAAACTAATCCAGATTGTAATCATTGCTAAATACAACATGTTATCTGGGCTACATAAAACATGACCCAAAGTTAGACACACTGCCGTTTGCGTGTAAAGAAAGAGATAGGAAAGATCCCTGATGTTTCCTCAGGCAATTACCCATTGTAACAGCCGGAAATTACCAACCATAGTTACTTTCAGAAGCTGCAGGAAATAGAGGCCAAAGTCTGGCCAAACCACCGGGTAATAAAAGAGAAAGAAATGAGTAAGAGAGAAGAGAGAGTGCTTAGGAGAGACAGAAAGTAGGTCGTATCATAGCATTAAGTCTAGGGAAATTAGACCTAGCTCTATCACTCTCATTCTTCTCTCATTCTTCTATGGTGATAAATCCTCTATAGTAGAGTTGCCCAGAGTCACTCCTATCGCTACTCATCACCAATCACCTCCCCCTATCCAAGTAAAGTTCCGCTTACCCATCCCAGCTGTATGGCCAACTGACCCTGTAACCATGGCAAATAGTGGCCGATCAATAT
Organism: Harmothoe impar; assembly: GCA_947462335.1. NCBI lineage: Eukaryota > Metazoa > Annelida > Polychaeta > Phyllodocida > Polynoidae > Harmothoe > Harmothoe impar. Next base: position 26,206,777 of record OX381707.1, read on the forward strand.
TAGGGATATCTAACGACTCTGGAGGGATGTAATGGGAGCTGAAATACTGACAGTGATTGAAAGAGCAACTTGGTATATTCATGTTAGATGTTGCCAGTTTTCTGAATTGACCACTAGCTAATAACGTTACCATCTTTCCATGACAGGCGACAGTCAGAATCTATCCTGGACCTATTCTATAGGGCATACCATTCGTATCCCGATAGCTCAGGGCAGTATATTTTGAATATCTAGATAATATCTATTGAAGGGGCCAGTGTACTGTCTGGCAGGGTAGGGTTCACCAATGCCCATGCAACAAAACAGTGTTGGGAAAAGAGTATCATATATCACTAGGTAACACACAGTGATATCATATCCAAACTACTCTTAGGAGTAGGTCTAACCTATTCAGGGTGAAACAAGACTACTTACTTATACGGATTAAACCAGCACTGTATGTACCAGATTGATGGATCATGTGACCTCAACAACAATGGCAACACACAGCAGTTGGTGGGCAGACAAATAAACAGATTCACATAATTGGAAACACAACCCCTAGGTTAAGAGTCAAGCTGGTTGGTAGACTATAGCAATCATAGGCCTGATGGCATGATCCCTCAGACGGTGTGGTGATTAATTACTTACGGTCGTATTGGCTGCTGTGGGATTTTTCATGGTGAGACCTTACAGGACATGTCAGGAAGGATGTATGTGTGCTGTCAGGGTGAATAATCAGAGTTTCTGTGAAATATGTGGGGACATTATGTTGGTATAATCCAGCAATATGTCAGAAGCTCAAAATGTATGCTTTAGTCATTATCTTTTCCTACTTTGGCATGATAAGATTTGACAAAGGATATAGGCAATATCGTATAATTTATTCTTTAAATGTGTGCTCATTATGCAATTAATTTAAGTGTGTGTCTCAGTCCATGGTCTGGTAATTCTATTTAAAAAGCCTTTCAAAGTAAGTCAGTATGCAGTCACGATTGATTCCAAGTAACAGGTCCCATGCGGTGCGCTTACAATTTGCCGCTGTATAATTCCTGCATAGTGAAGCACTTTATATGCTGGTGCAACAAGTAGAGATGCAACTTAATTCAGCACCTAATCTATCTTGTAAGTGTTAGAAGCATGACGATGCACCATTCCTATAGTGGTTTTTTTTTTTGATACTTCACAATGGTCATAAAAATGCATGCATTTGGTTAAGGAATTTTTTGGCACATTTTTCTATACAACATAATATCATAATATTATTGCTATGGCTCCCAGTTCTGATATGTAAACAGTATGTCTCTGCTGATCAGTTTCTTGATAGTCTGGCCTGATATACAACACACCACCATTAGCTTAGTTGACACCTTGCTGCAAAGGTCCCTTTGCCGAAATGAGGAAAAAGAACTATGGACAGGCAATACAAGGTAATAGGCCCAAAAATAGCTCAGAGGTACCCACTAACTGTAATGTAAATGGCCAGGGAACATGCCTCTATATTGTAGTCGAGGCTCAATGGCAGAAACCGACCCTGTCTGATGAAGACTTATCTGTAATGTCAAAGGAGCATCTGCCAGACTTGCTAGGCCTTACTTTTTAAGTATAACCCCTGGTATTCTATAGTTGCCTCCATAATAATGGCTAGTTCATGCACTATTATTTTGAGAAATTGGGGGATTTGTCTCGAATTTATACACCATTCTATAATATATAGCATTTAGATTTAGTGTCCAGGCACTAGAATGAGCCCCAAACAAAATGTATCCTGTTGCTGATCATCAATATACATTATAATATTATTACATAAATTCTGTGAATCTTAGTGTTTGAAATAATGCATATGATAGTGAATGACAATGGCATACAAGTCACTGTGTTGTTGACTGTACATATATATTGCCCTTCCCCACGGATATCACATCTACCACATGTAGGCTGTTGCAGTAATACTGGCGGCACTAGACCTCTGTACGAGCTCATTATGGCCCACAATGTCCTTAATCTCCTGTTCTGTGAGCTACTTACCACAGTTCCCACCCTACACATTACATGGGACACCTGCTTCATACTTCTGAATCGACAGGCCTTTGTGCAATTTATTGCACAAAAAGACATCACACTCTGTTTACTGCTCATCTTTTGTGAATGCAGCATCAGATGTGACTCATTGTGTATCTGGTAGAACAATTTCAGGTGTGTTTCACATAATTCATTTGTATATATATATATATAAAGATGTATGTAAGAAAATTTAAATCAAGTTAATGACAGATTATTCAAGGAGGAGGAGGGAGAAGAAAACAGGCACACTATAAAACATATAATGTTGTGGCAGAAAGTGGTTGATATTCAAGTCATTAATCAAGACAGAAAAAGGCTCTCTTATCAAGGAAACACTTCATTAGAGCATTTCTATTCAAATGGAGATACAGTATAAACTATGTGCCGGGATACTATAATGGAGGATTAAATAGACTGTTTATAGGCAAAGCAATAAAAAAACAAAGCCTGCCATGAGGTAGGTTGAACAAGAGGTGGCTATATAGTATGATCCGAGTACTGTGGTCGTAACTTATTCCACTGTGTATATATTTTTGCTATATTCAAGGGAATGAGCAGCAAATTCATAATACCACAAATACAGTAACAAAAAACATCCAATCAGCTTTTCTGCCCTTGGTGTCTGCAAATTCAAGTATTGGTGAAATTAATTTCTTTTTTTCACTTCTGCAAAAATGTATACCCGTAAATATATAACTACGTTCACAGTATAACAATTTTTCATTAAGGCACAAAGTGTACAGTTTTGGAAAGGTATATTCCAGGGCCACTTAGGACATAAAGCATTAAAGCCTACTATGGCTCACTGTGCCTGACAACCATAACAACCACCAGGTCATGTGTCTTTCACACAAAGTGGCTTCATCAGCAGGAGGCATATATTGCTTCCTATTCTGATCTTTACAACTTGCTGTACGATGAACATCACAAGCAAAGCATACCCAGGACATATGGCTGCTATGATTCCCTTTTCCATTATTTGTAAACTCATAAATGAACAAAACCATTACACTCTATATAGTGTAATGCATTTGAAGAAAAACATATTACAAATACATGTCCATACAGACAACATGTTTGTGGCATATCTCTTTACAACAATACCCATCTTGCTCTTAGAGTATAAGTCTAAAAGATGGCGATTTGACACATATTATGGTTGAAGAATTGACACACTTGGGCGGCAGGTGATCTACACCAGGAAGTAACCTGAGGGGCAGATCCAGGCTTGTAGAGCAAATACAAATAGCAGTACCTGTAAATACAGCCAGACAAGACATAAAATAAGGATACCATAAATGTCAGTAAGACACACAAAGACCCTTGCCATATGGGGTAAGCTCCATAGAGTATAAACAGTGTGACGGATGGACGGAGAGGGTGATGAAGTAGAACAGGACATGAGAATAGGTCAGGCAGACAGGCATTGTCCTCTCAGGAGGAAGGGCAACTGGAATACGTTCTGAGACTTTACTATGTGGTCACGGTATGGAGTGACGGGAGTATAAATATTGTGCAATCTTGGGTGTTGATGGGTTTACAGAACTGAGAGTAAGAGAACAAGTTTATTTTTCTGTTTTATCTAGAGAGATAATGAAAAAAAATATTGTCATTATAATACACCACTAGGTCATCATGTGATGTTAACAATCCATCAGTATTTCTAATTAATCTAATCATTCAACATGTCTGTGCATGAAAATGTATTTATCAAAGTGATAAACACCTTGACATCAGACCAGAGGATGGAGAAAGGCAGCATAGTCAAGAAACATAATGCTTTGGGAAGCAAAAATGAAATAAAACTCCACCACTTTCATCCTCTGTTCCGGGGATCTGTTGGATGAATAAAATAAGAAACAGGTGCCCGAACAAAATAGCAGATAGTATCAAATAACCTTCCATACCCATTGGTCCACTCTAAATTTAAGTATCCAATGTGCATGACTTTGCTTTTCTGACATTATGGGCTTCCAGATGTGGCTTCAGGACAGCATATTCAATATAAAAAGATAATGGGTCAGAGTTGTGTGATACATTATGTATTTCAGTTTTTGCAATCTATCCATAATCACATAGCATAGTCTAGAGTTCAGAGCTTTATTAGTATTGTTTGTCTGGCTCTAGAGGGTAGATGTCCAGGGGGTAGATGGCAGGGGTAGATGGCGGGGGTAGATGGCATGGGGGTAGATGGCAGGGAGACACGTGTCCTGAGACCATTGTTTTATTCATTTCTCAAAGAAGAACCAATGAGTGAATCATCCAAATTAGATTAAACGGCTACTATGTAGAAATGAACTGCACATCCTTCTCCATGTATAGATCAACACCATTTTACATCTAGGTCAAAGTGTACTGCTTAGCAATTACCCTAAGTCTATTTGTTAGTACAGTGGTGCTGTGCTCCATTATCAGCTCTTTAAGGGATCATCTGTATGCTGCTGCTGGTTTGCTCATGTTAAGGGTGGGGGGGGGGGGGCGGGGGGCGACTGAAGGTGCTGCTGAATGTTGTTTGCCTGTTTGCTGTGTTACCGGTAGTGAGTATGTGTACAGCATACTAATGGTCACCATTGCCGTGCATATACCGATAGGGTAAAGGCAGACTCACACAATTTACATACTGTATTTTTGAGATTCTTCAGCCAATAACATGACTGAAAACTAACTGGTATTCAGATTGGAAGATTTGGGTTCCTAAGCGGGTGATCAAGGAGCATTTTGATCTGTATCATTATTCTACTAATAAATATAGCCTTCATAAACAGTTGATAAGGTTTGGCGAGTGTTATTCTTACTATAGGGAGTCAATGCGGTATCATTTTTATGGAAATGCCATGTCACATCATTTTCATCAACTAGCTGACCAGCTCCCTTCATGATTATAAGTTTATAGATTAGGGCCAGATCCATCATAAGATCCATCAGGGCTATCCGTATACTGAGGATGCTAGGCTGTTGGATGGGGGTGACTACTCAACATGTGTAGCATATGTTATAAACCCATGAGCCATGAGCATACGTTGTGCATTTATTATATTCATCTAGCAGAATGGTTCTATCTTTATGCAAAACACCTTTTCCATGTAGTTTTAGAAGACCTACTCCATGTTAAGATAATTCAATATGATAATTTCTGTTAGTTCACAGTAAGGAATCCTTCGTGAGAATTTGTGTCTTCTTGCAGTCTGGATCTGTAGAATCTAGAATACAGTGTATTAGGGAAGCATAGAGATGGTCACCATTGATTACTCTATGTAGTGTACTGCCAGTTTTGATGCTATAGTTTGGTCAAAAGGTTCTGAGGGCCTGCCTTGTATCAATTATTCCTGTATACAAGTCCTAAGACAAACTAAATGAGATGGGAAGGATTGTGATCAAGCTAAAAATATGGTTCATTAGAAAATGTTGCATATTGTGAGACCTGAGGCACAGCAGAGCCATGTATAACACTAACTCTCTATTAACAGCTTAATGGCATTTTATGGCAAATGGCAACTGTTCATTTAAATTTCAAAAGTAAAATATGTTTTTAAAGTGAGACCCCCGTGGGCTCTGCCCACGTCATGCTGACAAAGTCTTAGCAAAGTCAGACTCTTGCAACGTTGCTACATAAAACTATGGGTCTTTCTGAATCTCATGATGGCTAATTCTCACGGCAAACTGTGATTCATTCTCACGCCAAACTATGGTTAATATTGTGTAACTGATGGCAAACTCTGGCTGCGAACCGCTGACACAACATCAAAACAGCATCAGCTCTAGTGTACTAAGTGACATCTTGTGATTCTCTTCAGGAGGTCAAAGGTCACGTCACTAAGTAACCTGTAACCAGGTTGCACATGGATATAGGTTACTGAGATGTAGGCCTACGTCTTCCCGTGCTGTTCTCGGCAAAGAGAACTCTTATTGGTGGTCCAACTGGGTGGCAAATAAGGGGCTGCGGGGGGGGGGGCTGGGATTATTATGTGAAAGACAAATATAGCTAGGCTATAGGCCTACAGGGCCTAGGTAATGATTCATGGATTATACAATGAAAAGTAGGGCCTAATCACCAGTAAAAATAACTTTGTGTTAATATAAATATGTTTCATAGGCCTACACAAGTAATATAAAAAATCTTGATTCTTCAAAGTGAATCCTGAATCAGTACGGCACCGGGGAAGATTTCACCTTTTTTCAGGGTAACTATCAACATCAAGCATGTACCACAACATCAGGCAGGCCTAGTTAGAACCATCATTTATACATAACATAATGAGTTCCAGAGGAAAACCTATGTAGTCTAGCTGGCTGATTAGGTGGGTCCCCTAGTACTATTGGGAAGGTCATTGTGGGAAGCTTTATAAGCAATCAGTGTGGAATGTCATATAGAACTGATGGCACCATCTCTCAGACAGTGTGGTAATTAATGACTTCCGCTGGTAGTAGCTGTTGTGGGATTTATCATGGTGAGACCTTACAGGAAGTGTCAGGAAGGATGTATTTGTGGTGTCAGGATGATTAATGAGAAGGCAGAGGCCATCCCTTTACACAATATAATGTAGGAACAACCATGCAATGTATGTACAATCTTGCTTTTTAGCAACCTTTAATCATAAAGCTCTATATATACACATTTGTGATAATTATGAATATATGATGTAAGCCAGGTTTAAGATATATCTTGAGACACTGATTAAAGTGTTATCCCAGGTGTTAAATAATTGGCATGTTGAGCATGAGGTCCCAATCTATTCCAAGTAACATCACCAGTGGACTATAATTACAGTTCATTGATTGTTACTAATTGAGACAATACCTATGCTGGAGAGTACTGACACAGCCTATTTGATTGCCAAACATATCTCTATAGGTGTATTGAGCAGTGGGGCAGATGGACAACAGTGCTCATTCTAGGAGCACATGTACATGTACATTACATCAAAGGTCCTTGCTGACTGAATATTCTGTCCCTCCCAAAACTATGGAGAATGGGTGTGCAATCTGGGAACACGTTTGGTATAAAGAGGTTCATAAAGAGAATTTAGCTTGCTTCTTTACAAAAGATGGGGATAATCAGTAGGCAATGTAGGTGTACCACCACCACGATTCTAACCATTCTACCTATGTCATAACTTGAAATAAAATAAACAATATACCTATCATCCTTATTTTTTCGGGAACACTGTAAGATAGATACTGATATAGACAAATAAACTATTCAAATATGATTGAAGTTGTTGACAGCCTATTTGATGAGGGGTAGACAAATTAGAGTCTCCATCACAAAGAAACGCCCAGTGTGGTACGCATAGAGTGGTTGATGAATGAGTCAATAATCAAGGCAGAAAACCCCATGTCAGAGCAATCCCATCAAGGAAACACTTCATCAGAGTCGTTTGCTAGAGCTTTTTGAAGTGGAGACATGTGTACTAGTACCCAATATACTGGAGTAGTGAAGTAGTGAGAAAAAAACTTGCCAGCTACGTAGACAAAGCATTTAAGAACAATGCCTGTCACAAGGTATGTTGTGCAGAATATAGGTGATGGCAAGCGCTGATAGTAGTATGAAAAATATTAGTTCATCATCCAGGCACTCTCATTTTAATAGTTACTTTTAACATTATCTTGAGTATTACCTTCTGTTTCATTTATGATTGGACCTATAGATATAATTATATGTACATATGCACATACATCTATGTATTTGATTGTGCCTGAGTCTGGATATGATACAGATCCCTCGGGTGGAAGATAAACCAGCCTTACATGGCTCACTGTGCCTGGCAGCCATAACAGCCATACCAGCCACCAGGTCATGTGGCTTCCTCATAAAGTGGCTTCATCAGCAGAAAGCAGACATGGCTTCCTCTTCTGATCTTTACAATTATACTCAATGACATTCCCAGGACATATAACATTATATTAAAGCCTCACTCTCACTGAATCCTCTCTGGGGCCCCAGTCTGTGGTGCCCTCGGGTGATGGTTTCTACAACTATGGGTATTTACCTTGCTCCCTGTGGCACACACATGCACACATCACACACCAGCGCACATGCAGGGCTCCTATGTACAGGGTAACCTGGTGTGGTGTAGTGAGTCCAGTGCAGTGCAGTCTACCTCCTGTGCTGGGTGCAGTCAGTAGGGGCAGTTCATGTAAAACCAGCCAGTAGGGATAACTTCTAAAACCATGGCTGGTTTTATGAAAGTTAAAAAACAAAGAAATGCGGTAAGTGTCCCATCATAGGTTCACTTACCAGGGGCACCCAGGCAGGACTATGGGGTTGTTTTGATCTCCATATGAACCCTCAATGCACCAATATAACCCATAAATAGCATTGACTGATCCCCAGTGGCTGGTGTTACCTGGACTGACCCTACTGCCCGCACTCAGCTCAGGGACTGCGTTTGTTTCATCCCAATCACTCATAAACAACACTAACTGGTGGCTCCAATCAACCTTAGTGTTATTACGACATTAGCACCAACCCAAACCACCACAAGTCATTGTGGTTGTCTAGGTTGACTACCTCTAATTATTAGCAGATCAGAGCAGGGGCACTGATCCGTATATAGTCTGCAATCCATGGCCCAGTAGTGGCAAGTGAGAGAACACATTTTTACAAGGTGGGGGGCGGGAGTTGTCGCGCACAGCACGCACATTTTCTACACCCCCAAAATAATTTACACCCCCCCTTACAGGTTAAGAATCAGCTCATGTGTGCGCCCTTTGAAGCAATGTACGCTGGATTTTTGGCTCAAAACAGTTTAAAGCTTTTTGACCCCCCTCCCGGATTAAACCCAATACCCCCCGCCCCCTCCGTTAGAAAATGATCACTCCCTAAGTGGCGGGCATATAGAGACTAAGGTTGGTGTGTGTGGGTTGCGAGGGGTGTTGTGACGAGGGTGACTGACTGGTGAGGGACTCCTGAAATGTACGGCAGTGGTTAGGGTAGATTCACCATGAGTTGGACACATACCCTGAGACGGACAGTGAAATTTGTGGTTATTCATCTACACTACGGTTTCAAGTGTTTGCTTTCTTGACAGAATGATACTTAAACTCCATCATTATTCACAAATTAAGAGCTTAAAATACCTATATCCCCACAAAATCAAGTGTCTGTCTCAAGGTATGTGTCCGACTCAAGGTGAATCTACCCTACCCCCTCTGGTCCTGCCTTCTGGTCACTGGGGGTAAGCACCAGTGGGTGCTAGCAGTAGAGGATTGCGGACAAGCAGGGTACCTGGTGTGTGGGAGCATACATGTGCTATAACTAGGTCATGAGACCATAGATGAGGGGTACACATGTCCCCTGCTGATTTACCAAAAACATTCATGCTTCATGTTCCTGTAACTTAATAATTTAGATTTTCACTTTTTAATTATTGTGTACATTTCCTGTTGTTTTTAAGATAATTCCCATGTCAGTGGGGCCAAGTTTATCAGATGATTTAGATAAAAGTCCACTTCCCCACTTAAAATTTAGTGGTCTGGTGTCATATCTTTGGAAATATATTTGACAAAATCTCGTCGTGAGAATGCCACTTTAAACCACAGCGCCCCTTCTGGTTTTCACACATACTCCCTTTCTCGTATTTCTACACTTAAATTATGTTTAATTCACACACTTAGATTTTTTTGATGATCTCAAATCGGTTCACTAATACACTGGGTAATTTGTATACCATATCATGTAGACAGGTAATTAAACCAAATCACTCTATTCTCAAGATCTGGCATAAGCTTTAAGAGGTCTAGGTCTGGGGAAAGTCAGTCAGTCTGTTTAATATCCCTGTCTTACATTACTCTATAGAACACCTTTGTAAACCCAATTATCATTCCCTACAATAGATTTTGTTAATTATATCAGTCATTGCACCGACCTTTTCCTGCATTCAAACAATATGGGTAGTACTGTTGAACTTAGTACTCAATGAATGATATTATCAGTGATCCATTATTATTTATTCGTAGAGTCAGACATCAGCATTTTCCTTATACATTTATACCTAGTCTTCATTGTATCAATTACTGTAGAAAATATCTTGAAAGAAACGCAATAATAACATCTACCATATAAAAAATGTATCTAGAAATCGAAACGTCAATGAATTTCTAAAAGCAAAAGCTGAGTTTTCCTTATTATTTAAAGACTGTGCCTTGGGTACCATCCCATGGGTGCTATTATTCAGGTAGGCACCATAAGTAACAATTGACTCGATATCTAAAGGAGCAGCAGCCTCCCTCCTGACTATCTATATCCTGTTCAGTTACTGTCACAGTTCTCTGAAAAGCCAATTCAAATAGTGGTCTCAGGGACCCTCGCTCTAGTTGAGTTATATTGTGCTGATGCCACTTACAAGAGGGCAAGATGTGGAATGTTCTAGAGAGGGGAACAGAGTTCTTTTCTTATCTCTTAAATATTTGTATAACGTCAACATAAATAGATCAATACATATATTCGTCCCTGTACACTGTTACTACCCCTTGTACAGACTCATAAGTGAAACAGCATGACTGTGAAAGAGGTCATAGATGTTACATTAGGACCTATTTCGTTCATAGCCAAGTGAAAATAAATGTCTTTACCAATGCCAGTTCACTCTATAGTTTTACCCAAGAAACCTCTTCGGAAGTTGTGCAGTGTTGGATCCCTTGGGGCAATTGAGTTTAGTGTCCTTGATATGGCATCATTACATTTGTCCTCCTCCTTCTCTTTACGCAGTTCTGAGCAGTACAATGGTAGCATGGGTCCTGAGGACCACGGCATACAAGTCACTCCGGTTCAGACATTTAGGAAGGAGGTTGATAGGAGGAGCAGCTCATTGTGTTTATTCTAGTAGAGTGGAGCAGCAACCCTTAACCCTAATTGCAGGGAACTGACCCGTTCCTGTGTGTATACAAACAGAATTAGGCTACCATTTTGGATTTTGGATTCTATTTTTTTGAAAAATCATATAACTGCTTTTGTTATAATGAAATGAGGGTAATAGCAGAAAAAAAAAGTTTAAACATCTGCTATTGTGTAGAATAAATTCATGTATGTTACTGCAGTCCTTTGCAAAATGAATTATCCCTGAGTGATGGTGAACATTCCTGCATGGGAGTGCCTCCTTAGCTCCATTCTGAGGCAACTCAGCTTCACTGAAACTTTTTGTGATCTACTTTACAATCCTTGAGATTTATTAACTGAATATCAACCGTGCATCAAGATCTGACAGTTTGGGGATTGCTTTCCTGCTGGCTTGTACAGGGGTCTCTCCTACTCCTCTCACTGTGTATAGAGATATGCAGACAGGAAAACGCTCACGAGGACGATTCATGACACAAGCTCAAGGATACGATCAATCAAGTGGCAAACTGAATTATTTGAACTGTCAGAAGTCTGCTTCTGCGGCAAAGCCTGAGCAAATCACTGCTAGAAGCAGAGAGTAAAAAAGAGACAAATGAGAAAAATTCAATCTTAGCCGCAGATGATTAATCGTGTCATAGCTGTCAGAGACAGTACTACTCAAACTCCATACTCCAGCTGTGGAAGTAGTTTCATTTTATTGTTTTTTCTTCTCAGTTTTAATTTGGCTGTTTCTGTAATCTGACAATTATCAAGGAGCATAGATTGAGGCAGGTTTGACTCTTCTTTGAATTTTAATTGCCTCCTTCCTGTTGTCTTCATGATTTGCATGACTATTGGCACTACCAGCTACACGTTTCTCTGAACAAAATTTACATGTTACTCTCACACTTGAGCCTGCTTTTAAATCCAACTCTCATATCATCCAACTTATAGAATGAAAACAATTTCACACTCTTAAATGCTAAATGAAACCACAGTGGTAGACTAGAAATAATTTCTTGCTCAACATAATATGGGTGAGATTTAAGTGAAGAAAATAGGGCCCACACTGCCTACCCTAGCCCTAGTTCATTAAGACTAAGGATACCAGGTGCCATGCAGTGGAATTATTATGTCTGCCATATTGCTTGGTATCTTTGTAAGATGATATATAGTACAGACAGATGTAGTGATCTAAGGTCGTAGGGGATGAAGGGACACAGATACTGTAAAAGATCTGGCGGTTCTGTTTTCATGTAGGCCATTACCTTTAGGATCAATGATAAACAAGTCTGAGGTTATTACCTCCCCTTTCCTGACATATATTCGATTATTGACTATAAATCAAGCTAATGCTGCAGAGAATTGGATGAAATATGACTTGGTCCAGGCTATGTAAGGAATTTAATCTGTTGCATGTTCACTTTCTGGTATTGGCTGTGATTGGCTGCATGCTTGGACATGGTTCCCTCCTCTCAGTACCTGTGTGATCACCGGATATTACCCTAGTGCGGACACTTCTTTCTACACCACTTTCTGTAGCAGTTTTTCTACAATGTTCACATACTTCAGCAGGTCCGGTAAATGGAGGAAAACCCTCCCCAGAGCTGTTATTTACACCAGTGTTAATTTTCACAACGCAGGTAGGTGTGAAAACACTGCATGGCTAGAATTAGCAATGGTTTTGCTTGTAGCATAAACACTACAGGGCTAAAATTAGCAACGGTTTTCTTATAACCCATTTGCTGAATTTTCTATCAATTTGCTGTTAAATGTATATATCCCATAAGATAGATTAGTGTATGCTCTTGAATCATACATGGCCAATAGTGAATCATACAGGTGATTGCCATGAAATCACATATAAATAAGCTTTTTCTATAGACTTTCCCTCTGTGCTCCTCCACCTCACCCAGTAGGCAGTGAGCCCTGCAGTGTTTTCACACCTACCTGCGTTGTGAAAATTAACACTGGTGTAAATAACAGCTCTGGGGAGGTTTTTCCTCCATTTCCCGGACCTGTTCAGGTTGATATCCTGCCAGGCATCATAGAACTATTGATCATCAGACAAAACAGATCCTGCGTTTCCAGATTTCTTCGCCAACGGTGCTGAGAGAGAGACCAAAATATTCTTTCAGTGTTGATGATGCTGCTTGCTGTGCTGGTGGTGTTGGGTGGACATAGCAATGAATAATGTGTGAAGATGTATTTTCACCAATGCATGAAGGAAAACACAAAAATGGAAACTTAGGCCGTTACTGAGAGAAGTGTGCAATTTGACATTATACAATAAGTAATGGTGCCATGCCTTGTCTATTAAACTCTAGGTGTAATACTATTGCAATGTGTCCTAATTTCAGTATGTACAATGCTTACCTCAGCTAATCACCCTCTTTATACACTTACCTGATACACAACATAGTCTCATTTGTCTACACCTTGGTGCTATGTTCGCCTAGCATAAGTCAGAAAATTGCACCAGAAAAGGGCAGTACCAAGTATAATAGTACACAGGGTGGCCCAGCAGTACACACTAATAGTGTAGTAAATTGGCAGCAAAGCTCCCACATAATCCCACACACATAATCCCACACAATATTATTGTAGTTGGGGCTCATTGAGGCAGACATTGCAAGGCAGAAACTAGTCCCTCTGTGCTAGTCTTTGGTGATGACCTGTATCCACTGGTATCTGTGGGAGCGTTGTACCATATGCCAAAGTGGCCTTCCTTACTTCTGGAGTATAAATCTGTATATTTTGAAGGTGCGTACACTAATGACCATTCACTTAATTATGTTGTTGAAATTTACAAATGCCAAGGCACTAAAGTGGGTCGCATACTTAGATTCTGTAGAGTAGATTCACTATGTGTCTGATACATACCCTGGGAAGGACCCTGAAATGTGTATTTCTTCATGTACAATAAGATTTCTAGTGGTACTTTGTCAGAAAGATTGACAAGTAAACTTTACCATCATTTACAAATAAGGAGTTCAGAATGCTTGAATAAAGTGTTTATCTCCAGGTATTTGTCCGACTCAAGGTGAATTTGCCCTATACTATAGGATATCTTTGAATTTTTAAGTAAAACATATTGAAATGTAATTATGTGAACCAGTAGGTGTCAAGGTAAATGAAAGTGTTCTTAAAGCATGTGTGTTTGCTTATGTGCACATGTATATGTGTCCACTCTCCTTGTCTACATGAAAGACACCACCTGTAGGCTGTCACTATACTGAAGGAGCCTCTAGACCTGTGTGTCAGCTCATTATGGCCCACTATGTCCCTTAATAGCCTGCCTTGTGAGCTACGTCCCACCCTACACATTTCTTGAGACACCTGCTCACCACTTCTCTACAGGCCTCTTCCGTAATCTACCATCAAAGAAGATAGCACACTCGTTTAGCTGTGCATAATTCTGTGTCTGCTTTAACTAATGTAGCCCAGTGTCACTGATTCTGCCTTTTGACGAAATGGGTAGTAATCTTGGATGCCCTGTGATGCAGATATAATGTGAATATACAAAACATGTTTAAATAAATTTGAATTTTGTGACAGCTTATATGGGGAGACAATTGCATCTAATGTATCATATGAAAGCAAATTGCGTGCCAGGCAGGAAGGAGCTCCAGAGGAGTCATTAATCAAGACAAAACAACTCATCTTATTAAGTTACAAACACTTTACGATTGCGCATCTATTCAAAGCATGGTGTAATATATAATGCATGCCGAACTACTTTATACCTGTCATGAGGTAAGCTCTATAGAAGATTTTCTAACTTCTAGCTCTGTTAGTATGTCAACATGCAGGCACCACTTTATATCTTGAAGGGCATGTTTTTGATTATTATGCTTCTATTTTCCTTCATCACTGATTGATGAAGGTTTGGTATACTATTCAGATAAAAATCTAAATCTACAAAACTAGACCCATAGTAGTATCTCTCATGTAGCTATCCATATGAAGTAGCTTAATTGAATGATTTGTATGTCCCCTTTTAAGACATATCATGTGCATGTGCTTGTATGTGGATATAAAACAGTTCCCTCAGGTGGAAGATAGATAAGATGTATACTATGCTACAGTGGCTAACTAAGGCTGACAGCTATGGCAGGCGCCAGGTCATGTGGCTTCCAGACAAAGTGGCTTCATCAGCAGAAGGCAGACATGGCTTCTTCTACTGACCTCTACATCATACATGAGGTATATCAAGGTGGGAGCTATATGCTAAACCAAAGTTTATGTTCTTGTTTCGAAATGATACTCCCTTTTCTCTAACTAAGGTAATGAAATATATTATATAGAAATGTGGACTTTTTGTGAACCATGTTCACACTTTAGTACATTTAGTTGCACAGGTGATCTGCACAAGTCGTTAAATACATTTTACTTCTAGTATTTTTCAAACATAGAAAAAGTGGTATGAAAGAGATAAAGGTGAGAATCTCATAATTTTATCAAATCACCATCTTTTGGGTATTCTGGATATGTTGTTAAATGCTAAAAGTGATATGACTCATGATTGAGATGAGTATGATTGAGTTTGGGGGGGGGACAAATGATATCTACCATCAATGTACTGGGCACTGTTAATACTATTGCAGAAAGTGACAATCAAAATAAACTTTAGAGGTAGACAATTTAAAAAGATACATTGTGGTGATGTATGTGTATCAATGACCTTTTTTCTTTCCTTTTTTCCTGTCTTCATTAAGGATGAATGATGATTTCAGATGTCCAAGGATTGAGCCCTTGAATGAGAGAATGACCGAGTGATCTGCTAAGTGAGGCAGTATTCTGAGGACTAGAACCAGGCCTGCACAGCAAATAGGTACAAGCTCCCTGTAAATACAGCAACAAATACAATAAAGAAGCCAGTTGGACACATAATTACCCTTACCATATGGTGTGAGTCCATTGAAGGGTTGTTTGAATGGATAATACATGAGAATAGGGCAGTAAATTAAGTGTACATGGTACATAGGGCCTGCAAAGATTTATGTGAGACTCTGTGGAATTGGAAGGAGAGCTGTAGGATAGATAATCTAAATGTATATACACAGTGGAGCATGTAGAGTAGAGGCGTCTGAGATTGGGAAAACGTGTTGTTTTTGCTTTGTCTATTGTCATGGCACTAGGTGATATGATATTTACAATCCATGGCTTCTATTAAAGCAGTTGTTTGGGTATAACAACTGATTAATTGAAGTGCTAAATCCAGTGTTAGGTACACACCAGATCAGAGAATAGGGGAAACAGCAGGGGCCATTCCCTAAAGCATTACTCAATATATCATCCTCAGTGGAGCCATGTCAGATAAGACCAGTAACCAGTAAGGTGCCTGGCCTGGAGCAGTGGGGGTAGCTCGTTTTAAGCAAAATTCTTGCCATCTTCCTTTGGTAAGAGAGATTCATAGTTGATGCAGAATACCAGCTACATCCTTTGTGTCTCGCATGGCCCTCAAATAAGTTTCAGTAGTATTTGCCTCCTTTTGGGTAATTAAGTACTTCAGAGCAGCAAGACTCTTGGGGAAGTCACTCTGTTTAATATTTCACAGCCTGTCTCAGCAGACACAGCTGAGCCATGTCCCCTTCATTAATACTTGGCCTGCATTGCATTCAATCTGCCAGCTAGGTTGCTACAGGAGAGGTTGTCCAGGAATAAGTGTACAGGAATATACAAGTACCTCTATGCACAGGATCCCACTCAGTACCTCTCCTACATCCCTGTCTTACATTACTTTTTAGAACAACCTGGTAAACCTAATTCTCATTTCCCACTAGTATCTATATTTGTTAATTAAATAAGTCGTTGCACCGACATTTTCCTGAATTCGATCCTTGTTGGTAGTACTATTGAATCTGGCAATTAATGATACTATCAGCCATCCATTATATATTTACCTCCACCATATAAAACACTGATCTAAAAAAATCAATGCATTTCCTAAAGCAATGGCTGAGACTCTGCCTTGGGTACCATCCAATGGGCCCCACAAGTAGCCATTGACTGGATGTCTACACAGACTCCTTACTTCAGAGTTAGATCCAGTTCACTGACTGCTGCAGTTCTGAGAAAAGGGAGGTTAGAATGGTGGTCTTGGGGACCCTTGCTTCAAATAAGTTTATTTTCGTGCTGATGCCACTCGCAAGAGGCCAAGCCATAGAAAGTCCCAGAGAGGGGCTAGCATTTTTATTCATTGAGCAATAAAGAAAATAAGTTGTGACAAATCTGTAATATTTGTCAACATGAAGTCAACATGAATAGATGGATGTTTATTCGTCCTTGTAAACTGTCACTAATATTTCTACAGACCTAGATCTGTGAAGTATAACTGTATGACTTCAGTGAAGCTGCTTGATGTGGTTATAGATGCTAGATGTGGGCCTATTTGGAACTGTTTACAGTCAAGTAAAATCAGATTTCTATAGCAATGCCAGTCTTTCTATAGTTGAAGAGTTTGGTTCCAAAACGCAATAAGCGCCAAAATACAAAATCGGGAGAAAACAGGTCAGGGGCATTGTGTAGGGAAATCTAAAAAAAAAATGTGAGAAAAAAAATTGAAAAAGTTTATTTATTTAGAAGATAGGGCCTGTCAAAAATTCAGTTTTTTTGCAAAATGCAATAAATCCAAAAGCAGTTTTTTGCAAAACGCAATAAATCCACCTTACCAAAGATTGTTTTTGTATGTAGGACTGTTTATTCTTTTATGTTTACAGTCTTAATAAGGCTTTATTGAATACAATCTTGGTCTATATTGTTAAAATCATTATTTGAAAATTAAAAAAACTATTTTATTTAGAAGGCATTTGAAATATGGACACAAAAACCAAGTTTTATGATTTTTGTGGATTAATTGCGTTTTGCAACAAAACTGCTTTTGGATTTATTGCGTTTTGCAAAAAAACTAAATTGAGCAAATTAAATCCTATTTCTAAATCAAGGAAAAAAGATGCAAGGATTTTCAAAAGCTACTTTTTGGTGTTTCATGTATGTCCCACAATAACAAGAAAAGAAAATATTGAAATAAAAACGGCCATTACTGATTTTCTGGACATATGCAGAAAAACTGATTTTGGATTTGTTGCGTTTTGCAAAAAAAACTGAAAATTGAAATTATATTATCCTTTTTCTCCTAGAAAAAAAATCCAAGGATTTCAAAAATCGATTTCTAGGTATTTTATCTTTGGAACATTAATCATTAGTTATTAAAGAAAAATGCTTTCTATTCACCAATTTGTCAAAATCAAAAATACACTTTTATCTCAAAACTCATAAAATGGATTTGTTGCGTTTTGCAACGAAACTCTTCAGTTGTACCGAGCAGTCCTGATAGGAAGTGGTGCTTCATTATAGGTCTTGAGGAAAGGGAGCTCAGCGCCCTAAATATCACATCGTTACATTTGTCTTTCTCTTCATAACAGTATCAGTATTTCTGAGCAGAACTATGGTAGAGGGTTCTCAGTAAGTGGAAAGATTATACCAGTACCATGATGGCGCAGAGTACTTCTAATCCTTTCCATAAACTTATTAAATTGCTTTTGCATATTTAGGACTGAGGAGTGTCAGCCACTCTGGTAGGACAAAGAAGGAGGAGATGGACTGAACAGCTCACTGTGTCTACTCTAGCAGAAAAGAGCATCCCTTGAAGCAAATAGCAGAAAATTGACCCAGTTCCTCTTTGTACCCAACTGGAACCAGGCTGCTATTCAGTTTAACTATTTTAAAAGATCATAGTCCTTTAAGTCATCACCTAGAGGCTGCCCCCCTCATCCCAGAACCGAAGCAATCCCCTCTTGTAAAAAGTGACCACTCCTAAAGCAAGTAAATTATGATAGACATTTTTTTCTGAAACACTGATTCTTACATGCCTCTTTGGCTGCTGACTGAAAATATTCTCTGATATGATGTGCTTCAGCCAATACAATTTGAACTTCAAAGTTCTTGCTATGACTATACCACCATTTTATAGCAATATGAAACAAACTGTTTGCAAATTTGTATTCACAGACTTCACAAGAAGGATTAGTGGCGCAGACTTGCTGAATATAATCAATCAAGTAGGAAAATGATTTCCAGTCAGAATTATTTGGATTGGCAGTAGTCCCAAAGTCTGTTCCTGCTCAGAAGGCAGCGCAAATCACTCACAATAAATGAGTCAAACTCAACCGCATCCACGGATGATTAATCTTGTGAACGCTGTCAAAGACAGAGTACTATTCAACTCTCATTTTGCAGCTATGGAAGTAGTTTTATTTTATTATTATTCCTTCCTAGCGGCAGTAATTTTGGCTATTTCTGTACACTAACAACTAGCAGTAGGGGGCGCATTGAGGCAGTTGTGACTGGTTAAGTCTATCCGTAATCTGGCTAAATGGATATGGGAGCGAACATTTACTGTGACACTTACTATGGAAAACGGTTAGAAGCTAACCCTAACCCTATCCCTAACCCTAACCCTAACCCAAACAAACCCTAACCCTAGCCCTTACCCGCCTATCCCTAACCCTAACCCTAAGAAAAAAGTTTTTATAGTAACTGTCACAGTAAATGTTCGCCCCCACATCCATTTAGCCAGATTACGGATAGCGTCTTCATTGTGACTATTCCTGTAGTCTTCATGACTTTACTGAATGGGTTGCATTTATTTCAGAACCAATTGGGGATGTTTCCCTTGCACTTTTATAAAGACCCCCAAAGAGAAAAAAAGAAATGCACTATAACATTGTATTTTGAATAGACTTCACACTCCTAATCAATAATGATAAAGCAGCTCTATTGCTTGTTACATAACCAGAAAACATGGTCGGAGAGGTCATCAAGGTAACGGCGAAATTCATGAGTATGATATACTAGTGATGGATACATTTTCACAAATAAACAAAGAAAAACACACAGAAGAAACTAAAAAATGCAGTTAGCGAAGGAACTGTGCTGTTTGGCATTTTATCAAAAATAATGATGTCATGTCATGCCTATAAAACTTGTAAGAATTTCATTATTGCTATGTTTCCTGCTTCTCAAACGTAAATAGTATACTTCAGGTGATAGGCTTCTTTATAATCTTGCCTGATACACCACACACCATCGTTATCTTAGTCTTGCTGCAATGATCCCTAAGCACAGATCACAAAATGTCACCAGAAAAGGGCAGAAGCAGGTAATAGCACCCAGAGTAGATTAGCAGTACACACTAGCTGTGTAGTAAATTGACAGGGAAGCTCCCATAAATTATAGCTGGCCTCATTGAGGGAGCCATTTGCAAGCAGAAACTAGTCCCACTGTTCTAGACTTTTATCTGTTAAAGTATAGTACCATCTGCCAAATTGACATACTTTACTTGTCAAGTATAAATCTGTGTCTTAGGAAGGTGCGTTCACTAATCGCTGGTTTAAGCTGTGGGCTTATAAAAAATAACCATTTTTAAAATTAAAATCTTGGGCATAATATTATTGAAATTAGTAAGTGCCAACATACTAAAGTAAATCCCAAATGTTGAGTATATATATATATATATATATACACCATAGGACATCCTTAAATCTTTAAATAATATTTGAATCAGTCCATGTGATGGTGAATGAAAGTTATCTAGATGCCGTTGTGTTTGCTTATACATTCAAGTGTATTCACTCTCTATATAAAAGACACCATATATATTATACAGGCTGTCTCTGTACAACCGAGGCTGTAGACCCGTGTCAGCTCATTATGGCTCACAATGAGCCTCAATATCCTGCCCTGTGAGCTACTTCCCATCCCGTCGAGACACCTGCCCACTACTGTACTGGTCTATTCTGTTCTTTGGCACCTAAGCCTATATCACACTCATGTAGCTGTAGAACGGTTCTAGCTCTGACTGATGTAGCCCATTGTCACTGATGGTGAGTTAGCAAAAATTATGCATGCCGAATATTGAAAAGTGGGATGAACCAGATCAGGTTGATAGTCTTCTAATAATTTAATCAAATCACCATTATGCAAATTTACTGGACAGGTGGTAAAATGTTGAAAGTAATAACTCCTTTATTACTTAAAATTATCTACTTAGTTCTGAGATGAGTGTGATGAAGTGTTGGGGAAGACAGATCTATGATCCATCAATGTACTTAGTCACTGTTAATACTATTGCCTCAAATAACAATCAAAATCAACTTTACAGATAGACAGTTTGAATAGATAAATTGTGGTGGTGTATGTGTATCAATGACTTTTTCCTTCTTCTTTTGCTGTCTTCATCTAAAGATAAATGACGATTTCCGTTGTTGAAGGATTGAGGTAGTGAATAAGGGAATCAAGGAGTGACCTGCTAAGTGAGGTAATATACCAAGGGCTAGAGCCAGGCCTTGGCAGCAAATAGAAAAAAGCTCTCTGTAAATACGTATAATGGCTACAAATACAATAGGGATGCCATAAACATCAGTGTGAGACATAAAGACCCTTGCCATATGGGTTTAGCCGCTGATCCACTGCCGCGAGTTTGCTGCGAATGTTGTCGTGCGAGAGAAACTTGCGAGTACACTCGTAAAAATCAAAACTTTTAGATTTCTGTGAATTTACTCGCAGCCACATGCCTCTCGCTGCGACATTGTGGCAGGGACTTGCAGCAGGTGATCCACTGCTGGAACGTTTTCTCCGTGTTTACTCGCACGAGTGTCATTCGCAGCAAAATCGCAGCAAATTCGCGGCAGTGGATCACCACCTTTAGGTCTGATGAAGGGCTGTTGGAGAGGATGATAAATGAGAACAGGGCAGGAGATTAAATGCACATGGTACGTGGGACCTGGGAGGATTTTTGTGGGACTCTGAGGAATTGGTAGGGCAGCTGTAGGAGAGATAAGCTAAGTGTGTATGCACACAGTGGAGCGTACAGTGTAGATGCATTGTGTGAGACAGGTATAGAGCTTTTTCCTTTGCTTGTATTTTTGTCATGTCACTAGGTGATATGATGTTAATAATCAATTGATGTCATTAAAACAATTGCTTAGGTACAACAATTGATTCATTGACGTGCTAGACAAAGTGCATGGTCTATACCGAGTCAGAAAAAAGAAGCAAATACAGCAGGGTAAAGTATAAATATGATGTGAGATGCTGAAGCAATCTCAACCTTCCAACACTTGAATGGTCGTTTTGTGTCACATAAATCAAATAAAGGATAATGGCCAGAGCTACAAATCCTTTCCTCTGGCAACTAGCCTTTTCTCTTCTGCTGGCCAGCATGGATGAAAAAATATCACCCTTGGTGGAGCCGTGCCAGATAAAACCGGTAGTCTGTAGCACCTTGCCTGGAGCAGAATGGGGAGCATATTTTAGCATTATTAGGCTACTTTCTCTTGAAAGAAAGTAACAGAATTTGAGGGCTAGTATGCCTCAGAATGATATCAATTTGAAGCAACTTAACTTGACTTTTGACCACTGTTTGCTTACTGTATCCTCAATGATTTAAATTATACAAGCAATTTAATTGAGGCTAGGGTATTATTTGGTGCTAGTCCCTCTTTCCCCTAGCTCACTGTATACAATATACCATATTTTGGGAAAATTTGAAAGAAAAAAAGCAATCAGCTTGATAACAATTATTATGTATATATCAGAGGAAAACATGTCTTAATGATAGTCCCTGACCCTGTCAGATATATACAACACTACGCTTCGCTAGAATGATTTCTTAATGAAGAAATAATTATTTGGTCATAATGTTATTCATTTAAACCGTGTAAATATCACTGATAAATGAATTTGAAACATAACCTGTAGAAACAGCATACCAGTTACATTCCGCCTGTCTCATACAGCTCTCAGAAAAGATTCTGCAGTGTTTGCCTCCTCTTTGTTCAGACATTCAGAGCAGCAGAGGCAGTCACTCTGTTTAATATTTCACACCTTGTCTCAGGAGACACAGCTGAGACTTGTCCCCTTTATTAATACTGAGCCAGCATCGCACGCAATCTACCAGCTTGGTTAGTACAGGAAGGCACCTTTGGTAGTCTAGGAATATACAGGTAGGTCTAGGCACAGAGCCTACCCCTGAACTGAAAGTGCTATGGGGTATAGATTCCAAGGGTTTGTATCTAATGATGGTGGCTCCAATCTGCAGAAGTCCCTTGGGCCTACTAAAGTTGTAGAGGCTTGTGAAGTGGTTCTTTCAAAGGCGTGTTTCTGTGGATACTCTGTGTGTTGAATGTTTCTTGCCGTCTCTAGTGTAGTTTAAGTTTAAAATGTCTCTAATTTCTCTAATTTCCTCTACCCCTCTCTATTGTTGTTTAGTTACTTTACAAAATTCTAACTCCCAACTTGATATTTTGTCTGTTATATTTGTTTCAATACTACTCCTCAATTACCGGTAAGTAACTATACCCTATGCATATATTTCACTAAAATATCAATTAATCCCCATCATTCTGCCATAGATTTGGCCATCAAGACACATTTATATTAAACATTCATATTCAGTGTCTATTGCATGGATTCCTCTTTCATTGATATCTATCAATGCTCCTTCTGGGTACCGTCCCATGGACTCCCATATTTGGACATCAAGTAACCGTTGACTGGATATTTTAAGCAGCATCAGCCCATTTCCTGCCTATACATATTGAGTTCAAATATTGTTGCAGTTCTTTGAAAAGCGGGTTTAAGCAGCGGTCTGAGTTTTACTCGTTTTTGTGCTGATGTCAATCACAACATCGGAGGCCCGCTCCAGAAAGTGCTACATGCATCGATTGATCCAAACATGGTTTAGACTTGATAACTTACATTCCCTTTTCACAAGATAGATATTGCGAAATTGCTATGATACCTGGGGTTTTGAGCAAATACCATGATAGTGTGGGTCCTTCTATTTAATTTTGTAATCTGTCAAAATGAACATTAAATTTTCTGTAGATAATTGAGCATTGTGAGCCACTGTTGCTATGGCGCAGGTAAAATAGATTGACAAAATGGGTTGCTGCCCTGAGAGAAATGAGCAGTTTGCTGATATGCTGGACCATTGCTCTGCATTATAAACCAACCGTGACTTCCCTGCTTGCTCTCAACCCCACTCCTCCGTAAAACGAAATGGTCATGAAACTCCTGGCCACAGATGCTATGGGGTATAGATTCCAAGGGTTTGTATCTAATGATGGTGGCTCCAATCTGCAGAAGTCCCTTGGGCCTACTAAAGTTGTAGAGGCTTGTGAAGTGGTTCTTTCAAAGGCGTGTTTCTGTGGATACTCTGTGTGTTGAATGTTTCTTGCCGTCTCTAGTGTAGTTTAAGTTTAAAATGTCTCTAATTTCTCTAATTTCCTCTACCCCTCTCTATTGTTGTTTAGTTACTTTACAAAATTCTAACTCCCAACTTGATATTTTGTCTGTTATATTTGTTTCAATACTACTCCTCAATTACCGGTAAGTAACTATACCCTATGCATATATTTCACTAAAATATCAATTAATCCCCATCATTCTGCCATAGATTTGGCCATCAAGACACATTTATATTAAACATTCATATTCAGTGTCTATTGCATGGATTCCTCTTTCATTGATATCTATCAATGCTCCTTCTGGGTACCGTCCCATGGACTCCCATATTTGGACATCAAGTAACCGTTGACTGGATATTTTAAGCAGCATCAGCCCATTTCCTGCCTATACATATTGAGTTCAAATATTGTTGCAGTTCTTTGAAAAGCGGGTTTAAGCAGCGGTCTGAGTTTTACTCGTTTTTGTGCTGATGTCAATCACAACATCGGAGGCCCGCTCCAGAAAGTGCTACATGCATCGATTGATCCAAACATGGTTTAGACTTGATAACTTACATTCCCTTTTCACAAGATAGATATTGCGAAATTGCTATGATACCTGGGGTTTTGAGCAAATACCATGATAGTGTGGGTCCTTCTATTTAATTTTGTAATCTGTCAAAATGAACATTAAATTTTCTGTAGATAATTGAGCATTGTGAGCCACTGTTGCTATGGCGCAGGTAAAATAGATTGACAAAATGGGTTGCTGCCCTGAGAGAAATGAGCAGTTTGCTGATATGCTGGACCATTGCTCTGCATTATAAACCAACCGTGACTTCCCTGCTTGCTCTCAACCCCACTCCTCCGCTAAACGAAATGGTCATGAAACTCCTGGCCACAGAACATTGAATGAACAAGACAACTGGTTATCAGTGTTGATTCAATATTGATTCGACGTCTAATTCCATTTCTACTAAATTGTGTGCCTACTGTTCTGTCTCTCCTTGCATCCTTCCAAGAGGTAAAAGTAGATCAAACAGTTATCACTGGGTATCCAATGGGTGAGTAATACCGTCATTGATCAATCAACCTGGCAGTATTAAAATTTTATTTCTTGTGTCTGTCATGTTTCAAGCTTGAATGGCCTTACCATTCTTCATTGATGTTTTCAAACGTGAGACTTTATTTTGGTCGGTTCCATTCCAGATGACATCCTTGGGGAGGATGGCAGTTGGTGACCTTGACAATGTGGCAGAGGTTAACTTAGAGGTGAAGGTGAAGGCCACATTCCGTGACCTGATCTGTTTCAAGTGTTCAGGTGGGAGCTGTGGTAACCAATGTAACAATGATGGAGCCCTGCAAGGCCTGTTATAAGTAGGGTGAGTTCAAAATTGGGAAATCTTTACACCTCATTTCATGCTGACTTTGGAGTCCTTGTGCTCCAACAAGTTGACGGATATCCACAATTCTACACATTATGTCCCCTGTCTACGGGAGCTGGTTGCAATAATTGTTTGTCTCCTAGTTAACAGGGTTTTCATATGAGAAACTTCTGAAAATGGACCGCCTTTAAGAACTGCTTTTGATGAGCCCACCCAACCTCTTCATTGAATGAGGTGGCATTTGTAAACTGTTCAGAGTTTGGACCCCATACTAATAGATGATGCTCAGAACATATTGGGCTTCCATCATATTGAGAAAGAATAAGAGTGGGCAGCTGAGGAGAAAGCACATTCAGGAGGTTTTTTTAGTACTGGAGTCAGGCCACTAGGGGGCATCACAATGACCACAAATGTGAAAATGGGGCAATATTTGCTGTTAGGTGATTTTTTACATAGAAAATGATGGTTTTCTTCAAATTATTCTATTTTGGGGTAATCCTTCCATATTTGGAATGTAAATGGAACATTTTAAAGCCATTATGAGGCCTAAATAAGGCTCTTTTACTAAAATGTGTTGCCATGGCAATCACAACTTCCTTCCAAATAGAATAAAAATAATTCTAATTGATAGAGAATTTCATAGGGATTACTACACTGAAAACAAAATGTAAATATCATTTCTATATCCAGATTTATGATAAAAAATATGAAAAATAGTGGTTGGGTAGTAAGTGACATTTTGTAAAATCATGATAATTAGATATAGGAATAAAATCAAAACAACAAGAGATAGAGCCAATTGGCTGTTTGGCAAGGGTAGCACCATACCAGATTCATGAAGCAATTTCTCAAAAACAAGAAGGGATATATCCATCTATGATATCTCTTTTGAAAGCTCATGACTTCAATTTTAAAACATACATTTCACCTCGGAAGGTCCTTTCTCCTCATCTGTTGACAAGTTTTGAGATTATCACCCGTGAGCAATTGGTCCAAATTATATATGAATGGATTCGTCCTAGAGTGGGATCACCCGGATCAGCTTAATTCTTTAACCCTATAAGGGCCTGATAGTTAATGTGCTCTATCCTGCTGAGCCTACTTAAGAGGTCTGCATTCATGTGTCAAACTGGCTTTTTGGACCCCATAGGGATAGCCAGATGCATGACTGCAGCTCCAATGAGTTTGATGCAATGTAAAACACACTAACTTTGTAATTTTCCTTTTCCTGACTTCAAAAGCTAGATTCATGGCACAGATTCAGGGACTACGATCAATCAACCAGCAAAATTATTTCCAGTTAGAATTATAAGAATTGTCAGAAGTTCCAAAGATTTGCCTTTTACTCCAAAGGCCGTTCAAATCACTGCATGCTAGAGAGGCGAAAACTGACACATGGGGAAAAATATATCAGTCTCAGCCGCGGAGGATTAATCTTGTCAAAGCTGCTTATGATGGAATGTGTCTCGGACCCCACATTGTAGTTTTTTGAATTGCCTCATTTTGTTGTTTACAGCGACTGTGATTCTTATTGTTTTCTTACTGTTGTCATCACCTAGTGAGTGGGACCAACAGGTTTTAGCATACAAAAAACAAAATATGTACTCTGATTTGACCCACCAACAGAATTAGATAAACCTACATTTCACTATTTATTTCATAGTCACTATGGCAGCTTCAGTACATTTCTATTTGACATAATTGCTCATGTAGCCAGTATATATAACAGTGAAGTTTCCGGTTTAGGGTTATCTCACTCAGCTTTGTCTAATGGAATTAATAACCCTCAAAAGTGATCTACTAGAGTGAAACTTTGTTCATATAATGTGTTTCAATATACGTATATAATATCTTTGCAAAGAAGCTTAATTCAACAGTTGCTCTGTTGATGACTGTACAAACATGTGTGACCAGTCCCATTGTTGAAGAAAGACACCATGTGTAGAGAGTGTCTGAAAAGGTGGTGGTACTACACCTCTGTACGAGCTCATTATGGCCCACAATGTCCCTAATATCCTGCCCTGGGAGCCACTTAGCATAGCTCCCACCCTACACATTACATGAGAGACCTGCTCACCACTTCTGTACCATAGAGTCTGCAATCTGACATACTAGAACTCCTGATCCTCTGCAATCCTTTATGGCTTCCCAAACAGATTTTACATCGGAAACATCACATTTTTACCCAGAATGCCATTGCATACAGCTGTAAAATTATTTTTGCAGTAAAGTGGAACAAATAGGCGTTTTACATGTGAAGTTTTACAGTTCTGTGCATGATTGTTCATATGAAAAAAAATCATTGAAATTTTCACATTTTTTTCTATATTTATGTGAAAAAATGAAAATACTTGAATTTTTCAAAATTCTGTAACTTAAAAAGTAGCTCGGGACCCCCCATTTTTCTTTTCATTTTCCGATTCTATATGATCTAGACTGCATGTAGGAAAAAAATAGAGAGATTCTGTTAACTTTGATCAAAGGGTAGCGACCCACCTTAAGCATAGTGGTTGTAACATTCACCATGAAATAAAGACGATTAGCCATGAATTTGGTGCAAGTCATGGTGTAGGAATCATTATTCCGCAGCTGTAGCTAGTGTTAAACAAGTAGGCTGCCTGGGGACCAGAATCAGGCCCTGTCTGGGCATCAAATAGGATCAACTGTATGTGTAAATATGGCTAGGAATAAGTCAGGAGGCTATAAACATCAGGGAGACAAACAATGCACCGTAGCCATGTGGGCCAAGCCCCCTGACACTCCATTATATAACAAGGTGACACCAGATTATATTAAAACATTTATTACTTTTGGAGTAAGATTACAAGTTTGTTTGTCGCCCGTTGTTGGGTGTATAATAATAAAAGTGTAGATATGAATTGATGTAACATATATACACGAGATAGATAAATAGCATAGCGTTGAATTGTCTATCTTTGTAAGTAGTCCTTCTCGACCCACGTAGTTGGTTGTATATCCTTAAGTAGGGTGGTGGGTGGGAATTTTTAGTCCAGCATATAAGGCGAGAAGAATCAGAATGGCGGTTTAGTTTTGAACCGCGTTTGAAGAAAGTTATTTGCGCATGCGCAGTGGTCCCCGGTGGGGAGTTGAGTGTTGGTGTCAGATTATATAATGCCACGGAATTACACAGGCGCGCAATTCCCGCCACATTATATAACAAGGTGACACCAGATTATATTAAAACATTTATTACTTTTGGAGTAAGATTAACGGTTTGTTTGTCGCCCGTTGTTGGGTGTATAATAATAAAAGTGTAGATATGAATTGATGTAACATATATACACGAGATCGATAAATAGCATAGCGTTGAATTGTCTATCTTTGTAAGTAGTCCAAGCCTTATAAGTTATATGTTCTGCATGGCTGTGTGGACAGATGTGAAGGTGTGTTGGTGGGGGCGAATGTATGCTGATACAGCATTACTAGCCCAGGTGCCGTGTGTTTTGACGTCTTGTAGGCTTGCCCCGTTATGGTAGGCGTGGGAGGCGCCGCCCTTCCTGAGGCTGTGTAATGACAGTCTGGTGGGGTCGGCCCCGGCTAGTTCTAGTAGCTTGACCCACTCCGAGTCTAGGTAGTTGATTGTCATGGGGTTGCCGTCTGAGAAAGCTAGGAGTGGGTCCTGTGGGTGCAGAGTGGGAGCCACTCCGCACAGCTCCACATATGCCCTGACCGGGCACAGGGGCGAGTGGGGGATTGCATGGAGTGTCACCTGGGTGGCGCTTGTAGATTTCTGTAGTGTTTTTGACCATTTGACATTGACCACTATGTAAGTGGGGTGGAGTGCAAAGTCGCCCCTTGTGAATTGTCTTGTATGGTCAAATGATGCCACAGACCTTGGCGCCATGTTACTTTGGCGGAAGAATCCTGCGAACATTATGATAATGGCGGCCTTAATATGTGCCGGGTATTCCAGGGTATGGGCGAGGGCCATGCATTGTCTTAGGACGTCTGCCGGAACCGGAAGTTTCGGCACGGGGACGTGTCTTAAAGTCAACTGGAGGCCCCTGACTGCATTGATAACTGGCGTG
The DNA here is from genome assembly GCA_947462335.1 of Harmothoe impar. Taxonomy (NCBI): domain Eukaryota; kingdom Metazoa; phylum Annelida; class Polychaeta; order Phyllodocida; family Polynoidae; genus Harmothoe; species Harmothoe impar. The sequence continues at coordinate 26,236,304 of OX381707.1, forward strand.
GAGAAAAGGGGGGCAGGATTGAGGCCTGCATTCTTGAAGTAGGTTCTGATGTATCCCAGGACATTGGTAATGGTCCCTATTACGTCAGTCGACCTCGCTAGGTGCTCCAGGAACCAGCATATGTGGTGTGGCTCTGGGGCCTGATGAGGGATGGATAGTTCAGCACAGAATGCAATATACGATCTGATGGCGCTAGTCCTATTGGCTGTCGTCCCTGGTCTGTAGGCGGCTTGCTGGCGTCTGCGGGCCGCTCTGGTGTACTTCCGGGCGACAGGATCTAGAGAAATGAAGAGATGCTGAATGAGGCGTCATCAATCTTAACTTTGGTGAGATTGTTGTCGCGGATGATAGCCTCGGCCCTCCGTGCGTCCGCGTCTGATAAGGGGGCGCGGGAGAGGGCGTTGGCTATCGTCATGAGCTTGCCCGGTATGTGGACAAACCGGATGTTGATTTGTTTGCGTGCCTCCAGGTACCACAATGCCCTGGCGGCTGCTGCCAGGATGGTGTCCCGTGGGCGGAGGCCAGTAAATGCCTCCACGCTGGCAGAATTGTCACAGCAGACCAGGATTGTGGACCCCGGGGGTGTGCTTGAGGAGAATCTCCTGGCGGCGGCTACACAGTTGATGCCTTCAAAGTGGTGTATGTCTTTGCCCACCCTGAAGGGCTTTGGGAATGTGTATGTGTAGCATCTGTTGCCATCTGTGGCGCCGCCGGCGCGCATGCATGCGTTGGCCCAGATTGTGAGGTGTACCTCTTGTGATGGTATGATTGCCCGGCCATTGTATTGGCGGAGGAATCTGTGGAACCAGTTGAGGTCAGCTTTGATCGATGTTGATACGTGCACCGGGCCTAGGCCGGCTGACCTGAGGGCAGCCAGCAGGCGGCGCATGAACAGTTTGGCTGGCGGGACCGCCTTGGCCAGGTGTGCTATTTTCCCTATAGCAGATTGGAGCTGTTTGATGGACATTGAAGTACATGTGGAGAGGTAGTCCAAGCACCGTTGTATTTGCTCCAGTTTGGTGGGTGGGATGCTTATTTCATTTCTTGGAATGTCTATTTTAATCCCAAGCCATGTAGCTAGTGGCGCGGGGGGCTGACACTTGTTGGCAGCAACCGTGAGGCCTAGGGCCTTAAACATGTGTTGCGCTACGGTGTAGTCCTCGTGTGCACTGGTGTGTGACCTGCTTATAATAAGTAGGTCATCTAAGTACATGAGTCCCGTCACATTCACTTGGTGCAGGGCTCTTATGATGGACATTGCTGCCCGTTGCATGATGAATGAAGACATGGTCGCTCCAAACGGGAGGGCCGTGTCCACATAGAATGTGCCATCTTGTTGTATGACCATTAATGGCCATGATAATGGGCACAACCGGAAGTGGCGGTAGGCACGCCTGAGGTCAAGGACACTGAGATGTGTGTCCTCCAGGCCCCACTGGGTGATGATCCCTAGGGCCTGTGTGACGGTGGGAAGGTTGTGCCTTCCATGGAGACCATTGTACATGTTTTTATGAATGTAGGCATTGATCCCTCCATCGGGGTAACTTAGGTCAACAATTAGACGTCGCTGTGTTGAGTCAGATTTCTCCCGTGTCATCATTGGGCTCACCTTCATCCATGGGGTGAATGGTGGGCGTTGAAATGGGCCTAGTAGCGCCTTCAGTTTTACCTCCTCCTGTATGTAGTCATTGACATGGAAGGGGTGGTGTTTAGCTGAAGGGTGATTGTCTGGGTGGGTGTGTGTGTACCACGGCCCCCCTGTGTACTGTAATGGATATCCATATGCTATGCCATCCAGAACCTGTTTGTTGTCCTCATGGCCGGTGGCTATCTGTATCCACCTGCTGAGGACTAATGTTGATTCCAGTTCTAAACATGCACCGGCCCAGTTGGGGGCGTTGTGTGATCTCACTGTGTCATAAATGTTAGCCATCTGACCTGGGAATGTGTAGTCCGGGAATGGCCATTTGGTGTATGACTGGTGTGTAGGGGGAAGGGGGTCCAAGGTGGCCCCCTCCTCCGGGTGTGTGAGGTCACACATGGTAAACATGTGATCTGGAGAGTCCAGATCCGGTGGATCTGGGTGTGGGTACTGTATCAGCTGCATGAAGGGAGGGGGCGGGGCGGCTGCCGCGTCGTCCTCCTTCTGAGGCGTGTACTCCACTTGTTGCTGCCACGTGGGAGCGGCCACGTGCGTTTGTTGATCAACACTGTGTGCGTGTGATTTTTGCGCGGGCAGCCGTGTCCTGCGGGCAGCGGGCTCCAGTGTAGGGCCGGAGTGGGCCGGTGTATCTCCAATTGTGCCGGAGTGGGCGTGGTGTATGCTGTGTGTATCACACGTAAGGTGTTTTGAGGGTGGCGGGTCCAGGTGAGGAATGCCGCCATCCCGGTGACACCGTGCTGCAGGTTGATTGTTGTTGTGTGGCGACAGCCTGCCGTCACGGCGCGTGGCGCCATCTTGAGGTGACACGTGGCTTTGTTTTGTTTTGGCAGCGGCCACGTGGCGCGGGGCCACGTGGCCGGGGCCATTACAAACAATGCGGTCGGCATTTACCTGGTGTGTGTTATTACAGGTGAGGGGGAGTGGTTGTGGGTGCTGCAGGGTGGCGGGCCCAACCTCTCCAGGGGGTGTGGGGCTGCAAGCACCCTCCCCCGCCTCTAGTTTTTTGCTTGGGTGGCGGGTTTTGATGTAGCCTGCTGGGCTGGTTTGCTATCCTTGCCCTGCTGCTGGTTGCCCGTCCCCGCATTGTTATTGTTGTTGTTGGGGGCGTAGCGGCTGAGAGCCTGCTTTGCCTTCGTGCACTGGCGGGTGGTATGCGCGTGCTCCTTACTGAATAGGAACATACACACACCGCAGCAGTGGACGAATACCGTTTCCCCTAGCGTGTGGTCAGCTTTCTTACCACACCTTTCAGCATTGTATGCTTGGCATGGGGTTCTGGCTTCGGCCTCCTGTGTGCCGGGGTTGTGCAGCCAGCTGAGGCGTGTGCGCTCGCTGGTGGTGAAATCGTAGTCCTTCCATGTAAGGTCACCCTCCTGTATGTAATCCATGCAGGTCTGTGACCACAGGCGTGGGCCTTCAAACCCCCGTTTGGCGGTGTCCTCCGCCACCTGTGAGAGGTGTGTGAGGAGGTGGGCCATGGTGCCTGATGGTGAGGGCTGTTGTTGGCTGAGGGTCATGCGTGTAAACGCACAAACAAATTCAGCGAGATTCATGTCCCTCTTCTCCCGCCTGAGGCGCTTCCGCATGTCAGGGGGGAGAAATGGGTTGTATGGGTCAGAAACCTGGTCAGAATTACCTTTGGGTCGACCCATGCTTGGGAACTGTGCCGCGATTGCGGCGTCCATGAATGGTGACAGCGCATGCTGTTTGTTGAGCTGTCTGGCTGGGGGGATGCCGAATCCGTCGTCGTCGGATGAGAAGTCGGTGCTGGCATCGTCGTCATCGTGGTGACGGCGCCCCGACCTGTGGTAATGGCCTCCTGGCTGGTGCGGGTAGGGGGGTAGTGCCGACCGTGGTTGGCGTCTCCTCCTCCGCGGCACGAATGGCGTCGGCGCCGCCGTTGTCGGTTGCTGTGGCGGTGGCGGCGGCGGCTGTGGGTGCCGCGGTATGTGCTGCGTCTGCTGGGCCGTCGCCGGTGGCGGGGGTAGGGCCAGCGCGGGCGGCAGGATGATGGCCGGGGGCAGCGGGGCCGGTACCGGGGGCTGGGGCAGCGGGGCCGGGGCCGAGGCTGGCGGGGGAGCTGGGCTGTGGGCGGGCTGCGGGACTGGCAGCCTGTCCATAATCAGCTTCTCCAGGGCTTTCACTCGGCGTTTAAGCTGAGTGGCGCTCGTCGCCTTTGTCTTCGGCCTCGGGCGAGGCGTAGATTGTGTCGGCTGGGGCTTCGGCTTAGGTCCAGGCTTCAGCTTTGGCTTCGGTCTCAGGCGGGTGCCAGGTCCGCCGTCCTCCAGTATGGGGAGAGGTGGCGGGGTTGGCGTGCGGGGTGCCGGCTGTGTTGACTCCGTTGAGATGGCGGCCTCAGTTGGTGGCGGCGTCGTCTCGTCCGGGTCCTCCTGGCGTTTAGAGTTTCTGGTTCTCCTTTTCTTCGGTTCCTTCTTAGCAGGCATGATGAGTGTGTGAGGATTTGTTTGAAATAATTATCCTCACACTACCTGTGAACCGGGTTGCTGAATCCTGTGAGAGCGTGCTCCAATTTTTAGTCCAGCATATAAGGCGAGAAGAATCAGAATGGCGGTTTAGTTTTGAACCGCGTTTGAAGAAAGTTATTTGCGCATGCGCAGTGGTCCCCGGTGGGGAGTTGAGTGTTGGTGTCAGATTATATAATGCCACGGAATTACACAGGCGCGCAATTCCCGCCACATTGTAAAGGTAGGGGGGGTGATAAATCTACTTTTCTTCGAGGACAGGCTTAAACTATGCATTTGGGTCCAAAAACACAAGAAATCACCAAAAAATAAAATTTCGGACCCCTGTGACCCCCCTGTACGTGGGGTCCGAAGATCGGCCAAATAGTGTGAAAACAGCCAAAATTCAGGCTTTCAGATTCCTTCCAAAATCAAATCATGTCTTCATGAAAATGGTCAAAAACCTTGATATAGGACCCAAAGAGATCATTTAAAGTCATATTGTTGTGATTATAGAAGTGTTAGCCCCTCTGGTATAGCCAATGTGGAGGGTATGCACTTGGTGAAGGAAAGACATTTAGGTGGAATTGGTGATCATAAGGAAACAGCTTGAGGGAAAGAGAGACATAAGAGAAGTGAAGAGGGGGCAATGAGACAGGATGAGAGGAGTGGGTATGTGGACAAAGGTTAAATTATCTTGTGACAGAGTGAATTGATTCTTGAGAGGAAAAGGTAAGTTCACCACTTTAATCCCCTTTTTCCAGTGAGGAAAGGCCTACAAAGCTCTGTCGCTTAGTCGTTTCTCCATCCTGATGGCCAGCCCAGCTCCAATAACCCTATGCCCACATTGTCAAGGGCTGAAACTATTCAGATAAAATCTCTAATGGGTGCCCTGGGCAGGTTGGGTGTCTGCTTTAAGCATGATTACGCTCTGGGGAGAGGAAAGAAAGGGTAAAGGTAAAGACTGTTAAGGTAAAAATGGATGGAAGAAAGAAAACACTGGTGCCCCAGAGGTTCCAGTATTCTGGTCACCAATTTCTTGTCAGGCGATTTAGAAGTTTGGATTTTCTTCTCATCCCTTCATTAAAATAGTTGTTTTTCTCATTTATGGCACAATTCCAATTAAGTTTTTCATCCAACAGGACATTCTGTCCTGCAAATTTTAAATGTTGAAGGACCGGCTACATTTTTGGAGGACCGAATAGCCACATATCTGATGATTTCTGCATTTTAAGTATAAGTATGTCCTTTAAAAATACAATTAATTGTAATCATTTATGGCCAAATCAGGATAGATATATAGTTTTACACAGCATAATTATTGACATACATATTTCAGCTTTAGAAGCCCAACTGAATTCTTTTATTTCAGAAAAGCCCAACATGCGACTAAACATTTGGTCCTGCTACACTTGTGAATCTGCTGGACCGGTGGCATTTTAGAAGGATATTGCCACTCTCCCGCATGTTTTCGCAAAGACTGATTTTATATGGAGATTAACCACTACCACTGCAGGCGAAATGTTGAACATTGCATCTTATTTTGCAGAACACACTAGTAGGTCTGGTTGGATCAATATAAAACATACCTATATTTTTTGAGAATATCTGATATCCTAGCTCTTAGAGTTCTGTTAAACTAGTACTGATGTAAATAAACAGTGATTGCAATGTAGAATCATCTTACTAGCCTATTCCCACAATTATGAAACTTAAGACAAAAGGCTTGGTGCTTTCTTAAATAACTTTGTAATATGATTAGTGATGCAGGTTTTGCTATGATGTGGCTGACTTCCGCATTTCCAACTTGTCCAACAACACATCCAAGTGGTGTGGAAAAAATAAAATACACACAGGTAAGGGATGGTTTTCGTCCATTATTTAATACAGATATACAAATCAATTACTAGCTGATGAATAATTATTATATAAAAAAAATTGCGAGATTCTGTTAACTTTCACCCTAAGGAACAACAGGAATATGGAGTGCATTTAAAACATATTTATTGATGTCTTTGGTATTACAATTCGCTTTATTAAATGAATTCTCACATCAGGAATGTTTCATCAAACTGTCAATTAACTAAATATTGAAGAAGAAATATTCATGGTAGTAGTTTATCTAGATATATGCTAAACCCTCGATGTAATTGATAAAGTCCTTACTTTGCAGACAATCCTAGTGTCACTGCTGTAGGGGTTAATTTCAAACCAGTTACCATATGGAGGTCCAACCCTCTTGTACCTGTTCACCTTGATCCGGCACTTTTACTAGAATAGGCCTACTGCCACCCAGACCCAGAATATACTGTAACTGTGTGATGGGGTTCTATTGTATCCACACCTCAGGCATTAAACTATAAACAGGTGAATGTAAAAAGGTAAAAGAACAAGATGAGCAAATGTGTTAAAGGTAGGATTACCAATTCATCTTTATTTATTCCAGATGATATCGAAGGAATACGACAATACCACTAGAGGACACATAACCACATATCATAAGATGTACCATACCGTCGCAATAAAGCACCAAGAGACTGTTACTCCATACACCCAATATATTTAGGTACTTGTGCTGAAATCATGCTGGTACCTACGAGCATGATTTAGTCAGGAGCATGATGTGTTACTCAAGCCATGGTCGTACCTCGGGCCACCAAATATTCTGCATAATCGCACATAATCAAACACCTGCGATCACAAAGGGGGTCACTCATGCAAAAGTACAAAAATTAATTCTTTAAAAAGTTCAAAATGATTATTTATCGCACTTTGACGCATGCATTCTTGACAATTTATAAATGGAGAACCTATTTACCCTGTGTAATACTATTTAAATTGACATCTATGATGTTATGAATGAAATTATTATTTTGATGAGTCATCTTATTCCTCACATTAACTACACCCATGTGCATGCACCTCCATGTGCGTGCATCCTACATCTGCGTGCACCCTATGTAATTCTACTTGTTTATCTACATATACCCCTACTTCCTACGGAGATCCTGAAGTAAATATCTTATCTTGCGATCATGGCATTGAGAGCATGATTACTATCCACTATTTATGGGATAGATTAACCCATTATCTCTTTGCCTTTCTATGAAACATTTAATAATACACAGAACTTACATTCTGCAGTTAAATGGTAAGGAATAAATAAGAAATAAAAAAATAAAAAAAGTTAAGACACCCACATAGGCTGTCCTAATTTTGCACTGTGCAACGCACACTAACTGGCTTTGCGAGCACCAAAAAACTACCAAAATGTACCTAAATACCCTGTTTTATGACCACAAAAACACTACCTAAATTCAATATAAATTGCAGTTGCGACCACAAATTCCAAAGAGCATGCCAATGCTGCGATTACAGTCAGATATTATTGAGTAACAGTCTCAGGACCTAAATACTATTTGCGAACACGAAGTCACCTGCAGTAACACCCTCCTGGTCTTAAAAGAGCGCTGGTCTTGAATAAGTACTCGGGTATAGGGGCACCCAAATGTTGTTAAGCACTAAAATTATGACCTTGAATAAACACCTGTTTGTATAAGCACCTGTGTAAGAGCCCCGTCAAATTGAGAAGCGCCCCAGCGCTTAATCGCAACAGTATGGTATCTCACGTAATATGAAGACAGACTATTTGTTCCCTTTACTTGATATGATACCGTTTCATTATAACAAAGCATAATATCCATAAATTTAGCAAATTATCAAAGGATGCTTCTCAAAACAAAGCCATGTTCCAAAATTGATCGAAATGTAATATAAACTGCAAGTAAGGTGTTTAAGAACTACACATGGACACTAAATTCATGTTCATAAGCGAGGGGGTCTTAATCCCCCACCTCCTCCTTCTCCTAGAGAAACATACCAGGAAGATATCCAAACATTCCTGAAGGGGGAGGGGATTACTGCAATAATATACCCAGACCAATACAATATAAACAATGTATCCACAGACATGATTTAATGGATATATAGACAAAGGCCCATGGCCAGAGCATATTTTGGTACCGTTCCCCCCAAGGTGAGGCTGGGGCCGTATCCCACGAAGCCGCAGGCTGAGTGGGATGCAGTCCCAGCCTCACCTTGGGGGGAAAATGATGACGTCACAGGCCATGGGATACGGGAACACTGTATCCCATGGGGGGCATGGGATACAGGATTTCTAGTACTTAAAGGACACCATACCCGTCCGTTTTGAGATCTACAACCAATGCATATGGTAGTCAAACCATTCATGTTTTTTAAATTAAATCAAAATACCACTTATTTATGATTTAATAAGCCTTTTATGAAGCAGGTCCCCAAAAATAAATTTCTATGGTGTTGGTGCTGCCCCACCACGGCAGTGGTGTGAACAACAGCTCTCCTGGGCCGTGTGACGTCACACGGCGTGGCAACGCATAGAATGCCTACCCTGCCTTGCTCCATGCAGGGGGGGGGGGTGGGGTGACACGTTTTGCAGGGGGTTATTAACATGTTTACATTATGCTTAGAATACACCTCAAAATGTTCTAAAATAAGCTTGGATTGGAAATAACATTTCATGAATTTGTTTCAAAATAGAAAGAACATGTTCATGCTTTTTGATTGACATTGAAATGTGTAATCCATTGGATGTAAGCTCCCTGAGAATAGCCCCGTATATCATAATACATGTATCTACATGTGCCAGCATCCCGTGGAGACAATACACAGATTGTTCAGTTCACTATCAATTTTGTTAAACCACTATATTAATGGTGTGGTCCTAGATGCTAATCAATATATGTTTTTATTCTGCTAATCCAAAAAACCACACCATAAAAGTATGAATACAATTACATTTGATTCCATTGGATAACAGAAGAGGTTGATAGTTATAATGATAACACAAGTTAAACAGCATTTTTGGTTACAGCACCTCCATTCCATTTTTTAATGGTGATGACTACCAAATATGTCACGAGGGGCTCTGGCCCCTACTCACCTATGTGGTATGTGTATTCTAACGGTCTGTCAAGTGTTAACTAACTATGACATGAAGACACACACACCATACCGCCACATCCACATTGGCATTTTCTCAGCTTTCTTTGGACCCGGTGGGGAGGGGGGGGGGGGGGCAGTGAGCAACAAGTGTCACAAACATGAAGGCCTACATATAAACAAATCTGAAAGGCTCCCATTCAGGTCCCTGCAGATGGGTCAAAGGCTGATTTGGAGGGGATTTGGAGGGGACTTTCGACCTAAGCCTAAGGCAATAATAATAATTATAAGCGATCTCACGATTTTTGGACAAAATTGACAATAGAATTAAAGGGGTGGGGGGAACCCTTTGCACCCCCATATTCAGATATGGCATTAGGCCGCCAGGATGCCCCATTGACTACCAAGCTGGCCCTAGTGCTAAATACTATGGTAGAAGCTCAATGAAGATTGATGTGCGCAGTCAACATTAGTGTCAAATTTGTGAACTAACCAACCCACAGAAATGGGCACGGAGGGCTGAGTGGCATGACTAGAAAAAGTGTTAAAATAATATTTATAATGAGGTAATGACGCAAAATATAGCTCGGAAGTGATAGATAACATTTCAACCTATCTAAATATGTGCACTTTCTAATTTTGAGCTAAATGCCTCCTGGTGTCCTTTAAGCATAGTGGTCATCGTATCCACCATGAAATAAATAGTATAAAAGCATGATGGAGACAATTTCAACTTCTTTGATGTATTTGTAGAGGCCGCCAATTAGACATAGTTTGCACATAATAGTTTCCACTTTAAGCATGGTCAGACTGGTGCTGACTGATTATATGCACACTCCACTCCACAGTAGAGTTATATCAAAGCTCCAGGTTATTTTGTATGTATGGCCTGGAGGCCTATTTACATATAAGACTTAGGGGTATAATGTAGTTGACTGTTTTGAGCACTTGTGTTGAGTAAATGGTGTAAAGTCTTAAACAAGAAGCCACAACTTGATGCTGGCATTGTATGGATAGACTATTCTTAACTGTTCTGCATTGTCTCACAGATTTGGTGCATATATGTTTCTGCAGCTATTACTAAGGCTCTATTTCAGCTCTCAAAAGTGGAGCACAATTGACCCTTGCTCAATCTGGGAGATATTAACAGTACCAAAACATAATCTTTGAATAAAGACATGAGAATAGATTTAATATATTTCTAGGGTATTCCACAGTTCACAGAGCATTCCCGAATTCAAAATATCCTTTCCGAGCCCTCTACGTCTAGAATAACGATAAATTTAGTACATGGTCACCCTACAAAAAAGAGATCAAGAGAAACCAATGATCCCTTCCAGAAAATTTAATGTGCACGTAATGTTGAAGTTTTTCTTGTGTCATATTTTCAAGGAGTTCTCAATTTTGTACAAGTGTCACTTTATGAACTTTGACACATTCGCTCTATGTGAGAACCTTTTTTTTTATTCCTTTCATGATATTACTTATGCTTTTCTCCGGAAGTATGCACGACATTTTCTTCTTTTATTCTAAAGTGCTGTTTCGAAGGTGATTTATTCTATTCACACATGTTATTCCTGTCTTTGCATGTTGGCCTACACCAGACTACAATTTACTTCATAGATACCGGCTGTTAACAGGTGTTCTAATCAAAATAAGCCAATTTTCAGACAATGTTGTGCTTGAGACACAGTAATAGATTTGTTGTGTTGCATATTATGAACTGAATCATCTTGCATATTATGAACTGAATTATTGCTTCCTTTACTCCCTTATTTAATAACTTTCTTATTCTGGTTACAGGCAATAATAAGGATATCCAGTAGTAGCTGTACAAACTCCATCAGACTAAGGATAGACATGCCTACCCACAGCCCCATCGTGCCGCCTATATCTGCCACCAGGTTAATGAGCAGGTAGTCCTCCTGCTCTGTGGTCTCCTGTACAGCAGCATCTGACAGGTACACATTCAGCTTCACAAAGTCCTGCATGGCCTTGTATCGATTAGAAGTAGTGAAGTGCTTTCCAAACAGTTGCTTCTTGGTGTCAGAGTAGTTCAGAGTGTCCTCCAGATGCTGTATCTTTGGTTCCACTTCACTGCTCCATAGCATGTCAGTCTCCATCAGAGATGGCCATGCACCGAGACTGAACCCTATGTTGTAGGCGTCCTCACTGCAGGCTGGGTAGCACCCACAGTACTTCATAATGTCAAACCTTGCACGAATTTCTCTCTTGATCTTTTTTGTACAGTTCATTTTCTTGGCTAGGTCCTCAAAAGGAGAAAGACAGTACAGTGGGGGTGCTTCATTATCCTTACATTTCTCTGGGGCGGGTTGAAAGTTATTGCATGTGTTAGTATTGTATGAGTTGATATCAACAGGTAGGTCTGGGTTGCTGCAACCACATTCTTCTATGGTGTGGTTCTGTATACACCTCTGTAGGCACAGAGCCAGACGGTATCTACCGTTGGGTTCACTGCTGTAGGGATCAATGTTTATACAGTCTCCATATGGGGGTCCGATCCTCTTGTACCTGTTCACCTTGATACCTAGGGACCCCATGAAGCCTGGAGGGATGGTGAATCCCTCTGACATAGGGAGGGGAGGGGTGCCGCGCTGGTGGACCACCACACGCAGACCGTCTACACCTGCCAGGGGATGGCCATACTCTGAAAGACCTGGGATGATAACTCTGAATTTCTCAATAATGTCAGTAACATTAAGCATACCTGATCCTACCAAGGACAGCACAGACAGCCCATTCTCAATACCTGCTTGTATTGGTGTTCTCTCAGGGGGACGTAGGGTGAGACATTTTCTGAAATAATTGTTCATTATCTCTTTATTCCCATGGAGACATCCCTCTTGTCCCCAGTTGCATCCTGTAACAAGTTCTTCCACAGGTGCCACCAATGAGTTCATACCATTATAGGTTAAGTTCAGGACTGACCAGAACACTGTTCTGGAGAAAACCTGGTTGAAGAGCTTACCATATTTTGCAAAGGATTTCATGTAGAGGTAGTATTTTACAGTCGCCACATAGTCACTCTGCTGTTTTAGAAATTCAACTTCCAATTCAGGCCGGGCTCTTGACAAGTTATTCATTTGATACAGTTCTGTAGGGCTCAGGTTTCCAAGATGGTATTGTGAAAAAAGGCTGTAAAGGATGTCAACATCAATATGCCTGTGGTTACAGAGTGTCACGTCAGGAAACTCTATGGGTGCGTAACTAACATTGAGAAGAGTCTTCTTGTTATGTTGATTATATATGTAAACTTGTTTATAAATCTGCCATATAAGAAAACCTGAGCAGGTAAGTGTGGCCAATATCCAGATGACTCTGAATGGTGTATAACGCACCTCAGAAATCTTACTGAGGCCATGCATGGAAGCAGAGGTGGAGAAGGTCTTCACAATTTCAGCTATGTCTGATCTTCCTTCCAGACCAACAGAGGCATCTACCTGTCTCTTTCCTGATTGGATACATCTCTTTCCCATTTTATTCTTGTCTGGAAAGGAAGATCATGACCAGAAATGTTATCGTTGACCTAAGTGGGAAGGGGAAGGAGAAGGAGGATTAGATCTAAACAAGATAACTGTTTTGTTAGCCACATAAACTTCATCAATTCATCTTAAGCATACCTTACACTGAGTGAAAGATAACATTGGCATTGACTCTAGAACAACATGTAATTCTCACAAATGGTATTAATTATCAAAACTCTGTTTATAAAATGGCCACATGAAACACAGTTGACATTCACTTTGTGCCGCTGTGATATGTCAATGAAATTATACAAATTCCTTGTATATTTATCATTTTCTTAATATTCTTCATGTAATTAATCTGACATACTTTACTTTAAACTGGATGCTGATCCAGATAATTGCATAGGGTGATATGTCTCTTCCTTTCTCTGGTAGTCCAGTCACTCAAATGATGGCAAGCTTATGCTCTGGTCTGATGTGAAGGCTCTATCATTGACAAGCTGTTATTTGAATAAAGCAGTTCAAACCTTTTAAGTCACATTTTGCTATTTATCAGTAAACACAACTAATGCATAGAAGCAGGCGTTGGGACAAACTTTGTTTGACCTCAATGTAGATTATGTTTGACTTTTACATTCCTGATGTTTAAGTTGTTGTTGGCTTCCATTATCATCATTTAGTGTCAGCAAAGTGATATTTAAGATGTCAAGGGTGGATAATGCAGTGTCCATAATAACCGACCCCCAAAGTTCATACATCAACAAATGTAATGCACTTAAAATGGGATGTCAACTGTGGACTGAAACTTTGGAAGGTGGGTCGACAATAGCGCCTTGGCACAACCAATCCTCTCCGTAGAGAGTGAATCAATGCCTAGCAACTGTGCCGTTCTCCTGTGTGGGGCGTGAAGCAGTACCAAGGATGGGATAGTTTTAGAGCCAATACAATACAGGTGCAGCACCCATTTCTATATCCAGAAATACACTACGGGTGGCATTAGAGAATTCACCAAACATGCATATTTATTATTCACTCAAAGCTACTCCTGGCCACCATACTTTGAACTTTACCTATTAATAACCATGTCCAATAATTCAGATCTCTGCCTTTGAATCTCAGTATTTCAAACTCCTGGCTAAAATTAGAATAGTCAAACAAAGCTGCAGAAGTTTCAGGTTGGTGGTATCATCAATACATGTGCCATTGTTGTCCTGCGCTTTTAGTGCATTACATTTGCTTGTCTATAAACAAAGATTAACTTAACTGTTTGTTGACACATACATGTTGAGTGTCATATTCAAATCCTACACAACAAAGTTCTTGAAAAAGAAACCCATACAAAAGTATCAGAATGGGCCTAATGGAGGACATCAATGGCTCAAATACATAGACAAATGCCAACGCCCATTGATACCGTCTCTGTTGTATTTCACGAGTGGGGGCTGGGGCAGTATCCCACGAAGCCGCAGGCTGAGTGGGATACGCCCCAGCCCCCACAAGTGAAATACATCAGAGCGGTATCAATGTAGTTGGCATTTGTGTTTATTTTTTATTTGAAGTCATTTAATGAATGAAAACCAACTTTTTCTTAACCCATTGAATACGGCCATGTTGTATTCAATGGGGGCATTGAATACGGCCCTTCAGTGCTAAAGCATAGGACATCTTGTATTTCCAAAAAATAAATTAAGGATGTGCCGAGCGAATTAGGGGTCAATATATAAGATATGTGCAATATAGGGGCCAAACAGAAACCCTCCCTTTAAGTCATCAGTGTTTAGTGTTGGTAAATGCTGAAAGCGGCTTTAAAGGTCTGGCATATTCAAGATACACCAAAAAATGTTGACATACTGGAGATGTCATGATGTTAACATCCTCTACAGCGTCTCTCCGCATTGACCAAGGTGATAGAAATGCAATGAGGAAAATAAAAATCTGTCTTGGGCCTGACCGGCATTAGAACTATAATTTCTAGAAAGTCAAATGGTAAAAAAAACATCTAGATGACCAATTTGAATGATTTAATAAGCTGTTTGACCCCTTAGTTTTGGCCAAAATTGGGGTCTAAAAATGACAATTAAACTACAGGCAAAAACGAAGGGGCGCGCGCCCCGCCCCCTTTCTTTAAATCTGCCACTACTGGGATGGAATATATATGAGGCAATTTAAAGGGTCCTGTGTGGAAATGGACACCTGGTTAGTGGCCCGCATGAAAACTGGCCTTGGGATGAAGACATCCTTACCAACTGACCCCTGTCTAGGGGCCCTTTCCCAAGAAATTGCCCGTTTGGCCAGGTAAAAATGTATGACAGGTATCCTTTAACATTGAGAAACAACACATCATAGCATTATTATATAGGATGCTGGGTGATATCTGCCTGTTGTGTTGTCAATTTGCCTGTTGAGTGGCCATTTAGCCCCTATGACTGGCCCCTGGCTCAACAGATATAACAGAGGTGACGTTACATTTCCCTCATGTCTTATGCATAGTCTCTAGTTTAACCTCTAATAGAGGCTGATCAGAGCTGACCACGGGCAGCCCCCCCCCCCACACACACACACACACTACCTGACAGGCATAACAGGCACGTTGGGGAGAAGTCTGAGTGAGAAGGAAGAAAATTGGAATAGGTGATATAGGTAAGGTATGGGGTAAGAGAAATAGAAAAGAAATAAGAGAAGAGAGAAAGGCAGTGAGGCAGTGTGGGAAAGGAGGGGATATGTAAAGAAGAGATAAATGATTTAATTGTGTGCCTGAGCAAAGGTACATCTTTAAGTCTACCACTTTAATCCCTTTTTCCAGCGAGAAAAGAGCTACAAACCTCCACCGTCTTCCCCCCACTCCATCCTGACAGCCAGCCTGGATCAAATAGCCCTGTGTCCACATTGTCAAAGGCTGAAACACATCGGATAAAACTTGTAATAGGTGCCCTGGGGCAGCTTGGGTGGCTATTTTAAGCATCATTACTCTGTCGGGAAAGAAAAACTGTGAAGGCTGTAAACGTAAAAGTCTTTGAGGAAGGATAATACTGACCAGTGCCCCACAAGTCCCAATTGTCTGGTCACCTATTTCTTGTCAAACGAATGAACTTTATGATTTTCCTCTGATCCCTTTCCTTTTATAACTTCTTTTGCTCAATTGCTTATTCAAATCTTTCTGATTTCTCGTACATTAGTACTTTGAGCATGATAAACAATATGGGGAGAGGAAATGGAGGTAAAGGTAAAGGATGTTAATGTAAGAAAGGATGGAAGAAAACACTGGTGCCCATAGGTTCCAATATTCTGGTCACCAATTTCTTGCCAGGCAATTTTGTAGTCTTTAGGTAGTCGGACATCTTTCTCATCGCTTGCTGACTTCAGTTCATGTAAACCATAACAATAACAACACTGATGTAAACAGTTTACTTTCGTTTATAATTCGAGATACAAAAAATACTAATGATGTTTTGTAGCAATTTACATGTGTAGTGTAATTTACAAGCTGCTTGGCTTCTGTACATACTTGTTTCTCTATTCCCCGTAGAGATAAAATACACCTTCTTTAGGTTGCCTGTGTAAAGCCTGTGGCACTACACCTCTCTAGGAGGTCATTATAGCCCACAATGTCCCTAATATCCTGCTGTGTGAGCTACTCAGCACATTTCCCACCCTACACATTACGTGAGACACCTGCTCGCTACTTTTGTCCCATAGATCCTGCAATCTGACATCCAAGAACTCCTGGTCCTCTGTTATTCTGTATGGCGCCCTGACTGATTTTTCGCACTTTGTGTATTTTGATTGAAAATGTGCCTTTCCTCAACTCAATTCACATAAAACACACTTAGAAATGTTCCCTCTATCAACAGGTAAAAGCCTTTCACTCTGTATGAGGCTGTAATGATGTTCGTCTGAGTGGAGGATATCATTTTCATGCTGTGAGGAAAAGAAATTTTATACAGGGAAACACGATGCCATAGAGAGATAGCCTTTTTAAGTCTTCCTTCCCTACATACATTACATTTGCAGCAAGAGACTTGTCACTATTTGCACACTATAATACTACTTGTGACGGCTGCTAGATGGAGGCAAGTGGAGATGTCTCTTAGCTGCCTGAGTCAAAACAAAAAAAAATCTCTTAAAAATGGAGGTGTCATTTCATGTATTTTTTTAATACAAATAACGTACTGTTTGCAGTATGGTCCTTATTAAGAACCATTTTGCGTATTGAAGAAGATGATTTCAAATTAATGTACCTCGTGTGACTCTTCATCTGAGTTAGTAAGATGGGGTTGGAACATGGAATATATAGAATTAGTCATGAATTTCATGCAGCTCATGGTGTAGGAATCATTATTCTGCAGCTGTAGGTGCTCACCCAAGCCCGTGTTAAACAAGGAGGCTACCTGGGGACCAGAATCAGGCCCCATCTTGGCGGCAAATAGGAACAACTGTATGCGTAAATTTGGCTACAAATGAAGTCAGGAAGCTATAAACGTCAGGAAGTCAAACAACACATCATAGCCATGTGGGCCAAGCCCCTGAAGCTCCAGCAAAAACGGTTGATAGAGAGGGTGAAGAAGAACAGGGCTGCAAAGTAACCCAAACAAACAAAAGCCAAGTGAGATGTGAGGGCAATTGGCATAGGTAGTATAGCCAATGTGGAGGGTATGCACTTGGTAAAGGAAAGACCTTTGGGTGAGATTGGTGATCATTAGGAAAATACCCTGAAGGAAAAAGAGGGATTAGCGAAGGGAGAAAGGCAATGCTCAAGGTGGGATGAGAGGAGTGGCTATGTTGAGAAAAGGTAAATTATTTTGTGACCGAGTAAATTAATTCCTGAGAGGAAAAAGTAAGTTCACCACTTTAATCCCCTATTCCAGTGAGGAAATGCGTACAAAGCTGTGCTACCTAGCTCCATCCTCGGAGTCTGCCCAGATCAAATAGCTCTGTGCCCACATTGTCACGGGCTGGAACACGTCAGATAAAACCTTTAATAGCTGCCCTGGGGCAGCTTGGGTGTCTGCTTTAGGCATGAATACGCTCTGGGGAGAGGAAAAAGAAGGTAAAGGTAGACTGTTATGGTAAAAATGGATGGAAGAAAGAAAACACTGGTGCCCCAGAGGTTCTAATATTCTGGTCACCAATTTATTTTCTTGTCAGGCGATTTAGAACTTTGGACTTCCTTGTCATCCCTCCATATTTTTATCTCATCCCTTTTTATCTTTAATTTTCTTATCAATGGCATAATCTCAATTAAGTTCTTTTAACGATTTTTATTCTATATAGAGATTAACCACTCCCACTGCAGGCGAAATGTTGAACATTGCTTCTTATTTTGAAAAACATACTGGTAGGTTTTGTTGGATCAAGGTTAAAAATACCTGTATTATTTTTAAGTTATCTGAGTTCATAGCTCTTAGAGTTCTGTAAAACTAGTACTGACGCAAATGAACAGCGATTGTAATGTAGACAATAGGCTTGGTGTTTTCTTAAAGGCCCTAATGATGCAGGAATTTCAGTGATCTGGATGATTTCTGCATTTATAATCTGCTATATTTTAATCAGCCGGCCATGCTATAGCAACTTTGCTTGATGTATACACAATTGTTTCATAAATCAGCAGATGTATATTATATTATGATGAATGTGAATATTAACCTTGACAACTCAACTCTGCCAGTGATGTGATAGCTTCAGTATATATACTGAGGATATTTATCAAGCTGACTTCAATGAATGTAAACCTAGATATGTTTTGCAGCAATGTGTGTGAAGTGTAAGCTGTTGTGTTGTTGACAGTTCCCACCCTACACATTACGTAAAACACCCACTCACCACTTCTGTACCATAAAGTTGCTTATTTCAGAGTAGGAACTTCTATTGCTATGTTAAAGCACAGAAAAGTATATTCCAAAGCGAAGCATGCGATAACCCTTCGGCATACTGAACACTCAGACCAGACTGCACGTTCCAAGGGTCATGTGAATTGTTATCCTGGGAGAATGGTATGTTATATTTAGGCCACAAGAGCTATGGCAGTATAGCCTCAGGATAAAAGCTAGACATTAATTTTGTCTGGGCTGCAAATAGGAACAACGCTCTCTGTAAATATGGCTACAAGTACAATAGGGATGCCATAAACATCAGCGAGACACGCAACGACCCTTGGCCTGTGGGGTAAGCCCCTCAAGGAATATCTTGTGTGAATATGGTAGTGGAGAATAACCAAGGAGAACAGGGCGAGGAAATGATGAGGAATTAGATCCCCTGAAGCTTCGGTGTAAAGGGTTGACAGAGAGGGTAAAAAAGCAGGAAAAAGGGGACAGAATAATCCGAACAAACTTGAGTGAGAAGCCTGAGTGAGAATATAGAGGTTGTGTTAGGTTAGTGATGATTGGAAAAATAGCCTGAGGGGAAGAGAAAAGTCAATGAAAGATAACAGAACGAGGAAAGGCAGTGAGGCAGTTATGTAAGGAAAGGGGGGTTGATATGTCGAGAAGAGGTAATCATGAAATGATGTGCCTGAGTAAAGGTAAAGGTCTAAGAAGAAGATATTCCCAACTTGCCATTTTAATCCCTTTTCACAGTGAGGTAAGCCTTACAAACGTCTGCCACCAACCTCTTTTCCCATCCTGACAGTCGGCCCGGATCAAATGGCCCTGTGTCCACATGGTCACAGGCTAAAACACGTCAGCTACAACCTGTAATAGGTGCCCTGGGGCAGCTTGGGTGTCTGTTTTGAACAGTATTACCCTTTGTAGAGAAGAGAAATGTGAAGGCTGTAAACGTAAAAACATTTGGAGGAAGGATAACACTGACTAGTGCCCCACAAGTTCCAATATCCTGATAACTCATTTCTTGTCAAACAAATAAGATTTTCTTCTGACTCCTTCCTTTTCATAAATTGTCTTCACTCAATTTTGCATTTAAATATTTTTGATTCCTCGTACTAAAGGATTTGATGATTTTGTTGTTGTTGATTAAAATATTTTCAGTATGGGACTTATTCCCCCAATGTATAATACCTCCTAGGAATTCACTTTCAAAAAACATTTCCTATCTGCATGTATCCTCACATTGTTCCAAAATGGCACGAATTGTATGCCCAGCATGATGACTTTTGAAATATAGAGGCACACATATATATAAATGTATATATACAACACTATGTTGCAATATTTAGCTTTTAACATAGGTGAAAAACTTACAACATATGCATCATCATAGCTGGTGTAATTACAGTTGTTGTCTTATTCAGCGTATAAGTATCCAGGGACATCTATACTATTGTCTACAAGGACAAAGATCATGGCCATGGGCAGACCTACCTGGCTCAGTATACTAGACATCTATCACGTATAGCACAAGTATAATGTGACATTACCTTCCTGTCTTATCCATCTTATATGAAAATGAATAAATCTATAAAAGCTGTATATCTTGTATTGCTAATTCCTACATTGCTATTTTACCGTCAGGTTCTGACTCGAAAATGAGTAATTTGGGCAAAATGGTAGATTCTTGGGTAAACCCTCAGTGCCTGACAGCCATGACAGTCACCACGTCATTACAAACCCAAAGTGGCTTCATCAGCAGAAGGCAGAGATAGATCCGTCCTAATGATCTCTCTAAGTGGACTTGACACCCTATACAAGCCATACCAAGGACAGTTCTGTATGATATGTAATGTGAAAGCAGACTCCTACATTGGTTTCAGTTGACTTTCATTACAGCTGATTCTCTGCAAAATTGTATCAATATATTGTTCTGTTCTAACACTTTAAAAACGTATCTTGTTTACTGGAAGTCAGAAGTCCAAAATGAAAATACCATTGTCTAGCCTCTTTCCTTTTACAAATTTTGTTTGGAGGGCAGTGGGTTTGTGATTATGGGGAGAAAGGGAATCATACTATGGTGTGATCCATACTGATTTCATTGCCGGCCATCAGGCTAATTTACATAATATAATGGTGGTGAAAGAGGGACAAGATACGCAATAACAATAACATAAGTATTTGCAATTGAAAATATTTTTAAATATTTTGATTCTTGAAGAGCTTCGAAATCTTAGACTATGGTACATTTAGCACAAGCAATCTGTATGAACTGTTATACTTGGGATGTTATGGATATAGGTTATGGGAGCTAAGGCCAAATAAGGCCGTATGGCCTCAGGATAAAATCTAGGCATGTCTCTTGACAGCAAATAGGAACGACACGCTCTGTAAATATGGCTACAAATACAATAATGATGCCATAAATGTCAGTGAGATTCACCTGGACACTGGCCATGTAGGGTAAACCCCTTCAGGCCTATCTAGTGTGAGGGCAGTAGTGGAGGTTGACAAGAAAGATGGCTCGAGATAATAGTGAAGATGAAATAGAGGAGAGTGAATGGTTACAGCAAGGAGGGAGGGCAATAGGAAGAGGGGGTATAGGAGAGAGAATTCGAGGAAGGGGAAGCAGGTAAGAGGTAGACGATGTGGGAGCTGGAGAATTCGGGCATTGTGTGAGATTGGTGATTGGGGGAAGACTTCAAGAGAGAAGATAATCAATGAGGTCAGAGTGGGAAGAAAGATTATAAAAAAACGTCCTGAGGGAGACAGATAATCAATGTGAGAGAGGTCAGAGAAGTAAGAAAGGCGGTGAGGCAGATCTGAGGTAAGCAAGGAGTTGTAAGTGACACCCTCACCCATCACAGTGTGCAGAGGGGATCTATGAAGCAGGGGTGAATCATTGGATCTTTTGCTTGAGTAAATATAGAACCCAGCTGCCATTGTAGTCCCCTTTTCTTCTTCTTTTGCGATGAGAAAAAAAGAGTAATTTCCATAGCTTCAAACCCTCATCTCTATGACCCAAGCCCTTTGTCTCTCTCCTGACAGCCAGACACAATTAAATAGCTGTGTGTCCAAGGCTGACACATGTCAGATAAAAGTCGGATTATAGGATTAAATCCAATCGAATTGGCACATTATGTGAGTATGATTCCTTGCAACACAGAATTGCTCTTTCTTCTCCAACCTGTTGTTGCTGTTTTGTTTTTGCTGCTGTTGGTCCAGTCGTTTTATGGCATATAGGGGGTGTTCACATCACAAATTGCAACAGAATTCAGTTTGCCGCCAAAGACCTAAGAACCGGGCAAACCTATGGTGCTGGGTAAATAAACATTAACCCCCGGCCCTAGTAACAAACAAATGAGACCAGAAGAGTTCCCATGCAATATCCAGGGGAGGGGGAAGGAATGATTGTAATCCATCTCGAGTGATTATCAATGATATGTCACATGAATTTCTAATTTTTGGTAGCCATTTTGGATTTGTGCCTATTTGACAGTGATCCACACCTCGGAACCTAGGGCAGTTTTTTGGGGGGACTCGAAAGACCTTTCTGAGACATTTGGTGGCAAGATGAATTCTGTTGCAACTTGTGATGGGTCTATTTGTATATCGACTAGACTATGTGTATGTGTGAGTCTTGTTGCTGTCATATCCTTGTGATTTTACTAATTCACTCTTTACTCCTGTTCCTCTAGAGACCTACTCTTATTACGGAAGCAAATGCAAACCAAAGTATGTTTGTCTAGTAACAGGGATAGGAAAATAAGTCTGTATTGTAACAGACATACCGTTCAAGGAGACAATACTGCTCAAGTATTTGACAAAAACCATACTCTTGGACTGTGTTCAATTGATAATTTTTTACCCCATACTTGAGTAGGAAACAGGTTATGTGGGACAGCTGTCTTCTTTTTAGCATGATGACCTGGAAAAGTCATGAGGAAAATGTAGAAAAAGAATCGGAGAAAGCAGAAAGTAGTGGTATCCCACAATGTTTAGTGGCCCACTTCCTGAGAGACAAAGTAACACTTTGGAGTTTCTTCTCATCCTTTCCAGATTGTAATAAATGTTATATGTGACATGTACTGGGAAAAGGGACCTTAATGTCCCCTGCACTAAGGGCCTTTTTTGCAGATCGTGTCACATATGTTGTAATGTTTCCTCATCAAATTTTTACTTGTTATGTTTTGTGATTTTTTAAATTTGTTATCAATCACTTCAATGGCAGACAAGAAAGGTTTGATTAATGGAACAAGGAGACATAACTGCACTTTCATTGAATCCATGTGAGTTAGATATCTGAGTGAAAAGGTATTTTCGCAGAGTTAACACAGAACAAAGAAACATCTCTGACTAACACATCCCATACTGACTGGTCTTTGTTCACAGAAAGGTATTACGTTTTCATAAGTGTGTAAATCGTCAAGGTACGACAATACCGTTTCTGAGTTTAAATCGTAATATTAATTTTCTAAGCATAATTCATGGCGATAGGGTCTTATATTTCGGCAATGTTTCTGTCAGTTGGGCACGTGTCATGTCAACTCAGAGATTTACAAAAACTTTTCAAGCACTGATGGGGAAATTCAAACAGTTTTTTTTTTAAATTTCACATCACCTGTCAAATCACAACTGTCATGCATTGTCTCCATTGGATTTTTGTGATATTTTTGAATCACATGAGCAAAATTGGTTTTGCAGATGTATCATGGATAGACTGTTATGGTGTTGTAGTAATCCAAAGAGATAAAATTGTGGTCGAGTATTAACTATATGACTCAAAGTGTAATATGGAGCTTTACTTTATTATACCCGGTGGATACAACCTTCTCTATGTTAAAACTATGTGAGCTGCACACTCCATGCCCTCATGGAGTATGGTGCAGTAATACTCCATGGCCAACAAGTTTGTCGATTTTCTTTATTTTAAGACAGTAGGGCCATATAATAAACACAAAACCCCACTAATTAACATAAATGCACATCATACATCACTCTTTGAAGCTGGGTCATATCACACTCAGCCTGTGGCATTGTGTGATATGACCCAGCTTCAACTCGTGAAGTATATGATGAGCATGTATGTAAATGACGTGACGTTTTATTCTGATCATCAGTTGAATCATCTAAAACAGAAAATGATTGTTGGGAAATGACCCAGCTCTGCAAACTATGATGTTTAAATTACCGAAATAAATATCTAAATATATTCCATATTTATACATCTAAATTAAGGAAATGTAATCCTTGTAATAGCTAAAGTTGAACTAATCTACCTCTTTGCATCACAGGCACAACGTCATCATGATCTACGAAGCTATGAAGAATGATAAATCCACATACCAACAGTCCTTCAGGAATAGAGTTTTTATACTGAATGATGTGAGATCGTTGTTAATATAAAAGAACAGGCATGCCTCTGGAAAGAGTACTTTATGCTGATTCAACACAGATGAGAACCGCTAGCTAACAAAAAAAAGTGTTTATGTACGTCAAACTAACATTCTAATTGTTATACCAGCCCATTCGGGATCGGCGTGGGGGGGGGGGCTTTTTTAACAGTAGAATATTGATGATGACATCTCTCACCCCCCCCATCCCCCACCCCCACCCAGACACACTTAGGCTGGCTCACAGAGCACACCAAGTGCGGAACTGGACATAGCTGCGTCCCACTGCCCCAGTTGGCCTTAGTTACATCACCATAGTGAAGTGTCCTTGACGACTGTGGGTCCCGCACCTCACTCTCCAAGCATATTCTCCCGGAGGGGGCGCCGATTGGGAGGTTTAACATTGATTATCTCTCTCAATTGAATGATTCATGATATTATATTTATAGGGGAGGATTAAACTAGTACTCATAGTCAGATGCTGATGTATTTGGTCACCATTTTATAATAGATACATTATTTTTCTGCCCTTTTAATGCAGCAAAACATGGCGGAATTTTGGTGGAGTTTCTGCCTCTTGTTGCCAGGCCCACAGTATGAGAGTATTTTGTATTATTTATCTAATTTTCTTTTAGATACAATCGTATCTGAGTATTAGTCTCCTAGGGAGAATGTATATGACATAGGAAGGAATGCTAATATTAATTAAAATGAAATCAAGAAGAAAAATCGAATTAACTTTGAAAACCAGGAACTACCCCATTGAAATAGCATTGAGTGCTTGCTGGCAACAGATAAACCAAAAGATGAAATCATGTACATGTTTTCTTTTCTATTGAGCACATGTTTATGTATACACTGGTTGCAGTACATCGCAACAGTTGACCAGGTATGTGTTTTCCCCGATAATGCTGTGGATCTGATTAAAATATTATATAATCTATATATGTATATATATTATATATTATATATACATATATATATGATATTTGAAATTATTCCTTGTTCAATGCTTTTCTAGACATGTAAGCAAGATGAAACCAAGGGTTAAAGCGACCGTCACTGGTAAAAGTCTGTATGTGAACAATTGACTGGTTGTGTTGGGGTTGGAACATGTAATACAGCACCTGCTGGTCAGTGCTGATCCACTTCTCTTTAAGCATCTTCTCAGTAAATTCTCTATAAAGACTGGTTAATCGCTGCATCACGTCATACCTAGCAACAAAGACTACCCTCCAGCAACCCACACCAGATTACCCTCTACTATCTGCTTGGCAGTTAGAGATCTATTATTTAGGGGATACATTTCTCCATATGCAACCTTCTGGTCATTAAAGTTTGGTGGTAAATAGATTTGAAAGGGCTGTTCAGACCTGTTCACCAGGTCACGAAAATATCCCATATCTAGCCATGCAAAATACTTGGTCTTGAATGGATTGTCTTTCACAGCCATATTAGTGAATTCATACTTAGCATTGACAGCACAAGAGTAGTCAGGTAGTACTGTGTTTGGGTGGTGCTTTGGATATGATGGCTGTGAAAATATCAACTCTATCAATGATCTAAGTGAAAAAGCCCAAGTGTCGTCTTTTGCAGTTTTTACCACCTTTGTCATGCTTGTTGGCATTGATTTACGTATCATCTTAAAATTCTCAACATCTTGGTCATTGTCGAAGAAGGCAATCACAGGATTTCCAATCAGGTGGAATGTGGTCATCCAGTCATGGTAGTTCTTAGGCTTATAGATCAACTTCCCTTCTCCTTTCTGAAATGAGCCTATATGTAGATATGATGTGACTATTGTGATATCATCGTTAAGCAACTTCTTGCCTCCTTGGCTCTGAAAGAAAAAGACACGTCGTGAGTATAATAAGCACAAGAGAACTGTAATGTTATAATACTCCAAGTGGATGAATAGTACTACAGTATAGTTTTCCCACACACATACACAACATACCCTACCCAATCTCTATAAAGTGTTGTAACAACACAGTCTGCCAGCCCATACTTCCTGCCAGGATAAATAAACGAAAGCTTGTATTGAACTGAATTGAAGTCGTTTGTAAATACATTATGATATAATGAGTCCCTAGATCAGTTGATGATTTATAGACTTACCTTATTAAGCTGAGATAAAGCCTTCTTGGTTATGCTTAGTCCACCATATGGCTCCATGTAGGCGTACAGGTAACCACATGTGACGGTCACATACAACAGCGTGATGACCAAAACAAGACAACATATTCCAGAAGTTGTTGTGGAAACTCCTTGCATCTGAAGGAAAATGATATTTTGATATATATAAGTGGTCTGATTATTGACAATAGCATCCATGTTTCTCTTATCAAAAGTATCAGGTCTGCACACAGGCCGAGAGGAGGGGAAGATGGTGGCCAATTCAATCATTTATATATAGATATAATGTTGTGATCTAGTCTACCTTTATAATGATTCATACTCACTTACACAACTTATAACTAAGTCTTACATTACCTTGTCCCAGCAGTAAGGCCTCCTTAGCGTGTACTCCTTCTCTTCCCACTATACAACTACTGAGGGGAGACCGTAGGGGTCATTATTTTTACATATATAATTATATCTTAACATCAGGAATAGAGAAATGGAACTTGATTGATATTTAAGAAGAGGTCTACGGGAGGTCAGAAGCTAATGAGTCAGGCAATCTGGTGGGAGTCTGCACAGAGAAAAATGTGAGCGTCAGCTGGGCTCTCCCCAGTGTCAAGCACTGCCTGACTCAGTTAGGAGAGTCTGCTGGACTTTCACTTCCATTAAACTACACTCAGGCTGAGCCTCCTTTGATAGTCCCATGAAGTTACTCCCTTTTGAGAGTCAGCCTGATCCTTGAATGACATTTAGGCAAGACAAATCTTCACACCAGAGTCAGCCAGACTTTCTTTCCACAGACAGGCAATGGTTGACTCTAGGATGAGGGTTGGTTAGCCTGAGCCTTCTTTGTTTGCCACCAGGTGGGGATGCCATATAAATCTTTTAAAAGATTATCCCCCAATGCAAATAAGCAACTAGTCTTACTGTACGAAGAAGTGTTGAGCTATGCCTGACTTTCATTGAGGCAAAGGTCTAGCATTGCTAGACTCATATCCCTATGTGAGTCAAGCTTGTCTTGACTCTCGATAACCAGAGTCTGGCATCGCTGTACTCTCACAATAAGGGAAAGGCCAGCATTGCCAGACTACCCTGAGTGTGAAAATCAGGCAGTGCTCAACTTTCTTAAATAAGGGTCCAGCACTGCATGACTCTCGTTGTAATGAAGGGCAGGCAGTGCTGGACTCTTGGTGTTATGAGGGTCCGGCAGTGCTAGACTCTCTCTACAGTCAAAGTCAGCTTGACTCTCACATGAGGATGCTTTTGGCGACATGGGCCTGACTATCGCTTGTGAGTCCAGCTGACTCTCATAATTTCCTCTGTGTGGGTCAGGGAGGTTAAAAACTAAATAAGGTTCATCATGATTAGATTTTAGTGTGCGTTATAACAAGTCAGCCAAGCTAGTAATGAATGTCCTGAATAAGCCTGGTACATATATCTGTGTGGTGTAACTATGTCATACACCCTCGGGCATGCATATCAAGATCACTACAAACTATGGCTGGTATGTTTTAAAGCTACCGCAAAGCGGTTGGGATAGGCACACAAGGTAATTTATAGTCTGTGCCAAAAAGAAGACACTAACCTAAGATGGCACATGTATATAAAACACAATGGTAAAGGATACGGAGGATTATGTGTTATAAATGTATAAGTGATATACTAGTATATATAGATAGCCATGGTTGACTTTCTGAATATGAAATCATTTTTTAGAAGGCAGTGCATACCTGGCGTTATAAGGCCGACACAGGTTACAGTGTGAAAACGTAAGGGAAGCCAGGTCAATGGGGAAGGGGAAGGTGTTCAGAGTATTAATTTATATTGTGTATGCAATTTAGTTATAGCTGAGTTAGCGGCAAAGTCTCACAAATTGAAAAGTTGAAACTCTATAACCAGCAACCATCTATGCCTTGCAACCATCTATGACCTCAATGAGAGATGAAGGTATTTAGGGCAGATGTGTGCTCATAGAAATGTCAGGAATAATTATAGCATGTCATATCCTACTTTATATTAACCATGTAAGCTGGGTCGACTTTTTCCCCTATGATAGAAAAGAGCGTTGACTGATGATAGGAAACATCTAGGACACATCCATATACATGCGCAGCACATATCAAGGTTTGTCGGACATTGCAACAGAACAGTTGATGATAACATTACTTAATTTTTTTGAAATACAAGACTTCCTATGCTTTAGCATTGAAGGGCCGTATTCAATGCCCCCATTGAATACAATGTGGCCGTATTCAATGGGCTAGGAAAAGATTGTGTTGTATTCATGAAATGGCTTCAAAAAAACAACAACCAGAAATGCCAACTTCATTGATACAATCTCTGATGTATTTCACTCGTGGGGGCTGGGGCATATCCCATGAAGCCGCAGGCTGAGTGGGATATGCCCCAGCAGAGATGGTATCAATGGGCGTTGGCATTTGTCTATATACCTACTAATTTCCACTTAAAGAACATATTGGATGTCCCATATTATGCTGTATTCAATAGAATACGAAAGGTCCACATTATTAATGTAGTTGTAGCCTCCTTAACTTCTAACGTAAGACATTTCACAGTTGAAATGTTTTCACTGGCATGTCACAATTCATACATTAATAATGGGTTAAAACCAGACCATATGATGGATCTTTTGTTGCAACATCCTCTTTGTTTCTGAGCTGAACACAATGTCATTGTTATCAATACAAGGCACATGTTTGCTGTAAATGTAGCTGTACCACGTATAACAATGGCAGTGCTCAGACAATGCAGACTCGTACAGAGAATGGTGTTATTGAATCAAATACAGCCTTATTATAAATTCTGTACAAAGCCTGAGCCATTGTAGGAAATACAGAATGTCTTCAATCATACTAAATGCTCTCAAGAAGTGCACAAAATTCATCAGTGAATTGAAAGTTACATTGAGGAACCTCCGTTTTTATGACCCGGGAACTGAAAAATGCCTTTTTAGAGGGTGGGTACACATTATGTCAACTCTAATGACTTGTATGTATTAATTTAAAATTATATTTATGTCTCAATTGGGTGGGTACATTAGCATGTTTATGTAAACTACCAAACACTGGAGAATAACAAAGTACCAAAACATAGGTTCATTTCGAACAATTTTCAGAAAATATCCTGATGACAAAACTTTGCTGTCAGACAGCCACATGTCATGTCAACTCAGAGTGGAACACAGCAATATCAGGAGATTCTTATGCACCTTTGTGAAAATCAAAATAAACGTCTCTCATTGTTCATATCAACTGTCAGATCAAAACAGACAGGCATTCTCATCTGTCTGACCGTCAGATTATTTTGATGTTTGTAAAAACCCTCCAAGGCTCCTTCTTTAGATGCCCTTATGTCAACTGAGTGTCGCTCAGCAACACCTCCATGTCAGATTTGTCAAAGGTAGAACTTGCTTAAGTTAACAAACAGGAAATTAAAGAAATTAATTTCCAATAAGGTAATCTGAGCGGTGCACTAATTACACTGGTTGAATTTGAATATCCATGCCTGGTTTACTTTGTTAAGTGTGCAGTGTATCCAAATTCACAGGTAGATTTTTTCAATAGTATGCAAATGTTCTCTCGGTGTCAAGAAAAAAACAACACATATGGAGCCAGTGTAGTTGGTGTTTTTTTGTGTTTTTTTTAAGTGTTTTATTCGGGTAAAAGATGACAAATACAAAAGTAAATGTATCAACCTAGCATGTGCGTATTGCATTGCCTCCGCTAGGGCCCCTTTCATGTTACATTCATCTAATAAATTTCAGTTTTTCGGTTATGACGTACATTTGCTTGCTTTTCACAGATTCATTCAGACATATTGACATATATTACAGTAGCTGTTTATACACATGTTGATTGGTTAATGAGATGAGATGAGATGAGGGAAAGTATTGAATGTATTAAAATTGGACTAGTGCCCATGTTGTGAGTAAAATTACATTTTTATCAGATGAAACAGTTGTTATAATTCTTCTTAATAGCTATTTTAAAAGACTTCAATTCTTCAATCTCAGTGTAAGGAGCTTTTAGCATGTTCCATCGAGCAATTGCCCTATAAAACACGCTACGTAGCACCATTGGTTTTAATGTTCTTGGAAGAAGAAGTCTTATACCCTGGTTTCTCCTCGTGGGAAGATTTCTTTTATCAATTAATCTATCCTGCTTTTTTAATGTAAAAGCATAAAATAATAGATGTATATCCCTTCTCACTTTTAAGTACCGGCATTCGCTAAGCTCATGGAGCCTTACAGTGTTATACTTGGGATTGGCCTCTAATTTAACACCATAGACCATCCTTAGAGCCTTGTTCTGTAAATATTGCAATTCGTTATTTTCTCCTATGTTGTCCCTATCCCATATATAATCAACATAGTCGAAAGAAGGTAAAATCATGGATTTATACATGGTTAATGCCGTGGGCTCATCAATAAAAGGTTTTGTTCTTGCGGCTTGAATCACCTTAGTTCTGATATTTCTAACAGTATTAATCCTATGTTGTACAAATTTTAACTCAGGATCTAAGGTGAGGCCTAAATAAGGAAAAGTGTAAACCCTTTCCAGGACTACTCCGTTCAATAAAAACACAGGATTTACATTATGTAAATTATCAAAAAGCATCCATTTTGTCTTTTTTTCATTAATGGTAAGGCAATTTTGTATACACCACTGTGAGATGCTTATTAAAGCTTGATGCATTTTCATGGGGTTGCTAACAGATATTACAGCATCGTCGGCATACAAGGTCATGTCATAATCATATACTTTTGGGAGGGAGTTAATGTATATAGAGAAGAGCACTGGACCCATGACGGACACCTGTGGAACACCATATGTAATAATTTTAGGCTTTGATATATTATTATTAGCTATAGTTTTTTGTTCACGTTTACTTAGGTAGCTTTTGAACCATTTTAGAGTATTTTCGTTAAGTCCAAAAAGTGATAATTTGTTAATTAATTTGGAATGTGAAACCGTGTCAAAAGCCTTTTTATAGTCCAGGTACAATGAGAAAGTAGGCTTGTCATTTATGATATTCTCAGTAATGAGCTGTAGGTGTTCCCGTATGGCCGTCTGTGTCGAGTGTCCCTCTCTATACCCATGCTGACATTTAGTAAGTAGGTCATGGTTTTTCATATAACATTGCAACCTTAAACACACAATTTTTTCCAACATTTTACCAGGTAAAGGTAATAGGCTAATGGGCCTTAAGTCATTTACATCCATTGAATTAGATTTCTTGGGTAATGGAACAACTGTAGCTGTCTTCCATGCGTCAGGAAAAGTGTGACTCGATAGACATTTATTATACAAACACAAGATAACATCAGGTATACTTAGGAAGGCGTCTTTTAATACATAAGTCTTCATATGTTTGATAGAGGAGGCTTTTTTAACATTTATTTTCTTTATATGCTTCAACATGTCTATATACGAGAGTGGTTTAAGCAGGTCATGATCTACAGCCGGTACACCATATGGGTTCAATTGGTTTTGGTCTAAAACACCATGTGGCGGTAGTGCTGCTGCCAGCTTTTCTCCAATGGTTGAGAAAAACTCATTAATATATTCTGCACACCCTTCCGGAGGAACAATTAATTTAGTAGTATTATTCCTTAGTTTTATTAAGGTAGCACTAGTTTTATTAGGCAATAGTTTCCTTATTGCCTCCCAAAACTTTACAGGATCGTCCTTTTTATGTACGAGCAACCTTTCAATCTCCGTCTTCCTACTATTAAAAACCATGGTTTCAACCTTACGCTTGTGGAAGTCAGAAATTCTCCAATCATCAATGGTCATGGTCCTAATTGCCTTGGCATATAGACTATCACGTTCCTTCATGGCCTTAATGATGGGAGCGGTGAGCCAGCTTGGGGTGAACTCAGGTAAGGTAAGCTTACGTATAGGGCAGAGAGAGTCCAAAGTCAATCTTAATATCTCTAGTATCTTAGCCCACATCACATTAACATCATCTAACAACACTATAGGCTCCCAATTAATAGAAGTCAACTTATTCTTATACACTAAAAAGTCATATTTTTTATATGATCTTGCCATGACAGTCTTTTTCTTAATCTTAGTTCTCTCACATTTTACTAATAAATATACCGGTACATGATCAGATATCCTAAAACTAATGGTGCCAAATTCGGCTGCATTGTGTATATTAGTATAAATATGGTCGAGTAAAGTGCCAGATGCAGGTCTTGTAACATCATTAATTAATTGACTGACATAATTATTAGTACAGAAAACATCCACTTTAGAATCCTCTATGTCCTTTTGTGAAAAAAGATCTACATTAAAATCACCCATAATTATTATTTTCCTATTTTTTGTAACAGGCTGCTTTAAGGCGGTTAGTTTAGTATATAGCACTTTTATCATTCCCAGCGTCAGGTGGTCTGTAACATACATATATTTTATATTTAATTACCCCTATTTCGACGTCAACACACAGAATTTCATATTCCTTGTCGATACATGAAGCATTAACATCAACAGTGGCAATATAGTGATCCCTTAAATAAATCATAATACCTCCAGCACCCTTCTGTCTCAATGGGTATCTATCCAGCCTAATGTATTGGTACCCGGGTATATATAGATCAGCATCATTATGCGTGGGGTTGAGCCAGGTTTCAACCACTCCTACAATATCTGCACTACTTATAATTTTAAAGGCGTTTGTTCTTTTTCCAAAAATAGATCTAGCATTCATGCAAACGAAAAGTAAGCCTTTTTTGTTTTCTATGTCATGCAATTCAATCATTTAATGTACACTAAAAGTAACAATCCCATGGCACGCTGATGTAGAGGTCATGAATGATACCAAGTATGAGGGTGATCGAGTGAGGAATTGCTTATACGGTACTATGTCTTAGGCTAGGCTTTTGACACAGCGCGCCCTGTTTTAACAATGTAAAAGTATAAAAGAACTATCTTGGCTTTAGTACCGGTACATAATACATGAGATAGTTTATGCTCTGTGTCCCATGGACATGTACTTAGTCATTTACACACACTTAATAACATTTTTTGGTAACATTTGGATGAGTTTGTCTAGTCTAGACAAATAGGAGTAACGCTAATATACATTGTATTATACTATACCTACTAACACAGTGACCTGGTTTTGTCTCGGCACCCTTATGTAAGACGTTATGACACCTGATTGCCCACTCTATGGACATGCTTACTCTCAATTGTTATTGGTCTATTTATACTGATTGTTTATATTCGGTTCTACTCGATGCCTTAGTGGGACGGTTTGGTGCATGTGTACTTACAGGTCAGGCCCTCGAACAAGCAGGAAACATAGTATAGTGGTACATTTTACAATATATGAGCAGTCGTGACATTTAAGTACTAAATACATGTAGGCAGGTATAGAACAAAACCGTATTCAGGATGACATGGTCGTGGTACGATAGACATGACCTGGTCGTACATGTCGTAGTACATTAAACATGTCAAGGCATTAATATACATTAATTGTGATATAATTAATTATCTGGCGTGTTTATCATAAATCAGTCTTAGTGGCTCACTGTGGGCCGAGTTATTACTTTTTGGTAGAAGATACACCAAACATTTTTTGTTGCAGACTGATTGATTCATTGTTCTTAACTATTTGTTTAGGACCTTTTTCTCTTTCAAACTTCTCTGCCTTCTCAATCTTCTTCATTTTTGCCTTGGCATCCTGTTTAGTTCTAGGTGTGGTGATCAAGAAGGGAGCCTCTTTGGGTGAGCCATTCACTGTTTCTTATATATATTGCTAAATTGTCCTCATGTATGAGTTTGGTACAGTTGTTGTTTATGGGAATACAGACTACCCAGGAATTCCTGGGAAGTTATTGTTATATTGATGTCACTCTATTTGACATTAAAAGAAAGATTTACAGACAAATAATCTATCATTCTGGGGTATGGTGTTGGGCATGTTTATGAGAATATAGCAAGGTCAATTGAACGTATACATGATAGACGAGGCAAGTCAGAGTTACATTTGGACTCGGGCAAATAAATGGCGACTGCATGTCACCGCCCCGTTTATTACTAGAAAAACAACAACATAAAACAAAAACAAAAACAAAAAAAACAAAAAAACACAGTGTCTGGTGTGTTGTAGACTGTGCCGGTGTAGTCCAAAGTACAGGTAGCTGGGCCGCACACCTGACAGGTGAGGGGAGCTGGGGGGCCGGCTCAAAAGGCCCCCATGTAGCGGGGGTCTACTCAAAGGTGTCCAATACCTGCAACCCACTACGTGTGTTCCAAACCATTGAACTTATACATGATAGACGAGGCAAGTCAGAGTTATATTTGGACTCGGGCAAATAAATGGCGACTGCATGTCACCGCCCAAACTCCAAACACAGGTGAAGTTCATAAACATGTAGATAAAAAAAAAAGACAAAAATAGAAAATTAGAACAGTTTTAGCGCCGCAGACACTATCCTGTCTGTAACTACCCTGCCAGAGAGAGGCTTAGTTAGGTAGATCAGCGCGGCCAGGCTTTTCCAATCACCAGCCTGACGTACATCATCCAAGGATAGGCCTAGGCTATACATATAGGCTGCTCCTGCGCGCCTCAGACAGTGCATGCCCGCACCATCACAGTCTTTGTTAATTCGCTTGAGGAGGAGCTTGAGAAATGACAACAGCTTGGTGTAAGTCAGAGGGATTTGCTTGCCTCCCTTGAATACCCAGAATGCAGGAGAGCTTGGGTCTGACATGGGAAAGTTCTTGAAATGCACCCTGACCATCTCAACCGCGCACAGGGGGGACCCCGAGGCTGAGGTCACAGGAATGCAGTGAGTCCTCTGCTGATACTGGATTGTTTTGGAGCTGGAGATAGAGACCGATAGGCCCCAGCAGGTGAACGTGACTGCTCCTTTGCGCAGATAGTGCAATCCAGGCTGAGTGAGTGAGGCAGGGACGAGGTTGCTCTTTCTTAAAAGAGTGCGGAAGGCTAGAGATATACAAGCCCACATAGATTGGCTTGAAGGGTCTTTGAGCTCGACGAATAAAAACATGTGAAATAGGTCAGCCACGGATAAAGTGGGTCTCACCGGTTCTGGGTCACCACAGAGGCGTTTCAGGCCGCCCATGGTAGATTTGAACACAAAGTCACTTCTGATATAATCCCTGTTATAGCCGTACAGCTTATTTAGTGCTAGAACTCCACTGACATAATTGTCGATGGTGGAGTACCGCAGGCTTCCCCTGAGGGAAATCTGCACATCATTGTAGAGTCGGTAGGGACCGGTACTAGAGCCGTGTTATCACAAAAAGATAGGTACTTTCTCCACTGAGAACCCTTTGTGCGCCAAGTTGTAGGGGACCACATGTGTGCACGGACCTCCGCTGCTTCATAGTCCAGTGCCCTTCTGTATCGTGCCGCCTCTACAACATATAGGAAATGAGGGAATAAAATTAGTCGAGGTAGACATTCTTGAAAGGTAGTCAGCTTTCACATTGGCAACACCAGGTAGATACACAGCTGTCAGATGGCAGTTCAAAACTACAGTTTTCCAAAAAATGTCACGCAACAAAGCCATAGCGGCGGAATTACTACTGGAGCCCTTATTAATAGCTGATACTACTTGGGTGTTGTCAGTCTCACACAAAATGGCACAATTCGACCACTCTTGACCCCACCTATCTAGAGCTTCGGATATGGGGTAAAGCTCCCTGACACTAATATGGTCAGATTTGTCAACCACACCTGTAGGGCGTGTACAGTGGTTGTGAGAGTCAGTGGAGAGCATGAGGGCGTGGTCCCACCCACTAGCAGCCCAGTCACCCTCACAGATGGCGCCCCACCCAGAGTCAGAAGCATCAGTAGTGAGAGTCCGCGAAGGGTGAGCCCCCCACCAATAATGCGTGCCTCCCCATTGAACCACATGGCGAACTTGAGCCACCAATCTAGGTCATCAAAGAAGGGCTTTGTGAGGCGTACATAACGCTTGTCGTCCTTGAATTCTTTAAGCAGGTTGATGACGCGCCGCGAGAAGGTCCTGCCGCCTTTAACTAGAGAGGCGCAGTGTGATAATACGCCGCATAGACGTTGTAGCTGCTTCCTTGTCGCCTGCCGGCGACCTTGAAAAAAGGAAAGCTCGTCTAGAAGTTTATCAACCTTGACCTTGGGAAGACGAAGTTTCATCTCACATGTGTCGATTTCAATGCCCAAATAAATCTGCCTCTGGGCTGGGGAGGCGATTTTTGGGTATGCTAGGTAGAAACCTAGGCTCCGCAGAGTAGAGTGTAGAAAAAGCTGAGATATTTTACACTCCTGAAAGGTGTCCGCCCACACGACTAGGTCGTCTAGATAATTGACACAGTGGTGCCCGGATGCAACCATGTACCGGGCTACCGCGTCAGTAAGGCGATTAAAGATGAAGGCTGAGGCTTTTGCGCCAAAGGAGAGGAAATTGTCTTGTAGAAAGCAGTCTTTTCCGTCAATTTCCCATTTCAGTCCTTGGAATTGACGGTCGTGGGCACGAATCATGGTAGACCTATAGGCCGCAGCTAAATCAGTTACTGCTAGGAACTGATTAGGTTTTAGGTCGCGGCAAACATCATCAATACTTTTATATTTAAAGTGGTTAAAAGTTTGCTGCATGAAGTTATTAATAGAGAGATTTCTTGGTCTGCTGGCGTCAGTTATAGGCCTAACCTTGCCGTTGGGTTTGGGCACCGCCCCCAGAGCATGGATGCAGGTCGGGGGGCCGCTAACAATTTACAGTTTCCCCGCGCCAATCTCTCCCACAATAATGTCATGAATACAGTCTCTCGACTTCACTTCAGCCGACATGTAATTAGCAGTGATGTAAGGGTGAATATCTGCCCCCGGATCCACAATTTTAAAGCCGTGTAAAACGCCATCTAAAATGTACAAACTGTCCATGTCCCAATTGTCGTCTCCAAAAACCCGGTTGGGACCGCCCATTAACATCTGCCGCCAGCCGGCTGGCTTCAATTGAGACACAACGCCCGCTACTGAATGTTGGGCATTAACATCAAATAAAGGCGTATACTCGCTGTAAGTGGAAAGTAGATGATTCACTGAAGGATGGCAGATCAAAGAGTCACTGAAGGAGTTGCGATCCAGCACCGTGTTTACTTCGCCGCCGCCATATTGTAAACATGCCGCTGGTTGCTGTGATTCAGCTCGTTCCGGTAGTGACGTCATAGGCGCGCCCGAATGCGTAGGCTCCATTTGGGAGGGGTCGGGATTCCCTGAGCGAGCGCTAAAAATAGAACGCGCGGGCCCGGTTACTGGCGGGATTGCGGGGGGGGGAGCCAAGTGAGACCCCATCTGGCGATACTGATCCGCCTGGGGATTCGCCGGGGCTCCTTGCGCGGGGAACCCCTCCCTCCTGGTAGCATTGAAGCAGTCTTGGCTGTCCTTGGCTTTATGGTTGCCCCTGCAGGCTGCGCACACATGGAATCTGTTGCAGTAGTCGAAGTCGCACTGGGAATAGTTGAACTTAGCGCATATATCTTCCGGGCACGAGCTGGGGTAGCGCTTTGCACCCCCTCTGTTGCGGTTTGAGCCGCCCGGGCCGGGTCGGCTGCCCCCGCCGGGGCGACCCGGAGCCTTGGCCGCCAACAAAGCCATCGCTGACTCAAACTGCGTAGTTTTGTCGCCCGTCAGATGCGTAGTCATAGACGGGTAATCAGCTGCAAGGTAACCCGGGATCTCTTCATCTATCACCCTGGTGGTGACAGAATGTTCGTATTCCACACATGCCGTATGAGTGAAGCCCCCATGTAGCTTCTTCAGACAAATAAAATGAAGGTGGTCAACGTAATCCTCCACCGTGATGCTGGTGGGGCCCATACCCTTGCACAGACCGACTAGGACCCCCGACATGCCGAACATTAGCTCGTCATATGACATTTTTTCAAACTCTTTGTCTTTGAAAATATGATAGTCAGGGCGTAACCAGCATTTTGATCGTTTACGTTTATGAGCGTCAGACCAAGAGCGCATACCTGATTGTTGGTCGGGGTCCCTGTAGCCCGCGCGCTCCAGATCCTCCGAAAGCAGGTTGAGCGAGAACTCTCCCGTCCCCGCTCCCAGTAGACCGAGGCGCACCGTCCTCCGGCCCGGCTTCCCCGGCTTGGGTCCCGCTCCCCCGCGGGGCGCGGACCGGGGGTCGTCCTCGTCGTCTTCGCTGCCCTCGTCCGCCAAAGAGGCCGCCTCTCTCGCCGCCTCCGCTGCTGCCGCCTCCCGGCGCTTGACGTCCCTGCTCTTCTTGGCGTTGTTTAGCTTTAAATTAGCTAATTCCTCCTCCATGGCGACTAGCTTCTCCTGTTGTTCCAGTAGCTCACACTTCCTGGACTCTTCTGCTAGCATGCGGGCCACAATCTCGGTTTGTTTGTCCCGCAGAGCAATGGCCGCCTCATCGTCCCTGCCCTCCTCGGTGTCCGGGGATACAAATCTACAGTATTTCCCGAATGGGGGCAGGTGTTTTAGTCCACAACCACTCACGCAATTTTTTGCGTCCACATGAATGCTCTCAGCCTGTCTAGTATCCTCCATGTTGGACGCTAAGATACCAGAAGCTGGGATACCAGAGGGTAGATCCGCACGACCACCACAGTGTCTGGTGTGTTGTAGACTGTGCCGGTGTAGTCCAAAGTACAGGTAGCTGGGCCGCACACCTGACAGGTGAGGGGAGCTGGGGGGCCGGCTCAAAAGGCCCCCATGTAGCGGGGGTCTACTCAAAGGTGTCCAATACCTGCAACCCACTACGTGTGTTCCAAACCGATTATAAAGCAACTGGGTGGATGGGTGCACCAGGATGGTGTAATTTGTATGTATAGAATCTGATACAGCCCAGCCCTTGCTGGTTAGGACAGGCGCACAATGGCATCTACAACCTAGATGCAAACATGTATCTATTTATCCTCTTTATCTGTCCTTAATCATTAACCAGTTTCTTGTAATAATTCATGTTGTTTAACTGTGCATACTACTTCAAACATTAGTCATTTTGTATATCGACAATATGTATTCATAGCAATTGGCATACTTTGATAGACAGCTTCAATTATATGCAGTTATGTTTCTTTACATCCTACCTTTCCGCCATACCAATAAGTACCCTGCCGAGTTTTATTAGGTTAACATCAAATTGCCATCAGTATTAGCCTACTTCCCTTCACCCACTATGCCTTTATAGGACACAATCAGCCATTGATTGGATAACCTCTTTCGTTTATATTCCAGTTGCTGCTGCCGTTTTGTGGAAAGCAGTTTTAAGCAGTGGTATCAAGGGGCTGCTCTTTAGATGAAACTTTAATACTGATGTGAACACCAGCTACAGAAGTGGTCACATACAACTTAATCTTATAATCACATTTTAACATTGAATTGTAATGTATGTGGCTAGATATATTTATGATTTAGTACATGCTAGTTTTCTATATTCACTATTAAACACAAGGGCCCTAACAATATTAGTTGCCCTGTAATAAGGGCCCTTGAACCTGGGTTACTCTTTAGCTGACTGTGAAAATGTGCTCTTTTTTTCCCCAGATGATAATAGTGAGTATTGGCATTGAAACCAACAGGATGTGGAGTTTTATGACCGCAATTTTGTCACTGTAAAGTGGCCACAAAATAAGTAGGAACTCAATAATGACCTGGTGTTCGCTATAATATGCAAGGTAGAGCAAGGCACCACTATCTCAGAACCAATGCATTATTTCTCTTCAATCCGATAATGAAGGCAAATCAGTACAAGCGTCATTATGGCAGTGATACTCTCGGTTCTCTACCCACCTCAATGGGCATCAGCTGCTTGGATTAGGCTTCCCTCCCTGCTAGAATTAAAGTATTTTAGGCTCTCTAGTAGAGACACACAGCCAAGGTGTTGACAGAACCGCTCACTGTGTTTGCTCTGGGAGAGAGGAGCAGCTTGGAGTAAAGCCAATAACAGGAACCCACCTTCACACAGTTCCTGATTCTACACACCTAACATTGGGGTTATGGGGCTCCAAGGGCCTATCCAAATGATGAACTAAAATTTAATGGTTTTGTGTTTCAAATCTTTGATTAGATTCATGACTTTGGAAGCATTCCACTCTGTCATTAGAATGCTGTAGGATATGTAAGCAAGCTTTCCAGCTACTATTTACAATGTGAAATGTACATCATGCGTGGTTAGCTGTGCAGCATTCCCACTTCATGGGCCCCAGTTAAAAGATACATTGTATGAGGGCCTTTAGGCTTGAGTCATATAGCGTGGAGAGAAGCTTACTAGTACTAGATTATACAAAACTTCTGGCCATATATGTTACAAGTTGGCATACAGTTGACTTATCAAAAACATAATTGCATGTTTTGATTCTGTATGACCTATTTTTCAATCCTTGTACAATTGGTCTTTCCACCATATGTATTGCATTAATACAAAAGAGTCATCTAAAGTGAGGCCCCTTGAGAACATTGATTAAACGTCTTTTTCTCAGAACTGCGGCAGACAGCAAACTGTATATAACTCGGCAGGAATCTTCTGGTCACATGTGGGTCCTGTCTAAATATGGGCATCCATTGCAGCAGTGAAGTCAATCAATACTGCTAGAAATGAATCATCCACCCAGTATGAGTCTTAAGAAACACCTAGGGATTGCTTTGGGGAATTACTGTTTTATACCTTTTTCTTTTTTGGGGGGTCAAATTCTCAAAAAATCCCAGGGGCATCGCCAAAATTCCCATCGGCAGATCCGTTATCCAAATTATCAGAACAAAACAGCCTAAGCATGAACACTGTCTTGACTATAAAGCTTTACAGGAAATCTCTAAGGCATGCACTTGCATGAAGCTCCAATCTCTTTATGCGTAATCTAAATCTGATGAATAGATATACAATGTTACTGTTACCAAAAAAAAATCCTCTTGCAAATACCATTTGCTGTGATCAGCTCAGTTAACTCCATCACATTTTGCAGAACTAAAAGAGTTAGGAATCGATCTGTATGCAAAGTAACAGCCTGAAAGGATGGACCAAGTGATGGTAGTGTTTTTACTGTGTGGCTATGCATCCGTAATGGCTCTGGATATCAGGATTTAAGTAGTCAAGGTTGAAATATAGACTCCTATTCAAGGTTCAAGCTGTTTCGTATTGATGTCTGATATGCTGGAACCTAAGGCAGAATGATTTTTTGTACATTCAAACAGTAACACTTTATATAATTCCTATTGACCATGCCCATTCCAATGCCAACTCCAATCAGGTGTTTGACTTCCATTAGGGGACAGATTTTGTAGGTGGTGGACAAACTATTTTTGGAAAATGAAAAAGAACAAGTCGGATTTGAGTTTTAACAGCAGCCCCCTAGGGGATCCACAGGCACATCGTGATGAAAGATGGTGAGCCAGGGGCTTGTTAAAGAAACTACTTAACTGTGTTAAAAACATGACAAAATGTCCAAAGGATTGCAAATTGGGCAAACAAGGCACCATTGATATGGATGCAAAAATGAAATATAAGAAATAGACTTCAAGTTTAAAGTGATTAAAGAAGAAGAAGAAGAATGTGTGGCCTGTCCAGTGTCCAGTTTTTACAATGGTATGTGATGAAAACATGTGAAAAAGATCTGCAGATAAGTGCAATAAGGTCTAGATCTATAAATAATAAGGCCCTAGGGCCTGTACCTGGCTGTGGATGTACCAATCAGG
The DNA here is from genome assembly GCA_947462335.1 of Harmothoe impar. Taxonomy (NCBI): domain Eukaryota; kingdom Metazoa; phylum Annelida; class Polychaeta; order Phyllodocida; family Polynoidae; genus Harmothoe; species Harmothoe impar. The sequence continues at coordinate 26,277,944 of OX381707.1, forward strand.
TTATGTTTGGGATAAGCGCATTGGTCCCGATGTCTCAGGAAGCTATTTGCCATTTCTTATCCAAAGATCCAGGGAATATTTTCAGCAATGTTTGTTGGTGAGTTCCCCTAATGGAATTTGAAAATATGACATGAATTGGCATTTTTTATTTGATTTATGAAAAGTCATCTTTAGTAGACCATCTCTGTTCATAATATGCAGTAATCATTTTGTACACTGGTTCAAGTTCAATATACTTCACAAGCTGAGGTTTAGTAATGTTACCTATAATGTAGGGAACTAATTCTACCACCTACTGTAAAGTTGGGTAACTTCGCCACTATGGGAAATCTGAATGAGCTTTGGCCGTGTCTACCCTCTCTTGTGCACTGTAAGCAACTATGAGAGTGTTGCACACTGCCTTATAAGTTATATATGGACCAAATCTGAGATGGTGAGTGTATTGGCACAAATGTACTGCCCTCGACCCCCATATCCATGCGGGTACTTGTTATAGTGTAGCTTTAGTTCTTCCCTCTTTTTCTATTACCTCTGAATTTGTGGTTTGGTCTCGTTCTCCTGCCTATCTATCTGGCTACCTTGAGTCTCCTTTTATAGTCATCTCTCCTAGGGCTACAAACCATCACCTCTTCCACCAGGTTGGGGCCGGGACCATGTTGTTAGGACGTACCCCCCCCCCACACACACACTACAATTGTAGCAGTGTGAGGCCGCTTTGGGGCTAGTAGGTGGGATGTGCATAACACAACCTGTTGGCGGGTCCTAGTGTGTGGTAATCATAGCATAGGGACAAGATGGATGCGCTCTGGCGAGGACAGACCCCCTTTAAAGCTCCGTTTGTGCTGATTCAAGAGAGAATTGCTCTTCAACATGCCATACTTCTCCGAGATAGGTATCACGCAGCCAGGGGAACCACAGACCGGTCAGTGGTTAGACATTCTTTCAAGCTCTTGTTCCCCACTCAGTGGTCCTGCATTTAACTCTGTTCTCTGTCTCAATGCAATATCTCTTTCTCTTCACTTCCTCACTCAAAAATGTTAGCCCTGTATGGGATTATCAGCAAAATTGGGAATCGATATCAAGCTGATTTTGTGTAACACAGCGTAGAGAAGCTTAAGCAGTTTACACATTTGTTTGTTTTTAAAAACTGGAATCATGTAACAGTAGTATTGTATGTATCGGAACGGGACTATAGTTAAGTACTGTTTATTACTCAATCGACCTGCAGCCAATCAGAGGCCTCCCTTTTGGCGGGAAATTCAAAAGCAGCCAATGAGAGGCCTCCCTTTTGGCGGGAAATTCAAATAGGTCACGTGACCGGAAGTGACCTACTTCCGGTCACGTGACCTTTGGGCGGGAAATTCAAATAGGTCACGTGACCGGAAGTGACCTACTTAAGAGGGTCACGTGACCACCATGTTGGCGGGAAATTCAAATAGGTCACGTGACGGGAAGTGACCTACTTAAGGGGGTCACGTGACTACTAGGTTGGCTTTCAAAATAAGTCACTTGAGATTTTGATGGATAAATAAATTTAAAAAAAGAAAAAAAAAGCAAGCTGAAAAAGCTTGCTAAAAAATAATTTAAAAATACGGCTCTTTTTTTCTAGGAGGGGGGGAGAGGGGCACTCTGGGGGGCACTCTTTAAGATGCATGGGGGGGGAGGGGGGGAGGGGGGGAGGGGCAGGGTTTTTTAAGAGTGAGACTCGCTTCTCTGCCCTCTCTAAAAGAGAGGGCAGAGAGGCGAGTCTACTTACAATGAAAGGTATCATGATCGCGTTTATGATGATGTGCATCATGATGTGACTATCTTACAACCCTATGAGAAATAAGCAAGACATGGGCGTACTTACACGGGCTATTTGTAAACTAATGAATGTGACTTCTTCGTTAAAATCAGTATCTACAACTCTTTTAAGCCTAAGGCTTTTTCTTGAGTTTATTCTTTTGTTCAATTTCGGGCCCACCTCAAAAGAGGAATAGGCCCTCTGTAGCACTTGTCGCTTGCTCATCAATCAGAGCCGGGGTGTAGAAGGCCCCTGCCCTGTCGGGTACGTTCTCCCTCTGGTACGTTTTTGGTTAGTTTGGAGCTCTCAGTCGACTGTCTTATCCACCTTAAAAAAACCAGACTTTCGGTGTCTTATGATAAAACTGGTGCCTTATACTAAGCGCTGGATTACTTTCTCATTTTTTAGTGTTCTATCCGATGCTTATTTAATTTTTGCACTGATAAAAACGGTTAGCTTGTACAAACACGCGGTCTATTTAAGTGTTAAGTGTAGAAAATGAACAGAACAGTGCACAGAAAATAGAGCTACCGACTACATTTCGCCCAGTCACTCAGCGGAGAACAAAAGAACTACTGACGTAGTGTACCCGCTATTCCGACAGTTGGCGCCACCGTTATACTTTTCCCGCGTGCGACATGAAGCCCTGGGGCGGGTACTGGCTGTTTTGGTTGTAGGTACCGAAACATAAAAAACTACAGCCAGCCCAATGTCATGGTGAGACAGCTCTCTTATTTTTACCTTGAGTAGCGTCCGTAGGGCCTATGACAAAACCTAGTCCCGTACACTGAGCAGCTTGAGGTCTGAAGGCTCATACAGAAAAATGTGTGGGTGTGTGGGTGTGTGGGTGTGTGGGTTGCTTTACGCCTTAGTTAACAGCTATGGTCATTTCAAGAGCGGTGATGGTGATCGAATCTATTGACCCTTTTACCGAGACAAGGGTTCTTTTACATCCCACACTACATAGCAGAGAGACGTCTAGCAGCCCCTAGAGGCCCCGCAGGGGGCTCGAGAGGTGCCGTGGAGAAGAGCAGATATCCACGAGAGGCCACGCCAACAACCAAATTCTATCTTTATCCCGCGAGAAAAGGAGATAAGGGTCAAGGTTATGAACTATCAAAAGATTTTAGAGTAAATTAAGTTATGAGATATTAATATAATGTACATATCTAGGGCCCGATATAGGGCCTCTGCAGATCCCCCTTCAGGGCCCCGATCCATGAGGCCTTAGAAACGGAGCTGGGTCATGTAACCAAGGGAGATCAGCAGTTGTTGATGTCGGCGCTGCCGATAACGCTGGTAAATGACCGTTTTACTCATGTTTAGAGTCAGAATAGCTTGAGTATTACTTGAATATCGAAGAGTAGAGGTCAAATTACCCCAGACAAGGTGTTTCCATCTAGAAATTCTCGACAGTATTTCCGAAAATTGCAAATATTGGTCCCAGCCCCACGGGGCCCCATACCGAGTATTAAAAGTTTGAGATGCAACTTTCATTCATGCTGTTGACCAATCAGGGGGCTCTGTTTTTACGACCTTGACTACATAGTAAAAGTGATTGACAACGTCAGATATCACTTGACGACGTCAAATATCGATCTGATATTTGATCCCTTGATATTTGATTCAAAACCCACATCGAGTGGGATAAAGCCTTTTATCATCTTTTGATTGTGAGGCATACACTTTTCTTACACACAACAGCTGTCATCTATCAAGGGGCTCTGGATAGGGGGTCCCCATGTCGAATGTCGATCTTAGAAAATGACCATGTCACATGACAATGTCACTTAATAATGTTCATATCCCATGTCGATTTTAAGAAATGTTCATGTCACCTGTCACTATGATTTTTTGGGCCTCATGTCACTTGTCATTAGACCTCATGTCGTTTGTCGATTATAAGAAATGGTCATGTCACCATATCGAATTTAGCGGTCCACATCCATTATCAAGTGTCAGGGCATGTTGGCTGCTTGAACACGTAGTCTGTCATCACCCTTGTTTCTGTGCCTTATCTAAACAGGCAATTAGTGGCCGCTAGCCGAGAGTACCTCCCTGGTCGCCTCTCCCGAATCTGCTAGACGTCTCACTGATAGGAGTGTGTGGGTGTGTGGGTCTGTGTGTGTCTGTTCGGTCTGTGTGTGCACGCGTCTTGCGGACCACTGTTAAGCCTGTGGTTGGAGAGCGCGACATAGCCGCTTGCTACACTCTCTAAACAGAGGTCCGCAAGACTAGGCCGGATCGCGCTCTTGCTTAAAGGTGCACCTCAACTCAGTGCGCCTTTAACAGCCGCCCCAAATAGGTGAAGTTCTTGACGCGGCACAGCGCCTCCCACCAGTAGCCAATCAGCGCGCCGAACGCCGGACACACCTCCACCGTGTGAGCCTCTAAGTAGGTCACACGAATCATACTAAGATGCCGATCTCTTCTGTCGGTTCGTCGCGGTGGCCGTGAGTAATCGCACGGTCGCCAAGATTCACTGCCTTGATTGGCAGAGGGGGGGGCTGATTACCCCCCGTCGGATGAATTGCGGCGAAACCATAATCAATTTTTCGCTGTTTTAGATAAAAGAGATCCAGAGCTATCCGCTCGTCCAAGAATTATTTTTCTATCAGCCCGGGATCACCCTCAAATTAAGGCCTAAAGTCCAAAAACCCAAAATTTTTTCCCTATGGGATTTCAGTGTCTAAGCGTTTTTTGCAGCCCCAAGGAGCAGCTCACGGGCTCGAACCCTGTAAACGCTTTGACGCGCTTTCGTCGCCTTAGGCGACGTAGACCTACCCTATTTTTTTTTGGACCATGTTACCTGAACACGGATTATTTTTTTGTTTAGCCCAATGAGCTCACAGCTAGACTAGATACCTCATGTTTTGGATTGGAGAAATCAGCAGAGCAATAAAAAGCGCGGTGAGGCTAGTGTGGCCCCTGTGAGTTGTAAAATTGGTGCTAAATGTGGTAACCAGGCGGATGCTGAGTTCATTGATATTGTCCGTTAATGATACTTAAGGTGGGTGTTGTCTAAAGTTTTAATTGATATTACCAATGTGGCCAATAATGACTTCACAGTTGGGGCCCTCGCCCGCAGGTCCCAGATTCAGGGTATTCTTTGTTTATTGTGTGGCCCCTAAAGAGGGGCCGACTAACTCTTTAGAGTTAGTTAGATGCTGCCACTGTGCTATGCAACAGCAGCTATTAATTACGCTTCATGTTGGGCGGCATGGATCACTTGATGGGTGATACCTCAAAGCTCAAACACGGCAGAGCCGTGTGTGGCATGCGAGGACCAGTGGGTCAGGGGTGATCCGTTGCAAACAGAATGCTGATCCGTGTGAGGTTCTGACTTTCTATAGTTTTTTATAAAGCCTTAGATATGGTGTGGTATTTTTCATCTCGCTATAGTTTAGTTGGTATTTAAGGAAACCGCCTCATTTCTATCAGAAATACACAATATTGAATTGTTTTTTATATTTTAATATATTAGAAGCGCGCTTTGTTGCCTATGTAGCTCATTATGCGTTGAAATGTTCGCGAGCATCGTAGGAATGTACAAAACCCCTATTGTGGCACCATCTGACGAAAGAGCGGAGAACTATACTAGCGCGTTTCGTTATTCACATCTTTTGACAGGGACTTGGTTGGTGGCTTTACGCCCTAATTAACAGCTGAAGTCATTTCAAGGGGGGTGATAGTGATCGAATCTATGGATACCTGAAGGTGGAAAGCACACACCCTACACTTTTACCGAGGCAATGGTGGTGCTGCTCAAAGGGTGTGGCGAGCTAGACTGGAGGATGTAATAACTAAGCAGCAGAAGGACCAAAAAGACAATCTCGTAGTAGTAGGTCTACTTAGATCTTGAGTAGCCGCCCTTGTGGCTATAATTACCTAGACTAGTTGGCTCTGCCAGCCTGGTCAAGTGAAAATTGGTAAGGAGACTATGAACTAAGCTAACATCTCATAAGTATTAGTTACCACCCCCTCACACCCGTTTAACAACGGATTCAGGGTCTAATTATGGAGACCCTAGAGTAAGATTAACAATATATCCCAATGTCTGTAGTAGACATTTACGACATGCAACCTGCCCCCTAGAAGGGATAGATCTGACCACAAGTCCGCAAAATGGGACTCCCCCTCTGAGAGTATCAAGGTTTGCGTATAGTCTCTTGCAGGTTAATCTGTTATCTACCCCTTTGTCGACTTCGCCAAAATCCTGGGAGATTCACTTTAAACCTAAGGTCTACCCTTTTTATTCTTTGTTTATTGTGTGGCCCCTAAAGAGGGGCCGCGGTGTTGATTAATTACACCACATGTTAAGCAACATGAGATCAAACCTTCCTCAAAAGCGACAAGGCTCAGAGTCCTGTTGGACGGGAACCCTGTGTGGCATTTCAAGACACCTGGTTGAGTGATCTGTTGCAGATGCCGTTCCGTGAGAAGTTCTGACTTTATATAGCTTTTATATCGCTTTAGATATGGTGTAGTATTTTCAATCTCACTATAGTTTAGTTGATATTTCAAAGAATCTGCCTCATTCTATCAGAAATACACAGCGTTGACATGTTTCTTATATTCAATATATTAGAAGTGTGCTTTGTTGCTTATTATAGGTCATTATGCGTTTAAAATGTTCGCGAGTATCGTGGAAATGTACAAAAACCCTATTGTGGCGTCATCTGACGAAAAGAGCGGAGAACTACACTAGAGCATGTAATGGCCAGACCAGCAGGCGGCAGCAGAGTGGTCAAAAGACAATCTCGTAGTAGTAGGTCTACTTGCATGTTGAGTAGCCACCCTTGTGGTTGTAATTACCTTGACCACAGGTCCGCAATATGGAGCTCCCCCTCTGAGAGTATCAAGGTTTGCGTATAGTCTCCTGCAGTTTAATCTGTTATCTCCTCCTTTGTCGACCTCGCCAAAATCCTGGGAGATTCACTTTAAACCTAAGTCCTACCCTTTTTTATTCTTTGTTTATTGTGTGGCCCCTAAAGAGGGGCCGCGGTGTTGATTAATTACACCACATGTTAAGCAGCATGAGATCAATCCTCCTCAAAAGCGTCAAGGCTCAAAGTCCTGTTGGACGGGAACCCTGTGTTGCTTTCGAGGACGAATGGTTGAGTGATCCTACCGATCCGTCAGAGGTTCTGACTTTATATAGCTTTTATATCGCTTTAGATATGGTGTAGTATTTTCAATCTCACTATAGTTTAGTTGATATTTCAAAGAATCTGCCTCATTCTATCAGAAATACACAACGTTGACATGTTTCTTATATTCAATATATTAGAAGTGTGCTTTGTTGCTTATTATAGGTCATTATGCGTTTAAAATGTTCGCGAGTATCGTGGAAATGTACAAAAACCCTATTGTGGCGTCATCTGACGAAAAGAGCGGAGAACTATACTAGAGCATGTAATCGCCAGACTAGCAGGCGGCGGCAGAGTGGTCAAAAGACAATCTCGTAGTAGTAGGTCTACTTGCATGTTGAGTAGCCGCCCTTGTGGTTGTAATTACCTAGCCTAGTTGACCCTGCCGGCCTGGTCAAGTGAAATTAGTAAGGAGACCACCCATTAACGTGCTCCACAGTCTTTAGACAGTTAAGACTATAGTCAAGACTGGAGAATTTGGCGAGACGCCCCTCTGGGAGGTCATAATCCTCAATGTTAGGTGTTAGCTCATTAACATCAGATACCATATTAACAACCCATTTAAATGTTCATTTTAATAGCAACTCACCCTATTCTGACAAAATCCTATTAGCAGGTAACCTCTGTGTAAACCATACTGCAAACATCTGCTACTTCCAGCGTCTGCCTCGTGACTGATAGTGTACAACAAGACGAAGTGGGCAGAGATTAGAAAAAATGAAGCTCTTTATATAGCCGAGAGAGCAGCTAATCTGGATGTTCTAAGCTTGTTTTCACCTAGAGCTCCAACCCTCTTCCAGAGAGAATCAAATCGCTTTTCACCTGAACCCTTCCACCCCTAATCCATCAGCATGAAAAGAGAATTAACGAGTGTAACGTGCGCTACATGTATATGGGATTATAGCTGGTGAAGAGATAAAGCCGAGTCACCTGTGTATACAAAGACTACAGGGGGTGATTAACGACAGGTGTGACGCGCCAGCCCGTGAACGGATTAAGCCAAAAAAAAATAAAAAGGTATGTTTCAGGTAACATGGGCAGAAAGACTGGAGTCGGTAGGTCGGATTTTTATTTTATTTTATTTTATTTTTTTAACATGAAAGTACTAGCCATCCTCCGTGGAAATTCTAAAAATGACCCAAAAAGTATAAAAATATGAAATTTTCTTCAAACTTGCTTAAAAAAAAAACGTAGGGTCGACCCTGTTTTGCTAGGGTTGGTCGGGTGACCTGAAACAAACCTTTTTTTTTTATTTGGCCTTATCTTTCAAGCTGACGCTTAAATTCAACTAGCCAGCCGCCGTCCACACCACTCACTGCGACAAGAGGAGGTGCTGTTGTTTTACACTTGAGTCGCTTACCACATGGTCTCTACCTCACAGACAGACACGCGCCCCCTGTAGCTTTTTTTTTTGTTTTTTTTTCTATACACACGCTAATCTCATAACCCCCTTATCCGTTATACAGGTAACGAGTATTCTCTTTTAAAATAGCTGCCAGTCAGCTTAGCTCTAGAAGCAAGAAGGCGTGTATAGGTGCCTTATAAGTCGGCAGGGGGTAAATACTAGTGAAAAAGGAAGGCAGGTGTGCAGGTAGCTTTTCTAACAGACACGTGTGTGCACTAAGCTGCTTAAGTCTAAACCCTCCCGCAGTAGTCAGGTGGCATGTGAAAACTTACTTAACTGATCTCTTACATTGAGTAGAGTCTCTGTGCTGAGAGAGCCTTTTCAGCCGTTTAAGAGGATTAACTAGGACAGGGTACATAAGGAGTGAAACGCCGAATAGCGGCTACTCAGTCTCGTGCAGCACAAGCAGCAGCATCTAGCAGCGGCTTCAGCAGCAGCTGCACGTGCAGCACAAGCAGCTGGCAGCGACTTCAGCAGCACAAGCAGCACGAGCAGCACAAGCCGTAGCATTTGTCAGCAGCATCCGTGACATCGTCAGCAGCAGCCCCCATGACCTTGTCAGCAGCACAAGCAGCCAGCAGCTGCTGACAGCTGCTTCAGCAGCTGCTGGCAGCTGCTGCACGAGCAGTAGCACAAGCAGTAGCATCTGTCAGCAGCAGCAGCAGCAGCACAAGCAGCCAGCAGCTGCTGCATGAGCAGCACAAGCAGCACAAGCAGCAGCACCGACAGCAGCAGCAGCAGCAGCAGCAGTGTGGACCACTAAAGTCGAGATGAAGCCTAGTGACATTTGACATGAAGCTTGAAAAACACAGTGACAGGTGACATGAGCAATTCTTAAAATCGACATGAGATATGAGCATAATTAAGCGACATCGACATGCGCCATGGCTATTTTTTAAGACAAACATCATATGTCATAGCCTCCTCATCCAAACCTCCACTAGTAGTGCTCTATAAGCGCAAGCTGTAAACCCTCTCCTCCCCTCGTGCACACAGGCGAATTATCAGAGTCAGCCAATGGTGTCAATACCCCTCTCATACAAGGGTCGGGCGCTGCTGGACTATAATAGATGAGTCAAGGACCGTTCTACTGAGGGTCAGGCAGGCTAAGTCGGACATTCAATGACAGGTAGGTCTTTGACAACCTTGCTTGAAAGTCTGGACAGCATTGACAGACTAGGGCATAAGGATCTCGCATGGTCAGACTTTCAAGCAAGTTTTGCTAAAGTCGCGTTATTGAATGTCCGACCTAGCCTGACCCACAGTAGAACGGTCCTTGACCCGTCTATTATAGTCCAGCAGTGCCCGACCCTTGGCTGAGAGCAGTTTAAGCGCCATTGGGTGTCTCTGATATTTGCCTCTGTGTAAGATGAGAAAAAAAGTCTGTTGAAAGACTATATTTCAAGCCAGAAAACTGTAATTAGCTTTCCAAGTTGTTTATTTAACAATATCTTAGCCTAGCAAGCAGCTGTCAGATGTCATCTAAGAAAAAAAATGTGAGCTGTTAATAGATTCAAGAGAAATTAGTTTACAAATAGCCCGTGTAAGTACGCCCATGTCTTGCTTATTTCTCATAAGGTTGTAAGATAGTCACATCATGATGCACATCATCATAAACGCGATCATGATACCTTTCATTGTAAGTAGACTCGCCTCTCTGCCCTCTCTTTTAGAGAGGGCAGAGAAGCGAGTCTCACTCTTAAAAAACCCTGCCCCTCCCCCCCTCCCCCCCTCCCCCCCCATGCATCTTAAAGAGTGCCCCCCAGAGTGCCCCTCTCCCCCCCTCCTAGAAAAAAAGAGCCGTATTTTTAAATTATTTTTTAGCAAGCTTTTTCAGCTTGCTTTTTTTTTCTTTTTTTAAATTTATTTATCCATCAAAATCTCAAGTGACTTATTTTGAAAGCCAACCTAGTAGTCACGTGACCCCCTTAAGTAGGTCACTTCCCGTCACGTGACCTATTTGAATTTCCCGCCAACATGGTGGTCACGTGACCCTCTTAAGTAGGTCACTTCCGGTCACGTGACCTATTTGAATTTCCCGCCCAAAGGTCACGTGACCGGAAGTAGGTCACTTCCGGTCACGTGACCTATTTGAATTTCCCGCCAAAAGGGAGGCCTCTCATTGGCTGCTTTTGAATTTCCCGCCAAAAGGGAGGCCTCTGATTGGCTGCAGGTCGATTGAGTAATAAACAGTACTTAACTATAGTCCCGTTCCGATACATACTATACTACTTGTAACTACCCAGTAAACACCCTACTTATTTCCAACGTAGCTCAGAGGTTTCTCTAGGTAGTTTTCCAACCAAAAGGTTTGAGATTGGTAATTTTGGAAGGTTTGTAGACGTCAAAACGTTAAGGTTTATTTATGTTCAACAGACGTAGACGTCTGATTTACGTTAATCTACCTCATTCAGACGTAAATCTACGTAATAAATCTACGTAGATCTACGTTAAAAGACACAACTTTTCAACTTCAAGTGGGTAGATGACTTCTCAGTATCACACTAGGTGGCAGCACTATCAATTATGGAGAAAATGTTACAGCTCTTTAACAAATCTACCCCATTAAAGCAGTAAATTCTCATTAATTATGAATTCAATATCATGCAAATAAACCATATTCAATATAATATTTATATATAAAGGAGAGTAGACTAAAGTGTTGGGCGTAAATATGTGTTTTGTGGCACTTTACTGAGCGGACACCACATTTGTGGTAAGAGAAGAAATACAAAGCCTCTCTGCAGCCCAAACTATTCAACAGATCTATACTGCATGTGAGGCTGTTCAGTTGAACTACAAGAATATACTACATAGAATGAAATGACATTTTAGTGATTATTTTGTATGAATGTTGGTTGTTAATGCAAATTTGTCTGCAATATATATAATGCAGGTCTTTGTCTGAATCCCACTATTTAAAATTATATGTAATGTGTTTAAATCCCAGTTGAACGTAGATTTACGTAAATTAGCTACGTAAATCAGACCTGTAGGTTTGAGACTGGTAAATAAATCTTAACATTTTGACGTTTATAAACCTTCTAAAAGTACATAGTTCAGACCAAAATTCAATGTAGATTTACGTCTGACCAACGTAGTTGTGTTTACTGGGTACCACTATGTGGAGACAAATGTGTAGCACTTGAATTGTCCATCTAGGTGCAGTTTCCTATGCAAAAATGAGAAACAGCGTGATGGTAGTGTTTTTACTGTGTGGCTATGCATCCGTAATGGCTCTGGATATCAGGATTTAAGTAGTCAAGGTTGAAATATAGACTCCTATTCAAGGTTCAAGCTGTTTCGTATTGATGTCTGATATGCTGGAACCTAAGGCAGAATGATTTTTTTGTACATTCAACAGTAACACTTTATATAATTCCTATTAACCATGACCATGACCTTTTAGTGATTGATGATGAGGTCATTCAATACTTTCATAAATTTCAGCTTTTAAGAAAGCTTTATTCCAATGCCAACTCCAATCAGGTGTTTGATTTTCATAAGGGGACATATTTTGTAGGTGGTGGACACCTAGGAGCCTAAACTATTTTTGGAAAATGAAAAAGAACAAGTCGGATTTGAGTTTTAACAGCAGCCCCCTAGGGGATCCACAGGCACATCGTGATGAAAGATGGTGAGCCAGGGGCTTGTTAAAGAAACTACTTAACTGTGTTAAAAACATGACAAAATGTCCAAAGGATTGCAAATTGGGCAAACAAGGCACCATTGATATGGATGCAAAAATGAAATATGAGAAATGATCTTCAAGTTAAAAATGATTAAAGAAGAAGAAGAATGTGTGGCCTGTCCAGTGTCCAGTTTTTAAAATGGTATGTGATGAAAACATGTGAAAAGGATCTGCAGATAAGTGAAATAAGGTCTAGATCTATAAATAATAAGGCCCTAGGGCCTGTACCTGGCTGTGGATGTACCAATCAGGTTATGTTTGGGATAAGCGCATTGGTCCTGATGTCTCAAGAAGCAATTTGCCATTTCTTATCCAAAGATCAAGAAAATATTCTCAGCAATGTTTGTTGGTGAGTTCCCCTAATGGAAATTAAAAATATGACATGAATTGGCTTTCTTTTTTGATTTATGAAAAGTCATCTTTAGTAGACCATCTCTGTTCATAATGTATAGTAATCATATTTGTACATTCATTCAAGTTCAATACACTTCACAAGCCTCGGTTTAGTAATGTTACCTATAATGTAGGGAAATGATTCTAACTACTACTTTTGCAGTGTCTACCCTCTCTTGTGCACTGTAAGCAACTATGAGAGTGTTGCACACTGCCTTATAAGCTATATATGGACCAACTCTGAGATGGTGAGTGTGTTGGCACTAATGGGTCGAGCATCATGGAGCAGTGCGGACATGAGTGCTAGAGCGCTCCCCTCTAAGTTACTCTTATGTCCATCATGGGTCGTCAAGCTACACAATCTTAGGATATAATGTGCATAAAGGTACCGAGCACACTTAGACGGATTCACAGCAATAAAACAGGCTTATGGCAGCCGTTTTCCTCTGTGAACCAACCACGGTACCCCGGCAAATACCTACTGCGCTGCGGCCGTCCATTGTGTACACAGGTGTGCACAGGTGACGTAACAACTGGAGTGAGGTCAATGCCTTGAAGTAAACAATGGATGGCGGAAAATCACAATCTAGGAGATCTTCAAGAGCTAAGCAAGACACAGAGCCCAGGATATCATCTCCCCCAGAGGTAGTGCCCAAGCCTGCAAAGAAGAAGGGTAGGCCCAAGACAAAGGTACTTGTTGACAATTTAATATATAAAGCGCCCAGCTCAGCCGCTAGAAAGAGAGTGGCCAGTGGGTCACCTACGAACAGCACCGTGAGTACACAAAAGCAGCTGAGTAACAAGAGGCCTAGGATCTACCAATCTGGTAGTCAAGTCAATAAGGGTTCTTTGAAGGCGAGTCCAGCGATGGGTGACTTTGACGAGAATATTGACTATAGTCAATTTGATTTTAGTGGTGATCTGGAGGAATCACTAGAATACTACACAGAAGAAAACAGCCACCCTAGTCGTGGTCAAATTAATGCTGGTGTACATGGAGTGGAAGAAGGTCTTGTAACCAAAACCTTCATGACTGATCTCATTAATAATCTGAGCGTCTCCTTCAACTCAAAATTCGCTGGAGTTCACAAGATGATCAGAGGCTCTCACAAGCAGCTGAGCTCGAGGATATGCACTCTGGAAGAGACTCAGCAAGATGCTCTCAAAACAACCGACACCAAAATTGCAGGTATCAAATCCCTTCTACAGGAGCACAAAGACGACATTAAAGGGGAAATGGACAAGCTGAAGATGTCAGCAGGGAGAGGGAAGACCTACCGAGACAGTGCCACCCCCCACAGAGGTGACCAAACTACACCTACCTTATAAAGGCGACCGACGAATGAACCAGCTGATAGGCCCCCACGCAGGCAATCTATTATTATTGAAGGCCTAGACCAGGTTGAATATAGTGACCCGTATGTAGCAGCTACGACCATTCTGAATGACCTGTCACTACCCATCAGCAGGGACGACATTATTCATGCAGCTAGACTTGACAGGAGATACCCAAAGCAGGGCACCCATGCACCCTTAGTGGTCAGCTTTAGGGAGGTATGGATGAGGGACCGCTGCATGCAAAGCAAGTCCAGTCTGGCTACACTGGAGGGAAAGGAGGATAAATACAGACAGGTGTTCATCAATGCAGACGAAGATAGAGAGACCCGACGAGTAAAGTATGTGCTGAGACAGATCGCTAGACACTGCAGACAGAATGACCTCCAGGTGAATCTGCGTGGGACCAACATTGAGATTAACAATACCCTGTATGATGGTTTTCAACCATTCCGCATCCCTGACCGTTTTAGGCCTGCTACCTTAACGGTACCAACGCGACCCACACCCGCCCCACCACTGAATGAAGGCATTACAACACCACGGAGGAGGCCAAAGTCACCCACTAGGCCCTTGTCACCAGAGATACCCGACCAGGCCCTGGATGATGACCGCACTAGAAAGGACCGGAAAATTGGATTAATGCCACTCTATCAACAGGAAACGGAGTCTGGACTTACATTCTGTGGCTCAGAAGCATATTTTGTACTACCTACCCGATAGATCTACACCTCAATGGCATTACCTTCCATTGCGCAGAGCAACTGCTACAATGGTTAAAATGCAAGGAGTTAGATAATCAAGAATGTGCCGACAAAGTCCTCCAGGCTCAAGATGGTCTCAAAGCCAAGGAAGCCGGGGAAACGTGCATTGGAGGCAGGGTCTGGAAGAACATTAGATACGAATTGATGGTAAAAGTTCAAAATCTGAAGTTCCGAGAAAACCAGGATGAACGTGAGGCTCTGTTAGATACTGAAGGTCCCCTCATCTTAGCTGAGAAGGATGCCTTCTGGGGGGGCAATGCGTCCTACAATGACGTTAGTTACCAGGAGGACACATGGGAGGGAAATAATGCCCTGGGTAAGATATTACAGGATCTGCGCTCAGCCCTATGACTGGATAACACCGCTGCGGCCTCAGGCGAGGCGGGAAAGGCTGCAAAGACTCGGGAGGGAGAGCGAGGTGCAGCGTCTGACCTAGTTAACGCTGACCCCGTTCTTGGTGACCTACCTGCACCGGACCAGCTGTGAACAAGTGCAGTGAACGCCGAGGCCGCTAAACAAAACACAGACTGACCGAATTGATTGTAGAAAATGTATATAATCGATATAGTCGGGGATAAAAGGGTACTTGGACTGTACCAATACCTAAAGCCAATCTGCCCGGCTCTGAGAGACGCTGTTTCTGTGGAATCCGGCCGACTGGAGGACATTTCAATCACAGTTAACTCTATTATCGACCCCCTGTCACTGTTGGCGCGACCGAATGCTGTCATAATCCTAGGTGGTATCTTTGAATTGTTGAACTACAAAACTCACCGGCCACCTCTGTAGGCCTACGCAATATCCATGAAGAATACACGCCAAAGCTGGTATCTGGTATATTTGAAACATTGATTGAAAATGCCTTCTTGAAAAACCCGACAGTGAAAATCATTACATGTACTATGTATAGTGCAGACATGGGCATTATGCTGGGCCAGCCATCAACCCGACACCCCCACCAGGACCTGCTTGAAACATTTATTCACAAGATCAACTCCTCTCTGCTTGACCTGAGTGCCCGGTTTGGCGTACACACCCCCTTCCTGGATCGGGTATGCCACCACTACAACCCTAAAAAAGGACATTACTACAGATATGATGACCTGGTAGAAGGTCATCTCCCTAGTCAGCATGCCCATCAAAAGTGTGCCAGACTAGTTGTCGGGAGTCTCTGTAAAGACAGCGCCAACTGGTAAGGGCTGTTTATAGGTGTTGGTTATTTTATCAAGCCTATTTTCAGTATGTGTAAGACATATGGTTGCTAGAGTGGTGTTGGTTATTTTATCAAACTACTTGGTAATCTGTGTCTGTACACACCCACACTGGTTGCAGCAGCCACCTGGTGACGGGTTATTTTATCTGTCTCTGGTAGTAAGGCCTATGTAACCATGGCGCATGCCTGCATCACATCCGCACCTACACCCACACTGTACAAGGACCGCCCATAGTAGGACACCGAATAGGACCTGCATCCTAACCATTACTGCCAGTTCATGACATGCTAAATGATCGCGCTGACCATATATATATTTGTGTGAAATGGATCATGCAAATACCATGTTGTATATAACAACAGTCGGTTTATGAGTATGAGGACATACTTGATTTCTTGCTTTGCCGTGATTGAACTATTAGTATAAATATGTAAAAGTTAATAATGAAACAGCAAGAGCGCAAGTTACTTGTGATATCGACACAAAAACACTCTCAAAGTTACTCCAGTGTTAAGAGATAGTGAGTTGATGCGCCAACCTATCTCGCCTGTTTACAAATGGCAAAGTTACTGAATGAACATGACTCCATACTATCATCCACCATCTTGTAACAAACAAGGCAACTACCAAGCAAGACAACAACAACACCTAAACACTGCAAGCTGACGACGACCAAGCACGGGTTATTATATCTGTGTGTCTGGTCTATGATGGACTCAGAGTGGCTCGCTGAGGGGCCGTAACTAACTTCTCTCGAGGAGAAAGAACCTATACCAGAACTTTGTGGTATATTTGTGTGATTTATTTTTGTAGCACCATAAAATCAAAGAGCACCTTATCTACAGAGGAGTGCCTAGAATAAATATTCAGATATTAAAAAAACTCTGCGAGTGCCTAAAACTTAGGAGTACCCATCAATTGGATTTAAGTTCTTCAGTTCTTGTTCTTTGATGAGAATTTATGAGAATTTATTGTATTTTTCTGCTGTTATTATTACACAGTACTGCACAACTGGATCATGTGGCCGACACCGAGGCCACTCATCCTCAACTAGACAAGTCAAAGGGAATCCCCCACCGACTTGTCTCTCTTTGGCTCTAAGTGTATGCACCACCTCGGCTACCAAGCCATCACATCACCTTTTCTTATATTGCTGCCCGTCACCGAGTACAAAGATGACACGCATCAGTTACGATGACCTAAGGGCCATGAAGGGTCTAAAATTGATAACTATAAATGCCAGGAGCTTGGAACATAAAGTGGAACAGTTATATAAGCTTGCATATGGCCTGGACTATCTATGTGTAACCGAGACCTGGTTTAACTCCACTATAAAGACTGGTACCATCAACATTCCTAATATGGCTGTATTCCGCACGGACCGCCCCAACAGTGTCAAGAGAAGGGGTGGAGGAGTGGCATGTTATGTTAAATACGACTATGCATGCTTCTCACGACTGTGCCCACAGCTATGTTTGGCAAACCAACACCTGGAAGTTGTCAGTGTCCTGACTACCTACCCAGGTCAAAAGAAACGAATTATTGTCACAGCATATAAAAGGCCTAGAGGACAAGTGAAAGCTGCATACGAGCATCTCACCACAATCATGAGACATGAGCTAGTGGGAGATCGTGAAGTCCGGGTGGCCGGCGACATGAATGTCAACACTCAAGCCCAGCGGACGGCTAAATACCGACACATGACAAAATTCTTGCATGATTGCTCGCTGGAGTATTTGAAAACTGGGCCAACCTATAAACACCCGGTTCATGGAAACTCCACCCAAGATCACGTATACACAAACTGTCGCTTAGTGTTAAGAAATGGACTCATGGATGATACTATTAGCCACCATAGTGCTGTATATGTATTTAAAAAACAGGACAAAACCAGACGGGAGAAGACAACCTGTACGGGCAGAACCTATAAGAACTATAGTCGGGAGGGGTTGGCTGAGCATCTTGAAACCCTGGACCTGGACCACCTGGTCCAACACGACGACCCAGAGGTTATCTATACAGAAGTAGTAAGGTGTGTGACTGAATACCTAGATGTGCACTGCCCTGTCACCACAAGGACAGTACCGGTAACCTCAGCCCCCGAATTCACACCTGAAGTGCTAGTACTAATCAGACGGAGGAAAAAGTGTTTGAGACGGTCCCGCCGAATCAGACGGGGTGTGTATAACATCCATCTAGCACAAGCAAGTCGTCTAAGCAGGATGGTAAACAACAAGGTAGGCAATAACAGGAGGAAGGCAGTTTTGGAGAACCTGGATCGCTTCAAGCATGACCCGAAGCGCTTCTGGGGTGTGATCAATGCACTCTGGAAAGGCAAAAACCCGTCCCAACTGATACGTCTGAAGGATCATAACCAACAGGATATCGACGACAGCGACACAGCAAACTTCATTAATGATTACTACTGTGCTGTTGGTGACAGGTTAGCCCGTGCTTTTGACAACCATGCGGCCCAACCACTTGGCCCACGAGCAACAGCTGTTGGTGGTGACCCTGTCATCTGTCACCTTCAGCCAGCTGATCAACCAAAGATAAACAAGTTGGTGAACAGGATAAACACTGAGAAAAGCTCTGGAATCCCAGACTTGAAAGCCCACGTCTTGAAAGACGTCCTGCAAGTGAAACCCAGACTGGCTAGTGCTATCATAAACACCCCAATCGCCAGTAGCACTGTCCCGGCCTGCTGGAAGGTGGGCACTATAACACCACTGCCAAAGTCAGGATGCAGCACGGACGTGGGAAATTGGAGACCCATAAGCACCCTGAACATGTGTAACAAGCTGATGGAAAAGACAATACACCACTAATGCTAACTAATGCGTCACTTGACTGAGAACCACCACATCTCTGATCACCAGTCGGGATTCATGCCGGGGCGCAGCACTGGTGACGCAGTGTATGGACTTGTTAACACCCTGTACACTGCAAGAAACAAGGGTCATCGGTCGGCCATGGTCTTCCTCGATCTGAGGAAGGCCTTTGACACGGTCGACCACGCCATCCTCCTCGAAAAGATGAGCAGAAGTAATCTTGCCCCAGCGTCAGTGTCACTTCTGCGGCACTACCTCAGCGACCGCAGACAACAAACAAGAGCTAATAACAAGCTGTCAGACAGTGCATACGTGGGCAGAGGAGTGCCTCAGGGCTCCGTGGTCGGGCCACTACTCTTCATCAGCTATATCGACGACGTCTGTGACATCATTGAACACAGCAAGTACTTCCTGTACACCGATGACTTGGCCCTTGTTGTGTTGGGTAAGAATGTTGAGAGAGTGGCCATGCTATTACAGCAGGACCTGCTCCGAGTGAGTCACTGGTGTGAACAAAATAAACTGACAATCAACTCGCAAAAGACCCAGGTGATGTGGTCTTACTCATATAGAATGGCCCCAGACATGACAAACACTGTGCTCCGACTAAACGGGGTAGACTTGGAAGTTGTTGGAAGTTTCAACTACCTGGGTGCTGTACTAGACACCCACATGTCAATGACCCCAAACCTCCGAAAGGTTATCAACCTGGTGCAGGTAAGAATCACCCAACTCCGTGTTATCAGGAAGCGCTCCAACCAGACCACAGCGGTACAAGTGTACAGTCACATGATTAGGTCAATTCTTGATTACTGCTGCTTCTTGCATGGTGGTGGCCCGGTATGGGCCATCAGGAAACTACAGACACTACAGAACAATGCCCTGAGGGTGTGTGAATGCATACGCGACCCTAGAGGGGTGGATATTGATGCACTACACACAAGAAACAACACTACCAAACTGGAAGTTACCCAGCGCCACCAACTACTGTCCCACCTGCACCGCGAGTCTCTGGACGACAACAATGTTGTGGTGCCGGCCAGAGCGCTGAGAGGGGGCGTGAAGAAGCAGCTGAAAACCCTGATGAACACACAGGGCACCGATGAGAAAGGACCATACCACAGAGGCTTGGCAGTTTGGAATACACTGGATTCGGATACCCAGCACACAAAAGACAGAGACAAATTCATGAGCTTGATTAAGTCATAGTTTAATACATGGTGATTATCAGCTAGAAATACCATATGAGAGACTAGATCCCCCTGGGATGGTGACACGTGGCAGACTAGAGAGTTGAAATAACAATGCCTATGTCTAGACACTATACACGGAGCAGTATAACCTATGTAAATACTAAAGTACACGTAATCATGAATAATGATTAGTGTTCCAGTACTATATTTAAATATCTAATTCCTGGCTTTATTAAAGCTCTAATATTTTATCGAATCCTGTCTGTCAGGCATTCCTTGGCATTATAATGAAAAACTTCGCATGTACTAAGACTATTATGCCACAATAAAATTTAACAACAACAACAATGTACTGCCCTCGATCCCGATATCCATGTGGGTACTTGTTATAGTATGGGTTTAGTTTCTCCCTCTTTCTCTATTATTACCTCTGAATTCATGGTTTTCTCTAGGTCACCTGCCTATCTATCTTGCTACCTTGAGTCGGCCCTTTTACACTCTTGACAGCCAGACAGAATCAAATACCTGCATGTATGCATCACCTTGGTAGCTACAATGTTAAATACAACTGTGAAGGGAAGCAGGGTTTTATGTGGATGATTACTCACCCTGAGCAAAAAGGATGATAGGCATGATGATGGAAGGCAAACATTTTATGAACTCTTGAAAGCTCAAAAAGGTCATAAACATGTTCAGTGTGTCATCTCAGCTCAGAGTACAGTTGAAATAGTCTCAAGAGAATTTCTCAACTGACACTCCTAAATTATTTATATTCTCCAGTTCCTAATCATCTGAATATTTCGTCGATCACAAAAAATGCTATAGCAATGTGTCAAACAATCCTTTCATTGTAAAGGTAAAGTCGTACCTTTTATAAACTGAACAATAAAGTGTTCAATAGTGTGATCCTATATGAGATTGTAATGCAAAGATGAGAATAATGCAGTTAAAGGATTCAGGTGAATCCTATCAAACAAAAAACCAAGAGACCATATTCAGTATTTGGGAGCTGGCACACCTCTGTCAACAGGCCATGAAGATATGTTTGAGACCAGAGCGAACGCAAGGGGAACAACAGACTATAAATAAATGTTTTATTGATTATTTTTGTTCGTTATAATTGTAATCATGTAAGTTGTTAAAACCGTCTCTATTTGTAAACACTTCAGCGATACCTGATAATATTGTCAATGATAATAAACTCGAAGCATAGGTTCTAAACTAGCCATT
Source organism: Harmothoe impar (assembly GCA_947462335.1). Lineage (NCBI taxonomy): Eukaryota > Metazoa > Annelida > Polychaeta > Phyllodocida > Polynoidae > Harmothoe > Harmothoe impar. The sequence goes on from OX381707.1 coordinate 26,298,936, forward strand.
GATTGTTTTTAGAATTCAGTTAGCTCTGCCTAAATGAGTCGATGATCACGTTGAATTCATTGGGCGTTCATGTACTTAATCATGTGATTATAAATGATAGACAGATCAGGTAGGAAAGCTGGTCAAGTATTACATCTATGAATAATTCTAGCTAACTCAGCACATCCAAAGCATAATAATTCCTTTCTGACTGATATTAATCATCATGGTTGGGGAAGCAGTCCCATTCAAATACCCTCAACCAGTCAGGTTTCCAGTATAGAGATCCCACAGAGCTCCTTTTGAGCTAGCATCACGTGTCCCCACCACATCCATGTTAGGTGACAATGATAGAGAACATGTCGATTTAAAGTAATAATGTAATTCAGATGAGGGGGGTTCAGATAAAGGACGTCACTCTGCCTCCCTACATTGATAACTATAAGCTTGCGTCATTTTTATTCTCACCACTTCCTTCTATCAGGTGCTATGTCTTTCAGGTCAGAAGCAGGGCCATGCCTTGTTGTTTACAGATGCTCAGACACGATCTTAAGACCTCTGAGACTGGAAGCCGTACACCGAAAGGCTTTTGTGCAGGGTCTGTTGGGTATTGGGCGATAATTGAAGAAGGGAATAGGCTGGAGTCGGTCTGTCACAGTAACCTGTTGACCTTTGTGTAGAGGCATCAGTCTGGGGACTCAATGTACTCAGTCTGATTTCTTCTTCTCGCTGTATTAAGTTCCCTTTTCTTCTTTATTACATAGCCATAAAGTCTAGCACTGAACCTATTTACACCAGAGGAAGACGCTTGTTTACACGTTACTATGCACAGCCTATGACAATATACAAAATTCAAAGCAGATATGAGTGGCACTAAAGTTCCAGCATGTAACATTCCAAACCGCTGCTGAGAGATCCTTGCCAGTATGAGGGAGCAGGCACACCTCTCGGGAGAGGCCTTAAGGCTCCTCGTGTGCTGATTCCAGACAGAATTGCTCTTCAACATGCCATACTTCTCTCAGATAGGTATCACACAGTCAGGGGAACCACAGACCGGTCAGTGGTTAAACATTCTTTCAAGTTCTTGTTCCCCACTCAGTGGTCCTGCATTTAACTCTGTTCTCTGTCTCAATGCAATATTTCTATCTCTTCACTTCCTCACTCAAAATTGTTAGCTCTGTATTGGACTATCAGCGAAATGGGGAATTGATATCAGGCTGATTTTGTGTAACACGGCATAGAGAAGCTTAAGCAGTTAACATATTTGTTTGTTTTTAAAAACTGGAATCATGTAACTCCCACTATATGGAGACAAATGTCTAGCACTTGCGAACTTTGAATGTTCCATCTAGGTGCAGTTTCCTATATGCAGAAATGACCAACAGCGGACAAAGTGAAAGTACTATTTAATAAGGTCCTATTGGCCACTATAAAATGTTTTGGATCAATTAGATCACTGTGCAGTTCTTATAAAGGTTATATATATAAATTTGTATTTAATCCCACAGTCTTTTTTCCACTGGGAAATCAGTTGGTCCCCTTAAACCTGACCATATTTGATTGATGAGAAATGGTCAGCTATGCTCTTGTTAAAATATTTGTTAAGCTGTGTCAAATACATGGCAAAACGATTGCACCATTGTTATAAAAACAGTTATGTGAGACACGAGGCTTGAGTTGCAAATTGAAGAAAATTGTTGTGATGGATTTCTCCAGATATTTGTCATAATATGGGGGTATAATTTCTAACTTTCTCTTTCAGATGTGTACACATATGTGAGTCATCACAATGCAACCCACCAAGAGAACGAATAAGGACTGACATTCAGAACCAGGTCTCTGACATACAACACCTTCTCTCTCCTGCAACCGAATCAGGATCTAAATGATTTTATCAATGTTTCACTTAGGGCAGTGCAGTCACCAATAAAACCCTGGAGTGGGAAGCAGGTGACCTGGTCAGGCTGGGGGTTTTAGGAAGTGATTACCCTCATAGAACAAAAGAGCATGATGCAAAAAAAGTGAATTTTGTGTCCTGCTTAATCACTTCCTGAAAGATAATTTCATAGCTGTTAGCTTTTAGTTTCATGTCCTTGGCATTAATGAGCATTCTGTGCTGGCAATTGGTTTTCATGATTGCTGGTTTTAAGTGATTATCCAAAGAAACATGATTTTAAGCTTTTCATAAAAAATACCCAGAAACTTCAAAATAGTTTTTTCCTGGGGTTAACTCACCATTGGATCAGTGGTCTACCCATTTCAGTATAATGTTTATTATTGTAGATGCAGTACAAGGGTAAGTATGTACTGCATTGTCTATACAGCTTAATTTAGGATTTGTGAAGTCATCATCCTCTCTACAGGGCAAACTGTGTGCGTTCTCACTCAGATAGAGTGAGGATTAAATCCGACAAAACCCTTAGTTTTATTGACCACAAGGTTCCTACTCATCTGTTTAGTCAGTAATGGTAACTATACTGATCTCTGCAAGAGGGAATTTATCTGGAAGGGCACTTCGTTATTTTGATGTATCTGAACAGCAGCATTCAACAATGAAAATACCTTGCCACTCTCAGGGAATTCCATTTTGATAAAATAATATGCAGAAATATACTTTACAGATGGCAGGTTCATCAATTCACAGGCAGAAAGCAGAAGCAGTAGTTTAGCGATCGTTTTGTCAGGTACCTGGTATGTCAATAAAGAGACTTTAGCAATAGGCTCTTGTACAGTGTGGAAAACTCATTGCCATTATGACTAAAGTAGATTCCATTTAGTCATTTATAAGTGTGCCCTTATCCAATTGGTCTACAACTCATTAATCACATCAAGATAACACATTTTCCCTCAGAGTATGGTTATTTAGACTACCTAGAGGACAGTACCCTACCTATTTAGGTTGTGCAGCCAACAGTCCAATAGCTATATTTGTCCTCATACTTTTTGCAAATTATTTTTCTTTCTTTAATCTTTTAAATGGGGAGATAAAGGGAGAGATAGAGTAATGACAACTTCTGCTGTGTCGGTCATTAAGGAGATCTTAAAAGCTGTTGTCATTTAATGGTCAGATATGAGCTGCTCATAGTATCAGCTTGTGCTTAAAATGGTGAGGAAGCACAAAGGACAGCCCCATGGTGTTTTAACTAAGAGTGAAACAAAGCAATTTCAAGGGATCCTCAAGCACTGCTGTCAGATCAAAACAGAAAGGCATTGTCTTCTGTCTGACTGTCAGATTATTTTGATGTTTGTAAGAATCTCCCAAGGCTCCTTCTGTAGGTGCTTGCCCTTCTGTCACCTGTGTCTCCCCAGCAACAGCTCCCCATCAGACTTGTCAATGTAGGTAGGACTTGCTTAAGTTGACAAACAGGAGAAATTAAATTCCAGCATGACCTTTTTTGAATATTGTATTCCTCACTGAAATTTCAAATTTTCCATCTCTAAATGAGCATGAGTATAGTAGAATTCAAATGCAGCAAAGCGAGCAGTGGAATCGGTATGAATATGAGGAAGAAAACATGTGCTTTTAAAATTGTCCAAACAAGATGTCTATGTTGCTTCCACGTAGATAGGCTTTTCGCAACCAAATCGGGGTTGGAACACATTTAAAAATAATTGCTTCAGGACAACCAGGCAATACCTTAGAAGAGGTAGCTCATCTGCTCACAGTAGGAAATCAAATATGACAATGTCATACAACGTCAGACCACGGTAGAGCTGACATCATGTCATGATGGCAGCTCTACAGTAGTCTCTACCCAAGGAATCCTGGTAGAAAGCACTGAGTTAGTTACCATGATCTCACAGTAAGTTCTATATTTCTCTTCAATCCTATGATCAAGGCAATATCCTACAAGCCTTTTTATGATGATGATGAAACTTTCAGTACTCTACCTAACTTTGGAGGCATCAATAGCTGGTTGGAATTAGCTCCTCTCTCAGAGTTAAGTATTCAAGGCTCTCCGGTAGGGACACACAGACAAGGTGTTGACAGAACTGCTCACAGTGTTTGTTCTGGGATAGAGGAGCAGCTCGCCGTGAAGCCAATAACAGGAACCCACCAAATCACCAGCTTGATATTGGGGTTATGGGGCTCGGGGGGCCTGCCCAAGTGTTGAAATAAAATGTACTGGTTTAGTATTTTGAAACCCTTATTAGATTCATGACTTCAGAAACATCTCACTGCTCATCTAATTGCTTTCTAAAACCCATGCCATAAAATGATCTATAATGTGAAATGTTTATCATGCCTGATTATCTGTGGTCATACCCAGAATCACTGGTACCAGTTACAGGGCCGATGTTATGAGGGGCTCTTAAGCTAAAGTCATATAGCATACAGAGTTAGCTAACTTGCACTAGATTACAAAATAATTCTGGCTACATACACTACAAGTCGGCATGTAGTTGAAAAGCAATTGTATGTTTCAGTTCGTAATGACACTTTCTGCAGTGGGCTTTACCACCATTTGCATCAAACCAATACAAAAGAATGATCTGAAGTGAGGCCCCTTGAGAATGCTACGTGGAGCTGCTTTTCATAGAGCTGCAGCACTAAGTGAACTGGATAGAGTCAGGAAGGAGGCTGCTGCCGCTTTAGATATCCAGTCAATGGCCACTTCTGGGTCCTGTCCAAATATGGGCGTCCATTGCAAAAGTAAAACTGATCAATACTGATAGAAATATATTATCAACCAAGGATGAGTCCTTAGAAATGCCTAGATATTGCTTGGGGACCTACTGACATCTAAGACTCTGCCTTTGGTGACTGCATTGCTTTCATCATATTTTCTTTAGAAACCTAGAAATCTAATGGGGACTGTGTATGAAAGTATAACAGAAATATATAATAATAGCCAATGCTTTGAATAAGTGTCAAGGAAATTGACCGCATGAAGATGTACTACTAGTTCTTCTATACATAGAAAAACTAGTAGTACTCAACCCTTTTATTAGTTGAACAATATCCTTCATTACGAGTAATAAATGATGATTATTCATGATTATAGTTAAAGAGGACAAAGGTGATCAACACAAGTAGAAGTTGCACTATCACTTATCTTTACAACTGAGCCTTGCTATATTCTGATATGCAGTGCCATCTCATCAGTAATGGGCAGTAAATGGGCAGTAAAAACGTCATGAGTAATACATCATGTGTTAATGGTGCTCCTACTTCACCCAGACTGTCAAATCATGCACCATTATATGGGCCTAGTCATCAATGGCTGATGAGAATAGTATACCTACTTAAGTTGCATACCTACTTCAGCTGCTTATCTTTTCCTGCCCCACTGTCACAAAGGATTACACCAGACAGATTGGCTGGTATGGGGAAGGTTACCTTACTGAAGCTAGGCTCTGGCAATGTATGATATTTATAAATAGAATAAGAAAACCTGGGACCCATCCCACGCATATCCCACACAGTGATGATATGGACATCCCCAGTACATCGCAGTATAATATGATGAAGGGATTAGATGTCGGTAAATCTTTCTTTTATTGTCAATTATAGAGTGACCATAACTTCTCAGTGATTGCTGGGTAGACTGTATTCTCATAAAGGACCAATAACAATAATACCAGAGCTTATTCATCGCTCTGTCACTAAGGGCCATTAAGCAATACGCAGTCAACTGCAGCCAACTACGCTAGCTCCATATATTGTCTTTTTTTATACACCAAGAATGTCTTTGTATATATATACGGCACAATAAGGCATTAAGTAATCTGTCCATGTCTGGGTAATGCTTTGTAAATGGCCCTTTCTGTGTCCATACCATTTCTGAACAAGCAACTGCATAACAGAACTCTCAATCATCATAATATCTCATGTACACCCCATTCGCTATTGTATACATTTATCTAAAAACATATTTAGGACTGATTCCTCAGTGTCTTGATGATAAAGCACTGCATCCCATGATCAGGTGGAGGATAAATATAGCAGAACAGGACGGCCTGCATAAGCAGCCTGTACTTTCAGGCCGCCCAGCCTGTGCATTCAGGTCGCTCCTAGTCCTATACACTCTCCCAGCACAGCAGGCTGGTATATCAGGCTGGGAGCCTGGTGCAGGAGGTGAGGTATCAGGCTTTCTCACCTTATCCAAGCAGATACTCTACTGGGTGTGTGTCATAATAAACAAATAATGATTCAAACTCATAATAGTACAGAAATGCAATGGACCAAGCACATAATGCATCAATAACTTGGTAGGTGATATATTTATATATATATATACTCAATAGGTGCATACATGTCGCAAATATATTATACAAATCGCAAATATGATTATATAAAAGCTGCAGTATAACCCCAGTGCTGTAACAGAACAGCCCTATATACCAGGGTGAGTGGCCTGAGCAGTCTTCCAACTAATGATAAGGTTTCTGATAGTATCACCACGTCTTCAATATAAAGTCTAGACCATCAAGCCAGTACTCACATTACCATCATAGGGTAGGAGTGAAAGGGTAGCAAAATAATGACTATTCCAAGAGTAATTTGATCAGGGTATGAGCAACTGTACAATATTGTTGTAGCATTTCCCTACCTCTTCACGCTTAATCTTCTGCAAGTTTCTACACTTCAATTCACTGTTTCTCAACATCACCAAGGGAACACAGACACTGTGCACTGTATCAAGTTTAAATGTGTTGAAGGGAGGCAGTTAGATAGCGGGTTCTCAACCTTAAAGCGGCATTCTCACCACTTGCACTTACCACATAGTGGACTTGAACAGTACTAGAATTGTGAGTGGGATACGCTCTGTGATTATGCCACGTTAAGGTGGTACCGATTCTGGTTGAAAATAAATAGGGGAGAAAGGAGACGCTGAGAAGGTATGCAGAATACTATATCTATAAGTATTCTTGCCTTAAAAAGTCTACCAGTCTCCTATTTAGGTTGAATGGTACTGGTGTGTGTCATTGTAAATTATACTTCAGTAGGATGCATCATTTATAGGAATCATGAAATGAAAGAAATATGTGTATAAAGCCATATTATAATTGGATCTTATCTGGTTTCTTACAGACAAATTATATTAGCTTCGTTCAGGAAACATGATCATGAAAACTTCCTTATCGGGTTATTTGTATGGCCAGTGACTATCAAGGCTGATGGTAGAGTCGAGGCTTCAATTGAAATGTACTGTGGTAAGTTTTCTGAAGTAAGATACTAGACTTCACTTCACACAGTGTTAAATCATATTAAGAAGTAGCTGAAAATATGACTGAATAAGATAGAGCCCAAAGACGAGATGCCTCAACATTTTTATTATCTGACTATCGAAAAGTGAAGCAGCTTAATCTATCAGCTTCTGTTATATCATATTGCTCTTCTGAGGGTGAAGGGGTTATAGATTCATAAGATATGACTAGTTTGGGAAGATTATATATAGAAATGGTGTTTCAAAAAATGCAGCACCAGGCTGGCCTCTGACAGTTCGCTCACATTACTTAGTAAGCATTGTGCTTTGTCCTACATGAACACACTGAAAGCCTCAGGGTCGTCATTTTGACAATACCAAAATTAACAACTTTAGGTCGTCAAGGTGACGACCTTAGGTCATGATTGTGACTACCTAAGGTAGTCATATCTGATCCATATAGACCAAAGTTGTCATAATGACAACCTTAGGTAGTCACATGGATTGGGTAGTCAGAATGACTACCGGTTGTTGTTTTAGGTATTGTAGATTTGAAGACCTAAAGTCATCAGCAATGACAAGTCTCAACACCATTGGGTAATCATGCATTTGGACAACCTATGGTATATCTGGGTGTTGGATATGGAACATTCCCTCTCACATGCTGCTCCCCAGGGTAAATTGATTGAAGTAAATTTTCAGCCATGAGATATAAACTGGTGACAGGGAGCAGAGTAGTCTCTATACCTTCAAGGCCATCATTCTCACCCATACACAACTTATTTATAACAAGTAAAGCTACTTAGTTTAATCAAGAGTAAACCAAATATGTGAAAGGGATGCCGCTCCTTAGGGGGTGAAATAATTAGAGACTATATTCATACACCATTCTCCAGAGCACTTTCCATAAGTCATTATGACAACCTAGGTCGTCCTAATGACTAGGGACCTTCCTCTGGGTTTTCAGTGCACAACCAATGTCTAGATCTTAAACCTTTACAGCAAATCTTAGAATCTATGCCCTCTCCTAAAACTCCAATCTCATTTTGCATATTCATAACTGATGAATAGATATACAATGTCTCTGTTATCAATAGAAAAAAAGAGAATCCTCTTACAAAAACCATTTACTACATGGGTACCTCCTCAGTTCAGGCTGCTGCATTTTGCATAACTAAAAGAGTTAGGAATCGATCTGTATGCAGAGTAACAGCCTGAAAGGACTGAAAGAGTGATGGAACCGTTTTTACTGTTTGGCTATGCATCTGTAATGACTCTGGATATCGAGGTTTTATTCAAGTATTCAAGTTTGAAACATAGGCCTGCATATTCAAATTGCCGGTATCTTGCCAGTATGAGCATGTTTAAGTTGCAAGGGTCTAGGGCAGAATGAATTACGGTTTAACCTCTGTTCTTATCATGGTATTCAACCAGCTATTTTAGCAGCTATCTAATTGCCTCCCTTATATATGTACAGAAAAGGCCATTTACATGCAGAAATGCCAATTCCAACCAGGAGCATGATTTTCATTAGGGGTCAGAGTATGAATCACACTGCTGTTTTCATTGAGATATCTATTTAGAAAAAAAAAGGTTTTGCCAATGGCCAATCCATGGGACAGTGCTGTGCCATTTTTGAAAAAAAAAGTCCTAAACGCTCTGCAAAGTAAATTGTGCAACATGATTTATGTTAACAATGAATCAATGAACTTTCGACCCTCTGGGAGTGTATGACATCCATAAGGTCAGTATTGAGCATGAATGCAGCATGGATAGGTTAACAGCCAGTCTTGCGTTCCTGCACCGTAACAGGACAATATCATTTGCTGTTCTGCCCTTATAGGGTCAGGCTTGTACTGCCATGGGCTGCCATGTGCTTATGTGGTGGTGGTACATTTCAAAGCCCCTTGAGCACTGCGAACTGGGAGACTTGCATACAAAACTGTTTTTCCATTGAAATCTCACCCTCTCTCTACTTCATTCTCACTTTATTTGGTTGGTAGTTGATATCTGCGGGTGCCTTCCCTATTTTGTGGAAAGGGACAAGGAACAAGCCAGAACTGAGTTCCACAACCAACCCCCCTAGGGGAGCCACAGGCACATCGTGATGAAAGATGGTGAGCCAGGGGCATGTAGCAAAAACTACTTAACTGTGCCAAGAACAGTGCAACATGTTCAAAAAGTATTGCAATTAGGAGAAACAAGACACCATTGACATGGAAATGAAAATGAAATGTGAGAAATGAGGTTTGACCTACAACTCGAAGAGGAAATCCGTATGTTGCTCTACTTTAGGTATTTGTCATAGTATGGGATGATTCCCTCTAGCTTTGTCATTTATTGCTTTTCAATATACACATGATTTTCTCAGTTAACTTGCTATTCTGGGTTGGCACATGAGCTCTTTATGTATATAGTCATCTCTCCTATAAGAAATAATAATATCCAGGGGTAAAAACATAACCTCTGCCACCTGGCCCCTTCACACTTCGGACAGTCAGAGAGCATCAAATAACTGCACACATGGGTGGTGTAATGTTAAATAAAACTGTAAAGGCAAGCAGGTGTTTTCTTGGAGGTGATTGCTTGCTTAGACCAAAAACGATGATGGGCATCATGATGGAAGGCAAACATTTTAAGAACTCTTCAAGTATCAAAAAAGGTCATAACTGTCAGTTCAATGGGTCATCTCAGCACAGAGTGAAGATGAAATACTCTCAAGAGATTCTCAACTGACGCTCTTAGATATTCTCAAAGATTGTTTCTTAACCACCTGCATTATATGGTGGATCACTTATATGCCATAGCAATGTGTCAAATAATCGTTTGTTTCAGCAGGAGGGTTTAAGTTGTACCATTCATAAAGTGAACCAAACAGAATATAGTGTGATTAGGCTCACATGACATTTTAGTGCAAGGATGGGATGCAGTGAAAAGATTCAGGTATATAGCATTTGAACAGCTGAGATCATAGTCAGTATGAGGGAGAAGGCACGCCTCTGTGAACAGGCCCTAAAGATACTTTTGTGCTGAAACCAGAGAGGAGTGTTCTCCTACATGGCAAGTACAAACCTACCAGGGGAACAACAGACCAGTGGTTGGGCATCCCCCCAAACTCTATCTTTCCACTCACTGGCTGTGGGGTTCACTTCTCAATGTTGGCTATCTGGTTGAATCTTACAGTGTGAATTCTCTGGTTATCAAACATCATGGGAGGTTATGTTTAAAGCATGGCGGTGAAAAGGAGCTACCGTACAGAGCTGTGATACTAAATTTCTGAATCGTCAAGGTGGGGTTAGCTAATAGGCTGGAGGATTCAGCTTTATATAAGAGTTGAATCCTCTGAGCTGTCCAGTGTGATCCTATCCTCTGACTGAATGTACAGTTACTGTAGATAATGCTAAGCAATATAAATCAGGATGAACTCTACAGACTTGAGAAATGAACACCTGGTTCCCGCAGATTTAACCATTACATATTTTATTTTTTATTTTTTTATTGGAATTATGTAAATTAAACCGTCTGCTATGAGTAGACACTTTAGCAATGGGTGATAGAACTGTCTATGATCCTAGATTCCAATAATTGTCATCCTCACTACCTCTATATATCTCTTGCTGTGTCTCCCAATTCAGGAGCAGGGCCATCCTCGTTGTGTACAGATGCTCAGGCACGACCTTGAGACCTTTGAGACTGGAAGCCGTACACCGAAAGGCTTTTGTGCAGGGTCCACTGGGCATTGGGCGATAATTGAAGAAGGGAGTAGGCTTGGTTTGGTCCATGAGAGTAACCTTTTGACCCTAGTATGTGTAGAGGCTTCAGTCTGAGACACAACACACTCAATCTTTTTTCTTCTTTCTTTTTAGCTTCCCTTTCTTCTTCATTTTATAGCCTCTACAGTCTTTGCGCAAACAGGACAGTGGCAAAAAATGGCACAGGTCCAGCAGATTAACAAGTGTGCCAGGACCGAATGTCCAGTCATTTAGTTCTCATTTGGCCATGAATGATTACAAATAAAATGTATTTTCAATGGAAAAAAATATGTTATACTTAAAATGCATAAATTGCCAGATCTGTGGCTATCCAGTTCTTCAAAAATGTAGTTGGTCAAGCTAAATTGAAAATTTGCAGGACCGAATGTCCTGTGGGATGAGAAAGTTTTCGCAAGACTGCCTCTATGTCTAGCACCAAAACCTATTTACACCCGAGAAAAATGTTTGTTGTTAAGGAAGGAACCATGCATGTGGGTGTCAAAATGGATTAATACTAAGCTTTCGAGAACGTATCAATCCTGCTTCAGAGGTAAGAAATTTCAGCATAATTAATTCATGAATCCGCTATGGATACATACTACATACTACCCCTGACTATATTAATGGCATCTTGAGGATATAAAATATTGGTTCTTTTCTCTGCGAATTACTTACAAATGGTGACACCTCAAACATGGTACTGGTCGCTATGCCGGCAGCTGGCTGAAAGCACAAGCCCTCCAAGCCGGTTTTTTTAAATGACTTGAACTGCCAATCCAAGGGAGATGGCGTCAATGTCTTCACATTGTTATTAGGGCATTGCCATATTTTGGTGCAGACCTCTAGATAATTATGGCAATTTGAAAACAAACCCTCATATAACACTACTTCACGCTTGCTCACTACTTCAGTACTGATGGGATGGGACATACTGGTGGAAGTATAATATATAAATATTAAATTTGGTTGATTATTAGAATCCTAAAACAATGTTTTACACAAAACCTTGCTGTATCAGTCATACATATAAAACATGATCCCTTATTAATAAGACAGTGATTCATTTTTTGTCAAAACATTCATAAACTGAACGAAAAAATGGTGAAGAGTCTTTTATAGGCTTTCAGGGTTTTATTTCAAGGATTGAATGTGGAGAGAACATTCAGGTCGACCATATTGAAACCACTACTGAGAGATCTTTGTCAGTATAAGGGAGCATTGCTGTGAAGAGGCCCCAAAGCTCTTTGTGTGCTGATTGCAGAGAGAAGTGCTCTTCAACATGCCATACTCCCCTCAGATAAGTACCATTCCACCAGGGGAATCGCAGATTCTCCAAAGCTCTCAATTTCCACTCACTGGTCCCATATTCTACTCTGTTCTCTGTCTATATTGCATTATTTCAGTCTTCTTTTCCCTCACATAATATGACCTAATCTCTACAGGACTATCAGAAGGATTGAATTTTGAATTGTTGACGTGTATTTATTGAATAAATCATTTTCAAATACAACATATTTCAAAAAGTTACATGTGTGGTCCATGATAATATACTCTGATATTTTCATATATTATGATGTAGTCACATGAAATTAGCCCGGGGGCAGATCACCAAGGTATTCTTTTCTTGACTACATACAGGTAGTTGCGAATAGCCTTGACGATATACTTAATATCTAGGTGCTTAACAGAAATCTTCTTATAGATTGCTGTTCTAATAGTGTAAGTGCAATAACTTGTTAAGCAGTTTAGTCCCTGGACATAATTATACATAGTCACAAGCAATATGTAGACTCTCATGATTTGCACCTGTATAGAACGTGCATTCTTGCTATAAGCTAGTACACTAGAGGAAAGCATCTCAGCTAATGTATCATTATTGTTACACTGTAAGTTTGTGTATGACTGCTGTCACTGATAGCAATTGATATGTTAGATCTTCTTCCAAGCTCAATTTCATGGGCTTGATAACAGGGTTATTATGTGTTACAGTCTAGGAAATTGATAATTTGCTACATATAAATTTACTGGTACTGATAGGAATCGTTTCACTTTAAGATTCCTACTATATGGAGACACATTGGCACTTACAATATAGCATCATTGAATGGAAGTTCCTAATAAATAGGATTGGCCAGGTTTTCATTAATCTATGACAGATTGGTTGGCCCATCAAAAGTGTCCTACACATGCAGGACGGTAGGGCTAATATCTAAAGACTGAAGTAAAAACAGTTTTCCAACCATATCAGTTAACACTATATTAATTAGTCTTACTTCTGCAATGAATGCCATTAGCCAAACATTAAACTCTAACATAATATTATTTAGAATTGTGTCAGTGTGGAATGTTAACTTTTATCTCAGCTATGAATTGTTGTCTGGTTCTTCTCTTTCAGTAGTCAATCTTTTGAACGACACATCTCTCTCCATCCCTGTAAATCTCTTTTCCCTAACTCCTTATGTTTCTATAACGTCACTTCCTGGCTCCCACACATTTTTCCACTGCCTACTCCCTCTCAGGCTTTGCTACTTCTTCTCCTTGCTTGAGCCACAGTGTAGTGAAGCAAACTATGGGGTCAGTCTCCCTTTAGGCTCCTATATCTTGACCAGTAACACTAACACACATATATACATGATGTACATTCATACGCCAGGACCACCCCTGCTGTTCACAAATGCTCAGACATGATCATGTGATCTCTGAGACTGAAAGCCGTAGACCAACAGGCTTTCGTGTTGCCTCCGTTGTGTATTGGGCGGCAATAAAAGAAGGGAGTAGGATGGGGTCTATTAGTGTAACCCTTTGACCTATGTGTAGGGTCCTCAGTCTAGGGACTCAATATAACCTTTTCCTTCTTCTTCTCAGTGTTTACCTGTGTTTTACCTCAATGCCTTCTTTATTCTATAGCTTTCACCAAAAGAAGGTATTGGGGTTTTCTATATCAGAGAGCAACTCGACTATGGATGAGTTTTCACAAAATGAAAACAGGAGTGTTTATCTATTGCAGGTGTTTGCATTCCATTAGGGGATGAACTAAAACAATAGTTTTATTCCTCATTATCAGCTGTTCACTGAAAAGGATTGATGAGAAATTGGATGGAGCTTTTCATATCGAATTGTAAAAAAAGAACGTTGGAACCGAAACTTTTCAAAATAATAACCTAGCTGGAAAGACAAGAAGATGAATTGGAACATCGTAATAACACAGGCACATTTATTTGATAACTACACATTTATCAATCTGACAGCCATCCTTTTAATGTACAATTTGCCTTCTACTCGACCTCTTATAACTGACCCTACACATGGTCCTCTCTTATAAGGAATAATCCCGTTCCTTAGTATGCACAGCCATATTGGTTCTGTCCTCAGGAATTCCTTCAATATTTGGCCTGGTACCAGACTCCTAAACACCCTGATATATGCCAAGAACATAGCTGCATACTAAGGGCAGAACCAACATCTCTTGAAAGCTGTATGTGCCAATGGTGTTGTCAGGAACCAGTTGTATCCCATTTTATCCTCATCCTCTGCATCCAGGTGTCTACCCTAATGGCCTAGTATTTATAGAGCATTTATTTCTGAAAATTCGTATAGCATGCTTCCATGACATGTCATAGTTAACACTGGACATGCCACCACACTGTTTCCTTTTACATCTACTACCCTTCATCTCTGCCTGAAACCTTACCCTTATTTCCTATTTCTAAATGTCTACCCAAGTTCCAGTGCAGGAAGTAATAATCGATGGAATAGTATGGTCTTAGAGGTTTAGCCAGAGGCATGTTAACAATTATTAAGCTGTTTCAAAAACATGGCAACATTGATATGGACACGGAAACATAATGTGAGAAACAGGGTTTGAGTTGCAAATCAAAGAAGATGGTGTAATGTTCAATAAAACCTGGAGTGGGAAGCAGGTGACCTGGGCAGGCTGGGAGTCTGTTTTTAAGGAGTGATTACCCTCTTAGAGCCAAAAAGCAGAACAGAAAAATGAATTCTGTGTCCTGGTCAATCACTTTCTGACATAAATTCCACAGCCATTGGCTTTCAGTTTTTCGACCTCGGCATTAATGAGAATTCTGCTTTGAACATTTGTTTTCATGATAACTGGTTTTAGTGCTTGTTTTAGGAATCATGTTTTAAAACATCCATAAACTACCTAAATATGATTATTATGAGACAGATTTAGCTCTTTAGGTGAAATAGTATCATATTTCCTGTATTCTCTATACAGTGCATTAGCAAATGTTTATACATTATTTTGGGGGTTTAATGATGGATCATCCACTACATGGCAAACTGGATGCTTTCATACTCAATAGTGTCAGGTTTAAATCTCACAAAGCCCTTTTCATTTTCCATCTTAAGGTTCCTTATCATCAGTAATGGAATTATCCTGATCTCTGCAAAAAGGGGAATTATTCTGTGGTGGGGGGGGGTCTTGGAACTGGATTTGTTATTTAAATGTAATTGCAACTTGCAGTGCTTGGGCCGTATTGCAGTAGGCCTACGGCCAGCGTGCAATATGGCCCAAGCACTGCTCGTGCACTAACCACTTACTCAGTCACTTTAGCGTGCAGCTCTGTCTATTTATTCTCTTTCCTTGTCCTTTATCCTAAAAACTGGTCCATAGTCATATTTATCCAAACCTTCAACTCCTACATCAAGCGTAATCCTCACACTACTTTATGACTACATGTATATTGACATACTAAATTTAGTTTCATTACACATATTATAGTGAAGCTACTTCTTTCAATATGATTACCGATACACCAGTGACTCACTTTCACTACATGAACTGCAAAGGACTCATCTCCAAGATTATTTGGTGATTAGATTACCTATGTGTAAATCATCGCACTGCTGCAGTTTCGCTATTCTATAATTACATAAGGAAATTGTACCACGCTCACTTCTACCTCTTCTGATAGGCTAAAGGGCTATGGTATTATCGTGCAGGGGGTTACAATCTCACCTCCAAGATTATTTGGTGATTAGATTACCTTTGTACGAATCATCGCACTGCTGCAATTTCGCTATTTTATGATAACATGCATTTTTAC
The DNA here is from genome assembly GCA_947462335.1 of Harmothoe impar. Taxonomy (NCBI): domain Eukaryota; kingdom Metazoa; phylum Annelida; class Polychaeta; order Phyllodocida; family Polynoidae; genus Harmothoe; species Harmothoe impar. Next base: position 26,314,887 of record OX381707.1, read on the forward strand.
TGATTAATTTAGTTTTGATATGGAAATTGTACCACGCTCACTTCTACCTCTTCTGATAGGCTAAAAGGTTATGGTATTATCATGCAGGGGGTTACAATCTGCATGTCTGTACCCATTCGCTCCCAGCACTCCGGTGCAGTTTTCGTCATGTATTCTATTCTAAGGTGCAGTCAACTATCAGGCAAGGGCTGATAGTGTAGCGGTAAGCATGCTTGTCACTTGTGCGAGAGGTCTATTTTTTGTATGTTAATTGATAAGAAAATTTTATTGAAATGCAACTATTGCTATTTTGATTATATCAAATAGCTTAGTTTCAAATTGAAATAGGTAAAATGGCATACTAACGTCCGAACATTGACCATATATCTGAGTATGTTCTATACTAGCGTCCAAGTATAGTCTATACTAATGTCCGAACGCAGGCCAAAAATAGCATATGTTTGAATGTTAGTAAAGCCTGTGATTGGACATTAGCATGACCTGTGATCGGACGTTAGTATGGCCTATGTTTGGACGTTAATATGGTCTGCAATCGGACGTTAGGAGCATGGCCTATTGTCAGGATGGCTTAGAGCCATGGTGGCCAATTGTCATAGGGCCTATTGCCTGGAGGGGGGCAATCGCCATAGGGCTAAAACACTGGGTGCCTATTGTCCTAGGGCCAGTTGTCAGGAGCACTCTTGACGCAGACACGTGAAAGGTAACGTGATTGGTCTGTGGTGTTTGACCCAGGTAACAGGTCACATCTTGACATCAAACTGGACAGATTACAATCAGATTTATTAATTATCAATGCACATATTTTGATTCTTGATCTTCAACATATGTGGTGTGGCTAGTTGTGATCATTTTCCATAGTAAACTTTTCACCAAGTATCTTTTTAAAATCTTACATTAAAAGAATTAAGTGAGTAGAAGACTCGGGACTAGCGATGAGTGGGAAAATAAGTAGCACGTTGTGTGGCCCAATTTGTGTAGGTTTTCTGGACTCATTGGTAGAATTGAATTATAAAAGAGAGACTTTGATTCTCACAGATTGATTATCGTAAATATCAGGTGTTTTGTTTGCCGAAAAAGGGCCATAATGTTTTAAATCACTATGCCATTCAAGTGAAATAATGTACGAGTAAAGCACTGATGAGTAACCCAGGCCAAAAAAAAAGAGGATTGTTTTTGGCAACATGGGCAGAAAATGTAGGGTCGGTAAGTCAGTTGTTTTTTTTAACTTTATTTCTTAAACACAAGTACTAGCCGGAGGGTCGAAAGACCCTAAAATTGACCTAAAAAGGGTAAAGATACGGAAATGTTCTTCAAAATTACATGAAAAAACATAGGGTCCGCCCTGTTTGGATAGGGTCGGTCAAGTGACCTGAAACAAACCTTCCCATTTTTTTGGCCTTATCAGGCCTATATTCGATGATTATCATGACACTCTCAGTCAGGAGGTCCCACTGCATGTACAAGCCATCTTGGCTCAGGGAAAACAAATAAAACGGTTTGTTTCAGGTAAATGGGATGAACATCTAGGGTCGGTAGGTCGGATTTTATTTAGATTTTTTTTGATTTTACAGCCCCTCTATGATACCAAAAAAGTGTAAAAATCGGGGGGAATCCAAAATTCATGAAAACCTAAAACTGGCCCCAAAAGAGGGTAATAATATCGAAAAATTCTCCACTCTACTCACTTGGATAAATAGAGTAAACCTATATATACTACTTTGATATACACACCTGAGTATTGAACACTTGAAATATGGTATCACAAAAAAATGTCGTCCCTTCAGGACCCTGAGCTATAATATCAATTTGTAGTTAAAATATTACTAGAAGTGATAACCACTTTCACTTTTTATTAACTTTAATATGTATTTTAGCTTGTAGTAATATTAAAAGTATCATACGTAGTCTCCAGGGAAGATCCGGACTTCCTTGTTCTTGAGATGGTGCATTTCGCCCGGGGTTCAGGACCTACTTTGTATTCAGTCCTTACTACCCGGATCAGAAAAGTTCATCAACCCTCCTCGAGAGTAAGATGTAGAAAAAAACTGACTGTTTTGCCTCCTGGCGATCTTCAAACAGTAAATAGCAACACTCGGTCCTGATTATAAAATAATCGGTCTCCAGACCCAGTCTGTTTGGTGTTCCATCTCCCGAGGCTGGGAGTCAGTTTTTAAGGAGTGATTACCCTCTTAGAGCCAAAAAGCAGAACAGAAAAATGAATTCTGTGTCCTGGTCAACCACTTTCTGACATAAATTCCACAGCCATTGGCTTTCAGTTTTCATGACCTTGGCATTAATGAGAATTCTGCTTTGACCATTTGTTGTCATGATAGGGTAGATTCACCACTTTCAACCGGTCTGAGTCATGTTTTTGTATGAGCTAACTTTGAGGTATGATTGCTCCCGGAGGATTTTGCCTATAACCTTCAGAAATGTACCACATTTTAGGCACTAATTTGGAGAATATCACGCATGATATCTTACAGGGTCATCTATTAGTTCATAGTATTTAATTACATGATTTGTCAGAGCATTCAGAATAGGCCCTTTTCACCCTTAGTCAGCCAAAATGCACCTTGAGTCAGCCATCTTACAACCAGCAGAAATATGTGGAATAAACCAGTTATTTGGGAATTTTCATTTATGCATGAATGTATGTATCATAATATAAATATGTTACAACAAACAGCAGAGAGAAAAACAATTCATTAGATATGGAATAATCAAGACAAAGTCAGTACCGTATCTCAGGAAAATATAGCTGCATCATGAGCTATCAAAGCATACATGTATTACTTGTATGAATGGTGAGGACTTGACATTATATTATAGACATGCAATATGGAGAATGAGTAGAGAGTTCAACTGAATGTATTTGGGGCTCTGCCCCCACACCCCCTTTTCTTCCCTCCTTTTGCTTTTCACCCTTGCCCTGTATGCACTACACAGTAAGGTCTGTTATCCTTAACCCTGTAGTAGACAGGGGGAATTCAGGGGGGAGGGGGATTCATAAGGGTAGGGGGGAGTTCTAAGGCAAGAATTTGGGGTGAGAGAATTCCGTGGGGGATTCTAGAGGACAGAATGCCATGGCTGACTTAAGGTATGAGGTGGCTGACTTAGGGTGAATTTGTGGCTGACTTAAGGTGAAATGGGTACCCCTTATAAAACCAGTCCTAAATGTAATTTGGGAAATTAATTTTGCCCAAGTAAGTCATGATTTCTGTAATTCAGACATAGATTCGGATCACAAACCCAATCAACATTATGTATCACAAGGGTAAATAGTTCAAATTAGCTACAAAAGAACATGAAGGGTGGAGAAATTTCCATTCTCTCTTCGTCAAAACAGGCCAAACAGGGGTACTTCTGGCTGATTTTACAGTATAAAAAAGAAGCATGATATGAATGCAATGTGCAGTATATGCATCTAAAACAATTCAATTTATGATTTAGTAGGAGTTTATTGTTACCAGATTCATAGTAAACCAGTAATTTCATGTCAAAAGTGGTTGACTCAAGGTATGAGTTTGACTTAGGTTGAACCTACCCTAACTGGTTTTAGTGCTTGTTTTAGGAATCATCTTTTAAAACATCCATAAACTACCTAAATATGATTATTATGAGACAGATTTAGCTCTTTAGGTGAAATAGTATCATATTTCTTGTATTGTCTATACAGTGCATAAGCAAATGTTTATACATTAATTTGGGGGTCTAATGATGGATTATCCACTACATGGCAAACTGGATGCTCTCATACTCAATAGTGTCATGTTTAAATCTCACAAAGCCCTTTTCATTTTCCATCTTAAGGTTCCTTATCATCAGTAATGGAATTACCCCGATCTCTTCAAAAAGGGGAATTATTCTGTGGGGGGGGGGGGGGAGTCTTAGAAATGGATTTGTTATTTAAATGTTATTGAACAGCAGTATTCAACAACAGCAATACTGTGCTACCTTCAGCAATTTATTTTTATTTTTTTCAGGATTTTTTCATGTTGAATAATCTTTTAGGTGTGACAAGCAAAAGGCTGAAGCAGCATTTTAGTAGCTTTATTGTGATGTACCTAGTATATTAAAAAAACACTTTACCAATAATATTACCTTTTACTCCAAGCAATGGAAATCATTTTGTTTACGAATTTTTTCTTCAAGGTCCCTCATTATCAGTGAACAGAGTGTGTGTAAATAACAATTTCATGACAAAGTTTGCTTATTTCAAATGCCTAAGTTGCTCAGCCAATTATTCACTAAAAATGAATCTGGGATAAGACATAGAACTAGCTTTTGGGCCCATTCATAGTTTGTTTATTAGAGGAGGCACTTGAACTTGAACTTGGCCTTGTACCCTGCCACAACTCAGACACTCTGTGGCATTGGTAAATGTGTCCAGGGCTGTGGAGAAATTTTACTAATGATTCACATCGATCAGTACATCTGTATACTTCAAACAGAGGGTTGCACATCCTCAAGGTCACTGCCCTTAAATCTATAAATAAACAGAACCAGGGGCTAAACACCTCAGGTGCTAAGATCTCAATGCATACATTAACCCGTTAAGGGCCGCTGCTGCCTCTGGGCAGCATCTAAAATACCCTTAAAAAACCGCTGCTACCCAAGGGCAGCAATACTACTAAATTACAGCTCCTACTATGAAACAATGAATAGGAATTTTTGAATCAATCCAAAAATATTTAACATAGATACTACGTGCCCTTGTCAGAATGGTGTAAATTCCATCTCCAATACAACTTATATCACTCCTTAGCCACTGTCCCAGGGAGCACATATTTGTAAAGTTGCATATTCGCATGGCATTGGGCCGGTGGTTAAGTCCCAAATGCCATTTTTCAAGGCCAGCAGGGAAAGGGTTAATCCTATCCTAAAGTAACAATTTAACACAGAATAGTTCCTGTGGCCCTGTGGTACACTGCACGAGTTTTGGGATTTACATCTTGTAAAGGCCAGGTAAAAACGGGTCAAATATTGTTGTGAATCTATGTAAAGATTGTGCTCTAGATTTACACCAATTTACCTGGCCTTTACATTGACGGATATTTACATCAATTTAACACATGTGTAATTTCCAAGTAAAAATAGTGTGAATCTGTGCAAATCTAGTTGTAAAGCTATACACGTATTGTGCTCAAAATTTACACCATTTTACCTGGCATTTACATCGATTGATATTTACATGTCTTTGACCTCCGTGTAATTTCCAAGTAAAAAGAAAAGGTAATCATATGCAAATATGTTGTAAATATATACATGGATTGTGCTCAAACTTTACAGCACTTAACCCTGCTTTTACATTGCTTGATATTTACATGCATTTACCCTGTCTGCTAGGCCTTTTGCATGCCTACCCACGGTCTCCCCTCCCCTGTTCCTGGCCTCCCCTCACCTGTCCCCGGCCTCCCCTCACCTGTCCCCGGCCTCCCCTCACCTGTCCCCGGCCTCCCCTCACCTGTCCCTGGCCTCCCCTCACCTGTCCCCGGCCTCCCCTCACCTGTCCCCGGCCTCCCCTCGCCTGTCCCCGGCCTCCCCTCACCTGTCCCCGGCCTCCCCTCACTTGTCCCCGGCCTCCCCTCACCTGTCCCCGGCCTCCCCTCCCCTGTCTCCGGCCTCCTCTTACCTTCCACAGCTTCCTTTGAACTATAAAATACCAGTGCCATAGTAATGTGTTCCATTGGAAATTAATCAATTGACGTATGTTATACATGATTATATGCATATTCAGGTTACATTTTCCACCAGCACTAGAGCCTATATACTCTTGGACATGTAACACCTTTACATTATAGCACATAACAGATGGGATTATCAGAGAGAGAAGGCCCTCCTGGTGGCCGGGAGGCCGCTCTGGGGGCCTAGGAGGCCGGGCCCCGGCCCCTGGTGGATTGGGGGGGGGGGGTGGGGGCGGCTGGGGCATATTTACTAAGGTATATACAGAGCCACATTACAAAAGAATTTAGCCTATGCAGTGCACTTTACTATAATTAAGTGGTTTATACTAAAATTGTCTATGGTATATCCAACACATATTTATAATACATGTATAGCACACTATAATTGCTTCTGTTTTTCACAGGCAGAAAAGAAAAGTATGTCCATATAGCTAACAATGTATAGGATTAGATAATACTACCATTGATGTCTGGTTCATAATATTTAAGAAATTAACCATTCTAACTTAGAGGTATGAGGGTCAGGAGAGACACTGCCATGTAGTAATAACCCTGACCCCCCCCCTCCAACACATACACATACCTCACTGTAGATAAACCCTCCCGCATCTATTGTTCTTATAGCCTCTCCTTCAACAAAAGGCGCCACTCTGGCTTCTTCACAGCTTGGCCTAGACGTGGATGTCACCATGAGCTGGGGGGGGGGGGGGTGGGAGGCATTGAGGAGGGGTGGCGGAGTCCACATGCAGAGGGTAGCATTAACACTTTAAGAGCAAGGTACGTTTTTTAGTGTGCTTTAATCTGGGAATTTTCCTGGGTCCTTATTTACTGATGGCGCATTTATGCATCTCATGAGGATTTTAAAAAGATTTCTTTTTTTTAAATACATAAAAATGGTCAGCATGATGCATGCGTTGACATTAGTAATATCCCACTAAAGCACCATGCTGACCTTAAATGGTACATAATATATCAACCAATGAGAACACAGCAGCACCTCCCTGTGGGCATTGTAAACCAGTAGTCAGCTGGAAACGGACAGAGACAGATGGCAGCTCTTATGGTAGTGAGTATGCTTGATTATATTTCTTGGTAGAGTCACCCACTTACTTATGATAATTTATCATTAATTTATCATTAAAATGATTGTACATGTATACACGAAAAGAGTGTTATTATGCAGAAATTGAAAACTTAATCAATATCTAACACTACTTGTATGCATTAATAATGCTATTGATAATGTTATCTGCTACATGTACTATGAATCTGAAATATGACGACTATAATTTAGGGCCCACTACATGTACCATGGCATGCGACTTTGTGAGGTTCTCTTTAGAAAATTATATATATACTGTGCAGTACTTTAATTGTCTATCCATTTTTATTTACTATCAGCAATCAGATACTTCAAAGAAAAAGTTTCAGTATAACTATGCATGTTTAGAATATCCGCAAAAAAAAGTAGGTCTAATTGACTTTAATCTTTGCAGTGACCATCCTGAAGCTGGACTTTTACGCTGGAGGCGGACACCTACCCCTGGGGGCGGACCCCTGCCCCTGGGGGCGGACACCTACCCCTGGGGGCGGACCCCTGCCCCTGGGGGCGGGGGGGCGGACCCCTGCCCCTGTGGGCGGGACCCTGTCCCTGAAATGATGTTTCAATTGACGAAAATTAAATAAAGATCTGTGTCCCATTAATACGCATACCCCAGATCCCAAATTGATGACCCAAATAAAAGTGTACAGTATATAGGGATCTACTATGGATTTACAATGCTGTAAGATGGGGGCCTGTAGGCTTTACAATGATGTAAAGTTGGGTTTTGTAGGGCTATGTTATGGGTTTACAATGATGTAATGTCGGGGTTTGTAGGGCTTTGTTATGGGTTTACATGATGTAAAGTCGGGGTTTGTAGGGCTTTGTTATGGGTTTACAAGGATGTAAAGTAGGGGTTTGTAGGGCTATGTTATTGGTTTACAATGGTGTAAAATGGGGGTTTGTAGGGCTTTGTTATGGGTTTACAATGATGTAAAGTCGGGGTTTGTAGGGCTATGTTATGGGTTTACAATGCTGTAAAATCGGGGTTTGTAGGGCTTTGTTATGGGTTTACAATGATGTAAAGTCGGGGTTTGTAGGGCTATGTTATGGGTTTACAATGCTGTAAAATGGGGGCTTGCAAGGCTTTGTTATGGGTTTACAATAGTTTAAAGTTGGGGCTTGTAGAGTTTTGTTATGGATTTACAATGGTGTAAAGATGAGAATTACAGGCATTTGTAGGATTTTAAATGATGTGTCAATACAGCCATTACGAACTTTGATTGGGGTGTAAAGCCTATTCAAAGAGCCATCTTGACCAGCTTTACATTTGAGGTAATTTTTGGGGTAAATGTCTATAAGGTCTTGTAATTGTCTGTAAATTAGGCCTTTACATCAAATGTAAAACCATTGTAAATCCCTAAACTCGTGCAGTGGTACTCACATCAACTTTAGCACCAGTTTCTGTAGCACACTGAGGCTCAAATCAAGTAGCTTGATATGTCATCACTTCCATGGAAAAGGTGCAAAACATGTATTAGCTGATATTGTATCTTTAAGAGATTTAAGAAAATATACTACTTTAGATTGAGCAAGCCATGTCACCCAACTTGCTTTATTGGAGATCTTGAACGCTGTTTCTCCCCGACAACTAGCAGAGGAACTTCCCTAGTGGCCGCATACTGCAATGTTGCATGGAGTCAATCGCCAGGGATCTACTGCCGCGACTTTGCTGCGAATATGATAGAGATCTGAGTACACTAAAAAAAAATCAAAATTTTTAGATATCTGGTAATTTAGTCACACAACCCTCTTCCCCCTCACGGTAGGTAATCCACTGATAGAACGTTCTGTTTGTGTGTACTCGCATTTGTGGCTTATTCATGGCAGTGCATCAGCCCCTAATGTCAAATACTATCTGTGTTGTCCGGTAACCAAGGGGGTATTGCTTCTTCAACTAGTGGCTGAGAAGATTGTTTGTATAACGCTTGCTTGTCAAAGCAATAACAACATTTTTCTTTGACAGCTTTAATGTGTTAGCATGTTAATAAATGCGCTGTATCAGAACATGTCCACATCATGCCTTGTCCTATGCTCATATGATTATCACAGTCAGAATGAACGACAGTAACAATACTCAACAGGATGATTCATATTGGTCTATTACCCTTTCCTTGGCTTTAAATGACAAACAATTAAGCAATAATTATTGGTGCAATATCACTATTTATTTTTATTGTCTTTAACTATACATTGAACAGGACTGGAGTGATATAGTATACATGATCCTGGTTACAGACTAATGCGCTGATCCTGGGTACGTCATATATTTTCATGTGCCCTACAGATCTACCCTCGCCATCCCTTATCCCTCTAGTTGCCCTGTGATGATGCCAATTTCACTTCCACTGCATAAATGGTATTATTCTCTTTCCTTGTCCTTTATCCTAAAACCCAGTCCATAGTTATATTTATCCAAACATTCAACTCCTGCATCAAGCGTAATCATCACACTACTTTATGACTTTATGTATGTTGACATACTAAATTCAGTTTCATTGCACATATTATAGTGAAGCTACTTTTTTTAATATGATTACCGATACACCATTGATCCACTTTTACTACATGAACTGCAAAGGACTCATCTCCAAGATTATTTGGTGATTAGATTACCTATGTTTAAATCATTGCACTGCTGCAGTTTCGCTATTTTATGATTACATATGGAAATTGTACCACGCTCACTTCTGCCTCTTCTGCATGTCTGTACCCATTCCCTCTCAGCATTCCGGTGCAGCTTTTGTCCTGTATTCTATTCTAAGGTGCAGTCAACTATCAGACAAGGGTCGGTAGTGTAGCGGTTAGCATGCTTGTCACTTTTATAAGAGGTCTGTTTTTGCATGTTAATTTTTTTTAAACTGTTTCATTGAAGTGGAACTATTGCTATTTTGATCAAATTGCGTAGTTTCAAATTGAAATAGTGCTACAAAGGTAAAACAGCCTTAATAGAGCTTTCCAGTGTATAACTGATGTAACTTTGTGCTTCTGATTCAAGTTGAATTAATGTTAAAGTGCTTCTAAAATATAATATCATCTACATCAAAATGGCTTTTATTGCCCAACCAAGACGTTTATATATGTTGACATGCATCTCATATAGTAATCTAGAATCACATAATAGTAAGCAGAAGCTAGACATGTGGTTGACACTAGGTCAAAGCCTATGAGTCAACAAATTGAAAAGTAGGCTTATCCTCTCTAATAACTCTGATCCAACATTGATGTAGTCTGAATAGTTGCCAATCAGAATATTACTTTCAATATCTATTTGTCAAACGCTGGTAGCTTCTTCTGAAATCCATCTTTTCCTAGCAGCCAGTACGTCATCTGGAGCCCCTTACCCTGTATGAGAGAAGCAGAAACAGTTTATCCTCTACCCATAACATGGTACCTAACGCTTTATTGACAGTAAAGGGCTTCAGTGCAATATTCCCTTCTGTAACACCATGATGTGTTAATGTAGCACTGGTGAGTAATTCGACTGGTGAAAACCAAATAAGTACCCAAACACCTGCAATCCCAAAGCAATGACGTCATTGGTAAATGTCCCATTAAGGTTGATGTTGTTGTTTTCTATTAAGAATACAGAATTACAGAACCTTCACCTTCACCTTCTCAAATAAGACCCTCCAAAACGTACAAACTCTCAGAACTACTCCATCCACCAAAAATAGTTCCCAACAATACATTCAGTTTCCACCATGAAAACATGACCAATACTTCTGTTACTTTTAGAAAATAAATTATTGTTCCTCATATATTCCTTTAAATATTTGAAGCAATTCCTAGCTGTACAAATGTATAATATCTTAAAACGCTGGTGTAGGTAAGTTTTCAAGGTGATCCGCCATGTTTTGGCAGAGGGAAAGTGGTGCCAGTACAAATGGATCTGAATCTACAGGGAGATTGCTTGCAGAATTGATAACAAAAGGCAAGGCTAAATCTCACCTTGATCTGCATCTCCCCACGGGGCCTGAAGCTGTATCCACCAAGTTGATCCAGCGCAGCAAATGCATACTTACTCATATGTATCATCAAGGCTGGAAGATATCAATTGTATATATGCTTTTGTGGAGTAAGGTGACTAAAGTTTACTTGTGGTTTATAAACCTGGTCCTAGAAACTTTTGAATTTTCTCTTTGCCCTAAAGACTATGATGCTATGTAGAACGTCTCACAAGTATAATACATCATTACGAACAAATGAACGTACATATTGTAAACAGTATGATAATCAACTGATCAATGGAGAAACTCTGTTAGACTATTAAGATTTTCTCATGAGTAAGACAGGGCCCATGTATACGCCTGTCCCATGTATTAGCCTGGGAAGAAAGTGACTTGGTGTTGTATAAGCCGGGCCCCGAGTTTAAGCCCGGGGTTTGCCATGTCTATTCAATGAAGTTCATCTTTTAGGCCAGAACTCCACTTCTAGGCATTTACATAATTTTGTCAGCTTTGTAAGCTCTATTTATCTCACCAATGTTGAAAAATGTTAAAATAAATTAATCAGAATGGTAGATCATTCGGGAAATTATGAGAATGTACAGACTTTTTCATCAGTTAATAAGCCTGCCCCATGTTTAAGCCTGACCCGTGTATAAGCCTGGTCAATTTTCCACTTAGTACTTGTATAAGCCGGGGCTTATACGCAAGAAAATGTGGTATTTCCTTTACAAGACTTAAGAATATTCCGATATCTGATGACATGTCTGGAGGTATCTTACCTTTCCCATTGGTTTCCATGCGGGAGGCCATATTGACAGTATCACCAAACAGGCAATAACGAGGCATGGCCAGCCCTACGACACCTGTAATAATGGTACAGTATGAGCAGTGAGGTTAATAACAGCCAAAGATACTTTTCTCATATTAAGAAAATGAGATAAATAATTAGTTTTAGAAAAAAAGACCAAATTTTCTAGTCACTTGTCACTTGTTTTCTTGAAATAATAAAAATAACTTTTGTCTGTACATTGATAGTAATATGTAACGTTACATCATACAACTTTTTTGTTATCTGATTTAGCAATCCTACACGATCTAGAAACCTAAACTCAACACAACAGAGGGTCTGTCAAAATCAAAGAGAATAGGGAAGGCTTAAAATAATGTTTTGGGCTAAAACATAATACCAACCATTGCAAAACCGACAGCGAATTTTTTTTTTATGCTAAGAACATACTTTTTTCAAGATAAAATATTCTAGATTTAAGAAATAATCTCTCCCTCTTTACCGTTTACTTATTTTAAGAAAGGGGGAACTAATTAAATCTCATAGATTGTGTTGGGTGTTCCTACCAGCGGCACAGGGCCCAGTATGAAGCCCAATCCTCAGCTGCAGTCTTAGACCTCGTCTGTGACGGATCCGGAAGATCAGAGCAGAACTCATGAGGTCTAGAGCAAGGTTAGCAATCTCCCCAACATGCTTTGCACCATGACGCTTTGGAAGTCCACTCACAACCATGTACGAGTCTCCAATTGTCTCCATCTGTGATCACAAATGTTATATAATATATTATATAACCCTGATAACCCTCATACCGTTAAAACTGTAGAGTCAACAATCAAAACAATGAAGGCCACAGTTGTGTAATATAAATTTTGTGTAATATCAAATTATTATTTTTTCACAGATATAGTGAGGGCTATGTAAATAGCATTTGCATACAGTATTGTAAAAGTTAACTTATTAAGGATGGCAAGGCCGCAAGTATGCAGGACACCAAGCCTCTAGTAACTCAAAAGTACCTTATGAAATGCAGTTCAGAGTAGTTATCATATTTGCTCAAATATTTAGTAGAAACAGCTGCTCCCCAAGCCAGTGTTAATATGTGACTTAACTTATACACATCATGGGTATGTATGATGTCATCAAACAGTGTGTACAAATCATTTAACAGGTTGACAACTTCTATTGGGGAGGACTCTAGGGACAGAGCGGTGAACCCAACAATGTCAGAGAAGAAGATTGTGACCAATTCAAAAAGCTCAGCATCCACAGTGCGACCATGCTTCAACTCCTCTACCACAGACCTGGACGGAGAATATAAAGGATTGTGAATATGTTTTTTCTTTTTAAACAGAGCAATGCTCATGTAATATAACCATATTTACCCCCCTATTATTATCATTATTATTTACAGTGCATGCATGTATTTACTCCAGTTATGGATGATTAATTGGTGTGTTTGTGTGGTGTGCCTCTGCACCACCCTTCCCTCCTCCAGGTTCTTGGAATCAGTTCCAGACAGGAGGATGGGAGGGTGGTAGTGGTCTGATGAGGTTGACAGGGGGTGATTAGTGAGTGGCTATTGAGGTTGAACCAATCAGGGCAGAGGTACCACCATTTTGGGGCCTGAGGTGAGGGCTGTGCATGCTAGGCCCCTCCCTCTGGGCTGGAGGAAGGGCCAATATGGTGAGCTGCTCAGAGCTGGAAGATGAGAGGAAGGAGAGCAGGCCCTGTGTTAACATCTGAGAAAGTGGAGGTGCAGTCAGTGGGTAACCACTGACATATGTTGGACTTGGTGGTCAAGAAATAAAGAACCTGGTTAATTCTATTTACTCTCAGAGTTGTTATGTTACAACACAGAGGTAAATATGGTGCCGTGTGACCAGGATTCTTAAAAGCCAAAAGCTGCCAAGTCCAACCAAAATGCCCCTCCCACTAGTGAACTGTTGCTGTGGTGATCCCCACTACCACTAAGGGCCTGCTCAGCCGTGCTGCCGTGCTGCCGCCTTGCCCCCGTGCCCAGCTGCCTGTGATTCAGGAAGAGCCGTGCTGTCGTGAGAGGGTCTACTGTCGCTCGTGAGGGGGTCTGCTGTCGCTAGTGAGAGGGTCTGCTGAACTATGGATCGGTGAGTAGTGTCAGTCAATTTTTTTTAAAAAGGAGCAAGTGTGATCAAGAACTAAAAGGAGGTCTAATGAACTAATCAACCAAAGGAGGAAAAAAAAAAAGGAGGTTTATGAACAAATCCATCACTGGAGGACAAAGGAGGTGTAACTATTTTGAGGAGGCAGAATATTATGTTATTGGAGGTAATTGAGGAGGTAATTTTGTGGTGGTGAAAAGGTCAATCATTTACAGAAATAAGTAAAATCTGAATTTATAAATCAATAATCCAGGAGTGGATTTCTGAATGGTATATGTAAGGCATTTGTAGGCTGGACCCTGTCAAAAGTGGTGCAAATATTTCTGTTTTATTCTTTAATTGGTGAAAGGGTCAATCATTTACAGAAATAAGTAAAATCTGAATTTATAAATCAATAATCCAGGAGTGGATTTCTGAATGGTATATGCAAGGCATTTGTAGGCTGGACTCTGTCAAAAGTGGTGCAAATATTTCTGTTTTATTCTCTAATTGGGGAAAATACAAAATCTTGAAAAATAAGAAATCTGTAAAGACTTGTTTTTGAATGCCTTCCAGCTACTTTCTGTAAGAAGTGTTTTAGCAAGTAATTTTGCAAGTCAAAAATATAGATATATGGAATAAATCTATGAAGAGTCCAGTATAGATGCTTGTAGATGTCTCTTGGGTAGTAATGGTATTCAATCAAGTAGACCAAAAAGGGAAAAACTGAGAATATATATGTAGAAGTTATGCATGCATGGTTTTGAGATGATATAGGTATTTCCCTTGAATGGTTCAAATCATTGTGTGTACAGTTGCAAAGGACAAGTATAGGCTCACTGTATGGTAATCTGTGTGAGGTACTTAATATGATCTGTTGAATGTTGAAGGGTATAGGTATGGCAAAGTCATAAGCAAAGGAGTTTGCCAGACTTATATATATTCCATGGGGTGTTACTGATAATTTGTCAACTGCTGAAAGTACAAAAGTGGGGGTAGACTTACAGTTTTGCATGTGAATATCTTTATAACCATTTTCAAAAAGGGCAACAAATATTGATCTGTGATTCTGGCAAGTGGCAAAAGTATATAAAAAAGAAATCTGGATAATATGTTTGAAAGTGGTGTATGAATGCTATTAGTTTCATCTAAGTGGTAAGATTGTTTTTTGGTTCTTTGGCAGTGGGTACAATTTCCACAAGCAGTGGTAGAATATACTGTAAATGGGGACTAGGGGTGATAGAATAGACCAATGTCTGTAGGAACATACAGAAGGGTCCTTTTCACAGAGTAGACAATAGATTTAGTTTCTGAGACTGGAGGATTTAATTCTAAAGGGAACGGCGTAGAAAATTCTATTTTCATTCAACAAACACCACTGTGGCGGTTGGAATTGCCAGGGTTTGGTCCGTTCTAAGAACAAAGAAAATCTATTCCAACATTGTTTGTCTGAATAGGCTCGGATAAGCGGATGTGAGTCAGAGTGGGTCTGGTGACATGAGGAGATATCCCTATTTAGGAAATAGGTTGTTGACTGTATCGGTCTGTGTTTACAGGTATCTGCTTACTGTATACAGGAACAGAAGCCTGATACTGTGGACTGACTTCTGTTTGTGTCTGGGATAGGGAGGGGAAGGCAGATAACAGTCTTGGTACTGGGTGCAAACAATAAGATTAATGACCCACGGCCATTTATAGACAGTTGTGTCTGGACTGGGTGTGTAGACTTGCATAGGGCATAGGGTATTTGGAAAAGTCTGTTGAACGTTGGATTCATGAGAGATATTACTCAGGGCACATGCTGCAATATATCAATAGTTAGTCAACAAGAAAATATGACATATGTACATTGATTAATTTTGTTGATTATTAGTCAAGGGGTCGTTTGACAAGTTTTGGTTGATTAAGTTTAATTATTCTATCTGGTACTTAGGTTATTGACAGATTTGTGTTTTGTTGATAATTGGTATGAGTCAATGCTAATTGGGGTCATCAATTGTCTATTAAGTTAATTATTCCATCTGGTACCTAAATTATTGACACACTTGTGTTTGATTGATAATTGGGATGAGTCAATGCTAATTGGGGTCATCAATTGTCAATTAAGTTAATTATTCCATCTGGTACTGAAATTATTGACAGACTTGTGTTTGATTGATGATTGGGATGAGCGGATGCTAATTAGGGTCATCAATTGTCAATTAAGTTAATTATTCCATCTGGTACCTAAATTATTGACACACTTGTGTTTGATTGATAATTGGGATGAGTCAAGGCTAATTGGGGTCATCAATTGTCAATTAAGTTAATTATTCCATCTGGTACTGAAATTGTTGACAGACTTGTGTTTGATTGATAATTGGGATGAGCGGATGCTAGTTAGGGTCATCAATTGTCAATTAAGTTAATTATTCCATCTGGTACCTAAATTATTGACACACTTGTGTTTGATTGATAATTGGGATGAGTCAATGCTAATTGGGGTCATCAATTGTCAATTAAGTTAATTATTCCATCTGGTACCTAAATTATTGACACACTTGTGTTTGATTGATAATTGGAATGAGTCAATACTAATTAGGGTCTCTAATTGGACCAACGCCATTTTTTTGGACTTATTAAAATAATATTTTGCATGTCAACTCAGTAGTAGTTGGGACGGACCCAGTTGGTGTCAAATAGTGGATTGATTGAAGATTAGCTGAGTTATTAGCAATTATATAATAACCCCTTTTAGTCTATATAGATGTCTGCACATAAGGTGTGTATGGGAGAGTGAACTATAGCATCTGTATGAAGAGTGAGGTCTAGGCTTGGGAACCCTGTAATGCACAGAGACTATCCTCAAGTGGCCTGTCAGACTCAGAATGGTCCAGAGTGATTGACCGTAATGCACTGAGGCCCCCTGGTGAGAATTTCTGTAACCTCTAGTAGTCACAGAGGGTACTTGATATGCTGAAGCCTTATTTATATTCAGATATTGATTTGAATGATGATGACATTATTATCAAAATCCATCAGTTCAATGCCTGCCTGAATAGTCCACTAATCATTAAATCATCCCAAACCAAGGCAACTGGAACTGAACCTCCACAAAGACAAGACAAGGGTACACAGGTAGACATTAAACCTCTTCCCCATAAATCCCAGGTTAAAGGTAATAAGAGACAGGTTAAACAGAAACCAGCCCCCACCCAAGTTGTTCAGAAAAAAGGCAAAGGTAGAAAGAGAGATAGAAAGCTTACACCCCCACGTGTATGCTGTGGGGTTAGTTATAGCTACTCATCAAACCTTAGCAGACATAAGAGGGTAGAACATAGAAAATTGACAAACACCTGTGCGATCTGCAACAAGGTTTATAGGAGGAAGGATTATCTGAAATCCCATATGGAGCAGAAACATACAGAGTAATTCCACTGGAATCTTGCTCCTCCTGTGCACAGGTGTGAACAGGGGTGCTGATAAGCAAGATTAGGTTTACAGGGTGACTTACAGGTGTGACAGCTAGTAGTATAGGACAAGTTGACATTGACTTACAGGTGTGACAGTTAGTAGTATAGGACAAGTTGACATTGACTCAGAACAGGTGTGACAGTTAGTAGTATAGGACAAGTTGACATTGACTCAGAACAGGTGTGACAGTTAGTAGTATAGGACAATTTGACATTGACTCAGAACAGGTGTGACAGTTAGTAGTATAGGACAAGTTGACATTGATTCAGAACAGGTGTGACAGTTAGTAGTATAGGACAAGTTGACATTGACTCAGAACAGGTGTGACAGTTAGTAGTATAGGACAAGTTGACATTGATTCAGAACAGGTGTGACAGTTAGTAGTATAGGACAAGTTGACATTGACTCAGAACAGGTGTGACAGTTAGTAGTATAGGACAAGTGGACATTTACTTGGGTAGCTTGACAGTATTAAGTTGAAATTTAGCATTGACTTTGCACTTTGAAATTCTTCAGTTCCATAATTTGGATTTTGGAAATAGTTTATCTTTAGTTCAACACATTCAATTTATTTTTGAAATTTGACTTTAGTTGGACATTGCCTTTTGGAATCTTGACATTCGACTTGAGTTAGATATTAACATCAGAGTAGACAGTGACTGCAGACAAGATGGAGGGAATTGAGGAACTTCAGCGACAATTAGCTGCAACTCAGTTGGCTGTTCAACAGAGAGATGAGCAGATTAGAGGACAGCAGGAACACAATGCACAGATTACACAAGACCATCAGCAGGTTGTTAATGTACTGAGACAGGAAATTGTAAATGCACAACAGGGACAGGAGGGTGGAGGTGTACAGGTTGTTGAGGGTCTCAACAAACTTGTATCCGAGATGGTCATTGGACAATTGCTAATTAATGTCCCACAGTACCATGGGGAGGTCAAGGGGTATAAAGAATGGATAAAAAGCATAGAAAGAAATTCTATGGCCGTGAATGATAACGATCAGTGCCGAGTGCGACTAGCCCTTCAGAGCTCTAGAGGGATCGTGGCGGAGTTCATCCACCGATACCAGCGGGATGAACCAGGTGCCAACTGGGGTGCTCTGAAAGATGAGCTTGGCTCACGCTTTGGTGAGGTGCAAGATGAAGGGCACTCTCTTAGTATTTTGAGGCGGATGAAGCAGAGTTCACACGAAAGCCCAACAATTTTTGCTGAGCGAATTTTGGATATTGCGGCAGACTCATTCCCTGGTGAAGATTTGGATAATCGCATTATCGCAAATCAATTGATCGAAGTCTTCATTGATGGACTTAGAGATGCTCAGGTGAGTCGCCGAGTGATGAGAGGCTTAAAGGACAAGCCAAATAAGACCCTAGACAGTGCAGTCCGTATAGCAAGGGACGAACAAGACATGCAAAAGCGATTCACCTTGCGGAAGAAGGAGGTACCAATGGAGGTTGACGTTATTGGAGGACAGAAGGGACAAGCCAGTGGAGGTGACAAGGAAACAAGCTTCAATGGTCGGTGCTTCAACTGTGGCAAGATTGGTCATATGGCAAGGGAGTGTAGGGGCAACGGCCAGCCCGCATGCTACCAGTGTGGAGGACTCGGACACAAGGCAAGAGAATGTAGAGCTCGTCAGTGCTATAGATGTGGACAATTTGGTCACATACAAAGGGACTGCCAGCAGAAGGAACCATCCCAACCACACAACAATTGGCAGTACGGCTCACATCAACCAAATCAGTGGTCAAGACAAGGGCAAGCAGCTCCAGCCAATTTCAGTTCACCCCAACAGCGTCAGTGGCCGGGAAACGGACGGGCGGGTCCAGCCCAGTAGGCTGGACCCAATACAAGGAAAGGGATCACTGGGTGATGCCAAGAAGGTCAAGGTTTGGGAAGCAGTCGGTGAAGAAGAGGGAAAGAACTCCAAATTACAACAATCATCATCTGACAATTGAGAACACTGTACCGCCTCATGAAAGGAGAATCACAATAACTCAAAGGGTGGAGGCCGACAAGCCATCTTGTAAAATTAAAATCGGAAAATTGGTTACAAGATCCCTTCTTGACACAGGAGCTCAGGTGAGTCTTATATCTGCTGCATTCTTCAACCAGGTGAAGAGACAAGGAAACATATTGGTGAGAAGGACTTGCATTCAGTTAATTGGTGCGGATGGTCGAAACTTGGAAACATGGGGTGAGGTAGTACTCACTGTACATCTGGGAGGGGAAGAGATAACCCATTCATTCTTGATTGTAGATGCGTTGAACCATCCTATCATAATGGGATGGGACATCATTTGTGAGAAGGGTATGGTAATTGATGGTGCTGCAAGGAAGGTTTGCTTCAAGGGTGTGGAGATTGAGCTCCAGAGTGACCTGGAGGTGTCTTCACTGGTGAGATTGGTGGAGACTGTTCAGCTTCCACCTCAAACTGTTGGATGTTGTGTAGCAAAGAGAGCAAGAACAACTGGACATAAGGTAGGGGAATACCTATGTACAGCCATTCCAACTGGCGTTCTGGCTGATGAACCTGGGGTTATGGTGATGAACACCCTGAACCAAGTTAGAAAAGGAAAAAACTTCATGATCAATCTGGTAAATAGCACAGGAAGACATTACACATTGAAGAAGGGTACTGTCATCGGGACTATGGAAGAGATCAACCATGTTAAACAGAGAGAGGTTGCATCAGTTGGAATACCCATACAGAAGAAGACCAAGAGAAAGGTGAACACCATTGAAGAATTGCTGCAGGAGAATCAGGATATGTTTGCTGCCTCTGACAAAGAATTGGGAAGAACACATCTTATGGAAATGACAATAGACACTGGAGATAGTCCTCCAATTGCCATGAAGGCCTATAGAGCGCCTCTTCAAAAGCGAAAATTCATAGAAGAGAAGGTGGACGAACTACTCAAAGCAGGCTTGATCACCAAAAGCCGCAGCCCATGGTCAGCTCCTGTTGTGATAGTGTCAAAGAAGGATGGAGGTGACCGCTTATGTATAGATTACAGGAAGCTGAATGATGTTACAAAGAAGTATGTGTGGCCTTTACCACATATTGATGACCTGCTAGCATCATTCAACGGGGCTAAATACTTCTCCAGCCTTGATTTACGAAGCGGCTATTATCAAGTTGAAATGAATGAGGGAGACAGGGAGAAGACAACATTTGCCACCCATTGTGGCCTTTTCCAGTTCAACGTCATGCCATTTGGGTTAACCAATGCACCTGGGATGTTCCAAGAGTTGATGACAGAAGTACTAAAGGGTATACACGGTGTATATGCAACAGCTTACCTCGATGATGTCATCGTGTGGTCTAGGACAGAGAAAGAACATCTGGAACATTTGACTGAGGTATTCAATCGAATAAGGCAAGCAGGTCTCAAGCTCAAAAGATCGAAGTGTGATCTGTTCAAAAGGGAGTTACAATACCTCGGGCATACTATCTCAGCTGAAGGTGTGAAGCCACAGAGTGGGAAGATTGACATCATAAAGAATGTAGCTCAACCAGAAAATGCTACCGATGTGAGAAGCTTCTTGGGAATGACCTCCTACTACCGAAGGTACATCGCTGATTATGCCACCTTGGCAGGTCCGTTAACAACATTAACCAAGAAGAATGCTGAGTTCAATTGGACAGAAGAGTGTGAGACAGCCTTCAAGACCTTAAAAGAAGCCCTGGTGTCACCAAAGGTCCTCGCCTACCCAGATATGACCAAACCCTTCATTGTGTATACAGACGCCAGTGGGACAGCAGTAGGTTCTGTGTTACTTCAAGAACAGGAAGGTAGAATGCGAGCAATTGAGTATGTGTCATCTCAGTTGAACAAAACACAGAAGAAGTGGCCAACAATAGAACGTGAGGCCTACGCCATAATGTATGCAGTGCAGAAATTCAGGCCATACCTATGGGGTTCAAAATTCACCATACGCACGGATCATAAGCCATTGCAATTCATGTTCAAGTCAGAGATCAAAAACATAAAAATCCAGAAATGGGCAATGCAGCTTTCGGAGTTCAACTGTAAGATAGAATATATCAGTGGACCTCAAAATAAGCAGGCAGACTTCCTGAGCAGACTGAAAAGTGTCAATGTGATAAACATGGATCAGCTGGAAGCGACGAGTGTAGAAGAACTAGACATGGAACAAGGGCAAGAACAGGATGTGGAAAATGAAATTCTTCTACCAGCATTTGAATTGGGAGATGGGCCAGTGGACATGAAGCTAGAACAAGGAAAGGATGCAAACTTAGGCAAGTTGAGGAATGATCCTAGGTATGCCACATTCGGGGATATTCTCTACTATCTCTCAGATGAACCGAACCCAGGCCTACGTGTGGTCATACCTGGGCACATGAGACGGCTAGTACTGGAACAGTGTCATGACCAAATGTCACACATGGGAGTAGACAAGACATACTACCGTATACGAGAAAGTTTCCATTGGCCAAGAATGTTCAAAGATGTAGCTAAGTATGTGTCCCAGTGTGTTACCTGTAACTGCAGAGGACTGAAGAAGATCACACCTCCCTTGAGAGAAATGGACAAGGTACACAGGCCATTCGAGAAGGTTTCCATGGATATTGTTGGCCCATATCCTGAAAGTTACTCTGAAAACCGATACCTGTTGACGATGATGGACATATATAGCGGATGGCCTGAGATGTTTCCGATTCCTGACAAATCTGCAGAAACAGTCGCAAGAAAGATTTTAGAGGAGGTCATCCCACGCCATGCATGTATGCAGACCCTTCTTAGTGATAACGGATTGGAATTTGTCAACCGGGTAATGGATGAGATCTGCAAGGAACTCAAGGTGGCGAGAATACAAACCGGGATCTACAGACCAAATTCTAATGGTCAACTTGAAAGAATGCATAGGGTGTGGGGAGATATGGTCTCAAAATATGTGACAGATCCAAGAAGATGGGATGAGGCAGTACCTTCGGCACTTCTGGCGATACGAACAGCCCACAGTGAAGTGAAAGGACATTCTCCTTTCTATCTGCTGCATGGACGGGATCCACTTCTACCATTGGACACCCTCCTCAAGCCAAGACAAAAATATCTGGGAGAAGAAGTCCATAAGGAAATACTGCAGAGACATCACCAAGCCATGACTTCTGTCCAAAGACACATGAAGAAAGCACAGGCACGAATGCGGATGTATCATGACCGAAAAAGCAAGGATGAAAAATTGCAGGTAGGAGACCCAGTATATCTCTACAACAATAGGAGGGCAAACAAGATTGATAAAAGATGGATACCGTACTACAGAATAGTGGAAGAATTAACACCTGTAAATTACAGGGTGAGAAATCAGCTGACCGGCCAATTGATTAAGATCCATAAAATACATCTGAGGAAGGCAAATCTAGAGTGGAAGATGCCAGCTCCTGAGCGACCCATGAGAAGGGCAAGAGTTGCTGCACCAGAAGATGAGGAAGAAGAGTCCGAGATGGATGATGACCTTCCACGAAGACATGGAAGAGCCAGAGGTAGTGATAATAACTCAGCCTCTAGTGATGACAGTGGAGATGATGGTGATGATGACGAGGAACAAGGGAACTGGTCAGAAGAAGACCATGTTCCATTGGCTCGACTCAGAGAGAGAATAAGGACTGAGGAGTCCTCCTCTAGTTCAGATAGTGATGTTCCATTGGCTGAGCTACGTCGCAGGTGGGGAACAGAAGAAGTCACTCAACCTGAGGATGCCACTGGAGCAGTTGGATCACTTGAATCTGAGATAAGTGAACTAGAGGGGATGGAGGGCGCTGTAGGTGGAAATGATCTCATGGAAAGTGAGGTCACCAGTGGAACCAAGAGGCGTAGAGACAGCAGTGAGAGCGAAGTTGCAGAAGGAAGGCAAGAAGAAAAGCGCAGAATATTAGAGCCTCGAAGTGAAGGACAAAGTGGAAAACGTAGTCGGAAGAATAGCAGTGAAGAATCAGAGGAGAAACCAGGAAAATCCAGGAGATTAAATACAGTGGAAAAGAAGACGGACAAAGTGAAACAGCTTCTACAGTTAGTAGCTGACATGATATAAGGTTAAATGGACCCCCTGTGGAGTTGGGGGCAGAATATCTCCACCGGCAGCAACCGGATCGTAAGAGCCGATCAATTGTCGCATCGGGACCTCAGGAAGAGTTTTCCGAACCACGAGATTTTCTTATATTTTAGCATTGTTATTAACACTATATAGTCGCTATAATATCTATATTAGACTTTAAGAATATAATCTGGGAAGAGTGAGGAGACATTTGAACCTATCTCATAATATCTGGCGACCCGGAGTTGTGAGACAGGCATCAAAAATAGTTTACTCCCTCATAAGTGCATAATATCATATAGTAGAAGGGTTAGCCATAGTGTGAACTGTGTATCATAAGTAAGTCATAATATTAGTTATATGTGTACAGTATCAGCATAGTGTTTAAGAGTAGGTGGAGAAATAGTTGAACAGGCAGAGTTTAGGTCTGGCCACCCTAGATTATTTGGCGAACCAAAATTCTAAGGCAGGTATTGAAATTTGTATCATTTCCTGATAGTTCATAATTATATTAGGAAGGGTAGTGAGATCTAAGGTAGTAGAGGTTTGAGGACGTCTTGCCACAGAATATTTGGCGACCCGAAGTTTGGTGGCAAGCGTCAAAACTCATTGTTCCTCTCAGTTTAATATAGGGTGGCTTCATGATTTTATGGTTTGACCTTTTTTTTTTCAACAATAAGGATGAATCTGTCCTTAGATTAAGGCTCTAGCCAGAAATTCAGTAGGTTAGTGGACTGATATTACCAACATGGCGAGTAACACTCCTAATACATCATCCGGTGATATAGAATTCCAGATAAAAGCTTTTAATATGAAGAAAATAGTTTTATACAGTACATATTTCAAGGTATTGGAAGAATCTAGGAACAGTGAATATTTTAAGAACAACCCATCCGATAAGGAACAAATCATCACACTCCCTCCTATTTTGACCGTTTCTGAATACATTTCTGTTTTCAAAATTTTGTCTCTTGCTCCATCTGTATGGGTTGCAGCCAGATGGATGTGGCACTGCATTTCTGAGTCAGTCCCACCGGACCCACAAAGATATATAGAAATCTTGACATTTCTTTCTTGTGATGACATTCTGAAACAACTAATTTGGTATGCAGCCTACCTGTACAGAGCTGACGCTCATGTTCTGTTGGGCATGTCATTGAATATATGGGGCCAGAAGACACATTTCGGGGAATGGACACTTAAGGTTCTGAGTAATGTGACTGATATGCCCTCTGAGAAAATCCTGTCAAAAATAATCACTTTAGATGGGGAACAGAGGTTCTCTCTAAACAAAATCAGAAAATTATTGAGGGACAATTTGCGATTAAAAGAGCATCTGGCTAAGAGAGAGATTGTTCCTTGTGGGTTGTGTGACTTGGAAATGGCATATACAACAGTAGATGGGGGATGGCAATTGAAATTGGGGGGCCGTATGCCATGTTGTGGATTGGTGGTGCACTCTGCATGTTTTTGGAAAGAGCTAGGAAAAGAAGAACGCTTGTATCAGTGTAAATGTGGAGGAGCCATATCTGTTCATACTGGGAAGCATGTACCTTATGAATACACATTATATAATGCAATGCTTATAACGGGAGGCAGATGGAGGAGAGGAATTCCATTGGACGCAGACATACCACCACCTAAAAGATAACCTTGTTGTAGTAATAATAGCTATGTTTGATCATTTAGTTTTCAGTGCTAAGTTATTTGATTTTTGTTCATCTTTTATTCATTTTTAGACCTTCGGTGTTAATCGGGCTGATAGTTTTTAGCGGCATAGTAGGGACAATAGCTGGAAATGATGTAGAACATGTCTTCTTCCGAAGTCGGTCCGAAGTTCACACGACAAGATCCAGATGGATAGTGGGACTGGTTATTGACTTTGATGCCTATGAACAGTACCTCCTTTTTACTAATAGGACAATGAATAAGACCTTTCAGACAACTCAAGAAGGGAAGACATATTTTGATGGTTTGCATTTTAGCAGTCAGTATCGGAATAGGGAGTACAAAAAGATTAATATCACTTTGGACAAGGCAGAAGAGAGGCGCTTAGAACAATATTATTTCATCCTCAGGTCATATATTCAGGAACTTTTGATTCTACAAGATTTGCACAATAAGAATTGGCAGGAATTTTCAGAAATCAAGAAAATTGGTCATAGTGAACTAGAAGCACAAAGAGGCAAACGTTCTATTGGCATATTAGCTGGAATATTTAGTGGGGTTGCCTTCTTTAAAACGATGCAGTTGCAGAAGGAGGTGGATAGCTTACGTTCAAATCAGGAGATTATTAGGAATGTGCTGAGTGAAAGTTTATCGCTTATTAATTTGACAAGAATGGAAGTAGCAGAAAATCGAGTTGCCATAAATAAAATAATAGGAGCGTTGGGACAGATTGTCGATACCTTTAATGATGTTATAGAGCCCATGAGACGCTTCCTTATTGTATCTCAACAAATTCAGACAAATATAAACCGGGTTCGTGATCTCGTAACAGCAGAGACAAGTCTTATGGCTGACCTACAAGGCAAAATTGCAAAATTGTCAACAAAACGTTTATCACCCACTATATTGCCAGCAAATGAATTAATCAAAATTTTGAAAAGTATTGAAGTGGAAATTCCACCAGAGCTAATGTTGCCCCAAGATCCTCGAGAACGGCCTTTCTATTATTACACAATTTTACAGACAAACACCCTTGCCTTGGAGAATCAGTTGGTTATAACAATAGATATACCACTTTTAGACGTGGCACGGAAATTCCGAGTAAAAGAAGCAATAGCACTACCAGTACCATATCATGCTACAAATCTAACGGCTCATTATGAACTTGAATTTAACCATTTTGCTATAAGTGATGATGGTAGACAATATGTTATTTTAACGTTAGAAGACCAATTGAACTGTGGTAAACCGGATATCAAATTTTGTGCTCTCACATCTGCCGTTGAAGAAACGAATAGACATAAATACTGTACGCTAGCGTTGTATCAAAGGGATTCACAAAAAATAAAAGAAATGTGTAAGGTGAAGGTTACCAATAAGTTGAAGCTACCAATTGCACGTTATGTGAGTAAAGGTGACTGGTTAGTAGCTACCGAAAAAGTATTCAATATGCGAAAACTGTGTGTCGGTGATGACAGAAAAACTCATTTAACGGTCACTCCACCATACACAGTGGTCACATTAGAATCTGGTTGCAGGGCTTTATCTGATCTCCTAGAACTCCCAATCTATTTTGAAGATAGATTTGAATATACAGTGATCAGAGAAAGTCGTATTACGACCCCCCCTGAAAACTTCCAGTTAGCTAACTTAGCTATTTGGAAGCCAGTTTTGGAACAAAGAATAGACATGAATTTTGAAATTCAAAAACTAGGCCCCATTGAAGAAACAAATATAGAAGATCTGGTAAATGAACTGGAAGAAATAAAATTCTATGAGAAATATCATTTTCCATCCTCTGCTATTCCATATATTGTTATTGCAATTGTCATCTTGCTGGTTGTGTTTGTGATTATAATTTTATGCTGTAAAAGGCAAATGTTACTAAGGTTGCTTGTTAACAAGGTTCAAAAGCGATTGAATAATGGTATGGACAATAGCAAATCTAGAAGTGATTATATTGAGTTGGGTGAGATTCACTCACCAAGAACAATGAATACCTCCATAGAAAGAAATCCTCCTGTGCATACAGACATTGAATTGGGTGAAAATGAACAAACAAGAACTCTGGATGCCTCAGTTTATGATAAACCTCCTATGAATATTCGAGTGCCTCCTAAGACTCCTGTACTTGCTCCTTTAATGTTTTCTGGTACTGACACTACTTTCACCATTAAGCCTAGGGCACGACAACCTCGGGCTCGCCCTAGGACAACACTTAACATGAGACATTCATAAATCAATAGTGTGTCCAAAACTACAGAGACAATATACTGCAATGGAACGGCAACATACTTCTATATGGACTAACTGCTATAGACACTGAACTTACATGAATGGCCTTCGATATAGACTATGAACTCTTAATCTGATAATCTTTCTTGATATTGTATTATTAAGCTTGACCTGTCAGCATGGTGACTCTGGTCGAGACAGTTGAGATATAACTTTATTGTTCTACTGGAACAAACCTTCTTACCAGCGGTACTTACCAGCCAATTATTCTAACACAATGACATTGTGGACTGCGCGGACTCTGCATTATGTGTGATG
Source organism: Harmothoe impar (assembly GCA_947462335.1). Lineage (NCBI taxonomy): Eukaryota > Metazoa > Annelida > Polychaeta > Phyllodocida > Polynoidae > Harmothoe > Harmothoe impar. The sequence goes on from OX381707.1 coordinate 26,342,270, forward strand.
AACAAGGACTGCTGAACTATTATATACAGCTTAATATAGACATTGCTTCACACAGAAGGACTCTATTTTATGTCAATGTCATAATGCATATAATGACATTGAATTATATATTCATTTCTTACTGCAACAGCTGATGAGCTCACAGTATTGACATATCATGAACAATGATTGCAGACTGTTATTGCAAGGCAATAATATTGACAATTAGAGCATATCATGTTATCCGCTGGATGCTTACAAATATATATGCGCTACTTTAAGCTGAAAGGCTTGTAGCATTATTATGGATTGAGAGATGTGGAGTTTTGAGAGAAGAGTATTGAATGACATTATGCGACAGGTGAATCTATATTATTTGTATTACTCAACTGCATTGAATAAGCCGATTTGGCTTCAGCAGATGGTAATGTATCCTTGAGATTGTGAGTTATGAGGAAGAGTTATGTTATGGGCATGATGGATATTTATGAGTAATCGAAACACATTTATAATTCTTACCGACTTGATTAGCTAATATGCTATACAAAATGGTAATATTCTAAGACTTGAGATATGGTATATATGGACATATTGGTAAATAATAATTCCAATTATAAGTTAATATAACTTTTACTTACTGTTAATAAATCATGCTAATGAGCCTACATTACAGTAATAATTGGAGTCTTTATAGTATGTTTTTCAACGAGTGAAAAACTTCTGAGAAGGGGAGGGATGTAATATAACCATATTTACCCCCCTATTATTATCATTATTATTTACAGTGCATGCATGTATTTACTCCAGTTATGGATGATTAATTGGTGTGTTTGTGTGGTGTGCCTCTGCACCACCCTTCCCTCCTCCAGGTTCTTGGAATCAGTTCCAGACAGGAGGATGGGAGGGTGGTAGTGGTCTGATGAGGTTGACAGGGGGTGATTAGTGAGTGGCTATTGAGGTTGAACCAATCAGGGCAGAGGTACCACCATTTTGGGGCCTGAGGTGAGGGCTGTGCATGCTAGGCCCCTCCCTCTGGGCTGGAGGAAGGGCCAATATGGTGAGCTGCTCAGAGCTGGAAGATGAGAGGAAGGAGAGCAGGCCCTGTGTTAACATCTGAGAAAGTGGAGGTGCAGTCAGTGGGTAACCACTGACATATGTTGGACTTGGTGGTCAAGAAATAAAGAACCTGGTTAATTCTATTTACTCTCAGAGTTGTTATGTTACACTCACTTCATTTCATTAATACAGACTATATGATGCATCTAAATCGCTGAATATTATTTTATGGATCATTTTGAGTGGTGTATCACTACAAATACGTCTGCAAATCAATGTTTCTGGATTACATAAATCAGTATACATGTGGTAATAAAAACGGAGTAATAGAAGGTATATCTATATTCATATAAATAAAACAGAAGTTAAGACTAAACAAATATATAAATGGAGCATATATGAATATTATGATCAATCTATGGTATATTGGTTGTTCAGAGTTGGGCTACAAAATTTCGTTTTAGTTAGAACCAGCGAAAGAAATATGACAACATTTTATCGTGAGACTTAGGTCTCCTATGTATTAGTACTAGAAATTCTTTACTTTTTACTGTCATCATGAGTAGTATTTTGTTTTGATATCTACAGGATAGATAATTGCATTTTACCATCGTGTGTAATAGAATTAAAAATTACTTTCTAATTCAACATGTCCGCTGCATAACCCGTCCATAAGGTCAGGTATCTATAGTATTTCAGGATAAAGGTGTTATAGCAGGCAGAGCTATAGTGAAAAAATAATGGTTATGGGAGATACATGATGAAAAGCTGGAGTCTAATAGACTAGTTTATGCCAGTAAAGGAGTCGGACATGATTAAAAGTCATGAAATGGTTATACATACGGTGGGAGCATGCTCTCTAGTAGTTTGTCTGTCCTCTTCTTTTCCAGGACCAGTTCTGTTGTCCGCTGGTTCACAATGTCCTCCAAATTATTGGCATATTTCTCCAATTTCTCTATTAGAGACGACATGATGTCTACACTTCTGTACAAGGAAGTTGAGTAAAGATATAGGATTGCAGCATGCAGTTATTTAGTATAAGTTGACATGCAAACAGTGAGCAAACTTTGCAATCATTTTATTCCTTTTGGCCATCTTTCAACTTTCCATTACAAACAGACCAGAGAGGTGGATGCTGAGGCCTAAAAAAAGAGGTGTGTTTCAGGTAACCCGACCATATACAGCAAAACAGGGCCGACCCTAGAAATTCTTATCCAATTTTGAAAAAAAACACAGCCACTGACCGAAGACCAACCCTTACAAAGTATTAATCGGTTGATATGGGGCAATTATCAGAAGAATTTTTTTTGAAAAAAATGGAAAATTTCTAGGAAAAATGAGGCGACTATAATTCAATGAAGAAATAAATTTCCATTTCCAAAAATGAGGTGCATGAAATCCATTTACCAACTTTTTTTTTGGTCTGGCCTGAAGTAATTGTTGGGCTATTTCCGAGTCTATTTGATAGTCCATGAGTCATCACTGTTGTTGGGGAGTCGGCACTGAAGTTTGCAGGTCAATTTTGACCCTACCTTGCAAAAGACGGCCAACCCTAGAAATCGTTATCCAATTTTGAAAAATTAGAATTTCAGGCCAGACCAAAAAAAAAAGGTTGGTCACTGTTATTTGTGCACCTTATTTTTGGAAATGGATTTTTTTTTCTTGAAAATGGATTTCGCTCGCCACATTTTTTCAAAATCAAGATGATTATTTTTTTCTAACTTTTTTCTCTTGATTCCTGCAGATCAACCAATTAGATATTATTTGTTGTTGGTTTCCCTAGAACTTTTTTTCGGAGACTTGGTAAAAAAACTTGGCTGCTCGCTCCACTTTTCCATGACCAAAATTTATTTTCTAAAATAAATTCTTAAAGAAAAAAACATTTTTGCTCGCTCACACCATTTTTTCAAAGTATGATCCATTGATCAACTTTTTGTTTTGGTTTGGCCTCAAGTAATCTTTGGGCTATTTCAGAGTTGCTTAGATACCCATGAGTGAACACATTTGTTCAACGAGTCAGCGCGAGTCGATATTTAAAAAATCAAAAAATCAAAAAAATAATAATAATAATTAATCCGACCTTACCTACCTAGATTTTTAGACTGCGTTACCTGAAACACACCTATATTTTGGCCTGAGCAAGATACAAAAGCCATCATATCAGTCGGGCTTAGAGAAATACAAATTGCAAATAATCCATTACACAAAAATCTCTCTAAAATAACACTTACTTGCCCTTGTTGAGCTCCTTGATCTGCTTTTTGAGATCTTCAAAAGTTGGTCTTAGAGTTGGGTCCTCCTGCCAGCACCCCTGCACCAGCTGGGCAGCCTCTGGAGGTGTGTCTTCTTCCACCTTAGGTAGCACTGGGCGGTACAGGTCTGGATGGCCTCTAGACAGTTTTGTGATGACATCTAAAAGGTTTATATTCAGATATTTGCTTACCCCAGGTACAACTGGTACCCCTTTAATTAAGGGATCAAGGGTTTGAGGCTCTCTTGAGGAAGCATACTAAATTGTTTTAAACAATTTGCACCAAACCAACACTCACTGCGGGGAGTTTCTAAAGATTCTGAGAATGTCCATCAGGTTGGGTAAGTGAGTATCTAAAGGTTCCGAGCATCTCCCCAAGATTCTGTGACTACTTTCCCGGAATGATCCTTAAATAGTGGGCCTGATGTAATCAAGAAACACCAAAGCCGCATCTGCACTGATTTGGTGTTTCTTGGTTACAAACACACTTCACATTATGCTGCATTTAAATAACTATTAAAACCAACCAACCTTTTGGTTGCTCCATGTCTAAGAAGTAAGGTCCTGTCCTGTAGATCACCTCCTGTGCTATAACACCAAAGCTGTACACATCGGCCATCTGGGTGCCGTACCGGGGCCAGGCACTGCGGGGCAGGCGGAGCAGCTCAGGGGCCGTCCACAACAACTTCCTGTACTTCTGCTGCTCATCCTCGGCACCTGCTGCAAAGGTACTCAATGAATGTATTTAGTACGTTGATATGATATAAGCCCTTTGCTGTCATGACACATGAATGCTGTTCGCATGAGTCTATTTGCCAATGATCCATTCATGAATGCATCATGATAACCCTTTAGGTTTGCATAGGGTCATCATGATGTTTTTATGCACAACGGGTTCTTTACTTCCAAGGACTACATTTACACATCATTATAATCCAGGACATAGTGTATCAATGTGTTATGCAGCCCTTCAGAAGTTACACATTGAAGGATGGCGATGAGCATCCAGGCTGATTTAAAGGACCTTGGAACAGCAAGACGAAAATCAACTGTAAATCATTTTCCTTCATCTGTTTATTTATATTTTTTTCCATCTGATTGCATCACCCCAGGAGCATTTTGAACTTATTTATTCTTACTGCATAAGCTCTTGTGTGCAAAGTCCACCACCTTCTTGGACTATCCCTTACTCTATTACCTACCTGTTCTGAAGGCATGGAGGCCAAACGATGACACTTTGAGCTGCCAGCGGCTGTTGACCAAGCAGCAAGAACTCTTTAGACTGCCATGAGACCCCAGCTCTGAGCGGTGTAGATAGGCCATACCCTAGGACAGATATAGATCTATGTAAATGAAGCCTTTTTGTATGGCACCCTAATAAATAGATACACTAGGGAGTAACTGATGTTGCATTTATGTGTCATGTTGACTCTATAGGACCGATACACTCAAAAAAAAAGGTTAGCCAATGGAGTGCTATTCATGCATCACTCATCTCTAATTGTATCATTTTTTAAAAATGGCAACAACTTATTATGTTCTTGAAAATAGCTGGATTAGACAAATTGTATTCATACATGTGCTTTTCGAACCTCTATCTCTCTAGGTTGACTAGAAGTAAAGGCTTTTCCAGTTCTCATCTTGCCATCTTGAATACCTAACTTGCATAATGGTGAGACATCAACATACACCTTGTTGTCATAGACAAATAATACGACTAAAAAAGAATACATTCTTTAAACAGAAAGCTGAACAATGTTTGATGAGAAAAATGTAATCGCTTACATTGACTAGGTCAGAAATGAGTGATGTCTTGAACATCCAGTCCAGCCCAATGATTTCATTTTCTATTATATCCTGTAAAAATGCAAATAGTTTAATGTTATGTCAGTAGTATAGAAATAATGCAAAAAAAGGAAGAAAGAAAGAAAGAAAGAAAGAAAGAAAGAAAGAAAGAAACGAAGAAAGAAAGAAATGGGAAATAATCATATTGAAAAGGAAGCATCGAAACTATACATGACAAGGATAAATGAAAATACACAATGTATAGGAGTAAAATGTGGAAGCAAGACGGCAGGTTGTAAGAGGAGAGAAGAGAGCAATAAGCAAGAAAGAAATGAATATATATATATATATGTATATATATATATATATATATATATATATATATATATATATATATATATATTTATATATATATATATATATATATATATATATATATATATATATATATATATATATATATATACACACATAGCAGGAACAGTGAAAGTAGCAAGGAAAAGACAAAGAGAATGAAAGAGATAGAAAGGGAAATGTAGTGAGAGCAGCAGTGCTTACCAGTAGGCTTCCCTTGGTGTAGTACATCATGAGATAACATACATTAGGTGGTGTAATACTGGCACCAACAAAGACAGCCAGGTTATCATGGTTCATGTCCTTCATCTGCAAAAGAAAAGTCTCGTGTGCTGTGCTGTGCTATCGTTAATTTGAATTGCCGCAGATTTTAACCACCTCCTAGCTTGTGTATGTTTCTTCACCCTACTCTATTTCTTCTTTTTTGTGTAAATTTGCAATTGACAACATACATATTTCTGTATATTTTAATTCACAAAATCCCTTATTTGTGTTTTGAAAATATAGCCAATAAACTCATCACCTGTTTTAAAAGATCCGCCCGATGATTGATGTATTTTTATCTCATCCATAAAAGGCCATAGTGTACTTGTTCAACAGCATAGCAAACACATAATGTGAAGCTTCATGAATATTTAAATGACGCTTTTTATCATCCAATGGCCTGATGTAGTAAAGTTTTTTATCATTTTTTTTATCAAATACAACTGTGACATCTATCTCACCAAGGGAAGCCATATTTAGCCAGCCCGTTGAATAACCCATGGCCGTATTTCATGGTCCTGTGACATCATCAAAATGGCGATTTGTTTACTTTTGAATGGCGTAGAAGTGACCTATTTTTTAGACAACCCCCTACATATAAAATATAAACACAAAGGTTGACTCGTTTATGTCAGAGAAGTGGGTCATTTTACTGATTGACAATGGGGTGGCATTCCACTTGGCCTATGGCCTCATTGAAAACGGCTCCGTTGTCAACTTGTGAAATAACCCACTTCCTTGACAAAAATATTTTGAGCTTTGTCTAGATGTCCTTACCGATTTGAGTTCCTTGAGGTCAATGAGAGTAAGGTCGACCCGTGGCTTGTTTACCCGCAGGATAGCGACCAGATTCCCCCTGTATGTTCCGACCTCAGTAAAGAGCTGCCGTATATCCTGGGCCTCACCATCCATACTGCTGTCTGATTTTATACTGCGCTGACTCATGTTAGCCTGTAACATCAATTACATGTATTCTGTACACTGACCTTCTCCATCAGTACTGTAACTTAGCTGTATATCATTGTAAAAGCCAGAAAGCAAGAATGAGTTTTCTAGTTGAATTCAACTGGAGGCAGTTTGAAAATCCAAAAGTTAAGATAAATATGATGGACAAACTGGGATGGTGAGGAGGAACTTAAAAGATCCATGTCACTGTAGTTGATTGAAAAAATGTCTTAACAGCAAGCCCTATGATTTATTGAGTTCAGTGTTATAGATTGAATGGTTGTAGTATATCTACACTTCTATGACTTACCACGCTCCCAGCTCTTGTTTTGCCAATATGTATCTCATTGAAGTCCACTTTCCACATTGTTAGTCGTGCCTCCTCCTCCTCTTTCTGTCGTCTACAAGGCGATAGATGACACTGCATGAACCATTCTATTTAAACAACTTAAACTTTAAAAATCCGAATTGATTACCAGCCTTTTATAGTAACTTTAAGGATTTTCTTGTCAGATTAAATTTGCCAAATCAGATTGTTCATACAGTGGGATGTGGTAAAGTGATCGATCATTTGCTTGGGTACAAATTTGTCATGGTGAAGTGAGTAATTGTTCTGGGTCTAAGTATGGGAATTGGTCAAGCTATCCCAGAGGGAGTCGAGAAGCGCTGCTAGCATACCAGAAGTGTGTGACTTTTATTACTTCATGTTATTAATGCACATTGGTCATGAACAATATAAAGAACACAGTACTGGTCATTAGGCATTTAATTTTGGTCAAACGTCTGAAGATACCCTTAGGTGAAACCGCCAGTTCCTTGTGTTAATCTCTCTGTGGATGGGAACCAATCAGAGGCCCGGAATTCAGATTGGCATGGATATCTTAGTTCTTTGCTAGACGCTGATATTATTTGTTGTATAGTTGTAAAAGAACAAAATGTCATTTGAAAGTGTCTCGCCCAGGAGTATAATCAATAAAGTGCCTATTAAAGGATAACCTATGTTATTATCAGACCATAAACATACATTTACTCAATAAACGGATGGCACTACCTGTACAAGATGAGACATATGACGGTGATGACCAGAAACATCCCAACAATGCTTGACGAGGCAATTGTAACGATGCCGATCTCTGGACAAAAGAAAGGTTCACAATCATAGATCCCGGGGTTCAGTTTAAAACTGTGGACCGATACTCAATCAGTCATCTTACCCCCCCCACCCCCCCAACTACTAAATTTATATCTACACTACCATTTCTTCATTTTCAATTCTTCATACCAAATGTGTGTGTCATGATGATGGTTAATGGAGAAGTATGTCAGTATGATAGCTGTATATATCATATCATTCAAAAATACCCCCCCCCCCCCATTATTGCCCTTTCCGGTGCTTGACCGTCATTTGGTATGCCGCCTTAACAGAAATGTAAAAACTATTTCAAACTTTAGTTGTTTTTTAGTCATTCTATTGCATAACATCTCAAATTTAAATGATTTGATAAATAAGCAGTTTATGATGGAATAAGAAATTACTGATATTGAAGTCAATACTTACCCGCCTCTTCTACTTGACAGAACTCATTTTTAAACCCACACAGGGGGGTGTCCAGGGGAGGCAGGTTCCCCTCCGTTCCCCAGTGAAGCGACCGGTTATGTAGAGGAATAAATTGCTTCAAAACGAAAGGAAAAATAGGATTTTAATGACTGATTTCAATTAACCGACACCTGACTGATGCAATACTCAAACTGTGCCAATTCATTATTTGTATGCAGGGGTGTCGGAGCAGGGCGGGCCAGACGGGGGCATGGCCTCCCTTATGTTAAAGCCTCAGTATCCTTGTGTATGGACATGCTCAGATAACACTAGAGGGCATTGGCGTGGTACCCTAACCTGTTTTGAGCCAAAATGCCAATCAATGCCTGAAAGGGCCAGTGCGCGAGCCGATTTTTGACCCGTAGGGGGGGGGGGTAAAAAATGTCGACCCCTTGACCGGGGGGGGGGTCATAAAAATGTTCCGGGCTAAAACCCACCACATCCCTGTTCAAAAAAAAATCAAAAAATTATCACTCCCTAACCATGCATTGGCACCGGCCTGGTACCTGGGCCTGGTAGCCGGTCCTGGTAGTAACTGCTTTCTCTGAGTGAGGGGCAGCGGGGGGGGGGGGGGTGCTCGCGGTGGGTATAAGGGTGTTGCAGGGGGGGGGGGGTTGTATCCATACTGAAGACCTACATAACTTGAACTGGAGTGACATGTAGGCGGGTCTTACAATGCAAATTAGCAAGCTATCGGAGCAAAAAGGTGTAACTAAATGTGCGGATACTGAGGCTTTAAACAGATGGGGGGGGGGGGCAGAGCACGTTTTGGTAAATTTTGGAAAGATTTTCAAAATTGTCCTTGGGGGCTATGCCCCAGATTCACTATAAGTAAAACATTCACCTCATCGCTTTCGCTGCTGAGAATCGCGCACCTTTCCAATATTTGTACGATTTGGCCGTGGCCACTCCCCAAAGTCAAGTTGCTTTCAACACTGCACTTCACTTCCTGAACCTGCCCCATATCCGATAAGGTTGGGTGATACGGGACAGGTTCAATTAGCAATCAAAATGTATTGTGGTATTAGGGATTAAAATAGTCTCTGTAGGTTTGACATGATGCATGAGTACAACCCTGGTGAGTTACATGCCAGGACTTTGTGCATGCATTATACATATAGTGTTACTAACAAAATCTCACCTTGCCCAGGGGCCGATCCAGACTGATCTGGAGGACCTCTTTATACTCAGTCCAGCCCGGATGAATGTCCAACACCCAGAAGTTAGGCTCAATGTCAAATTTCTCATCAAACATCATGTTACCACGCAAAGCGTCTGTAGAAACATGGATAGCATGTATATTATCTACATTAAATTCTGCACTTGATACCCTATTTTATAATGTAAATACTTATCATAATTAACACATGCTACAATAGTAAAAGTATGTATATAATTTGACAGTTATATGGTTTCACATGATCTTGAATCTAATCAAAATCCCTTAAAAACTGTTTGAAAAGGTCAGTAAGTGGTAAACTTAACAAGGGAAGTATTTCATTAAATTATCATGATTTTAAGCTGGTCAAATCAGTTCATGAAATTAATAGTTTTAAAGGAAAAATTGACTTCATACGAAAGGTTAGTAGTTATTGTATTTAAGATAAGATAAATTTAAGTTAAACTACTGTGTGTCTAATTCAATTACTATGTTTGTTCTATAACAATATTATAGTTATATATAAGATATGCAACTAGAATGACAGACCTTTATTTTAATTGTCTTTTACTACCATTTCTAGATACAGGGTCACAACGTTCCCGCCTAACCTGGCCTTCATTAGTGTATTTATCATAATACATAATTACCATGGACAACCTTTCCTTTAAGGTTATTTGCTATAAGTTCTCCATCACGCCAGTCAGCTCCACTGTTCATTACCTCTTCTAGGGAAGTCAGGTAGACCAGGGTCATGTCATATACATCTGCAGTCCGTATGGTTATCTACACAACCGCAAAAGGAAATTAACCCTTTAAGGGCCGCTGCTGCCTCTGGGCAGCATCTAAAATACCCTTGAAAAACCGCTGCTGCCATAGGGCAGCAAGAGTGCTGCCCTATGGCAGCAATACCACTAAATTATAGCTCCTGTTATGGAACAAAGAGTAAGAATCTTTGAATCAATCAAAACATATTTAACATGTACACTACGTCCCCTTCTCAGAACGGTGTACATTATATCTCCAATACAACTTATTTCTCCCCTTAGCCACTATCCCAAGGAGCACATACTTGCAAAGTTGCATGCTCCCATGGCTTAGGGCCGGTGGTTAAGTCCTAAATTACATTTGTCAATGCCAGCAGGGAAAGGGTTAATAATTATCAGACAGGCTTACATCTATTATCAGTAGATTCAGTGAAAATATGAATATCATGTATACATATCACTGGCACATGTACATTTCACAAATGCACCTGTGGGTGCCATTGACATCTGTGACCAGGCCAGTGAAAAGGGATATATAGGGAGAATTCATAACTTAGGCATTTTTGGGTCTATTTGCCACTATTTGCCATTCAGATGGCCCCTAGTGGCCAAACCCGAACTACAAATCCCCCCGAAGGCTGGTTTTCTGAGGACGGGTTACAACAATTTATTATATCATTCTGTAAGTATCTCGGGCATCCTATGCTATCATTCCCATAAGATGAATATTATTGACTACACTAAATACTCACAAATGTATCGTTTATCGCTAGAAAATAATTAAAATTAGAGGCTTGCACTGTGTATAATGGGACTCAATCTTCAATAGATAGTATACAATGAGAGGGAAGGTCTTACCGTCAAGCCAAGTTCTAATGTTGCATTGTAGTTCCATGGTGGTAGAGTCATTGCGAAAGGGACTCGTTTATAGAACTTATCAAACACGGGACCCGTCAAAGTCATCATAAAAACCTGAGAGGAAAAACGAGAATGGCAGTTGCTTGGTGAGAGAATACAACAGACTTTTATTGACAGAGGAATAGAAGTGAACACGTTTCTATGTAAGGAACAACCAGTATGATATCTGCATTCAGCTTTACCCGCACAAGAAGACTGGTGAAGTTTGTTGTCAGCCGGGCCTGCACTGACTGCCTTCCTAAGTTTACAACCAGGTCTTATATAACCTCCTGCCTTAGTCACGTGGATAGCAGATAGGTGGGGGTCGACCTACCACCTGAGAGTGGCACATGGTCACCTGGAGAGGACCCAAGTCCTCTCCCGGAAACTGTGTTCGCTCACTCCAGGTAGAGAAGTCGAGTAAACATTTGGTGTTACTCGGAAGTACTGTATATGGAGATAACATAATAATAGAGTCCCCCTACAAGATCATAATATAGTGAAGTATATACAACAGTTGTATACATTGATTCACAGAATGTCACACAAAACTACAAGACCCGTATAAATTAAGTTACAGAATAATAATACAAAACGGTAGTTAACATAAATAAAGCATGTATGGCAGGCCAAAGAGGACTAAGCATGGATACCAACTCAGGTTGTTGTTATACGGCCTGACCTTTCCCAAAAGCAAATGCGGCAGAAAGACAAATGGCTAAACTTTTGGCTCGTTTTTATTGGCTCAGGAGAAAAGCAAGCTATTACAAAATATAAAACTTTCTCTGATGGAGTCTGAGCTATCTGCAGGAGGAGTACAAATGGCAGGCATTTAAAGCAGACTAGGAGAAGGTGGTTTCCCTTGGTGTGTTTTTCATCCAGGCTGCCTTCATATCACACGCCCCCCTGACATATCACCTGAGAGAGCCCTCCTTTTCACCATTCAGTGCTTCCAGTATAATGAAGATGTGAAAATATTTGTTCTGCGGGTTCACTTGTGAAAGTTCTCACAGAAACCTGATTTCAGACTTAAGGTGGGTCAATATGATGCTTTTTTCGTCCACTGCGCCGTCTTCTGCGCAGGTACATTCTCTAGTTTGACCATAGAACACCAGGGCACCCTTGTTTCAAATTGGCCTAAGTAACATCAAATGGTCATAAAATAGGATATGGATTTTCCCTGACCGGGGCGAGGACCACCAACCTTTGAATATGAAGGCATCCATTCTACCACTGTGCTATGCAGTCTGTAGTGGTTGTCCTCATTGGAAGTCATACATAGCTAGCCCCCAGTATTATTTCTATTTCTTTTCAACTTTTTTTTTTCAATGGGCCTAAACCTTAGAAATATGTGCGGGACCATGTGTTAAAAATATATTCTCTAGATAGAAAACATCAAAGCCTATACTCTGAGAGAGTTATATAGACATTTAGCTACTTTTCAATACAATTTCATGTAGATATGTGGCTAAACACTGTATAATCCATCACATGAGACATTAACTTAGGGCTTAAATATCTCAGAAAATAGCCCGGGACCCCCCTATTTTCTCAGTTTCTTTGGAAAGTGTATGCTATTATGGTCTTATGGTGAAAACCTGACGAAAATCTAGCTACTTTTACATCAAGGCATTGACCCACCTTAACAAACTAACTCCCATAATCAGGGGTAGACACTAACATTTGAGACCATGGGCCACCCGGGCCCGTAGCCTTGCAAAGTTCTGGGCCCGGAGGTAAAGCTGTGGGCCCGGGAATTTTGATATCAAAATTAGTACACACACAAAAATGATGTCATTTACGCTTTAACAGGGTCATAAATTCTCTAAATCCGCCACTATTATGCTTTTTAAAAATATTTGTTTGTGCTGATGGCAACTAAGTTACTAATGCTGTGTTGCTGCATCATGCAACTATAGGGTGGGCATGATACAAATAAGTAGCCCTAGTGGGTTATTCACCAGGGCTGCAGGTATCAACTTTAAATTATTATAGGGCCCATAATTACGGTATTCAGCAGAAATAAACTGAATATGTAGGCTAATCACTTTCAAATGAAATATAGTTGTTTGATGAAATCTGTACAATGTAGGCGACATGCTTATTTGTCATGGTACTGTGCATGAAATTTCCTTTCCAACGATATATAACATGCCATACTTCGTAGGATAAATATGGTTTTGATGTAGATAATCATCTACAGCCACATTCACCTGAAAGCTTTACCATTACTTTCCATCATTATTTACAGAAAAGATATGAATTCTGATCTTCTGAAAGTCCTGCCTCACCTGTTTATAGTTGATTTCTACCAGTATCTTCTGCCACTGTTTCACTTCAGCGGATGTGATATCAGGGATCTCAGTCCAGGGCTCGGAGTACTTCAGTGACACACTAATTCCATAATGGAGGAATGCGTAATGTGGAGCTCGCATCCCCTTTTCATGTGCCAGACGCAAAAAGGCAAGACGACTAAGGGAGTATCTATGACAGAAAATAATAACTGCAAAGTAAGAAGTAAAGACTGAATATTACGTGATATATATATGGTGCAAGTGAGTTGTTGTATTTGCATGTTATAAGCCAGAGACAGGGTAATTGCCCAAGGTGCTAGCCAAGGATACTTATCATAGTCTAAGGCTTATAACACTTATGCAGCTACTCAATTGTTTCATATCTGACTTTCACTAACAGCTCAGCCGTGACGGCCACTGTAGACATGTTATAATCATCAACAACTACCCTTTAAGGCCTTTGTGCATTGACACACAATACTAGCGCTAACCAGCTACTAATAATTATATCAAGATGACAAAATCTACAATACTATCTACTGAAACATAAACACCATCAGCTTTCTGTTTATGTGATCAGCACAATTTTCATTATGTTGTGCAAACAATAGGAACAAGCAGTAGGTCACCTTGCTACTTCATAGCCGACTAAAAACATGAAGTCCTTACTTCTATTAGGGCCCTGTAGCTTTAAAGATGTAGTTATGGCTGTAACTCTCAGATGGGGCCAGGGCTCTCTGAGAGTTACGGACAGAAGGGTCAGTCTTTTATTGATTGTGCTTATTCCAACCAAGGCCAACTAATCATGAAGATTTCTACACCCAATCAAGACAGGCCATGAGTGGCTGTTTATGGTACTGAGGGCTTTAATTGGGGCAGGTGAAATTAGCATAGGTAAGTATAGCATTGTCTAGACCAATCAATAGTGGGTTTCAAGGGGCTGAAGATTGTCTCTCCCTTTACAGAATACCTTTATTAAAGTGGCTAAATATGTGATAATTGTATATCATCCGTGATTCAATTATAAATCAACAATAGTATACATATGTAAGATACTACACATACAGTTTTAAGTGTTAGATAGACTACATCTGGACACGGTTCTTCCATATACCCACTGCCCCACAGGGTCAAGACCAGGTGTTATACACCGAGTCGATGACCAGTGGGCGGTGGGTATGTGGGAGAACTGTGTCCAGGTGTAGTCTATCTGACTTAAACCTCGAGTATGCAATATAACCAAGGTGCGAAGCCTTTGTCTTAGCTGCCCACCGTGGGTTAAGTGTTATAGTATATATCAAAGCCAGGGGAATGCGAAACAAAGTCAACTGGCATTTGGACCAAAGTTTCCAAAGCTCCGGTCTATACCCACAACGCTAGTGTCCGTGGGTATTGCAGCCTTTACTATAAAGATGTAGCATTTTAAACCATATGTGTCTTTCACTGCTACCTCTACATTTAATGAACTACGTTTTGTAAAGTTCCTTAAAGCCTACACTCAACAATATATATATATATATATATATATATATATATATATATATATATATATATATATATATATATATATATATATATGTGTGTGTGTGTGTGCCGCCACAAATATTTAATACTGTAGTGGCATGAATGAGTGCAGGGGTCTCAAATAAGTGCAGGTCTTGAATGAGCACAGGGTAAATGAGGGTATTAAAATGGGAATTAATTTTAGGCTATTTCTGTATCTTGAATAAGTGCAGGTCTTGTATGTGCACAGGGTAGATAGGACCTGTGCGCTTATTCAAGCAATTATGGTAGATACACAACTTACTTCGTGCTCGTTCTCTGACCCGGTCCAGATAGTTGCTGAGAAGATAATCCTCTGTTGGAGTTTCTGGTGTTGTTATCCAATCGGTTAAAGTCACTCCCATTCCCTGTTAAAGTACACTGAAAAGCTTGACCATCATGGTTGAAGTGAGGCCAAAAGCACTTTTGGATATAGTTCAGTTTTGATTCACAAGAGGGCTCTTAAGGGCTGGGAGCTCAGCTCTGACAGACACAAGATAGGGTGAATATATATATATGGTGTAGCTGGACAATGCTCATGGTCCCTGTCCAAACACTGCTGCCCTCTGGTGGAACTGTTATTTCAGTCTATGTATGGAAAATACTGAACTTATTACCTGACGGCCCAGCTTTAAGTTAGCATTACATTTGTTTGTTACACAAGATTCTCCATGGATAATAAAGAACTTTGTAATATATGCTGACAAACGTTTCACAAGGAGATGAAAATATGTAGTGATATGAAAATACTATACTGGGCTATGTCAAGGGTATCAAAGACGGTTTTGAGCCTTAAAATGAACATATTAAACCTAAACTGACATTAATCTTTTCAGGTCAAGTCTCTGTAGCTACACAATGATCCCTTTTCAGACATAAAGGATTGCAATTCAACCCAGCAAGTAACAAATTTAGTGGTGTCTTGCCTTCATTTTGGTTCTTTCCTAACGTAATTCAGAGGCTTTTGTGATCTCAAAACAACTTTGTTTGCATGCAGCCATTTTGTTTAGTGATGTCACATTCACAACATTGCAGTGATAAACAAAGGTGAAAAAATGGAGGAAAAATAGTGAACAGCCTCACCTTGTCTACAATTCATCTCAGCGCATTGATTTTGACTGCTTCTTTACTAACTGCAAAATTAGCAATGCTCTGTTAGTTATCATTAGTATCTTCATGGATTAGACCTACCGTTAGAGCAGTATAGATGGCAGAACCTGATTTGTCACATCCACCCGGACCCTCTGTCATCACAAGGGCTGCTCTCTTCCATCCATAATCCTTCAAAGCATAGTTTCCCCAAAAATTACATGAAGGAAATCCCATAACAAATTCAGCAAACCCATATATACAGATATACATGTTTAGCAGCTACAACACACTTAAATTGTGTCCTAACATTTACAAAACAATTAAATAGAGATTGTCTTGAACTTCCATTGTAATCAATCAGAATCTTCAGGAAATCCTATCACAGGGGTAGTCATTTGAACCTTTGCTATTCATAGAAATCTTGAGGTAAAAGGGTTTCAAATACATTCAATGCAGCGAAGTATAGAGTGCTATCATCCAAATATGGGGAACTACAATGCATGAAGGTGGCATTGTCATTGTCGTATAATTTAGGATTAACCAAGACAGTACATTTTTTATTCCTAAACCGTGGGTACATGGGGTGGCAGAAGTAGAAAGGGTGGCAAATGCCATAAATGCCATAAATGCGTTTTGTGGTTAAAAAAGTGGAAAAACAGTAAATAAATTAATATATGAAATATGAGGTACCTTGAACATTTTGGTAAATGCAACTGCCATCTTCCCCCCAGAGGCCTGCACACGTATCAGTGTACTGTATGTGGTCTTGTCACTTAGCTCTGCTTCAAGACCGCCGATTGGAAAGAAGGGAATCTTCCAATGTGCATAGTATTTGGCAAGGGGGACTATGTCTGGATGATGAGAAAAAGAGCACCACTGAATGAACCTTGCGATTTGAACAACTTTAAGCAAAAGCTAAGCTTAAGCAATACCCATCTCTTTTTTTCAGCTTGAAACAAATTTAAGGAATTACTTCTTTCCGATTAAATCTGCCTAAAAATGCTTCAAGTTGCATAAAGAAGGCCGTTCATTAATTTTAAGCACAAGTTCAAACAAATTGAAATCCGTACTTACGATCACCACAGGTGAGGCCAAAGAATGCATCTGGTTTCTCCTTGAAGTAAAGTTCTGCCATCAGCTTCATATCAATGCCTGGTTCACAGAGAATGTCCTTGACATTCAAGACTCTGAAACAGGAACCAGACTTCAATAAAATTGGATTCCGGTGATGGCCTCGGGGCAGTACATAGGTTATAAATAGTAAAGGGACACCAGACATTTGCATGATTAAGGGCCTCATTTCCCCAGGATTGATGATTTAGCTCAATTTGGTCATTGATCGCCCTCAGTGTACTGTGTGATGTTCAATATTTATTCCTTTAACCATATATCATTTCAAACATTGTATTGAATACAAGAACATAATCATTATAAAAAGTAATTTAAAATGTCCATTCTAAAATTTATGGCAGGTCTTTGAATAAGTGTTGCTCCTGCATCTTTGATGATGGCCTCAATGGCTGGTATTGGGGTAAAATTAATACATTTTGCTTTTTTTTTAGGGAAATTGCTAAATTCTCTTGAAGATCTCTAAATCAAATGCAAAAACAACCATCTTGGGTTATCAAATCTGAAACAAATCATACTCTGCTAGACATAGGCTACACATTAAAAAATATATTACTTGAATCAATGAAAGTGATGTTTCTGTGCAGAGTAATCATCAACATATGCTAGGCCTGTACGTTTTATTGTCAATTTTCCAATGGAATTTACAGTTGGATGCCTCAGAGAAAAGGTAGTTTTTAATAATATATGACAAGCGATCAATGGTTAATAAAATCAAAATAGTTTTGGGAATGTTCCATCATGGATATAGACTTAATTAAGGCATAAAAACGGTCGTTTTGGGGAAATGAAGCACGGCCGTTTGCGGCCATTTTGAAGTCTAAAGCGTTAAAACTTCTTTGAACGTGTTTTCCTTACTCGATGGTGTAGTTCCTCAGGCCAATATTTGCTTGGTAATCTTCTATGGCGAGGGACACAGCTGCTGCTGTGCACTCGAAATCAGTACGTTTACCAATTCTGCCAAAGTTGGGCCCAAACCTGGATAGGTATGCCACCTGAGGACAAATAAGGAGTTCTCTTTCACATGTTACATGGTCCTAAAATCTCAGGTAAGT
Organism: Harmothoe impar; assembly: GCA_947462335.1. Lineage (NCBI taxonomy): Eukaryota > Metazoa > Annelida > Polychaeta > Phyllodocida > Polynoidae > Harmothoe > Harmothoe impar. The sequence continues at coordinate 26,360,435 of OX381707.1, forward strand.
AAGTCATATTTCATATGCAATAATTTTTAACTGAAAATTGATTTATTTTATGATATCACTTTTGATTTATTTTATGATATCACTTTCCTTTGGGAAGCAATGTAAAAATACAGTGTGCTAAACTGAGATAATTCAAATTTTAGAAGAATTATAAGATGGTTGCCATTAGCTATGAATATGCCAAAATGAGCATTTTACACTTAAAAGATGCATAAAACCACCTTGAGATGTAATACAAAAATAGGGTATACTAAGCTGAGCTATTTTCAACTTTCCAAATACATGATGGTGTGGGTCTTCTGACCAATACCATGAACGTTGATCCACTTTGTTCAATGGGGAATGCAGGGCCAACCATGATAGAACTTTACACCACTGCCGATATAATTATGTAAATCAGAAGTCATAATGCCCATCAACCTCACCTTTATTGTGTCAGCCCCAGTAGGAGGTGGGAGGAGCATCATCAGGGTGGTGCAGCCGATAAGGCTGATAGTGACCGACAGTGGCATCCTGCTTAGATACAGGTTGTAACTCCTAGTAGGGCGCCGTCTAAGAGTTACAGAAACAAGTGTAAGGATTCTAATGGGCCTGTAATATCCTAACGAATCAATCACTATTAAACGTTCATTTGTTTGCAAAACATTTTTCTAACATAATTATGAATAGTCATTTTCTAGAACACTGAAAGTTACAAACCAGATGCCAACCCTTATTATTCCCTAAATAATGGTCATATGGGTTATATTTGTAATGTATAATATAGTTACTATCTAAATCAAATGTTTATTATCCCATTTTAATTAATTTCCATTTAATTCAACATAGTATCAAAAATATTGCCTACGGGTCAAAATTGGCCAATATACTACATGTCACATACCAATGAAAACTCTCCTGGAATACTAAGTTACAAACACGATTTCAACACCTATTATTCCCTAAATGATGGCCATATGATTTATGATTGTATTGTATAATAAAGTTATGATACAAGTGGGGTCTGAGGCAGTATCCCACAAAGCCGCAGGATGAGTGGGATGCGCCCCAGCCCGCATGAGTGATATACAGCAGAGACGGTATCAATGGGCGTTGTCATTTGTCTATATAATTTATATGGCCCTACCAGAACTGAATCATAGTAAACCTTGTATCTCAAAAAAGTAAAAATCTATATCTACACAACCTGGATATTCACATGCAAAGAGGAGGTAGAAATCGTATTAAAAAGATACACACCACTTTGAAAGAAGATGTATGTTTAAGAATAAAATGAAAAGACGAAAGGCAGACTTACATTTGTACATGAGCTGATACCTGATAGCTGCTACTTGATATGAGCCTCACCGTACTACAGAAAATGGTGCTAAAGTTGATGTGAGCACAACAGTGTGACAGAAGTCCTACTGTGTGCGCTGCTCTGCACCCATCACCCTTATATTTGCCGAAGCTCAGGGCAAAGTAAGGCCACTACAAATTTCCTTCGTTTTAAAAAAAAATAACCTTGAATTAAGACAGATATGAAGAAAGTGTGTCTACATTGACTTTATCCAAACATCTTAGTGATCAATGTGAGGCTTCATTTTCACAAAATGGTGTGATTTGTGACTATGGGACCATCTGAAGTACATATATTGCATGAACTATCATACATCAATTTGTCAGATAGGGTCCTTATGGAGTCCTCATGGCACTTTCTCACTTTATCAATAAGTCCTAGGAAATTGCACTGTTCAAATAACTGTGTTTATAAAGTTTATGATTTATTATCTAATCAAAGCGAAAAATTATGAATTTGTCCTAAACCGGTCCGAGGTAATTGGCCAGGTAGATTTTACGCACAGTTTATCATTCCATCTTAAATAAAAGTATTAAAAGTCTCACATATTAGGAAGGAACATTTTGCGATCTAGGGGCCTCACACACCACTGTGGGGCTTGCTATATGTATGGATTTCTGATTCCAAAAATAAACACTAAAGTTCCGCATAGAAGGGCTCCCTAACCTGATAACCCTTTAATGACTACATGTTGCAACAAAGCATGTATGTTTATTTGTCGTAATGACCAACAAATGCAGCGATTAACTCACTGATCGTACATCTTAGATCATGATAAGCATTTATCAATCCCATAGGGATAGCATGCTGCATGAATGCATGGCAACAGATTGGGATTTAATGCCTTAGGGAACTATTCTGTGCTTAAATGGTTACTCTGCTATAGACAGAGGTTATCCAAGTATGCAATGAGATATTGACACCAGAGGCTGTTATCACCTTTTTCTGTTACTTACAAACCGAAGGGAAGTGACCTTGAGGATGTGCAACCCTCTGTTTGAAGTATAGGATATACTGATCCATTTGAATCATTAGTAAAACTTCTGAACACCCTTGGACACAGCTCCCAATGTCAAATTCAAGCTCAAGGGAATTCTCCTATAATCTATGAAAGAATACAAAAGCAAAACTAATGGCCTTTGCCAACTTTATGCGCAGTGAAAAATCAGCTGAGCAACATGGGTAATAAGCAAACTGTGGTGCAAAAAGGTTATTGACACACACTCTGTTCAATGATTCTAAGTTTGTCATTGCAGGCTGCATTTCTATAGTCACATAAACATAGAAAAATCTGTTATACATACTTTAGTCTTATAATATTTGTCCATGTTTTTCATCAAAGATTTGCCAAAAAGCAGATTTTTATGATGCACGCGGGGATGAGAAACCGTTTTTTCTGAGTGGCCTAAATTACCCCTGTGAAACATAAATATCTCTACACCTATTGACAGTATAGCCACATTCTTCCCATGAGTACCCTGGAGGACTGCCTAGCCTTACAGTACATTGTATATGACCCAAAAAGCCTGTTTAAACCTGGTTATAAGGACTGGCATTATATGTTCCCTTACGCTTTTATATAACCTTGTTTGCTATATATTATTCTTTTGCGAAATATTGATTACTTAGATTACTAGAGCTTAGAGATTAGTTTCTGAACCGGGCCTGCTATAGATACCAGGCTATCAGCCTGCAATAACAGACTATTGTTTTGTAAGAGTGTATAGTGTTGGCCTGCAATAGTGCCTGGAAATACGGGCCAGGCCGGTTCCCTGATCCAGAACCCCCCCTGGTAACAATGTTATAAATATGAGTGCTATTCAGTGCTGTAAAGCACCCTTAACCTTATATGATAAGACAACCAAAGAGCAACCCCTGCATGTAGGTGGGTGGTAGATTGAATTTGACACAGCTTCGGATTGGATAAAGCTGACAAGGCTTAGCCAAGTATGCTGTATGGTATAGAATACCACAGGGCCTGCTGTCAGATCCATGTTATTTATATAATAATAACACAGTCAGTATACATATATTATGTATAATATGAGTTTTTAGCAGAAGATGCATATTCTCCATATGTGACAGCTGTTTTACAACAGGAGGAAATATTACAAATAATTATGTTCTTATTAGTCAAGCAATGAAAGAGTGCAGCTAAACTGACCATTCAATGACATCAGCTTATAGCCATCCTTGATAGCTCACATAGTGAAAGTTGCTATGGCTTTATCCCTCCCTTTATCCCTCCCACCATTTCTCACCATCAAAACAAAGAGAAGTACAGGGACAGCAAATAGACAGCAAATAGACAGCAAATGTCAGCTCGACTGAGAGCCTCCACACTATTGACCATGCCGTGTAAACAGTGCAGACATGTTCTGTGCCTTCCATTGGGGCACGGTATGTGTCTTAGGGGAGCATGGCATGTTGTAGAGCACAAAAAGGCCTGTAGGACTACTTTGTAGAGGCGTGCATGCTACTCTAGGCTGACAACCATCTCCTAGATGGTCCAGTGTGATATTCCTGAGGGACTGTGGGAATGTGCTTCTCTCGTCTTAACTCTACAATACAGATCAGGTGCCCAACAACACTTTCTACGATGCACTGTTAAGGAGGCAATAATCCCCATGATATGATTAGTTCAAGAGACTTAGAGGGTTAAGTATTAATTAAAAAGATATAAAAGAAAACGCTCTTTCTTACAGCAAGAGGAAAGAATATTTTACAGCTCATAACCGTAAGTAGGATACTGCCCTCTAGCTAGTCTATACAACCAAGATCCTTCAGGGAATCAGGTTTATTGATTTTATTCTGTCTGCTTCGAGGAAGAAGAAATATCTGAGTAATGGAAAAAAGCTTTCCATTACTGGAAGTAAGAGTGCCAGATAATATTACCTATAGAAGTCTTTAGGGGAATTATAAAATCAGAAACCACTTTAATTACTGAGCTGTAGGTTAATTGGATAAGGGAATAATTATTGCTTGCTAAATGGAATCTACTTTTGACATGATGATAATGAACTCTCCACACTATATTAGCGTTTACAGCCGAAGTGTCTTCTTTGATATACTGGGTACCTCACAGTAATTATGGTGATTTGATGAATTCTCCCTCTTCAAGATGTGTTTGTTCATTAGTAATATAATGGTTGTATAAAAATAATGTTGCTTAAATGATGTTTTCCTTGAAGGTACCACAGTACTTTTGTCATTGAACATTTCTGTTTAGATACAATGTCAAAGCCACTCCACCTCAGATAAATTCCCTTTTGCATAAAATAAAAGATCAATTACCATCACTGATTTAATGGATGAGTAGGAACCTTAAGGTGGGATTTAAAAATAAGTTTTGTTATTGTGGTATTGACCTTTCACTGATACAGTGCATGCATTGGCATGCTTTTGAAAATAAGCACTGAAATTATCCGCCAGGGGCATATTAACCAGGACAATGAATTGCCCAAGTCACATGCATCCTACTCCAGGAGAGCAAAGGGGTTAGACATCAGAGATATAGCTCTAAATATCTGTCTTTATTCTCTTCTTTAGGGATGTCATTTGAAACCCAACACAGCAATTCTCTTTCCCAATTTGCATCTCAAACCTTGTTTTCTCACATAAGATTTTTTTGTCCATATCAATGGGGCCGTCTTTGTCCAAATTGCAAATTTTTTTTAAACGTTTTGCCATGTTTTTGGCACAGCTTAGCATGCCCCTGGCTGACCCTCTCTCATCACCCAGGTACCTGTGACTCCTCCAGGGGCTGGTTGTGGAACTCCCTCGTGAATTGCTTCTTGCCACTTTTTATTATTAGGGAAGGGTACCACTGGTATCAGTGAACCATCAAATATAGTGCGATGGAATAACATCTCACTGAAAAATCTATCATAACAATGAAAGCAAATATAACTTACCGCAGGGATACTCAAATGAATATGAGACAGTAGCAATCCAGGCCATTTGTTGAGAACAGACCCTGTAACACTGATTAACAGTGTGTGCATTGGGAACTTTGGTTAAAATTTAGTAATAATGGTGATGTTACAAAGAGAGATGAAGGGTAGTGAGTGTAAAAGGAAACAGTATGGTTGCATGTCGAGTGTTAACTATGGCATATCATTAAAGCAAGTGATAAAGATCTGCACATAAAAGCAATACAGTCTATGAATACCAGGGCATTAGGGTTGGTACCTGGATGCAGGGGTAGTATGGATAAGATAAGGTGCAAGTGGTTCATGAGAACGCTACTTGTCTAGCACAGGCAGTCCTCTTGAGATGCTGAGTCTGCACTTTGAAGAATGCAATTTGTTCCTGGCATATCGGGGTGTGTTTGAGTCTGGTGCTGGGCCAAATCTCACAGAAATTTCTGCGGACAGAGCTGATATGCATATGGCCAAGCATACTCAGGAACCAGATTAATCCTCAATATGCCTGTGTAATCATGATGGCAGTCAACTTAAACATTGGCTGAGAATTCAAATTTACACATTGTCTCTCCAACCAGGTTATAAATTCTTCTAATAAGCTCTGGTTCCGAAGTCTCAAGAAGCAATTTGCAATTTGATATTGAAGGATCTCTAAAATTGTCATCAATCCTTTTTGGTGAAATCAAACAATTTTTTTAAAACTACTACATAGTAGACTTTCTCTTTTAATAACTTCTAAACTCACACAGTCCTTGGTAAATAGGTGAAGTGATAGACATGGAAGGCAGGTAAGAAAAAATGAATGGAAGTTAGATACTGAGATTAAGAAAAACCTGATTACATAAATATTGACTTCCTTGACTGAACACCCTACACATAGGTCAGAAGGTTACTCTGATAGACCACCCGAGCCTGATCCCTTCTAAGAAATCCCAAGCGGACGCTGGTTTCAGAATTGTGGATAGCAATTTGCAATTTGATATTAAGATCCCAGCACTTTTCTCATTAATCATCTTCAGTAATAAGCTGATTAAAGAGAACAAAATCAATTCGATTAAAAATGACATGGTCTGATATTTTTCATATTTTAAATTATGCTTAAATGTGTTTCAAATGTTAGTACAATATAATATTTGGAGGATAGGGCAGAATGGGCATTTATGGGCAATATGGGCCCAATCATAGGTTAAGTTGTGGTCCAAGTATAGTATTTTAGAGTGTTGTCCTCAATGGGGGATTCATAGCGTGCACTCCAAAATTAGTAAAGTAAGCCATAATCTGATAATAAGTCAAATTCTGAGCTAAATCCTAGGGAATGAGATTGAATAAAGTAGCTAGCACATGAAGTTATGTCATTTTTAACAAAATTGATTTTTGAGCCCTAATCATCGGACCATGTCACTTTAATTTGTCCCCCGATGGAAATCAAACACCTGATTGGAATTGGCATTCTCATTCTCATTTTGCCCAACAACTTTCCATGGAACATATTCATCTATTAATATGTCAGTGATATTTATATTTCTTTAGGAAATCACTAATAACGACTTTTAGGTTTAAAAGTCTTTAAAAATGACTATACATCAGAACCTCCAGACAAGATCAGAGGTTAAACCTTGACTCATTCTGCCATAGAATTTAGATATGATCATCACTGCAATACAAGCACCTTACAAATAACTCTAAATTTCAAACTTAAATTCTGATCTCCAGGGCCATTAAAGATGCACAGCTACACAGTAAAAACAGTGTCATCACTCCGTCAGTCCTTTCAGGCTGTTACTTTGCATACAAATCGATTTCAAACTCCTTTGGTTATGCAAATTGCAATTGACTTAAATGAGCCAACACATTAACTTTTCTTTACATGAGCACATTATTTTCTTTCCACTTACATCAGATACTGTGTTTTTCTATTTATCAGCTATAAATATGCAAAATAAGTGTGGATCCTCAGGGAAGGGCTGCTTTTAAAGATTGGCAATAGTGTAACATTCACATTTGCTGTACAGTGAGGTATAGAAAGCTACTGTGAAGCACAGAAAGTATGGCAATGTTGAGTAATGTCCTTTATCTCCAGAATAGAAAAAGAAATTATAATAATTCTCCCTTATGCAGATAGGCAATTCAAAATTCATTTGTTGTCCAGTCGACCTACACTTCCTTGAACATTTACTTCCTTGGATCCCTCATTTCCTCACACAGGTGCCTGGCAACCTCCCCTATATGTTTCATTATATTTGGACTTAATTCCTCAGACGATTTGCGTCCACAGACATTTGTCTTGCATTTTCCAAATTAGAGAAAGTGAGGGCCAACTGTAGATGCCAGGAAAGACTATATGGAGAGCTGCCCTGTGTGCCACATGTGATACATTAGTGGTTTAGTAGGGACTAAAAAGCAATTTTAACATTTGTCAAGGCAGTTCCACAAGACCACAGAGAACCCCCTTTTTTATTCATGTTTATACAGAGGAGGTCATTAATATTCAGGAGTGGGCCTGTAGTTTTCCCATAATTATGTTGAGTGGTTGCCCTCGTTTTATTGTGAGGAAACTTTCAGAGATCAGCTGATCACTTCCCCTTAAGAAATACTATACATTATCCTAACATGCACAATATTCAGAAACCTATGATCAGGTCCTGGAAATGTAGGAAACCCTCCCCAGAGCCGTTATTTACACCAGTGTTAATTTTCACAACACAGGTAGTGATGGTCTCATTTATGTCAGGAAATTGATGTTACTTTAACACTAACAGATATCTTGAATATCAAACCATGCAAGATATTTTCTAGTCAGCTAAGATAGTTTACCCTTTTTTCTGTTAACAATTTTAAATAAACTGACAGATTTATGTCAGTGGATTCATCTTTCTCACTGAATACTCTACATCTAAGGCAAATCCCTATTCCATATCTCACTACCTAAAAAAAAACTTCATTCAAAACCATTATAGATGCATTGCAATGTAAAACCACCTGAACTCTTTCGTTCCCATCAGGGTGACCACTGCTCTGCATGTAAATTGATGACAAACTTACTTGGTTATGCAAATGGCAAAGATATTCACTGAGCTGTCATGTCAAATAGCATTTACAGGAGCAATATCTTTTTATCTCGACTGAAATCAGAAACATTTTGGTGCTGTCTATCAATCATCATTGATAAAGGGCTATGAATATAATTATACAAATTACAATAGATCGGAGTGGCTCCAGGGAGGACACTGTACTGATATGCATCAATTACTGTACTGATATGCATCAATTATTGCCATATTGTAAGGTCTAGAGGACTGCTGGAGAAAAGTCTTTGGGATGGGCTATACACAGTAGCTAGTCTGGAGATCACTATCATGCACGTCTCTCTGAAGTGGTGGTAAAGGCCTTTTTGTGCTGATTCCACAAAGAGAGGTTTTCTACAACATGCCATGCTCCCCTGAGACAAGTGTCACAGCCCTATACGGGGAACTACAGAACATGACTGAGGCTGTTTACACTGTATTATTTTATGTTTGAACGGTATCTATTGCCAAATCACAAATTGGTGGTCTGAATTATGACAATATATGCTGATGCTTCATGTGTGATAGTATGTTAGTATTATTGGAATTACCTCGGCTCCAAGATTAAATTGTCAAGAAACAGTGTTCCACAGCCATTGACTTGTTTACTTTTTCTATATATATAAAGCATCATGCTGGTGGTGGGGGGCTGTCCATACAAATAATATTACAGAACATGTCTCTAAGACTTAGACCTGACTTGGCTTAGCTGTGTCCGCTTGATTAAATCTTAAGCTGTGCCTCTTTCAATCAGCCACCCAGGTTGATACAGGGGTCAGTGTTTGGTGGTACAATGGTCTAAGGTTTTGGGCACTCTGAAATGCTGATTAGTACTCTATATACTATGCTATCAATATAATATGCATGAGCCAAGTGCTGTTTACAGGGATCTTTAGATACTTATCTTTAGGTTATATAGCCTGTTATATAGCCTGTTATACTGGGATACCAGCCTGAAATAACAGCCTGTTATAGTGTGTGTAAAGGGGTGGTCTGCATTATCAGGCTGCCTGAAAATACAGGCCAAGCTGGTTCCCTGATGCAGAACCCCACCTGCTAACACAGTTATATAGAGTGCTGCTCAGCACTCTAAAGCACCCTTAACCTTATTTGATAAGACAACCAAACAGTGACCCCTGTATATAGCTGGATCGTAGATTGAAAATGACACAGCTTAAGATTTGATAAAGCCAACAAGGCTGAGCAAAGTATATGCTGTAAATGTCTGAGACATGGTATGTAATATCATTAGGCCTGATATCTGATCCATGCCATTTATATGACAGTTACAATGCCAATACACATGTATGTATTTATACAAGTTCTAGTCACCTTGGAGTAGAAGATACATTTTCTCTGTTTAGGACAGCACACTGCTCGATAAAATCGCCCAAATATTTTCTCACCTAGTTGGGCAATGAAAGACATAATTTAATGGCATTAGCTTGTAACCATCCTTTATGGTTCACATAGCAGGAGCCTCTTTATCCCTTCCTTTATCCCTCCCACCATCTCTATCCCTTTACCTGGATAAAGATAGTTGAACAGAATCAGAGAGAAATAAGGGACAGTGAATTGAGAGCAAATAGAAGGCATGACTGGGAGCCTCCGCACTGTTGACCATGTAGTGTAAACAGAGCAGACTATGTTCTGTGCTTTCCCCTTGGGTGTGTAGTACGTGTCTCAGGGGTGCATGGCCTGTTTGAGGGAAATTCCCTGTGCAGAATCAGCACAAAAAGGCCTATAGGACTTCTTTGTAGAGGCATGCTTGCTCCTCTCTACAGACAACAATCTCCTAGCTGGTCCAATATTATATTCCTGAGGGACTGAGGGTATGTTTCTTCCTCATCTCAGTATTGGTATATAGCCCTTTGCTCTCAGACTACTGTACACCATTCTTTGTACAATTAAGGAGGTTATAGCTAGGTTATTAGGGATTAGAAATACTTAGATCATTTAGTGTTGGTTAAAAAGATCAAAGCAACAATTATATTGCAAACAGCATGAGGAAAAATGTAGCTATTTAACACTTGACTCAACAGGTCCCATCAACCCCTATGCCTAGATAGAAATGGTTGGACAGAAAGAGATAGAAATAAGGAGCAGTGAAGGGAGAGGAAGTAGAAAGCATGACTGAGAGCCTCTACACTGTTGACCATGTAGTATAAACAGACCAGACATGTTCTGTACTTTCTCCTTGAAGTGTGGTACGTGTCTCAGGGGAGCATGGCGGGTTGTAGACAAAATCTCTCTGTGGAATCAGCACAAAAAGGCCTTTAGGACTCCTTTATACTGATAACAATCTCCTAGATGGTCCATTGTGATATTCTTTAGGGACTGTCAATATATGCTTGTTCATCTTAACTCTGTGATATAGCCCATGGGCCCCATAAAATTATATGCCATTCTTTGTAAAGTTAAGGAGGCTATAAAATTATGACCTATGGGTCTTTGCACAGCTATAAATAACAATTTTTCGATTAGGAAATGCTATGATAACGACATCCTTTTGGTGATCGTTTTTTTTGGTATGAGATCGTAAAAGTACCAATCCCGTTTAATTTTACTGGATATAAAAAAGAGCTTGTTCAGCTCGTTGAGTATCATAATATTATATCCAGTTTTTTGACAATATTCACTGGAACATAGGTCAATAAATGGAACATGTCATGAAAAAGAAGGTTCATGACAATGGTTATTGAGTATACCGAGATAATTACACAATGTCATCAAATTATCTTTACATAAAGTATAATAAGCAATTTCATCATGAGTCACATTTTAATATCTATACCTCGACAATATAAGATTATGCTGAACAGTAGGGTAGGACCTTAGAGGCGGACAACTCGTACATCAGATGAAAGCGATTTTGTTCCAAGGACCTCAGGTATTATTACATAGTGAATGCACTTCAAAATAGCAAGAACAGAACAGTTATGATTATCACCAATGCAGTGTCTTTTATACTATGACAGCCAATTAAATGTCATGTACCTAGGGGGTGAGACGGAAGTAGAGGGAATTACGGATAGTTGGTACTTCCCAGCCATTTCTTTTTATTTAGTTTAAATTCTTCGTACTCATGTTTATTTCTTATTGCAACTGACAGATTATTCCAGGCTACAGCACCTCTGTAGAGAGCATTTTCCTTACATGATTCATTCTTTGGCTTAATGTATAGGAAAAGGGGAGCGTCATGGGCTCTGGTAAAAACATTTCTATTACTGTGTGTGATGATTACTTGTCCCCTGTATTCTAGGCCAAGCCTCATACGTAAGGCTCTGTTTTCAACCACTTGCGATTTTTCCAGGATCGTCTTTCTGGCCACACTGTGAAAAATATCCCCATAATCCGCATGGGGCAAGACCATCGTCTTATACATATTCAACATAGTATCATTGTTCATACTATCTCTTAAGATGGCCACCTTGTAAACCCTGTATACAACCTTCTTATAGGCAGATTCTGCCTGCATATTAAAATTCAACACTGGATCCGATATGACCCCCAGATATTTAAAGCTTATACATCTATCAATCTCTTTACCTCCGACACTTAGCCTGTGCTCATTGACCTCTTTCAGCCTGGACCTCAAACCAGAAATCATGTGAGTAACTTTTTTTGCATAAAGAGTAAGTTTATTCTTTTTGAACCATGAGTCTAAACGAGCCAAATCTTCCTCAAAAGAAAGTGTTAAAGCATTCAGGTTGGGTCAAGTCACTGATACTGCCGTATCACAAGCATATAGGTAGGTATTGGAGTTTTTATCACATTTCCCAAGTAATTTATATAAACCAAAAACAAGATACGGCCCAAAATCGACCCCTGAGGTACCCCACAGACCACCTCACCCTCATCAGATGTAAGGCCGTTTACAAAGATTTTCTGCCCTCTATCTTTCAAATAGTTTGCTAACCAACGATGAAGAAGGCCTCCGACACTTAATTCTGACAATTTTTCTAATAATATAGAGTGATGTAGGGTGTCAAAGGCCTTTTTCAAGTCCACAAACACAGACAAGGTATAATACCTTTTATTTAGGTCCCTATAATAATATCATCAGTAAAGTAGGCAACTGTGGAGATGGTAGATTGATCCGCCCTGAAACCATCTTCCTGAGGGTCTAATAAATTATTATCTTCAAGTTAGCCAGTTAGTCTATTATTTACATTTTTTCTAATAATTTCCCAATAATAGGCAGCAATGTAACAGTTCTAAGGTTAGCCACATCAGCTTTATTGCCTTCTTTCTGCAAGGGGGTCACTGTACCAACGTTCCATTTACCTGGTATAGTCGTAGATATAAAATGTTTCATTAAATAACTCAGTGACCATATCTGGTATATAGCCAGCAGGCAATGTTTCAGAGCTCTGGCTGATATACCATCAATGGCTGAGGACTTATTCACCTCAATCTCCTCAATATATTTTGTTATCTCAGCAATGTCCGTTTGGATATCCCCAATGCCTTCAGCAGCAGTGATACCATCATAAGACCAGCCTTTCTTAATGCTACATCCTTATTATCTCTAATTATCTCAATAATGTGGGCACTTATCCATGGAGCACGATCCTTTCTTACGTTAAATGATTTCAAAGGACACATTTCATCAAGGAATTTCGAGAGTAAATTCAAAATGAATTCCCATCATTCATTGACATCATTACAGTTGTCCCATCACAGTTGGACCGCAGTCAGCATCCCTTATACACGCTGTCATATTTACGGTAGGTTCTTCCCATAAATGATACCTTTTCATACAATATATAATGACCCAATAACGTAATTCCTACCATGAGGTGATCGCTAATGTTCCAATTTCTTGTAAATGATACATGGTTTTTGGTTGTGTTTGTAACCACCATATCCAGACGCAAGTGTATCTCTCACTAAATAACATATCCATCCTAGGGAATAATCTGATAAAGATTGGTTTTAAAGATATAATGATAATCTTCAGATTTGTAGATATTGTTATTTGCTACACAACACCCCATTCGGATATTAGGAAATTAGTGATTCAAAATGATTTAATATCAGGTATTGATTTGAAAGATCAAAGTAAATCTTTTTATTTTGCAAACAGCATTGGGAAAATGATTTGACAATTGACTCCACAGCTCATAATCATAAGTAGGATATTGCCCTCTGGCTAGTCTAGACAACCAAGATCTTTCAGGGAATCAGGTATATTGATTTCATTCTTTGCGCTCCAAGGATGAAGAACTATCTCAGTAATGGAAATAAGATTTCCATTACTGAGAGTAGGAGTTCCAGATAATATTACCTGTAGAAGTCTCGAGGGAACTATCAAATCAGAAACCACTTTAATTACTAAGCTGTAGATTAATAATGGATAAGGAAAGAATGATAGCTTGCCAAATGGAATCTACTTTTGAAATAACGGCAATGAACTCTGCGCACTATACTAGGCTAAAGTGTCTTCTTTGATATACTGGGTACCTCAAAATATGATGATTTTATGAACTATCACTCTTCAAAACGTTTTTGCTCATTAGTAATGGTTGCATGGCAAGAATATTGCTTAAAAGACATTTCCCTGAAAGTAGCACAGGACCTTTGTCATTAAATCTTGCTATTCAGATACAATGTCAAAGGCTCTCCGTCTTAGATAAATTCCCATAGTTGCCATTACTGATGAGTAAGAACCTTAAGGTGAAATGTATCAACCATACACTGACACAGTACATATTCACCTTTCTGTGAATTGTTGATTTATATTCATCATCATAACGTACTAACTACATTAGTTTAGCAATAATATCGTTATTGGTCACTTTTATACTGTGTGTACTACAGTACACATTCACCTAAAGAGATAAAGCTGACCCCAAGTTGATCATTTTCATGCAGGTTATGCCAAGGTTAGAAACATGATTTTGAAATTAAGCACTTAAAACCTGAAACTATGGAAACTAATTGACAAAGCAGAACTCTCTTTAATAGGCCCACCAAGGACATGAAACTAAAAGCCAATTGCTGTGAAATTATCCAGCAGGGACAGATTAACAGGACAATAAATTCATGTTTTTCTACATCATGCTTTTTAAGAGAGTAATCACTCCCTTAATCCTGACTCCCAGCCCGCCCAGGTCACATGCATCCTACTCCAGGATAGAGAAGGGGGTAGACATCAGAGATATAACTCTAAATATCCATCTTTATTCTCTTCTTGAGGGATGGCATTAGAAACCCAACAAAACCATTTTCTTTCCCAATTGGCATCTCAAACCTCGTTTTCTCACATTAGTTTTTTTGTCCATATCAATGGGGCTGTCTTTGTCCAAATTGCAATATTTTAAAACATTTTGCCATGTTTTTGACACGGCTTAACATACCCCTGGCTGACCCTCTCTCATTACCCAGGTACCTGTGGCTCCCCCTGGGGGCTGGTTGTGGAAATCCCTTATGAATCGCTTCTTGCCACTTTTCATTATTAGCGAAGGGTACCACTGGTATTAGTGCTGCAGCATTGGAAAGCCAGGAGCATTATTTCTGACAACACCCATCACCAAAAAAGACTAAAGGTCACTATGTACCACTGGAAAGCTCTGATCATGGGCTTTTCAGATATGGTGACTGTTGAAGAAAATGTTGCGAGGAATCCAAGATGGCCGCCAAAATCCAAGATGGCCGCCAAAATATCAGAATTCCATCTCCCATGACCTAAATATGGCTTAGAATACTTTTAAAACACTGCCTACCCCCCCTAATTTGGACCCAAGGAATTCAATGATTCTATTGGTTTGTTGCTAATATAGCTGGTTGCTTAGCAACAACTGTTCTAATTGTTTATCTGCCTAGCAACACAGTTTTCCATTGACCTGAGGTTGATTATAACCATGCCTACCCCCCCTCAATTGGACCCAAGGAATTCAATGGTTCTATCAGTTTGTTTCTAAGACAGCTGGTTGCTTAGCAACAGCTATTCTAACTGTTTATCTGCCTAGCAACACATATTTCCATGGTCCTAAGGTCGTCTATTATTATACCTACCCCTTTAAACTGGACCCAAGGAATTCAATGGTTCAACTGGTTTGTTGCTAATACAGCTGGTTGCCTAGCAATGACTGTTATTATTGTTTCTCTCCCATATTTCCATGGTCCTGAGGTTCATTGTCAACAAGCATAGCAACAGCTAAACAGCCTTGGATCCATGTTATTCTGTGGTTTGTGAGATGGATAAAGACACAAGCTATGTGGACCATTCAAGTAGCTCTTGGGACCCATTCAGCAGCTCTTGGGACCCTGCAAGCAGTTCTGGGGACCCTCCCAGAGGCTATATGGGACCTTTCAGTTGCTCTGGGACCCCTCTAGTGACTCTACGGACCCCTTCAGCTGCTCTGGAGACCCTACAAGCAGCTCTGTGGACCCTTCCAGCAGCTCTGTGGATCCTTCCAGCTGTTCTGTTGACCCCTTAAGTGAAACTTGGGACCCCCTCAGTGGACCCTCCAAGCAGATCTTGGGACTTATCAGCACTTCCCAGAGGCTTTGGAGGCCCTTCTAGTGGCTCTAGGGACCCATTCAGTGACTCTGTGGACCCCTTCAGCAGCTCTGGGGACTATTTCAGTGACTCTGTGGACCCTTCCAGTGACTATGGACACCCTTCAGTGCCTCTGTAGACCCTCCAAGCAGCTCTGGGGACCCCCGCTAAGGCTTTTGAGGCCCTTCCAGTAGCTTTGACGTTGGGGACCCCTTCAGTGACTCTGTGGACCCCTTTAGTAGCTCTGGGGACCCTTTCAGCAGCTCTGTAGACTCCTTCAGTGACTCTGGGCACCCCTTCAGTGACTCTTTGGACCCTTTCAGTGACAAAAGGCACCCCTTCAATGCCTCTGTTGACCCCCAAGCAGCTCTGGGGACCCTCACAGAGGCTTTTGAGGCCCTTCCAGTAGCTCTAGGTACCCCTTCAGTGACTCTGTTGACCCCTTCACTAGCTCTGGGGACCCTTCCAGCTGCTCTATAGACTCCTTCAGTGACTCTGGGCACCCCTTTAGTGACTCTCTTGACCCTTTCAGTGACTATGGGCACCCCTTCATTGCCTCTGTAGACCCTCCAAGCAGCTCTAGGGACCCTCCCAGAGGCTTTTGAGGCCTTTGCTGTAGCTCTAGGGACCCCTTCAGTGACTCTGTGGACCCCTTTAGTAGCTCTGGGGACCCTTCCAGCTGCTCTGTGGACCCTTTTAGTTGCTCAGGGGACCCCTTCAGTGACTCCCTTCAAGCAGCTCTGGGGACCCTTCCAGGGACCCCTTCAGCGGCACTGTGGACCCCTTCAGTGGATCTTTGGACCCCTTCAGTGACTGTGGGTCTTGGGACCCTGCAAGCAGTTCTGGGGACCCTCCCAGAGGCTATATGGGACCTTTCAGTTGCTCTAGGACCCTTTAAGTGGATCTTCGGACCACTTCCTTGACACTTTGGATCATTGCAGAGGGTCTGGGGACCCCTTCAGTGGCTCTGTGGACCCCTTCAGTGGATCTTGGGACCCCTTCAGTGACTCTGTGGACCGCTCCAGTGTGTCTGGGGACCCCTTCAGTGGCTCTAGGGACCCCTTCAGTGGCTCTTGGGACCCTTCCAGTGGCTCTAGGGACCCTTCTGGTGGCTCCAGAAGGACCTCTGCATACTGTGGTGGCACCACAGGTGGCTGAGGGTGCATCTTTGCTGATCCTGTGAACATCTCTGCTGACTCTATGACCACCTCTAGCCCTGGAAACACCCAGGCGGGCTCTGGGTATGCATACCCTGGCATTAGTGAGTGTCTACAAGCTCAGAAAATCTCTTTGCTGGTACCAAGGAAGACTCCTCCCCCTATACCAGAGACGACTGGATCATCCTCCCCTATATCAAGGATGACAATATCATCTTCCCCTATACCAGGGATGGCTAGATCATCTTCCCTTATACCCAGGGGCAGATTAAGGGGGGGGGGGGCGGACTTGGCGTGCGCCCCCCCTATTTTTCTGTACATTTTAATGTGACAATTTCCAATACCCCCAGTACATTGCCTTTTTCACGCCCCCCCTTTTCCAAAATCCTGGATCCGCCCCTGATACCAGGGATGGCTCGATCATCTTCCCTTTTACTAGGCATGGCTAGATCATCTTCCCCTATACCAGACATGACTGGATCATCTTCCCCTATACCAAGGATCACTATCATCTTCCCCTATACAAGGGATGACTAGATCATCTTCCCCTATATCAGGGATGACTAGATCATCTTCGCCAGTACCTACGATGACTCTACCACGTCCCTCAGTATCTGGGTTGTAGCAGAAGGGTCCTCAGAGTTACTGAAGGGGTCCCCAGAGCTGCTGGAAGGGTTTACAGTGCTGCTGAAGGGGTCCATAGAGCTGCTGGGATGGTCTCTAGGTCCCTAATCAACCAAGCTTTATTACAATACTTACCCCTGACCAAAAAAAGCTCAAAGGCAACCAGCTATATTAGCAACAAACCAATAGAATCATTGAATTCCTTGGGTCCAAATTAGGGGGGGTAGGCAGTGTTTTAAAAGTATTCTAAGCCATATTTAGGTCATGGGAGATGGAATTCTGATATTTTGGCGGCCATCTTGGATTTTGGCGGCCATCTTGGATTCCTCGCAACATTTTCTTCAACAGTCACCATATCTGAAAAGCCCATGATCAGAGCTTTCCAGTGATATATAGTGACCTTTAGTCTTTTTTGGTGATGGGTGTTCGGCTAGTCAGCCTTAAATGCTGCAGCACTATATCTGCGACCCATCAAATATAGTGCGGTTGAAAAATATAGACTATCATCTCAATAGAAAATAGATTATGACAAGGAAAGCATAGATAACTTACCCCTACTAGGACCTGGTGAACAACTTGTTGGTGCTGCATCCATGCACAATGCTGATCCTATGGGTTAGAAATTCTAGGGATAGTCAGATGAACATGAAACAGTAGCAATCCAGTCCATTTGCTGAGGAAACATTCCCCTATTTAACAGGTCAGTGCTGAAGAGAACAGACCCTACTATGTTACTGATAAATATTATGTACATTGGAAATTGGGTTACAATTGAGAAAAAGGTTATGAGGGTTATGTTGCTTAGACGAAGGGTAGTGAGTGTAAAATGAAACACTTTGTGATATGGCCGTCATCGCTGCTTGACCGCTTTCACATCGTCTCCGCCAAATTTTCTGAAATACAAGGTTTACACGCAGATTGGAACCAAGTCTCAGGAGGACATTTATCAGGAACCATGGTGAGACCAATTCTATATTAGAATTTGTGATGAAATATGTCAGCATATGATAAAATCTAGACACGCTCAGGTAGAAAAAGGGAACTGGCACCGCTGCCACAACGTGGTCCGAGAAAGAGCCCAATTATCGCCCACCAGACTGCTGTCACAAACGTCAACACTGACAGCATGACAACGCCAAAATCGCCCAATATGACAAAGGTCGACCCTAAAGACAAAATGAAGGCCATTCTTGATGGTCAGACTAATATCATACAACGTCTGGATAATCTTGACACTAACGTAGCAAATGTGAAAGAGATTTGAAAGATGACATGACGGTGAAAATTGACGCCTTGAACACGTGTTTGGATTCAATGATGGAAACACAGGTTGAACTTGACACCAAAATTGACCGCATGACTGGGCTTGCCTTTAGACAGAAGGCTCAAATAAAAAAGATGGAGGTCAAACTACAGGACCTTGACCAAGAACGTCGCAAAAAAACATTGTGATTGAGAAAATGTCAGAAATCGGTGAAATCGAACCCGAGGACACCTTAGATAACCTATTTGAGGATTTGGGTCTGGACTTCACATCCAGCGAAATTGACACCTGCTTCAGGATGGGGAAAAAAAAAAACGGGCTTGGCAGGGCATCCAATGAAGGCCAAGACCCGTACTGGTGAAATTTGAGACTTTTACTCAAAAAGTCAAGTTCTTCAAAAAAATCTCCAATTTGAGAAATCTACCAAATTGGTCGGGCATATCAGTCAACGATGACTTGTCACCAGCTGACCAGCGCAAAAGCCGGGACATAAGGTCCTTAGTACAACACATAAGGTCTACGGGAGAACAAAATGTGTGACAGCGCGGTCTCAAACTCCAACTGAGAGGAAAGAAGTATGGATACACAGAGCTAAACAATGTACCCCAGGATCTAAAAATGAAGGATGCCAAGACCATTAAAGTGGTTGATGGTTGGGCCTTTCAGGGACCCCACTCTGTTTTGTCAAACTTTCATCCAGTCGATATCTTTTATAAGGGTATCATGTATGCAAACGCAGAGGCTGCTTTCCAGACCAACAAGGCAATTGTCTGCGACAGCCCCGAACTGGCGCAGGAAATCAGCGTAATGACTGACCCCTACAAAACTAAATTCCGCGGAGATTCGATTGATCCAACTCCAGAATGGGCAGATAAAGATCGGGAAATGATGGAAGAAATAGTGGCGAAGAAATTTGAAGATGAACGCTGCCATAGGGAATTAAAAAGCCTTGATGGATTTTACTACGAAGCTACGAAACATGCTAGATGGGGGTGCGGGCTGACTCTCGCCACGAAGACGCCAATCTCTCAAACAACCATTCCCGGCGAGAATCTACTCAGCAAAATCTTACACCGGATGCGACAAAGAATCATTGAGGCGGACGAGGAGAAAGAAGACGGTTGCGCCAGTAAACAGGGCGACAATGTCTCACAAATCTCCCAAGTCGATGACGACGTAAATCATGATTCCACGCATGGATCACCAGTGAGCGATAATAGGTTTAATGCCAACGAGACACAACCAGACGGCAAAGGGCAAGCCAACGGATAAACCTAGTTAGAAAAACAACACTGACTGGCGCTGGTAAGACGAGTATTATTCAGTCACGGTTGATAACACATTCTTTAAAATGAGTTATCCGGGAGTGAAAGTGGCAATTTTTTCTGACAGTCGTAGTAGATTCTTAAAACCCTGGATTGACACTGCTAATGATACCGGGCTAAGATGTGTGATCTCCACTGAAAGGGGGGCACGTTTACATCAAATATGCAACTCAGCAAGGCTATATCTTGACAACCGACCAAATGATATAATTTATATCATGGGAGGAGTGAATGATGTAACGGTGCCACAGTATTATCCATCCATGCCAACCACCTTCAGATTTGATTGGAAAACCAAAGATGAGTTTGTCCAAACAATGGGTGACAAGTTTGACACGGAAATAGCTAGGATAAAAACTAGGCACCCTAATGCTAAGATTGCTGTCTGTTCACGTACGGCCACGCAGCTGTCAAGAACAGTCACAAATGCCACACCTGAACAACAACAATTATATTTGCAGAGGAATTCACTAAAAATGCCTTTTGGGAAATGTTAAGGTATAAATGTATTTAATGACTGTATAATACAGTCTCTGAGCAGAACCTCCAGACAAGATCAGAGTTTAAACCTTAACGCAATTTGCCTTAGGTTCTTGCATATACTCATCACTGCAATACATTCACCTTCTATAATAATTGTGAGTCTATAATTATTTCAAAATAGATACTTAAATTCCGATCTCCAGAGCCATTAAAGATGTATGGTTCCACAGTAAAAACATTGCCATCACTCTGTCAGTCCTTTCAGGCTGTTACTTTGCATACAAATCAATGTTCAACTCCTTTAGTTATGCAAATTGCAATGGACTTAAATGAGCCAACACAATAACTTTTCTTTACATGAGCACAATGTTTTCTGTCAACTGACATCAGACACTATGTTTGTCTTTCTATCAGCTACAAATATGCAAAATAAGACTGGAGCCTTAGGGAATGGCTGGACCTGAAGATTGGCAATAGTGTTATGTTCACATTTGCTCTAAAATTGTCAAGAAAGGTATAGACAGCCGCTGCCAAGCACAATAAGTACAGCAATGTTGAGTTCTGACTATATATCCTTTATCTCCAGAATAGAAAAAGAAATTATAATAATTCTCCATTATGCAGAAAGGCAATTCAAAATTCAGGGGCCTTGCTCTGTTGTACAGTCAACCCTCACTTCCTTGAACATTTACTTCCTTTGATCCCTCACTTCCTCACACATACATGTGCCTGGTAACCTCCCCTATATTTATGTTCCATTATATTTGGACTTAATTCCTCAGATAATTTGTTTCTTGCATTTTCCAAATAAGAGAAAATGAGGGCCAAATGTAGATGCCAGGAAAGACTATGGAGAGCTGCCCTGTGTGCCACACGTGATACATTAGTGGTTTACTAGGGACTAGAAAGCAACTTTTACATTTGTCCAGGCAGTTCCACAAGACCAAGGAGAACCCCCTTTTTTATTCACGTTTATCCAGAGGAGGCCATTAATATTCAGTGGTGGGCCTGTTGTGTTTCCAAATTTACAACAGTGGTTGCCCCGGTTTTAATGTCAGTGAACTTTCAGAGATCAGCTGATCACTTCCCCTTAAGAAACACTATATATTATCCTAACATGCACAATATTCTGAAACCTATCTTGCCTTGATATCTCAGGAATATGATAGCACACCTGACGACAGAACCCAACAGATTAAGGTTCAATATTATGGTTCCGTACATAATTCGTTGGTTTTGGGCAATTGAAGAAAAAAAGTAACAATAATCAATAAATTTAAAGGTAGACTAGGGGTAGATTCCAGGATGACCACATGTAGCTCTGCCTCAGTGCTGTAATGGGAACAGTACTGAACTTTGACACTGGGGTAGTGCGTTTGCTGCTTGGTCAGTCCAGCAGTTTAACTTACTGCTCTATAGGAGGGCCCACACGTCAGATGCGCAGAAATTGTCTCAATGGACGTGTTTGTGAAGGTAGGCAACCACGTTAAGTGGCTTTCATTTTGAATAATTATTGAATAATGATGATGATAATACTAAGGAATGTTTTTTCTATTTTATTTCAGTCATAATTTGATCTGCTAGTTAATGTAATTTAACATTCGGAAGGGGAGCCTAGTATTTTCCTACAGAAATTTGTTTCAATTACATTACAATCTTAGGCTCAACTCTTAATAGCATCTCAGAGCGTCACCTGCCATACACATAGGGAAGCTTCAAATAATCTGATGATTTCTCTGATGAAGACTCCCCTTCCTAAAGTGATTTAACATTAGGAAGGGGAGTCTTGTATTTTACCCCAGAAAGCCATTGTTAGATTACAATCAAGTGCTCAACTGTAGTAGCATCTTAGAGCATGACCTGCCATACACATAGCATACTGGAATCCCTCTAAATGATTCTGTTGCATTTTTCTCACAGCTTACAGAGCTTCATTATCTCTAGCATATCAGATGTATGTAGCAGGAATTTTTAAAGGCATCAGCATTTCTAATTTCCATCAAAATTTAATGTTCATTATACCTTCAAAAAAGCTCTCTCTTCTTAATTTTTTTTTTATCAATTAATATGCAACCCACATGTGGGTCTGGTTAACAATCAGAAAAAGTTGGTTTGCTTAAACTAAAAGCCTAGAGCCTTAAAGGGTGAATCCTTTGATGCAAATATGGATAAACATTAACGATGTTAAACCTGTGGATGAATCTTATCCCTTTATCCTACCTGATAGAAGTTAGAGTCAACCAGTGCAGAATTTTATAGTTATGATATCATGTTCTGCAGTATGGCCCATAATCATAAAATAAAATGGTGGACCATAAATGCCTGTAATGGCGCTAACTTTTGATGAGCTCAGCCTTTAGTAGGTGGTGCAGCAGAACATTATGAGCTAAACTAGCAGCCAATAACAGCCATGACACATACGATCCACTTAGCTTGACCAGATTATAACTAAACATATAAGATTTTCAAATACCAAGCCTTTTCCTGCTATTCATGATTGTTTCATGATCTCTTTTGACATTTTTGCTTTCAGAGTTTAAGAATTGGAGTTCCAATACTAATCGATTGTTTTGGTGGCAGTAACCTTTTATCAAAATATTACTTCATGGTTAATAGTTCTTGTATTTGCTAGTTCCACATGTGCTGCACCTTGTTAGGAATTCAAGATTGCTACTTGTTTATTGAAACTATAAAGTATTGATCGCATTGATGCATAGCAGATATTATAAAGCGCTTTCAGGGGCCAACTGCAATTTGTAATAAGACAGCCATTTTTCATTTAGAAAGGGGATCATAATCAAAAGATTTATGTTCTTAAGGGTATAATCAACTATTTTCCTTTCATGTAATTGACAATCATATGCCAACCCATACATTAACCCGGCTAATTGGCTATGATGTAATTGGCTGCGTTGCACTGATATAATGCCACCCACATGTACCACATGTTTCACACCCACATAGTGATGGGGTCTTTTATGACAGAAGATTGATGTTACTTTAACACTTATAGATATCCTGAATATCAAAGGATGCAAGATATTTCCTATCCAGCTAAAATTGTTTACTCTTTTTTGTCTCAAAGGGTGAATCCGCGGTGAATCCACGGAATCGGATGAACGTTAACAATGTTAACTAAACCTATGGACGGATCTCATCTCACCCAATAGATTCATGTCAGTGGATTCACCCCTTCACTGACATATCATTCAATGGCTTTCGGAATCAGCTGGCTCAGTTAAACCGGTGGAATCATCTTTCTCACTGAACACTCTACATCTAAGGTTAATGCCTATCCCATACTATCTAAAAACCTTCATTTAAAACCATAACAGATGCATTGCAATGTAAAAACACACTCAGCTCTTTCATTCCCATCAGGGTGGCTGCTGCTTTGCATGTAAATCGATCACAAACTCATTTGTTTATGCAAATGGCAAAGATATTCACTGAACTGGCATGTCAAATAGCATTTACAGGAGCGATATCTTTTTCACTCAACTGAATTCAGAAACTTTTTGATACTGTCTATCAATCATGAGCTATGAATATACAACAGGACGGAGTGGCTCTAGGGTGGACTCTGTACTGATGTGCATCATGCTCACATGTACTGCCATATTATAAAGTCTAGATGACTTCTGGAAAAATAATATCGGAATAGACCGCATACAGTAAGTAGTCTTTGAGATCACTATCACTACAAGGGAACATGCATGCCTCTGTGAATTGTTGCTAAGGGTGTTTTGTACTGATTCCACAGGGAGAAGTGTTACAACATGCTATGTTCCCCCGAGACAACCTTATACAGGGAGCTACAGAACATGACTGAGGAAATGTCCACTGTATTATTATAGGTTTGAACATTTTCTATTGCCAAATTAGAAGCTTGTTGTAATTATTATGACAGTGAACGATGATGCCTTAGGTTATACATGTCAACATACAATTTATTACATATCATTCTATTTACAATGATGCAAACAATGAAAATATAAAAGATATTTCCACCAAATGGAAGCACATTAGTGGTTTGCAACAAAATGTTGTTAGATTGCCAGTATCCAATTGACATTCTAGAGACAGTGTTCTACAGCCAAATGCTTGAGTAGTTTTTATATTCATAGCTTCATGCTGGGGTGGTCTGTGCGATAAATATTCAAGACCATGTCTTATGGACTTACATAATTATAACCTGGCTAAGCCATGTTACCTTCATTAAATCTCAAGCTGTGCAACCCAGGTTGATGTACACAGGTCAGTGTTTGGTGGTACACAGACAATCTTAATGCCCTGGCCCTTAGTGGCTATTTCAGGTCAGTTACATCTAGGGACATTGGTCAGGTATGACCAAGTGCTATTCAAAAACAACTTAGGCATAACAGAAGATGTGACAAAGGCCCTTTAGTGCAGGGTGCACTATGGTGCCTTTTCTGAGTACATGCCACATATGACTACTGCTATACTCAAAACAACTTAGCCTAAAATTCATTGAGATGCATAAGATTAAGGTGGGTTGGTCAGTTTTTATCTAGGGAGCCAAAAAGTGACTGACCAGGCTATAGTCACTGAGAGTTTGTTTGTATAGGCAGCCATAGAATATCAGTGTACAAGGGTACACGCATTGCACGCTTTTATAGTCATATCATATTCAGCAGTCAGGTCAGAATCATGACATTTGTGACCAGTCCTGAGAAAACCAGCCTTCGGGGGAATTTTAGTTCTTTTTTGGCCACTGGGGGGGCAGTTTTTAATATATTTTAGTATATATTATGGGATACAGTGCATTTAGAGCTTATCTCTCAATTTCAGTTATGTATATATATTCGTGACAACTCATGTTTGAGATATTATTCCTACAAGACTACTGGGAATATCTTAGCTTTATTTTAAAGATCTTGACACACACTGTGAATATCGATTTCCCCCTAAATATCCCTTTTCACCCGCCTGGTCACATTTGTGCTGTGCATCGTTAACACTGACACTGACCCCAGGTTTAATCAGGGGACATAAACTCAAATGAGCTGCGATACACCGATTCAAAGAGAAATCAATTTGGACTCTGGCTCTCTAAAGAACAACAAAAAAGCCATAGACATCTGCAATTACTATGCACATGTCTTGAGTTTAATTATTTTGTTTCTCTTGTTTTCACTGGTTCCAGTGTTTCAAGAAACAACTTTTGAATATTGTCTCATTTATCTTAATTATCATGTTTAGTTGTTTCTTTGCAAAATTAACATGCACAATTTAATTTATGAATTTCACACACACAAGTTGCATCTTTAATTGCATTTTGAAAGTGGTCAGTTTTGTGGTTCTGGAGCAGAGATGAAGTTGTAATTACCTCATCACTGGTACTGCTCTATTTCAAAAGAATGATCAATGATTTCCCCTTTGGTGTTTACATCATAAATTTCCTGGGCTAATTGGCTGTGAGGTATTAGCGCTACAATCACTGATAATGTGTTCTGGGGCATTTGGTCACTGCCCTAGGACATTGGATGTATGCAATTGAGATTCTGAATATCAAACTATAAAAACTACCTGTGTTTGTGCTCTAAAATGCACATTATTCGATGGATGGTGCTTTCATGATCAACTAGCACAATGCTTCTAGTAGGAATAAATCGTTTACTGGAGCTATGGAATTTGACCAAGTTTCATGGTCACTTTATCAAACCTTCAGTGAACACCTCTTTCCTAAATGTCACCTCTAAAAAACCTTCATTCAAGGCTAATACAGATGCATAGCTACTTGGTAGAAACACACTCATTCTTTTTTCAGCTCTAAAGGCCGACTGTTACTCAGTCTGCAAATCGATGGCTCATTTGTTGATGTAAATTGCAAATAACCTGGCGTGTCAAATAGCATTTACAAAAGTGATTTTTTTTCTATTAAAATGAAAAAGAAATTTGTAATTCAGTTTATGATGACAAGCTATGTACATCCACTTTTAGAGCAGTGCAGTAGGGGACGGTTGCTGTAGGCCTGCAGTAGCAGCATACATACACTGACATTCTGGCCTTATCCAGTATTAGGTATCAGTCACTAGTGGTTAAATCATTTTTAGTTAACTGTTAATTAATATTATTAGGTTGGTCAGCAGTGACTAATACTCCTTATTCTTTCCGTGTCTATGAGTATCCCAGTAAACACATAACGTTATACACCATTTTATAACGTTATATGTCAACGTTTTTCTAAGGCTCTTTAGTATGACATAACGTTATGTAAAATTTAAAACGTTATTTTGACTTAAAATAACGTTTTTTTGTTAGCTTGGATTACTCTTTTTGAGTCAGAAATTAGTCATATCTTGTTTGCCTCAGACAATTTTGAATATCAGTTTGCCATTCTGACCAATACCCCTATGACTAACCTGGGATAGACACTACAGACTAAGGCCTGAAGCTTAATGATTATCAGTGTAATCTTGTTACAGGATGGGTGGTAGCAGGTGGCTGCTGAAGGCCGAGCACAAACTCTCCTTCACCCAGTCCATAATCATCACAACACAGCAGGGCTGCCACAGAGTATGTTGGTTGTAAGTGCAGACTACATGACTGCACTACCAAATGAAACACATTATTTACACAATTTAGAAATTTGTTTAGTAATCATAACTTTTGTCATGAATGTTGTACAAAAGACCTTCTTCTAAAATGCTACCCAGAGGGTTTTGAATATAATATTTATGAAGTGAAAATTATTCAAATGTTTTGAGAGGTTGTTTTACATGAGTTGTAGATTTGCATTTAAGCTATTTCATTGTTTTTTGGTGAGGGTTTGACAAAAATGCTGACTATTAGTTGATACCTAATTGCCACCTACCCTATGGACAGAACATTTCTAAATGCATTTACATGATAAATAGTGTGTCGTGCTACCATTAAGTGTACAAAAGTATGCTGATTAGGAGGTGTAGGGCTTTCCTACCTACAACTCACTATACAGATAAGCCTACCTCATCAGTATTCTATACTAGCTATAGCTGGCAGCTCATATCCTCACTGTGCTTTTTCATTGCTGAATAGCCTCCTTTGACATTGGTAAATGATGGGCTGTGACGTATAAATGGGCTGCTGACTGATAGTTTATGTGCATAGCAAATGGGCCATCATGGTTCTTCCAATTATTCACTTCATTTTATTTACCAGGCAGTGAAGAGGGTATAGGCCAAGCATTTTATGAAGATCAATTTGAATGGCTTGCTGTCTTCATTATTTCCTTTAAACCATTATTCGGCGGGAAAATAAAGTCGTTATGATTACCATCAATAGGCATTTCATGAAGATCGATTGGAATGGCTATTTTGCTTCTCTATTGATCTTTGCACCAGTACTTTGCGAGCCAAAAAGGGTACTATTGCAATCTCACTCATTAAACAAGATGTGATCATGAACACGCCAATGAATATCACTTGAATCTAATAAAAAGGCAAGTTCAAAAATATCCCCTGGCCTCCACTTAAAAACCTTTATATGCGTGACCATTACAGATATATCACTACTTGGTAAAATCACCCTCGTCCCTACTTAAGGCAACTGTTTCTCTGCATACGAATCAATAAATAATATCCTTGTGCAAATTGCAAAGTACTAACCAAGCTGGCATCTCAAAAAGCATTTACAAGGTTGCTACCTTTAAAGAAAAAAGTCAAAAGCAGAAACTTTGTAATTTATTCTTTTGATCAACTTTGATAACCATCTATGTATATCAACTTTAATGCAAAAGTTGAAAGCACCAGGGGAGGGGTTGCTGTATAGAAGCAGCATCCAGACATTGGTTAGAGGGAGGATGATAGCAGGTGGCCGCTGGTGGTGGAGGACTCACTCCTTTTCAGCCAGTCCCTAATCATTACGATACATCATGCCTGATACAGAGTATGTTGATTTTGAACACTTAGGTAAAGGTTCATGAGTCTCCTGAATGGGTTATTTCATAAATTGAAGGTCAGGTCACATCTTATGAAACCATATGTAAAGCTCCAATAGCCCACTCAATGGTGTGACTGTAATCCATAAAACATACAAACTGTCACCTTCTCCCTTTGGTAGACTACAGGCATCAGGTGGTCTCTGATGATTTGTTGGACTACCCTACCAGCCCAGCAAACATTATGTAAATGGTTCAGAAAATGAGTTTTAAACTTTTTTTCTTTTTTCTTTAAATTTTACAAAAACATGAAATGAAAAAATGATTAGTATTTAACCCTTTAACGCCGAGCATGGACTATAGACGATGCCATGGCTGGCCGAGCATCGACTATAGTCGACGCCATGGCTGGCCGAGCATCGACTATAGTAGACATAACTCTATGGGAATCAGCAAAGTCTCGGCCATAGGGGAAGTTCTGTGAAAATGTCTCGCCCCCATCACCAGCAAAAACTTGGTCTGACTTAAAGGGTTAAAAGGATTGTTTCTCGCAAATATTTTGGACAAAGATGTTCTAACATAATTGTAGTAAGCAATAGTCTGTCATGCCAAAATCTCAAAACGTTAACTAGGCCTAAACACAGGCCTGCTAATTAGGAATGTCTAGTACATGTAGGTCTATCCCACTTATAACTAACTATACAGACAAACCTACACTGATATTCTTTGGCTCCCTTTACAACTGTGAGGGACACGGTTTCTTTTAAAATCATGTTTTCGGAGACACCGGGACTCAAACCCGGAGCCTTCCACTTGTCAAGCGATTGATCTACCACTGAGCTACATCCCCTTGTCCTTTCTCACGTCACTGGATTGGTATGGTCCAGAAGGGAGTGGGATTACCTGAGTGATACCCCCTTGCAGCTTTACCACCGAGGCACGGGGAATCCGACCTCTACACAACCAATCACTCAGTCACTATAGCCTAGCCAAGTCAGTTATTCTTTGGCTTCTTATATGATCAACATAGGTTCGTCAATATTGTCAGGTTGGTCAGTACTGACCATTTCACCTTAGTCTTCTCCATTTCAATGAGTTTAGTGAGAGTCCCTTTTGAGTAAGGCATTAGTCATAATTATGTTGCCTCGGTAGCACTTGGACACGCCTGACCAATGTCCCTTTGACTTACCTGGGATAGGCACCTGAGACTACCGGCCGGGGCATTTAGATTATCAGTGTACCTCATCAGTATTCTATACAAGCTGTAGCTGGCACCCCAGCCCTTACTATGCTTGTTGTATCGCTCAATAGGCTCCTCTGACATTGGTGAATGATGGGGTGTGATGTATTGAAGGTGAGAATGTATTGCCACGTTGTAGTCAATGTGCATACAAAATGAGCCATCCGGTCAATTTTCTCGGCTCGACCCATTAGTTTGGTAATTTCTTCACAAAGGTAATGGCCAGCGGCAGGCAGCGTAGTGAGTAGAGCTGAGGCATTTTATAAAGATTGATCGAATTTGGCTTTCACCTTTTAAAAAAAAACATTTTAAGAAGAAAAAATGTTAAATTATTGTAACATGTAATGGAGTGATAGGATCATTTATTTACTGATATCAACCCCAGAAGAGGGCCGGAATTCAGAAAATATGCAGATAGGAAAAGCCAATCACTCTATATATTTTCTTAAATCAATATGGGTGGTCAACAATGGATTTTGGTATACCATTCTCAATTGAATAATGTTAGATATCATCTGGGAAATTCACAATATTTGGCTAAGAACCTTATAAAAACATGAGCTGTACCTGATATATTTGGCTTCAGATGAAGGTAGGGAGTTCCAGCCACCGCATCTACAGATATAATTTGAAATCCTAACATTAGCTATCTATGGACGTATCCTTTTAGTTGTGAATTCCAGCAATCATGGCTGGCACAGCATTTTGTGCCATTTCCAGCATACGTACACCCCTCTCCCTGCAGTCCTAACTATTCCGCATTAGCGAGATACAGTGGCTCCACCTTTTGGACCACTGGTAACAATCATAACCCTTTGCTCTGCAAGGACAAGCTCAGCCAAATCTCGTGGCCGAGATTAGGGTACAAACAGGGCTCAGGTATTGTGAATAGGTTGTACCTGGACACTCCTAATGTCACCTGTGTCCAGTATAGTGTAGTGGTTAGCACTGTGGACTCATAATACTGGGAGCCCAAGTTCAAATCCCTACCAGGCCAAATAACACTATGTCCTTTAAATACATATATTTCTAAATTTTCTTTAGTATTGTGAATAATGTATTCTGTTTCCAAAATTGCTATACTTATGAATTTGATTACCAGGCATTGCCTGGAAGAGACTTGAACTCAGGTACTCTGCATCATGAGTCCACAGTGCTAACCACTACACTATACTGGACACAGGTGACATTAGGAGTGTCCAGGTACAACCTATTCACAATACCTGAGCCCTGTTTGTACCCTAATCTCGGCCACGAGATTTGACCAAGCTGGTTGCTGTGAGTACTGGGAATAGACCTAGTACCAGTGGGAATGGCACTATCCACTGATCATCTTGCTAAGGCCCTATAGCAACAAGCTATCTACTCTAGCTCAGCACCTCCTCCAAACTGTTTAACTACAAATGGTACCTACTGTATTTTGCCAGGTAATGGCCAGCTTAAGTGCTGCTCCTTCACAGCGAAGTTATATACTGTTACAATGCAGCAGCCGTCATAAAATCATCAAAACATCATAAAAATATTCATAATACTTTTTTTCTGAAATCGTTTTGCTCCAATAAATCATTGACATGATGGAAAACAAGGGCACTATGTTTAATCTTACACATAGGTATTACAGTGCATTGTCATCCTCACACTAATCTATGCTTACAAAAATGACTTTATGTGATTGGTATGTAAGGAATGCCCGGTAAAATGGTGTCATGTCCCTCTAGACATTAAAACATGGCACAGACCCAGGTACCTGGACCTGGTTTTTAGATGGTTAACCTCTTAATTGCAGCAGTGTGTACCACCAGGCCTGCAGACATTTTAACCCTTAAATGGGACACACAATGCTTCAATGTGTAATGACCTTTCTGTGATGATGCATGGATACAGCTTTGGACACTATGAAGTTGATACACTCCTGAAAGTTTGGCATGATGCATGACTGCAGTTTTTACTCGCCAGGACCGCAGTCATGCATCATGACGACACAGGAGAAATTGAATTAACACTCTGTGGCCTTAAAAGGGTTAAGAAATTGCCATCTCCAAATCCAATTTCCTCCAGACATTTCATTATCAGCTTTCCCTTCACTTCTACATTGACCAGAGCCAATGTCCTCCTCCCCTTTGAATTCAAGAACTAGGTTTCCGGCCTCGCAGTAGAAGGTTTCAACACTGGTTGAAGCCTGTTTTAGTGTATCCAAAAGCATATTGAGAATAAAAGCAAAATATAGAACTATTAGTCAGACAGTTGAAACCCTACTTGGATTGAATCAACTCCATAGAGTCAGCATTCATACACTATAATGGGCAAACTGATAAGCAGATTACTGCATGGTAAAGTGTCTAAAGGGTTAGGGGGTACATATCCTGAACTCCAATTTTGTGTAGACCTGTCTTTAAAAGCTTGCCTTTTCACTTCAATTCTCTAAAGAAATGATCTTCTTTTTAAACTTGGAGTGGGGAAGGGGGCTACTGAAGGTGTAGGGGAGTCAACAAAGTGTAGACAGCTTGAGAGGGAGGAATCAAAAGTAATGCCTTTGAAAGGGGTGTTCAAAAACATGTCACTGAGTTCTACCGAAAAAGTCAGTGCAATAATACAACTTATGGGGTTGGTTACAGTTGACTGAACTAACTGATGAAGCACAAACATGTTGGCATGCTCATACTAAGCTCCACTGGCCCCTATCCCCCTGTCAGAAATGGATTGCTCCTTTATGTCCTCTTTCCTTTTCCATCCATATGTTTGGCTCTATCGCTGTAATGTTAGTCCTGCTTGGACTGCCCCAAAATAGCATGTCCTGTACGTAGCTGCAGTCCTAATGTTCTGCTTATCCCCTCCTCCTCTAGGTTCTTTAACGAGGAGCAAGTGTAGCTTTTTTTCTTGCTGCCATAAAAAAACTGAAATCAAAGGCCTAGCAATAGATGGAGCGAGACAGATTGCACTAGATTTTGGGAAGAGAGTGAAATGTAGGGACGGAAAATCTGGACGAAAATAGAAAACTCAAACCTTGAATCAGGAAAGATATTAATTTTGATCCTATCACAGCATACATCCCTCCATTGTCAGTGTCTGAATAACCACTTACGAGGATCATTCTATGTAACTTTACTATCCGAAAGTGCCACAACCCTGTTAACCCTGTTAAAAACTATTAGACTTGATTGTGTCTGGTTTTTGCATGATAATAAAACTGCATTGTAGCCTAATGCCATAACATTTTTAGATATTACTTTCAAAAGCTGCCATATATATTATATGATATGCAAATGCTGCCATAGAAAACACTCCTTGAACAACAGTGAAGGTACAATAGACACAAAAGAGATATAAATCAAAAGTTGATGATAATTATTTCCTTGTGAATTGAAACTATTCCAAGCATTGCAAGGCTTTCGACACGGTTTCTCACCCATTATTAATTAATAAATTTTAAAATATTGGTCTTACCCAAAATACCTGCAACTGGTTTTTAGGCTATCTCTCGAGCAGAACACAAAGAGTGTTAGTAAATAATATTTTCTCACCAAACCAGTGAAATATGGTGTACCCCAGGGGTCTATTTTAGGCCCTATCCTGTTTACATTATATATAAATAATTTGCCAGATTGCTCTGATATATGTAAAACTATGCTTTATGCTGACGATGCAGCTATGTCCGTGAAAAGGATAGAGGACCTACAAACCCTTGTTCCTGTAGTCAGTAATTGGTGTAAAAATAATCTACTAGCAATTAACAAAGATAAGACCAAATGGATGAATTTTGGTCCTAAACCTCCACTTCAAAATTTACATAATGACAGCATTCAGCTAGATGGGCAGGTTCTTGGGAAAGTAAATGAATTTAATTATCTGGGCATATCAATAGATGATAAATTAACTTTTGATAAACAGAGAAAAATCACTAAAAAATAATGCTAATTTTAGGCTAATTCAGATGGCAAAAAATTGAAAATATTTAGATATAGTAATTACATGGAGCTTTGAAATTATTTAAAAGTAAAGTCATTCCTATATTTGATTATGGAGATATTATCTGGGATAATCGTAAGGGCACATTTGGAAGGGAAATACAAAACATCCAAAACAAAGCAATGAGAATTGTATATAATGTAAAATTGGAAGAGAATCCTGTGTATACAACTGTGCAAATGCAAAATATGAGTGGTTGCATTCCTCTAATGAATAGGAGAGACATACAATCTGCTGACATATGCTTTTAATATTAGACATATACCATCATATATGGATGTTAGGCCTAGAAACACCAGACTGGCAAATGGTCTACATTATGTACAGAAGATATCAAGAAATCCCAAAGTACATTTAAGTTTCCATAGAGAGGCCATAAGAAGATGGTATAAGTTAAAAACTGCTTACACACCTTTGGAAAAAAGGATGTATTAAAGGATAAGATCAAAAAAGATTATCCCCATTGCTATGTAAATGACCATGTAATGGTCATGGTCTAAACCGATATCTTTGCCCACCTTTGTAAAGGTCTCCTAGTGCTTGATAAATTTTGACATAATATGTCATATTTAATATGCTAATTAAATAGGAATTTCTCTTAAACTAATTATGATAGAGCTTATTGGCATTAAAGATTGGACAGTGACCACACATATTCAGAGAGCCAGTACTCCAAAACTAGAGGTGGTACCTGCTAATAAAAGATATCATTGGAAAGCTGATGACCTCAATTTTATTATTGAGTTTTTACCTTCGAGGACCCTTTTCCCTTGACTGTTCACATATTTTCTTCTCCTTATATTTCTCTTCAATGAAATGCCTTATAGTTTATGTATTATGTGAATTCTCTCACCACCACAAGACATGCTAACTCTTGCATTGTACTATCTATTCATACCTGTATACCAAACTGATATTATATGTAACTCATCCTCATCTCATCCCTCATCAAACAACATCAAAGACTTATGATTTCTTTGGGTTTTTATTGTTGAAATGTAATATATCAAGACGCCATTACACAATTAGTCAAATAGTAAAATATAACCATTAGAACGCCTGGACAGCATAACGGCATTGCCGAGTCCAATGACAGATTATGTATTTACATAATAACTGTATTCCTTAATAAAAACACTTTTTTTTTAAATTGATGGATGACCACTATTTATATTATATTACATGGGATGAGACATGGATTTATGATGCAATCAACGGTACAACCAT
The DNA here is from genome assembly GCA_947462335.1 of Harmothoe impar. Taxonomy (NCBI): domain Eukaryota; kingdom Metazoa; phylum Annelida; class Polychaeta; order Phyllodocida; family Polynoidae; genus Harmothoe; species Harmothoe impar. The sequence continues at coordinate 26,395,440 of OX381707.1, forward strand.
TTGTTGTTCTCCTTCAGTTATGCATGGCTTCTCGTGTTAGGCCAGAGTTTGGGGTGTGGCCACTCAACAGCCCTCTGTGGCTTATTGGATTAATATTGCCCAAAACTCAGGGGGCGGCCTATACGCGAGTTAGACTCATATGCAAGGTTTTACGGTAGTACATGTTTGAATTTATTTCAGTTCTATGTAGATATATGCTCTAAATAAGCCATTTTCCGTTCTGCTGGAAAGTTGTTCCAGTCAGAGAGTTTCCACTTGTATCGATTTGGTGTGACACAGGTATGGACAACAGTAGTATAGTATAGACTATGGTTAACTACTGTTTATTACTCGATCGATATGCAGCCAATCAGAGGCCGCCATTTGGTCACGTGACCCGTTGCCATGGTAACGTGACCTACTTAGGGCTCTCAGCCAATTAGAAGCCAGCATTCTGGGTGACCTACTGACCTACTTAGAAGCTCTCAGCCAATCAGAGGCCGGCATTCTGGTAACCATGGTAACGTGACCTACTTACGTCACGTGACCTACTTAGGCTCAGCCAATCAGAAGCCGGCATTCTGAAAACTAGGGTAACGTGACCTACTTAGGGTTTGTTTGTAAACAACACCACGTGGCTCTCTTGTTTGTAAACAACACCACGTGACACGTGACTGTTTGTAAACAAACAACTTATATATAGAAAATAAACACAACAAGTTCCATGTTATGCTAAAATTATATTTTCAAAAAAAAGCACATCTGTTACAGCGTCTATGTGTAACTACGCGCGTTCTCATTCAAACACTATAACACTATTACACCGTAGCAGCAGCAGGTAGGACCGGAAGAAAAGCAAGCGCACGAGCAGAAGCGACGACACCATTTGCACCATCCGGCCGTCGCGTTGGTAGCCCTACTACCCGTCGCGCGTTCAACTGGAGGTTTAAGAGTGACAAATGACGATTCTTTGTCGACGCGACTGCTAACATCAGCAGCATCAGCAGCATCAGCATCATCAGCAGCAGCGGCAGCAGCCTCGGCAGCAGCGGTAGCAGCAGCAGCAGCAGCGGCAGCAGCAGTAGCGTGAGCATTAGCAACAACAGCAGCAGCGACAGTAGCAAGGGCAGCAGAGTGTGCACTAGCAGCGTTATCAGCGGCGACATCGGCAGCCGCAACAGCATCAGCAGCAGCAGGGTCGGCATCGGCGGCATGAGTAGCTGCATCGGCGGCAGCAACAGCAGCAGTCACAGCCGCAGCGGCAACAACAACAACGTCATCACAACCGGCGTCACTAACAGCCGCAGTAAATGCAGCAGTAGCACGATGAGCGGCACTAGCAGCAGCAGTAGCAGAGGCTACAGCATCAGCTTCACATTCGCGCGCCGCTTCGTCATACCGCTTCATGTCACGGTCGCAACTTTCCATCATGGGGATCTGCAAATTGAGGCGTGGTGCTGGTGGTGGTGGTAGTAGTAGTAGTAGTAGAGTGAATGATGATTGACGATGACGAATACGGTTTCACTCCCCCTTATATACCATTACTCCCCCCTTTTTTCAAGCCGCCAGCCAGCTGCCCACTCACGGCAGGTCTTTAGATTAGCCTTAAGTCGCTTACTACGCGCTCATCATCCCTCTAATCACATTTTCCAGCCGCCGGCCAGCTGACTGCTGACGACAGGAGAGGGTGATTTTTTTTCTTTAGATTTAAGCCGCTTACCACACGCGCGCCCTCTAGTCACAGATAGAGTGACAGAAAGGGAGGGGGTCGCTTTGTTCACGCTACCTGTAGTTGTTTTTCTATACACACTCTAAGCCCATGACCTGCTAATCCTTTATACAGGTAACACGCGTTCAACTAATTACACTATTGTATGACAGTCGGTACACGGATTAATTTTAAACCACCCTCCCATCTGGATCCATGTCTGGTGGGTGGAAGGATCCAGCTGAAAAGCGTGATTAGGGCTTTTGTTTCTCTTATGATAGCAGCAGGTCAGCATGCGACAGCTGAAAATGTCAGACTAAGTCTAACTCTCGCCGCTCCTATAAAAGACTGAGATGCATCTCTCTTTCCACACCCCCTTCTACCATCGCCGCCGACGCCGCCACCGCCGGCCAGCTGACCGCCGCCACCGCCTGCAGTCACCGCCATCACGCCAGCAGGGAATTTCGAGCTGAGTCTGCTTATTGCTTTTTTTTTTTCTTTGAGCTTTTTGTTTTTTAAAATTTTTATTTTCACTCAGTCTTTTTTGTTTCGGAGGAAAGAAATATGGCGCCGCAGAGGGCGCGAGTTTCTAAAAGACGGACACGCGAACAAAGTGCCCTCCTCAACTGCCCGGCTATTTTTTATCTCAAAGGAGAGAGCGTCACGTAGTTGAGGTTCACGCTTCTCTTGAAGCGTACCAAATTCTCGAGAAAAGCAAAGCTGAGCGCCAAAGAAATCGTCGTTATACAAGAGCGGAAAAGGAAAACGTAGCGACATGGCCAAGAGCCGTCTTCTCAGAACAGTATTTACTCTACCATTGCATAACAGCCGCTCTCAGCGCCCCCACTCGTTGGGCGTTTCATGAAAAGAAAGAGCGCCGCTACTCTACTCACCCTGCCTCCTCTTATAAAGTGAGAATAAGCGCTATGAAACGATTCGACAAGCCGATCGGTTTCTTGGGAGCGACTGCAGCTCCCACTCGGTGGGCGCGCGTTGTGGCCGACGTGAACACGGTCTCTAAACGTTTCGACGTCGTCACTTGTTATCCCGCATATTGCAACGCAGCCGAATTGAAGAAGATAGGGACGCACTATTTTAAACCATACGCTCCAATATGTATTTGTCACCGCCGCGCTCACACGCCTTATTGCTTTTTCGAGACGATCGTGTCACAACACAGAAATAGAAAAAAAAGCGGCAAAGCGACGAGCTTTGCCTAAATGATCAAAAAAAAATAAAAATAATAATAATCTCCTCCTCCTCCTCCTCTTCCTCTTCCTCCTCCTCCTCCTCCTCCTCCTCTTCCTCCTCCTCCTCCTCTTCTTTTTTTTAAAAAATAAATATTTGTATCAGACTCCTCTGGAGTCTGATACAAACATTTATGACTATTGAGTGAAAATAGAATTTTATCGCAAAAATAAAAAGAAAAAAAGTCACTTCTGCCGCCGCTACTGTGACACCGGCCGGTATCAATAAAAAGGTCGGCTGACTTTTCTCCACAACCATTCACTACCGACCGTTCGAGTGAGAAACACAGCAGACAGTCAGACACACAACTACTCTCTGACGCGTCCTGAAAAAAAACCAAAAAAATGTCGAGTAGTAAAAGCAAACTCTTCACAGAAATTCATTTCGACGCTCGACTACAAGGACCCTTTAGTTGTATCATTAGCGGTCCGTCGGGTTGTGGAAAATCGCGCTTGGTGGATCAATTTCTGAGCGATGTGAACAATTTGGTCACGCCGCCGGTGGAAAAGACTTTTTACCATTACGGTGAGTGGCAACCTCTGTTTGAAAAAATGCAAAATCAGTACGGTGTGGAATTCAGAGAAGGTCTTCCTAGCAAAGAGTCTATAGCGGGAGACGTGGAAGTAGCAGAAGACGCTTTACGACCACACACTCTACTGATATTGGACGATCTGATGAGCAGTTCCAATCAGCAAGTGGTAGCCGACATCTTTACTAAATACTCCCATCACTGGAACGTGAGCGTCATATATATCACTCAGAACCTATTCCAGAAATCACCCGACTTTCGAACTATGAGTCTGAACGCTCACTACTCGTTTTCAAGAACCCGCGCGACATGGGGCAAATAGCTAGTCTGTCTTGCCAGGTGTTTCCCTCCAACGCGGCGGCCCTCTCTAGTATATTTACCCATGAACTCAAGCGACCTCACTCATACCTCCTTCTGGACTTCAAGCAGTCAACACCTGACGATCTGAGAATACGCTCCTCTTTGACGTCCATACACTCTCAGCTAGTATTCGTACCGCTAGACAAAAAAAAGAACAAGAGAAAGCAGTAGCAAAAATGTCTTCTCATCTACTCGAAAGACACTTTGGTACTCTCAAGCACTTAGCTAAGTGCTCGCCAAAGGACTGCTCGCATCTAATAGACTCTGGAAGCGACGATCTGATCGCAGCGTTGAGTGAGATCTGTCACAATTTACTGGTAGGGAACATCCCGCTCAGCGACAAACAACTGGACAAGCTTCGAGAATCGGCTGACGTGTTGAGGGAGGTCGGCAAAAAATCTATGCCCATCAAAAAAAAGAGACGCATCTTGGTACAAGAGGGAGGTTTCCTCATTCCGGCTCTCATAGGGATGGCCTTACCGCTAATAAAGAGCATTCTCCGTATATGAGACACCTCATTCGACACCTACTCGCCGACAGTACCACCACTACCGCCACCGCCAGCGTCATCGCCACCGTCGTCCCCATAACGGACTCAGAGCAGCAACAACACTACAAACGCTTAGCGCTCGTGGATCCTGAGACGCTCTACAAATCATCACGAGCAGGTCTACTTCATCATGTGCCCACTGCTGCTACTACTAGCGCTGCTACTATTGCAGTCGCTGCTGCTAGTACTTCTACTGCTCCAAACCTTCCTCCTCTTCCTGATGAGCGTACTGAAAAGAACGAGAGTTCCGCTCCTGCCACCGCCGCCCGCCTACCTGCCGATATGGCCTATTACCACAAGCAGGCAGAACAGTCCCTTCATCCCGACGCGGCCTTGCACCAGGTGCTACAGTTTATCTACAGGGACTTGGACTTAGTGTTGAACGATCCCACTTTGGAATCGCGCGAGAAAATGTTGAAATACCGAAGGTTGTTGAATAGATTGCAATTTTTTCTCGCGAATCTCAACAACAGCAACATCTCTTCGTCCTACACTTCTTCGCCCCCGGCTCACCTCCGTCAGTCTGCTGAAGAAGCCAGCGCGTCCCTACTTGAGCGGTTGGTGAACCAAGTTCCCAAGAGGAATCGCACCCGGACCGTGGCGCTGTACAAACAATTGGAGAAATCCGGTGTGGTCAAGTGGAACGAGGAAGGTGCGGTGCGCGAGATATCGGGTCGGAGAATACCACCTGAGCATCGCATCAACATAGTGGACTTACTGAACGACGCCGCCAGGTTCAGGAAGACGGCGCCCAGACCGGCGGGCTACTCTCCGTTCACAAAAGCGCTGCGCGAAGCAGTTCCCACAGACTCCTTGATCGGAGACCATCTGTATAAAGCGAGCGGACCTGGCCAAAGCTTGGACACACGGCTTGCTGACAGAGGTCGGAAACGACCGAGCTTCGACTCGGAAGAAGGAGAAGCAGCAGCAGCAGTAGCAGCAGCAGACTCTTCTCTCCAGGTGGACGATCAATCCTCTGACGACGAGGAGGGCAGTGAACTTTTCCAAACTCCGACTTCCTATAGGAGCGCGGCGAGTAAGAAAAGGAAAGGGCGCAACCGCCTAGCGGCGGCGGCGTCGTTCACGCCCCCAACAGGCCAACGATGGGCAAACCAGTGAAGAGACTGACCAAGAAGGAAAAAGAAAAGAAGCGCGTAGTAGCTAGATATACCGACATCAAAGCACCCTCCAGTTTCACTAGCGTGACTAAACTCCAGAAACATCATTTTCGCCACCTAAACCCGGCCGTCATCCGAGATGCTTTAGTGTCGCTGGACGCCTACACTAAACATAAACCCATTCGGAGAAAATTTGCAAGGAACAAGACTATAACCGGGGCAATCGATCAGCAGTGGCAGATAGATCTGATGGACATGCAGGCTTTGGCGTCTCACAACGACTGCTTCCGGTACGTGGTGACGGCGATCGACGTTTTCTCTAGGTACGCGTGGGCCGTTCCCATTAAATCCAAGAGCGGCGCTGATGTTACCGAGGCCTTCCGAAAGATGACAGATACTGGCGAGAGACGACCGCGCACTGTTCAGACAGACAAGGGGAAAGAGTTTTTGAACAAGATCTTTCAAGATCACTTGAAGAGCGAGGGCATACAGTTTTTCACTGGCGAGAACGACGACATCAAAGCTAGTCTAGTGGAGCGCTTGAACGGCAGTCTGAAGGAGAAGCTGTGGCGTTATTTCACACACAAGCGCACGTATCGCTACGTAGACGTACTGCACCATGTAGTGTCTTCTTACAATCGCACTCACCACAAGACGTTGAAAATGGCGCCGGCTCAAGTCAGCTCGGAAAACAGCGAAACAGTTTTCTACCAACAAGATCTCCCAACTAGCAAACAAATCGACGAAATATGGAAAAAGAAGAAAAAAACAAAGACGTCCGCCGTCGACGTCATCGCTCCGGGTGACAGAGTGAGGATGTTGAGAACTAAAGGCGCCTTCGACAAAGGGTACGAGGGAAACTGGCGCGAGGAAGTGGTCGACGTTGCTAAGACGTTGGAAAGCAGAGGGTTCGAGCTGAAAGACGACAAGGGCGTCTTCTACCCGGAAGAGGTTCAGAAGGTGTACAAGAGTCGTTACGACAACAACTACCTGATAGACGAGGTGTTGCGCCGCAAGACCGTCGACGGTAAAGAGTTAGCTTTCGTACGTTGGTTAGGTTACGACGACAAGTTCAACGAGTGGATCCCCGTCAAAAAAATAACGTAGAAAAAAAGAAAAAAAGGAAAAATAAACATCACCCTACCTAGCAACAGCTCTATGGAGTATTATCCTGACAACAGCTTGACGTCTTTCCGAACTCACTTCGACTCGCCGCTCCTTCTGCCCGAAGCGTACGAAGCGGCTCTGACTGAGATCATCCTCCCTACAGAATGGACTAATGTGCACGACGACGACTTGATCATCGTTGTTCCTCTGCGCACCAAGGGTTCGCTAGAGGAGGCGATCAACGTTTTAAAAGAGACTGTATTCGCCGAAGGAAGAAAACCGCAGGTAGACTGGAAGAGAATGAAAAACGCGAACGGTCTGAGCAAGCTAACGTTCAGCTCAAAATACCCGCTGAGCTGGAAGGAAGCGAGCTATGTAACGGTGGAAGAGATATCAGACACGTCGGAAGAGCAGCGATTGAAACCGGAAACAAAAAGGTTCAAGAGAGAGGTCGACTTGAGACAGACGAATGCCGTATACAAGCAGTTCTTGTCCCCTGCGGTGAAGAAGAAGGCGATCAGTGATCAAGCAAGACAGATGATCGAAAAGATGGAGAAAGACATGGGAGTGCGCAGTTTCATGCCAAACATATTCCAGATACCTCCTATTTTCACCGGAAGCAACCACACCCTTCTCGAGCGCTTGAGTGAGACGTTGCGAGATGACAGACTAGAGGGCGCCAGCTTCTTGCTCAAACCGATGCGGATCTTATCATACGACGCCAAGACGAAACGCGTCACCATCAAACCGCCGAGACACTGTGCGTTCTAGGCTTCGGAGAGAAGACGTGTTTCGCGTCGCCGACTACCGGCGCCTACTCGATGGATGTTTACGGGGACGTGCACTCTGTGTACATATACACCGACATGATCCAGGAGAGACGTGTGGGCGACATGCAAGTGCCGCTGTTGCGCTGCGTCGCGGTGGACAGAGGCGGAAAGCGTCGAGGTGGCGTGCAAGCTATCAGTTTTCCCCATTTGGATTATTTCCCCTTGAAATCCAAGAGGTTTACCGAGGTCGGCATCTATTTAAGAGACCGACCCTGTCATTCCATCCCATTTGGTAGAGGCGAGGTGACCGTGACACTTCATCTGAGACCTATTGAGCGCTGAAAGAGAAAAAAATGATGCGTCAACGCGTTCCGTACTTTCCACCCAGGCGCACCGTCGGCAGAGGGTACAGCGATTACTACAACGCGCAGCTGGGCAACGGCATCAACGTGTACAGCGGGCGCTCTTTCCAGAGCGGGCACGGTTTGGGCGGCGCTCTGTTAGGTCTGATGCGCTCGGCTACCCCGCTATTGAAGTCGGTGGGAAAACGCTGCTCCGCGCCGGTGTGGGCGTAGCTAAAGATGTGCTGGCGGGTCGGACTTTAAAGAGCAGCGTGAAAGACCGAGGCGCAGGCGCTCTGAAGAGACTGGCGAGTACGGCGTTCTCGGGAGGAAAGACGACTGTCGCGTCTAAGAAAGGGTCGAAACGTCGCCGGCATTCTCCTCAGACGGGCGGTGGCTCTTGCAAGAGACGTAGAGGGGATGTATTCGACCGGTAAGCGCCTAGGCGTTCAGGTATAAATAAAAAGACTGGAGGCGGCCGGCGTCAGTCTGTCGTCCGCGTGAAGAGAGAACACAATGGCTTACGTACACGAGAGCAGTAACGATTGCGCGCTCTCTGAGCTCGACCTGCACACCGTAGCGCCGACTCAGACTACTATCTTAAAGTCGTCTTTCCTGGGGATAGAAACAAAAAACTCTTTAGAGGATGGAGGTAACATAAATTTCACCATCAACAAGTCGCAAGAGTACACAGACCTGAACGAAAATTACCTTCATCTGGAATGTCAAGTGCTGAAACCGAACGGAGCGGCGCTCGAGGACACCGACGCGGTAGCTCCGGTGAACAACTTGGCTCACTCGCTCTTCAAAGACGTCCAAGTCTCCATCGGCGGTTTCAAAGTGTCTGGCAACACCGAGACCTACCCTTACCGAGCTTACTTGGAAGGGTTACTCAACTACAACAAAGACGTGAAGAACGGCGTCATGAGCGCCCAGGGGTGGCATGAAGATACGCCTGGTCAGTTTGACGCGTTGACTGACGCGAATGCGGGGTACAAAGCGCGCAGGAAGCTAATCTCCAACAAGCGCTTTTCGCTGATGGTGCGACTGCACTTTGACCTGGTTCATCAACCGAAGCTCATCGTTGGAGAGACAGAAATCAATCTCACTCTGAAACAGGCAGCGCCCTCTTTCTATCTGATGTGCGCCGCTGACGCGGGCTACAGCTTGAAGATCTACAAAGCAAAGCTCTACGTGCGACGCGTGTTGGTGGCGAACGCTGTAGCGGAAACGCACGAGAGAGCGGTGATAGAACACGGTCCCTTCGACTACCCGGTGAACAGAGTGGAGGTGACGATGTACGCCATCCCTCAAGGTAACAGAGATCACAGCTACACGCACTCCAACACAGGCCAGCTTCCCAAGTCGATGATGATTTGCTTCCTAGACCACGACGCCTTCAACGGTAGCTACACCAAGAACCCGTTCGAGATGAAGCATTACGACATCAGCTCGCTTCAAGTGATAGTGAACGATCAGAAAGTGCCGAACGACGCCTACGTGCCCGACTTTAAGACCAAAGCGGCCGTGAGAGAGTACTTGGCGCTACACACGGAAACGGGGATGTACGAGGGCGCGCGCTCCTGCGGTATTTCATACGATCAATTCCTGAACGGTTACACGGTGTTCCCCCTCGATTTAACCCCAGACAGATCGCACGACGGGTGTCGCGTGAACCTTATAAGAGCGGGTCAGCTGAGGGTGGAAGTCAGTTTCCGCTCGGCGCTACAAGCGACAACAACGGTGCTACTCTACTTGGTGTACGACAACGTCGTCGAGCTGACCCGAGATCGACACCCCATCACCGACTACCACATGAACTGAAGACAAGACAGCGGTACTTAGCGTATCGTATGAACACGCTTGAAATAAGCAGAGTGTTGAAGGAAAACGCTCACACAAAACATCGTTTCCTGGGTGTTTTCTCTTGTGACACTATTCCGAAGCACCCTATCAAAGACACTTGTTTCGTGAGCAACACAGATCCGCAACATTTACCAGGTCAGCATTGGGTGGCGTTTTACGTGTCGAGCACGGGTGAAGTGTACTACTTTGATTCCTCCGGCTTACCGCCGCTGAGTGCGGAGTTCTTGTCTTTTGTGGAACGCTCTGCTCCGTTCAAGTGGCAAAGAAACCGCGTTCAACTACAAGACACTTCTGCTGACACCTGTGGACCTCATTGCGTTCATTTCCTAATTGAAGCATGTCGAACAAGAAACCCCAAGAAGTGTGTCATGCGCATGAGCAAAATCCCAAAGCTGAGCGACCGGACAGTGAGTCAGAAGCTATCGATGATGCTGTTGTGACGGGTTGTTGCGATGGCGGCCGTTTCATGGAGGCAAAGATTCTCTGCCTTGCCGAAATGGTGTTGGATTTATCCAAAGTCGTGCAATGTCTATTGGAGAGAAGTCGTCCGGGGTGTGGTGGTGCGAGTGACGGCGGCGTGAGACTTTGCGGCCTGTATGGTTGTTGCAAATCGAAGAAGCGAGCTAAAAAAGCATAAACTTGTGTGTTTTTTTGATTGAAATGAAAATAAAGAATAAAATGAAAAAAAAAGAAATTATCTTGTCGTGTTTTTATTTCTATATATAAGTTACATAACTTTTTTGTTTGTTTGTTTACAAACAGTCACGTGTCACGTGGTGTTGTTTACAAACAAGAGAGCCACGTGGTGTTGTTTACAAACAAACCCTAAGTAGGTCACGTTACCCTAGTTACCAGAATGCCAGCTTCTGATTGGCTGAGCCTAAGTAGGTCACGTGAAGTAAGTAGGTCACGTTACCATGGTTACCAGAATGCCGGCCTCTGATTGGCTGAGAGCTTCTAAGTAGGTCAGTAGGTCACCCAGAATGCTGGCTTCTGATTGGCTGAGAGCCCTAAGTAGGTCACGTTACCATGGCAACGGGTCACGCGACCAAATGGCGGCCTCTGATTGGCTGCATGTCGATTGAGTAATAAACAGTAGTTAACCATAGTCCCGTTCCGATACATACTATACTACTGACAACTACCATTCTAACACATGAACAGAGAAAACAAAGAAATGGTCGTACAGTTGTAAATAGATAACAATTTTACAAACCAATGGCCCTATGTCTGACATCAGAAGACTTTGCCATATTGCATCCTAACCACCCGGATCCTCCACATCATCGTACCCAGACCTTCAGTCACCCCCTACAAAGACCTCATTCATCACTCACAGTTCCACACCCAGACACACTTTCAGAATGGGACACCACTCTGTCACTGTCAGCTCTGTTGACTTCTGATACCAGATCTTTTCACACAGCCAAAAAGCCATTTCTATCCACAGACTGGAACCACAGACCACAGACACGTTGAAACCCTTTTGGTGTCAATGGCCTTGTGTGATAGGGCCCTGGTAATTGAGGTAAACCTGATGCCCTTTGGTAAATGTTGTCTCATGTGGCCATACATGAACCGATGAACACAAAGCGGTGTGGCAACTTCCTGAAAAATGTGGAATGCATAGAGTGTCTATCCTTTATATCTAACAGACAGTAAAGAAGGAACCAGATTTATAAATTAGTGTGATGTCAATTGGATTGTGGACTACAGGGGCTTGGTTTTTATGGCATACTAGTTGCCTCTAGGCTAGAAGATGAATGCTCATGGTAGGCTGCATCAATGAATCATAAGAATGTAAAGCCTAGCACATTGCAGCAGTATACTATATTGTCCAAAAAAGGTTAATGACAATTTAAACATTGATCAAGTATGTATGTAAGACGGGGCGTACTAGGTACAAACGCTACCTTATGCTTAAATTTTTTTTCTAGTAACATCTTTATGCGAACGACAAAAATTTCCAAAATTAAACATTGATCAAGTTTCATTTGCAAAGAATTCAGACTTTACTTCTGGCTCTACATTGATATCATAATTTACCATCAAATTCACATTGTCCTAGTTTTTTTTCCATTAAAGGATTTTCTAGCTTGCCAGTTTTTTAGGACCACTAAAAGAGGAATCTGGGATTAGGGGTATATAAAGCACACCTAATCCTGACAAGGCCTGTCCTAATGAGCCTTGGAAATTGAGCCCCTAGGGATTAAAGGGCATAAAAGCTGGTACTGACATGTTAGGAAGACGAGTAATTCCATGAGTATAGAGAAAGAAGAGAGTGAGGGGATCTATAATAAGGACTGAACTATAAGGCTCACTCTCACCAGATCGATGCAACTATTATTTGGACGTACATGATCGGCGGACGTACATGATCGGCAGACGTACATGATCGGTGACGTACATGATCGGTGACGTACATGATCGGTGACGTACATGATCGGGAGTTATTGACTGCCCTACCCTTTCTGACCATGTTAAAACATAAATATATCTTACCAAGGTGTGCATATGGTGTGTGTCTTGACATGTTCTATGTTAGACATGTGTATATTCGACTAGGAAGAGAATTTTACTTGACATTTCAATACCGATCATGTACGTCATGTGACGTACATGATCGGTGACGTACATGATCGGTGATTATTGACTGCCCTACCCTTTCTGAACAAGGAAAAACATTAATAAACCTTACCTAGGTGTACATATGATGTGTGTCTTGACATGTAAGATGTTAGACATGTGTAGATGCGACTAGTAAGAGTATTTTACATGACATTTGAAATACCGATCATGTACGTCATGTGACGTACATGATCGGCCATTATTTATTGACTGTCTTAATTACCCTTTCTGACCATATATAAAACATAAATCAATCATAGCAAGGTGTACATATGATGTAGGTCTAAATATGTATAATCATAGACATGTGAAGCAGTGGGTAATGAGGACATGTTACATGACATTCCAAGCCGATCATGTACGTCATGTGACGTACATGATCGGTTACACATTGAGCCCCCCCCCCTCCGGCCCCTATAAATATTTTGGGAGTTTTTTTTTTCTAATAAACTCCCCAAAGATACATTACAGCCTGTAGGTATGGTTGGGAGAGTTAAACATCGTAGTGCAGGGGGTAAAAGATGGGTTTTGTACTCTGCCGATCATGTACGTCTGCCGATCATGTACGTCCGCCGATCATGTACGTCACTTTTTTAGTTGCACTGATTTGGTGAGAGTGAGCCATAAGGGTTGGCTGTGGGATCTAGGGGGAAAGAAACATGATCTTAAAGCAGGAGAGTGAGAGAATGTTCTTTTTGTAGTAGATTTGTTAGAATGATTACAAACTGACCATCATGTTTCTAATATGAGCATATTGAACCTTTATAACATTTGTTGCTGGTGCTGCATTGGTGCATCATGATAACTTTTCAAGTGTGTCAACCCTTAGTGACTTACCAGGGCAACATTGATGCATCATCTCAACCAAGGTTGTATTAACACATTAAAGCAGTAGGATGCCCTTAAAACATTAAAAGTATTGATTGTTAAAATTATATATTTTTTTTTTATAAATTACAGGGAAAACTATAAACTTGATCTAGCACTGTTGGTGAATGGTTATTTCACATCCTGTTCTGCTGTCTGGTGACAATGGAGAGAACAGCTGCACCGTCTATTTTTGGCTCATATATCAGTTGCATGCAGACCTTTCTGCATTTAATGAGCAGCCAGAGAGAGAAAGGTTGTTATAAATTGTATGAAGTCATGAATGGGATGAGAATTTTATTGTAAAGGCTGCAAATGAGGAAATTGACTTGAATACTGATTAGAACAAGATTGTGAATAATAAGAAATATGCCTTGTAACATAAACCAAGGTAAACTATGCGACAGGACAGAATATGATGTAAATATATGAAAATAACTTGAGTGGGGGAGGGGTAAGACTTCTGCTGAACCAAGAATTCACCCTGACAAGCAGACTCACTAGGGTGGATTTTTGCATATTGACGACAAGTTGCATTAAAACATTATGTGACCCTTAAATGGTTGAGCATGTAAGTGACAGTAAGACAGCTAGTAAGATGCTGCTCTGAGGGTTCAAGTGGTTCTCAGATCTAGGTCTTGTGTAATGAATCGGCGCAGCCATGTGTGAGATGAATCATTAAGCCACCTTTTACTCCATCTCTGCCCATTACGTAGCTTCAAAATGAGCCTGTGAGCTACTCTCATCAGTGGTTACATGCCACTTTGTGGTGATGTCTGGAGGGAGATGAACAGATACTAGGATCAAAGTACTCTTGTGTGGTACCTTATGCTGAGCAATACAGAATATCGACTCATCTTCAGCAACATACTAGACACTGCTGGCATTCTTATTTAGTTTACTTTGCATATATCATGCCTATCTCTGAGTTCACTATTATCATAATGACAAAGACACTTAACCACAAAGACACAGACTCCCTAATACTGTCTTTTCATTTCATTATTTACAGCAAGTTCTCATATAATATTGTTAAAACATGCTTGACATCAGCCAGTTAAACCACAGCCCCAGCCTTGTACTCAGTATACAGTCAGCGCTGATCACTAAGTATATTGGTATAGTCATGGCAAAATGCACTCATCCGCAACTTGTGATAAGCCTTGTCTGTAACCAATATACTGAGTATAGGGCTCTGACTGTGGTATAAAGGTCAGACCCCACAAAAATGGACTGGTAGTTCTTAAGTGTTTGGTCTGGTCTGATCTAGTAGACAACACTCTAGGCTTTCAGAAAAATGTAAAATTGCATATGTCTGATGGTAACTTTTTGAGTTATGGCCCCTCAAATTGGAAAAATACCCCAAAGACGGGGTCCCAGCCTATTAAAGAAAAAAAGATTTTGTCCTCCATATCAAATGAGTCAATCACAGCCCTTCCTTTTTTCTATTTTCTATTTGGTATATATGTGCTACCTCAAAGAATCAAGAGTATTTACCATGATACTTAGCCCCTGTTTTTTACCAGAGACCTACTTTTCAGAAACTTGTGTATGCTCCACCACTTTTTTTTGGGGATCGAAATTTGCTCACTATGGTCAAATATATGTTTTATAATCAATATAAGGGTGGGCATGAGTGGTAAAGCTGGGAAAACGAATTTTGCATGTATCTATTTCTCTCTTTGGTCAAAAGCAAAATCAGTCTTTTTGGACTTTTTAAAAAGTGGCGGATAATACATTGATTAACTTCTATATTCCTACAAATACCCAGATTGTAGTAAAAACTGCATGAAGCAGTTCTTTAATATAACAACGAGATGTGTTGTGGATCGAATCTGACAGTAGACTATGAGCATATTACTGTTATGAAATTACAACTAGTAAACACAGTATTAGCACAGGCATCTTTTACCCTATAATGGAGACCATTACAGGAGGTCCGTCTCATCTGATGTGATCAAAGATGCAGACATTATCCCCTTCAGCGGCATCACAGGCTTATTCTCTGTTGGAGGAAAGTTCTGCAGTTCAAGGGAAAAACATGGTGTTTATATCATCCCTGCAATATTGAGACGATATTTAACATTTTATGCATGGCAGCCTGAGACGGTTATTGGACAAGTTTGATTATTTTACATGAAATGGGGTGAACAAATTCAACCAGAGAATCAATTTTAATGACAGTCTAATGACTGTTAATAATAATGATTAAGGCAATAAAACATGAGGTAGCATTGATTGTTTACAATGTGGGGGGGCAGGGATTTAAAATTTCTTTGCAAAAGACTGATCCAGTGTTATATATGCAACCTACAATATGCACCTGGGGCATCAATTTGACAATAATAAAAACAGTGGGAATGGGAATAAATAAAGTTTGGAACAAAGAAAGAATGATCTTTGTGACAACCTTGGCTCATTCTAAAGAAAACATACTGATTTTAAACATAAATAAAGTGATGAACTTTATAAGCATTGGGTAATTTTCATCAAGACTTATGGTACTTTCAGCATTTCTCCTAAAGACCTTCCATACCGAAAAAAAAACACAGCCCATCCCTTAATATCTCCCCTAATACCTCTCAAACAGGCGATAACAGACACTGCACCTGCTAAGTGGTAGCACTACCTCAAAGTTTTACTCCACTCACCACCAGAAAATGGGACCACTCTAAGTGCAATAAAGGGCCTTAACTTTAGTCCTGATTTTGCTTAGAATTGACAATAATAATTGTTTGAATAGAGGTCAAATTAGAGGGAATAAAAGGTGAACCTAATATGCAGTGAAGGAAAAAGGCTATTTTGACCATCCTTGAGTATTTATTTCTGGATGCTGTGTTTGGCTCTGTTTCTCTGAACAGGAGAGCCAGCCATGTTCTACTGGTGGCCGAATGATGGTGGGCTTGGATCCTGTCCCCTGTCTATTGATCCTCCTGACATGAACAGAAGGTTGGACATGCCTCAGGTGCTCAGCAAGAGGCCCCACAGACAGGGCCATGGCCCTTTTTATGTAATGGCCTTCTTACAGACAGCACTTTATATCCATTGATTACCTGATGCCCTCTCCTGATGACTATTACTCTCTCATGTAGGGGGAACCAGGTCTTAGATAAAGCTCCTACACTGTCAGAATCTGATGTCCCTGACACTGGCTCACTCTCACTTTAGGCATGGCCTTGCCTCGCCGCATCCGAGGTGTCTGAAAAGTACCATCCGACACACTCCTTCCCCAACAAGTGGTGTAGGCCTAGTAATATTATCCATGCATCATCTACCTCCATGTAAGTATTGTGTGAAATTAATGTAAGAGACAAAAAAGGTTGTATACCTGGTCTGGTAAATATATATATGGTTTGATACGAGTCCCTTGTCTCCACTATTGGCGAGGTTGTTCGCGCGCGCCAATCCATGTTACCCGGTAAGGGGCGCCCCCTAGGTTCTGTCGCTAATAGTTCAATGTCCATACCCCATTAGTAGGACAGGCATTAGGATGCCTTTTTTTTAAGTCTTAAGGTCTTTACTTTCTTCTACAGTAAACAGGAACACAGCCCAATGATGAGCCAAAATGGGAGACAACAAGGTATTCATATTCAGGTGTAGAGTGTAATTTGTAATACAGGGAGTATGAGCCCTGTAAATTGTTTTTGCATAATAGAATTATTATGTAGAGAATAGAAAATGGTCCTCTTAGGTCAAGACTATGCTTATGAGGCATGGAAAGTTATACCCAGAATGGCAAAGATTTACAAAGTGGAAATGCTTATCATGCTCTGTTGCATTAAAAGTTAGTTTAATGTTCAGCAGGAAACTTACTTCAAGCTATAATGCATTGCTAACAGTCTATAAACAAAATTGATACACCTATCTAGGAATAGATAAATGTGGCCAAACATGTCACTCAGGCCCCCTTCCGCCTCCACACATATGCACGTACCAGCAACATTTCCTCTTTATAGCTCTATTACCCTTATATTGATGGCACTTAGGCTCTTTGAAGGCAGACCCCATTGGGCCATAACAACAAGTTATAGGCTCTCATATGAACACTTTACAGTTAGGCAGAACAATAGCTACCAGTGTCATTTAAAGATGGGTTATAGTTGCACATTTTGGATTTTATTGCAGTACAGAGTCAATAAAATAACTCATTTACAATGCACCAAGGTAAATTTTGCAGCACAATTTCCAAACTCATTAAAAGATATGTAAGGTCTTGCCCAGCTAACAAAAAAATATATAATCTTGGTTATAAAACTTTATATAACGTTATGCCATAGTAGGGGGCTTGGAGAAACGTTATTTAACATTATATAACGTTATAAAATGTTGTATAACTCTTTTTTGTTTACTGGGTGGTTTGTCTCACTGGGCTTCTCTCAGAATCATAATGGAGGGATGGTATTGTGAAACAGTTCCTAGGCTCCGTATGTGTATGTTATCTTATCATTTTAACAGTGCTCCAAAATGATTCATCAACTGTGTATCTTCAGGATAGATTTAAGATCTCACTTGAATCAAAACAATATGAACAAGACTAACTAGAACCTGGTGAATACGGCCTCAGGGCTATGATTGAGGTTGTTTAAATATTGCATGATCCACCTATGATTACATATATCCAATGGTTATGTTTTGACAGAAGTCCTGGCTTTGTAACATACCCCATACGTATTGAAACATAGTTTAGATGCACAGCTTTATTTAAGTGACTTCATCTCATCTACGCATACGGTACCTGTTGGCAAAAGAATTAAACAAATAAAAACTGTAGTAGGATTCCTGTGTTTGCTTTCAGGATATTTCCTCACAAAAATAACTGCCAGCTTATATACTGTCTGGTGCAGTCTTATAGAACAAAAAAAGGCCAAGAGGATTGAATCCCAATTTGGTCTTGTCACATGCCTTTGGACATTTAGTAGGTGCCATTATTTCAATAGGGACGTTTTTCATCCCATTTTGGGATCCACTAGGTACCTAATGTGATCCGATCTGATTTAAACAGAGACTGGCACCGTCAATGATACCATCCTCATGACAAAACAGACAAGGGAATGCAATCAACTTTAACCAACATTAACCAAGTAACTGGAAAAAATAAATAATCTAGGTTATGATTTATGTACCAACTCTTCACAAGTCATAATTTAAATGGGTACACAATGAAGCCAGGTGAGGGGAAACATGCCTCCAGGGGGGGAATGGCTTTTCAAAGTTTAAGTTACAGGCTTCAAAATGAGATAGCTAAAATATTGCAGGTAGTTTTGCTGTAATTACTTGTCAAACTTAGGTCAGTGTGTACAACAGAAAATGCAAATAAGCTTTAAATGCACTATATCCTATCACAAAATACTAACATTGCAAAAAATACAGTTTTGTTGGAAAATAACCAAAGAAAGCTGATATTTTTATCATAAAATTGGTTCTAGGGTAAACCGCCCATATGTGGCCCTGTTGAGGAGCTGAAACCCACAAGACTGACTTTGATACAAGATTACATATAGAAAGAGTGATCCAATCCTCATGAAGTATGCAGCACTTTTCATTGGGACACTGTTTGGAATGCTATAGACAAGTCAAAAATATTGATTTTTACGTAATATATTGTGAAAATGCTGATTAAAGTAAGGTACCCTTTGGACATTGAATTGGTACCATGACTGGCCCACCTTGTACCTTGAGTGGCCCACTCCAATAAAACACTGTTTATGCATCTGTTACTTGGTAAATATGGTTACAATGTTATGTCCCATTAGAATATAATGAAATATAGCCTCATGCACATTGTTAGTTCCAATAGCAAGCCTATGAATATGCTTTAAGCCTACTCTCCTATCTTGCCTTCTTTGGGGCTGCCTTCTGTTCTGTTAACCTCTAGGCATTATTATGCCCATTTCTGCTTCTGGGGGCATAGTGTACCACTGAACAAAAAAGAATTAATATTCAGGAACTTTTCTATGTATAACATTATTTTATGTTCTTATATGGTTCACCAAAAAACATTTGTATTCATAATGTCTACATTTAATGAGCTACAGCATGGTTGCTAAAGGTCTCAACTGTGGGGAGACTGGAACCAGGGACCTCTCACACTAAAGTTCTAAGCCTTGCCTATGTAGCCACGGAGGCCAGACAAGTGTGGGGAGTGTAGAAGTGCCCCCACTTTTTGTTCACTCAGCCCGAAGCTGTGGCTGTAAGGCATAACCTATCCAAATAGGGACCTTTAGCAATCCTGACATAGCTCATGAAACATAGACATAAGGCCCCTTATTACAGAAGGCCTGGATCTGAATTCCCAAGGTACATACTCAGTCTCAATGTCATACAAGTATAGCTTTCAGCAGTTCTAACACCATATCCAGAATAGAGTAGGGGTACAGCATTGGCCTGGCATATGGAAGATCCTGGGTTCGATACTCAATGAAGCAGTTTTTCTCTGACCAGAAATCCGGTTGATTTCTATGTTAATTTATAGTCAAAATAATGGAAAAAATACACGTTTTTCCCACATCATATAACATATTTTGTTTATTGGGTTCTAGGGGGCAATCCATTTATTTTGTATTCAATCCTCAAATAGATTTCACCCTACACCTAGCATAGCACAGCATAGCCTATACTGTTGGCGGGCCACTCATGGTTGAGTCTCTGGGCCACTTTAGGTACTCCTGTACTGGTGACAATCAATTAGCAAAAACTACCTAATTAATATAGGATTTTCACCGAATGAAGATCGCATGTCAATGTAAAGGTAATATGTGTGGAAAATGAGGTAAAAGTTTGGATCTTACTGGAAAACTATAGGCACACTGTTGAGGTATACAAAGTCTTTTTCTTGAAAGCTATCAATGAAAAGAGGGCTACATGTCACACAGACATGTCATGTTTGGCACTCTGTAGAAAACACTATGGCTACTCTATGGAAAATATAAACTGTGATATTGGTACATAATTGTCTCTTCTTTCATACCTGTATTAATAAATTTGGGAAATATAACCATAAATACTGATGTATAGAGGTATAGATGGGCCACTATAGGTACTTGTCATGCAGGGAGGCCACTCAGGGGCGGTTTACCCTAGAGGGAATTTCTGAGGTCTTCGATTCTGGGTTCCTTGTGAAATTTTGAAAAACACTTGTGGCAAAAGATTCCCATTTGGATTAATGGAGAATTTCCATGGAAACCAGAAATTGTCATATATGCCAATTTTCAATGTTTCCATGGCAACAAATGTTACTTTTGCATTCCCAATATAGAACCTTTCCAGTGGGAATGGAATAATCCTTATCATATCACTGGATTCCCCATAGAAAATTGGTCTAAACATTTTTTTTGTATAATTTTCATTGTTTTACCCATATACTACCCCCAGGTGGCCAAAACTAAAAATTCGCCCGGAGGCACATTTTCCCCCCCATGGCCCACACGTGTCTGGTCTTTATTGTTTTTTTTAATCATATGAGAGATTAATTTACTCCCACTTTCCCACAAATGCTCATTGGCTGTGCAAATATGACTCCTGTTGTCTTCGTCACAGCCCCTTTAATAATTCACTCAGAGCTATCATCAGATTATGTTCAGAGAGTATTCAAGGCTCGCATATTAGTAAAAGTTTTTAACATTACATGCATAAGGAATATGGTTTGAACACTATTGAACCTTCTCAATATAGGAAATCAATAATAACCTCATTCATCATGAGAAAACTTGACATGTTGAGGTCTATGGAACTTGAGGGTTAACTATTTTCACTGAGAGAGTAATTGCGTTGCTTTCTCCAGATTCATGGAAAAGGGTAAATGCCGGGCTATATTATATATATGTGTGTGTGTTATATTACATTATCAAGAATCTACTTCTTATGCATACCTGCCATCTGAGTGTGTGAATCTCATAAATACCTGTTGCTGCCATACTCTCATTCATATAACAGACATTTCCATATGGGCCCAGGTGGCAGAACGGCCAGCCGAACCTGGTGAAAAACGTTGTAACAGGGAGATGGATGTATGGGGGTGGAGGAATAATATAGCCAGAGAGAAGACAACACAAGCTATTTGTTGTTATAAGAAATAGGCATTCTATTAGAGGGTGACTTATTAGCTAGTTACATTCAGAAGTTGCATGAGGCATACAAGCATGAGGCTTTACTTATGACAATTAACAATAATGACTAAAGACAGGTTATAAGGATAACCCAGGGTGTAGTATAAAGATACTACTTAAAAGGCACTAGGATACTAGTATACTGATACTAGTATGTGCTCAGAATCTACTAGTTATAGTGATAACCTAGGAGTGCTCCAGAATCTACTAGTTATAGTGATAACCTAGTAGGAGTGCTCCAGTCTAGAGACACGTCTGCTCTAGACTAAGGAGTGGGGAACACTGGCCACTGAGGGGCAGAGCACTACCTTATATAGGCAGCATCCCCCCCCCCTCTAGTGGCCCCGCATGGAACTACTGCCCCGCAAGTTCGCCAAACTTGCGGGGCGTAGCTAACCGCGCCCCTCACCACATTCTTCCCTACTTAAATTAAACTAGGGCCTCTCTCCCTTAACAATATGAGAGGTAGCTAATCTTATTAAAATGTGGCGGAGTAACCTGGGCCTAAGCCCTTATATAAACTTGCTTAATTATAGTGAGGTGGCGGCCCGTTGGGAAGTACCCCTTCTGTACCACAAGGTGACATCTCTGTGCCACCTGCACCACAAGGTGAACTCTCTTCCGACTGATCATCTCTGTGTGCCACCAGATGACATCTCTGTGTTGACCATATGACCTCTCTGTGCCACTAGATGACCTCTTTGTGCCATCAGGTGAACTCTCCGTGCCAGCAGGTGGCCACTCTGTGCCAGCAGGTGGGCCACGCTGTGCCAACAGGTGACCTTGCTGTGCCACCAGGTGATGTCTCTGTGCCACCAGGTGACCTCTCTGTGCCACCAGGCGGCCTGTGGGAAAGTAGTGCTACTACTACCTCTCCCCCATCCACCTCTAGTGGCTCTTCCCCACCTGAACCGACATCGCAGGGCTCCTGCCCACCGAGGCGTCTCGCCACTCTCTCCACTCTCTAACCTGCAAAGATGGTAAGTAGTACACTGACGCACCACCTCAACTGATGGCTGGGATGGACCCTCTCCTTTTTCCCATTTACTCGACGGCTTGGACCCTTCTCATGCACTGTGGGTCGTCTTCGCTGGCCGTATTGCCGAACTGTAGAACAATCTTAACTATGGTGAGGTAGTGGCCAATGAGGAACCAGGTGATGTCTCTATGCCACCAGGTGACTTCTCCGTGCCACCAGGTGACGTCTCTGTGCCACCAGGTGACGTCTCTGTTCCACCAGGTGACGTCTCCGTGCCACCAGGTGACACCTCTGTACCACCAGGTGACGTCTCCATGCAACCAGGTGACGTCTCCATGCCACCAGGTGACGTCTCCATGCCACCAGGTGACTTCTCGGTGCCACCAGGTGACATCTCAGTGCCACCAGGTGACGTCTCCAGGCCACCAGGTGACTTCTCCATGCCACCAGGTGCCGTCTCCGTGCCACCAGGTGACCTCTCTGTCACCTGCACCGCAAGGTCAACTCTCTATGCCACCTGTGCCGCAGGGGGACCTCTGGGTGGTGTCTGCACCACTAGCAGACCTCTCTGTGTCACCTGCACCGCAAGGTGAACTCTCTTTGCCACCTGCACCGCAGGGGGACCTCTCAGTGATGTCTGCACCACTAGCAGACCTCTCTGTGCTACCCGTGCAATGCTCTGTGCCAGCAGGTGACTTTCTTGTGCCACCAGGTGACGTCTCCGTGCCACCAGGTGACACCTCTGTGCCACCAGGTGACACCTCTGTACCACCCGGTGACGTCTCCATGCCACCAGGTGTCCTCTCCATGCCACCAGATGATGTCTCCGTGCCACCAGGTGACGTCTCTATGCCACCAGGTGACGTCTCCGTGCCACCAGGTGACCTCTCTATGCCACAAGGTGAGGTCTCTGTGCCACCAGGTGACGCCTTCATGCCACCAGGTGACTTCTCTATGCTGACAGGTGACCTGTCTTTACCACCAAGTTGGTGCTTAAATGAACTTGCTTAACTAAGTGAGGTGGCGGCCCGTTGGGAAGTACCTCTCCCCCGCCCACCTCCAGTGGCTCTTCCCCACCTGAACCGACGGTGCAGGGCTCCTGCCCACCGAGGCGTCTCGCTACTCTCTCCACTCTCTGACCTGCAAAGATGGTAAGTAGTACACTGACGCACCACCTCCGCTGATGGCTGGGATGGACCCTCTCCTTTTTCCCATTTACTCGACGGCTTGGACCCTTCTCATGCACCGTGGGTCGTCTTCGTTGGCTGCACTGCCAAACTGTAGAACTAGCTTAACTATGGTGAGGTGGCGGCCCATCAGGAAGTAACACCACTACTACCTTTCCCCCGCCCACCTCCAGTGGCTCTTCCCCACCTGAACCGACGGTGCAGGGCTCCTGCCCACCGAGGCGTCTCGCTACTCTCTCCACTCTCTGACCTGCAAAGATGGTAAGTAGTACACTGACGCACCACCTCAACTGATGGCTGGGATGGACCCTCTCCTTTTTCCCATTTACTCGACGGCTTGGACCCTTCTCATGCACTGTGGGTCGTCTTCGCTGGCCGTATTGCCGAACTGTAGAACAATCTTAACTATGGTGAGGTAGTGCCACCAGGTGACGTCTCTGTTCCACCAGGTGACGTCTCCATGCCACCAGGTGACACCTCTGTACCACCAGGTGACGTCTCCATGCAACCAGGTGACGTCTACATGCCACCAGGTGACGTCTCCATGCCACCAGGTGACTTCTCGGTGCCACCAGGTGACATCTCAGTGCCACCAGGTGACGTCTCCAGGCCACCAGGTGACTTCTCCATGCCACCAGGTGCCGTCTCCGTGCCACCAGGTGACCTCTCTGTCACCTGCACCGCAAGGTGAACTCTCTATGCCACCTGTGCCACAGGGGGACCTCTGGGTGGTGTCTGCACCACTAGCAGACCTCTCTGTGTCACCTGCACCGCAAGGTGAACTCTCTTTGCCACCTGCACTGCAGGGGGACCTCTCAGTGATGTCTGCACCACTAGCAGACCTCTCTGTGCTACCCGTGCAATGCTCTGTGCCAGCAGGTGACTTTCTTGTGCCACCAGGTGACGTCTCCGTGCCACCAGGTGACACCTCTGTGCCACCAGGTGACACCTCTGTACCACCCGGTGACGTCTCCATGCCACCAGGTGTCCTCTCCATGCCACCAGATGATGTCTCCGTGCCACCAGGTGACGTCTCTATGCCACCAGGTGACGTCTCCGTGCCACCAGGTGACCTCTCTATGCCACCAGGTGAGGTCTCTGTGCCACCAGGTGGCGCCTTCATGCCACCAGGTGACTTCTCTATGCTGACAGGTGACCTGTCTTTACCACCAAGTTGGTGGAGCTGCCCCGCAAGTTGTGACCCGCAAGTTGGTGGAGCTGCCCCGCAAGTTGTGCCCCGCAAGTTGGTGGAGCTGCCCCGCAAGTTTGTGCCCCGCAAGTTGGTGGAGCTGCCCCGCAAGTTTGTGGAGCTGCCCCGAGGGGCACTTCTAGTAGTAGGCTACAGTGGTACTAGTCTGCGACTGATAGTTATAGTGATAACTATGCCAAAGAATGCTCCTGACAGCGGCCAAAGAAACATCCTTTCAACCCACGACCCCGGGATTAAGAGTCCCGTGCTCTACGGACAGAGTATGGTCCTTCTCACGGCCACAGAATCGTCCTTCCCACAGCCCTAGAATCGTCCTTCTAACGGCTTACCAGTGCCAGTTGTGCCCCGCACGTTTGTGGAACTGCCCCGCAAGTTTGCAGCGCCCCGCAAGTTTGCAGCGCCCCGCAAGTTTGCAGCGCCCCGCAAGTTTGCAGCGCCCCGCAAGTTCTGCCCCGCAAATTCGTCAGCAACGTTCGCAGGGCAGTTCCCACGTTCAAATGGGAACAGAAGGTGTGCTGTTAATGACCACAAAAGCGTCCTTCTTATGGCCCTAGCTTTGTCTTCCTCTCATCCTAATTGATAGCTGTTATCCATCAACCCCGGCGTGAATCTTTTCCGTTTAGATGCACCGGCTGTCACCAATGTAACGGGGAGATGGATGTATGGGGGTGGAGGAATAATATAGCCAGAGAGAAGACAACACAAGCTATTTGTAGTTCTAAGAAATAGGCATTCTATTAGAGGGTGACTTATTAGCTAGTTACATTCAGAAGTTGCATGAGGCATACAAGCATGAGGCTTTACTTATGACAATTAACAATAATGACTAAAGACAGGTTATAAGGATAACCCAGGGTGAAGTATAAAGATACTACTTAAAAGGCACTAGGATACTAGTATTCTGGTACTAGTATGTGCTCAGAATCTACTAGTTATAGTGATAACCTAGTAGGAGTGCTCCAGTCTAGAGACACGTCTGCTCTAGACTAAGGAGTGGGGAACACTGGCCACTGAGGGGCAGAGCACTACCTTATATAGGCAGCATCCCCCCCCCCTCTAGTGGCCCCGCATGGAACTACTGCCCCGCAAGTTCGCCAAACTTGCGGGGCGTAGCTAACCGCGCCCCTCACCGCCACAACGTGTATTTCTCTCATTTTTGCCCTCAAAAAAACTTATTAAAAAAAAAAGGGTGCAGTGATTTCCGACTCGGGGCAAAATTCTGACATATAGATCTATGAAAAACCTTGAAATAGTTTCCCTTGATATTATTAATCTTTTTTTATATGAATCACTTCAGAAAAGATATAACCTTCTGTGCAGATTTGATTATCTTGTCTAAGTGTAGATATAACAGCAATGTTTTGGAAGACAGCACCCTGTTTGACATGAGGAACGATGCAATTCTACAACTGTAAGCTTACCACGAAGCAGGCCTACTTCAGCGCATGATCAGGTAGAGATAGTATTGATTTGCATGCATGTCATTTTCTTTATCGGTTAGAACACTTCAATTCTACTATTATACTCCAATATAGTGCATAGAACCGACTTTATATTATAATGTATAAGGTTAAAAGTGTACGACTTAAGGTGCGTGTCAAACTCATGGTGAATCTACCCACAGTAGGTTATGAAATTCTGATCCCCGTTTGTATTATCTATTCTTTGAGAATTCATGTTCCAATCATCATATCTGCTGGCCTGAATTGCATCTGCTTCTAGATAATGTATCTGGGTCTGTCTCTGTTCCTAGGAGAGCCTGCCATGTACCAGCAGAATGGTGAGGGCCCCTGTCCCCTGCCTATTGATCCCCCTGACACGCACATATGGTGGAACAGGCTTTCAGGTGCTCAGCAAGAGGCCCTACGGAGGCCATGGCCCTTTTATGTAATGACCTTCTGACAGGGAAGCCCTGTATATCTATTGATTATCTGATACCCTCTTACTCTTACCCTCTGACTCTTACTGCCTCTGGCAGGATCTGATCCAAATAAAGCTACCTTGATAGAAGCTGATGTCCTCAAGCCTTGTCTTGCCTTATAAGTAGAAAGGTTTTCCTGAATGAGTCTAGTTATTACACCAATCTACTCATGGTACCAATAGACCAGCTAGTCATCTCATGGGCACTCTTCGCTACACCTAAATTGGAAGTGTTAGCTTCAATCCCTTGAGGTTATAGCACTTTAAAGTGCAATACCCTTTGTTATTGTATGAATTTATCTCAGGTAAGTCTACCTTCTGGGGCTGCATGAATGTAACACCTCAGTGGTTTATCATCCCAAGGCGCTCGGTATGATGCTTGAATGCAGCACCTTTGAGGATGAAACAGGACTTCTTGCATACACCATGTCAACAAATGAAACGCTGTACTAAGGCACAATGTGGCCCATTAAGGGTGAATAGCCTTTTATAATCAGTGGTTTAGTTCTCAGACCCCCATTAGGAAGGCAGGCTCTGGCAAGATTTGGGATGCTGTTTCTCATGCCTTAGGCTCTTTACGACCCTGACGACCTAATACTGGTACCGAAAAAGGGGGGGGGGGTAACTTAAGGTAAGACAGCAGGAGTGTGTGTGATCGATGTACACAGTGGTGCAGGGAGATGGGGACAATTAGGTATTCAGCATAGTATAGAGTCCAATACATAATATAGATAAGCATGTGCCCTAGTAATATGTGCACTAGTTTAGTAATTATGTAAGAGAGAGACTTGTGTCCACAATAATATCAACCTTGCATGGCATCACATGTAATTTTTATTTGTACAATGTTTTCTTCTCGAATATGCTTCTGATTGATAAACAGTTCATTTGCACATGCTTCCTCTTTTCCCCTCGGCGCTTAATTGCTTTTTAACTTTCTCTGTTTATTCACATATGTATTTACATACATCCTTCCCTATACTCCCTTGTTTTGAATGTTCCAGGGTGACTCCTCAAATCCCCCCCCCCCCCCGGGCACCCTCACTCTATACTCTGACTCAGCCGGCTGCGGCAGTGCCAGCTTTTAATACCTTTTATCTTCACCAGTTCAATTTCCAGACCCCATTAGTAGGACAGGCTCTGAGGGGATTAGGGATGCTTTTTCCCATGGTTTAAGCTCTTTACCTTCCTCTACAGCTGACAGGCAGGCAAACCAATAATGAGACAAAATGGGAGGCAAGCCTATGATTTGATAGTAGAGATATGTGATCAATGCAGAGGCAGAGGGGACAATTGGGTATTCATCGGTAATGTGTAGAGTTTAAAGCGTAATTTTGACAAGCATGTGCCCTGCAAATTATTTTTGGAGAAAAGATTACAAACATAAAAAGTGTCCTTTTCACTATAAGACTCAAGTTTCTCAAACTATTATACTGGGTTAACAGTTGACAAACCAGAAGAAAGATCATATGTCTCGGCCCCTCTGCCTCCACATAAACAAAATCATACACTATACCATTTCCCTTTTATATCTCTATTACCCTTGTATTGATGGTACTTATCTGCTTTGAAGGCAGACCCGTTTGGGCCATAACAACAAGCTATAGGCTCTCCTCAGCACTAAGGTGGGTTGGTCAGTATTGACCAACCAGGAAATATCAACTTATCTAAGTTGGTCTTATAGGGAGCCAAAAGATTTATCAACTTGGTAAAGCTATAGTGAATGAGAGTTTGTTTGTATAGGCAGCCAGAGAATATCAGTGTAGAAGGATACAAGGATTGCAAGCTATTATTGTATTATATCATGTTCAGCAGTCAGGTCAGAATAATAAAATTTTGTGGATGGTCCTGCATTGTGCATCGTTAACACTGACACTGATCCCAGATTTTATCAGGGGACATAAATTCAAATGAGCTGCAATGCACTGATCCACAGAGAAATCAATTTGGACTATGGGTCTCTGAAGAACAGCAAAAAAGCCGGGAAAATCTGCAATTACTATGCACATTTCAAGAGTTTAATTTTTTTATTTCTTTTTCACTAGTCTCAGAAACAATGTTTAAATATTGTCTCATTTTTCTCATTCATCATGTTAAAAAAAATTCTTTGCAAAATTAACAGGCACAAATATATGAAACTTACCAATACAATTTGCATCTTTTATTGCATTTCGAAAGTGGTCAGAGATGAATCTGTAATGACCTCATCACCGATACATCTCTTTTTAAGATTATGACTTCCCCTTTGGTGTGTACATTTGGCATTTCCTCCTGAAAATCATTAATTATCTGGGCCAATTGGCTGTGAGTTATTAGTACTATAATCACTGATAATGTGTTCCAGGGCAATTGGTCACTGCCCTAGGACAATGGATGTATCTGATTGAGATTCTTAATACCAAACTACCTCTGCTTGTGCTCTAAAATGCACATTATTTGTTGGATAGTGCTTTCATGATCGACTAGAACAATGCTTTATATATGCGTGGCCATTACAGATACATTATTACTTGGTGAAAACACCCTCATTTCCATGTGCAAATTTCAAAAAATCTAACCAAGCTGGCAAGTCAAATATTATTTGCAAGGTCAAAAGCAGTAATTCAGTCCATTGATCAAGTTCAATTACCAGCTATGTATATCAACAACACTGCAAAGAGCACCAGGGGAGGGGTTACTTTACAGAGGCAGTACACAGACACGGGTTAAACTAGCTTCATGGAGCATGATAGCAGGTGGCCTCTGGTGGCAGAGGACACACTCCCTTACAGCCAGTCCCTGATCATTATGATACACCATGGCTGATACAGAGTGTGTAGAGTCTGAACACATCAGTAAAGGTTCATGAATGGCTAATTTCACAAATTAAAGGTCAGGTTGTATCTCACAAGACCATAAATAAGGCCCATAACAGCCCACCCAACAGACTCAATGGCGAGACCGTAATCCATAAAACATACGATCTATCACCCACTCACACTGGTAGACTACAGGAACCAGGTGGTCTCTGATGATTAGTCAGACTACCCTAACAACCCAGCAAACATTATATAAATTAGTTTTAAATACTTTTTTTCAAAAACTTTGTACAAAACCTTTCTTCCAAAACGTTTAGAAATGACTAGTATTTAAAATGAAAGTTTCTCAAAAATATTTTGAACATAATTGTAGTAGGCAGGTGACAGCTGACCGTGATTCCCTTGCCAGTGTAGAAGACTGAGCCGTACTGCTATTTAGTATACACTCACAGGCATGTTGTTGCAGTGTTGTGTTAAAGTGAGATGCATGAGTCAATGTGTTTGGAACCTAAATTGTAACAAATTTATGATCTTTCTTACAAATTAGTGGGATGACCTAATGTTGTAAACTCATAGATTGATATCCCTTCTAAAGACATATGGATGCACTGGGTTGATGCTATGTTCCATTCAAGAAAAAAGAGGATTTAAAGTTGTAAATATAATTATAAGTATGTCTGGCCCCTCCCCTAGACTTGACTGTCCACATGTACAGCACTAGTTGGAGCGGACCAGGGTAGGCAGGCAGTCCGGTCCCCCCCCCCCCCAGCTTTCACACTCAGCAGCCGTATGCATTGGGTTGGGTGGGGGACAGGCAGACTGTTGTTCTATACAGCTACGTTATGTGATGAAACAGTGCACGTCCTATTAATGCTGTGGACCATACCTGGTAAGCATAGTCTGTCATACCAAAATCTATTTAAGTACATGTAGCCCTATCCAACCTATGACTCACTATACATATTAGGCTATACTGATATTCTTTGGCTCTCTATACGACCAATCATTCAGTCAGTATAACCTAAACCAAGTCAATAACTTCATGGCTCCTTACATACCAAGGTTGACCATATACATGTGTGACACAGATAGGCTTTGCCGAATTGTATCAAAACCACCCTGATCCTCCACATCATCGTACCCAGACCTTCAGTCACCCCAGATAAAGACCTCCTTCATCACTCACATTTTCACACCCAGGAACGCTCTAAGAATGGGACACCAATCTGTCACTGTCAGCTCTGTTGATGTCTGACACCAGATCTTTTCAAACAGCCAAAAAGCCATTTCTATCTGGAACCAGAGACACCGGTTTGGTGTCAATGATATAGTGTGATAGGACCCTGATAATTGAGGTAAACCCAATGCCCTTTGGTAAATGTTGTCTCATGTGGCCATAGTATTACATGAACTGATAGCACAAATCAGTGTGGCAACTTTCTGAGGAATGTGGAATACATAGACTATCTATCATTGTATATCTAACAGACAATAAAGAAGGAACCAGATGTATATACTAGTGTGATGTCAATTGACTACAGGAGCCCGATTTATATGGCTTACAAGTTACCTCTGGGCTAGAAGATGCATTAATGAAACACGAGAATGAAAACCATAGCACATTGCAGCAGTATACGATAATGCCCTCAAAAGGTTTATGGTGATTTAAGCAATAACTGAATTGCTCTCATTAGCGAGAATTCTGACTTTACTTCTGGCTCTGCACACCTAATCCTGACAGAGCCTTCCGAAAGTGGGCCTGGAAATTGAGCTGGTGGGGATTAAAGGGCTTAAATGTTGATGGTGATAGTTCAGGAAGAAGGGTGATTTCATGAGAATAGAGAGAGAAGGGATCTGTAATAAGGACTGAAGGGTCAGCTGTGGGATCTAGGGGGAAAGAGACAGAACATGATGTGAAAGCGGGATGGTGAGAGTGAATGTAGAGAATTTTCTTTTCATAGTAGATGTCTTAGAACAATTGTGAGCAGGCAAGCAGAAAGGGTTATCCCCGAGGGATGAGTACTAATTGTAGCCACCAGGGGGTTCCACCATAGCCTAAAGTTGAAGAAACAGGCTAATATTTGCTTTTTGGTACTTTTTTCTTAAGAATTCAGTAGTTTCATACAAAACATTCCATTTTTGGTGAAAAGCTTCCTTATTTGGAATGTAAAAAGGAATGTTTTATAGCTTAAATGGGTGTCTTTGTTGATATGTGTTGCCTAGAAACATGATTTTATTCCAAATAAAGAATGATCCTATTGATAGAATGATTCGTGAGGATTACTATTGTAATGGGTCGCCGCTGTACTATTTCTATGGAACCAGTTTGGGTTATATTTGGTATGTGTGTTGCCGTGTATCCAGGCCGCACTCCTGTCTAGTGCCGAGTATATGGTTATATAAGCCCACACCTGAGGATTGGTGGAGCGCGGCCTGGTTATGTGCATTGAGCCGTGACCGCCACGTGTCACCCGACATATCTCGGGTACCGTGTCGGCCCGGATGCACCGGCGCGTGGTTACCCGGAGTTCCTCGGGAACTCAAGTGTTTACGAGTAATGAAGGGAGTTACACAACGATCAGTACATAAGACCTGGGGTTCTGCTAATCGAGGACCCAGTCTTGCTGCGCACTTCGGCCAGCTCGACTGCTCCACAACAGAGCTTCCCCAAACTCTGTTGTACCTTTTAGGCCTAGTCCTGTCGCTGCTTCCAACTTGGTCACCCTGCGTCTTTCTCTGTTCCACCCTCTGGGGGAACTAGAGGAGATAGACGCATTGGTGGACAACTCCGGGTACAGAACTCCCTCTGTGGAGTCTGATCCAAGTGGAGTTAACCAAGATGGAAGAGAGCCTTGGAACTCGGGAATTATGTACTAGACCATGAGCGTATACCTCCTGTATGTTCATATGACCACTGGTGTTCAGTAGCCAATTTGATTGTTACTATCCGTCTGTATGATTAAGAGCCGTATATCAGAATGAATAAAGTGTAATTTCTGAACAACCTATTTTCGAATCTGGAGTTTTTCATAGCCGATGCCTATCTTAGAATAGCCAACAGCTACACTGGTGCCGTGACCACTTTGGGTAAGTATTGATTTACATTTATTTTTTTCTCTTTCTGAAATTGAGAGGTAAGCTCTTATATGTTTGAACCAGAATTGGTAGGTTTCAAGGATAGTTACTACAGGCTGCTTTTGTGTGGTGAAGATATGTCAGATACAGAGGTACCTCCCCCGTCGGTTACAAACCAAGGGGAGGGTATGCGTCCTAGACTACGATCTAGGGTGAGGTTTAATGCTAGGCAGAAGGTACATACCTTCAATCAGAGTAGGGAAATTGGACATGGAGGAGAGGATGAAGCCCACGAGGTGAGATCTGAGGATTCACAAGGGGATCCTCCAGCGAAACGTCCAGCTCTAGAACCAGATAGGGGTATGGAGGGACCTGTCCAGGTGGGGGACACCTCACGAGAGGATGTGACGCTTGGACAGGTGACCATGGAAGATGCTGGAGAGGATAGTGACTCTAGTATGCCTAGTCTGGAGATGTACCAGTGACATGGGAACGTAGACCAGTGCCCACTGTAGAGGCAGTGGAAAGGACTAAGATAGTAGTCCAGAGTAGTCAGGATGGGGTTGAGGCTGTCAAAGGGGACGACCTGGAGAAAACTCCGGTGGAAGGGAAGGAGACAGCTGTAGCAATCTCCAAGGGAGATAAGCTGTTTCCGGATCCTTTTAGGTTGACAATACCTGGTCTAGAGGTTCCGCCTTATGAACCCAGGGAGAGGTTGAGCCTGGATGACATAAGGACGCTCAGATTGAGAAATGAGCATGAGCACATGAAGGAAGGGATTAGAATAGAGGAAGAATCCCTGAGGAAGTTGAAGGAAGAAAGGGAAGCTTTTGAAAAGAGTTTTTTGGCAAAAAGGTCAGGAAATATTGGGGAACATGCAGCTCAGATAAAACATCTGGAACAAATTTCTGTCAATGTGGGTCTACTTGAAGGTACTGAAGTCAGACTGAAGTCTAAAACGGAAAAGCTAGTGGTGCGGAATAAAGAAATTAGTTCCGAGATTCTAGCAAGACAGTTGCAGGTAGCTGAGTATGATGAGTTATTGAAGAAACAGGATAGTAAGCTGGGAGAGTTAGAGGCGCTAGCTCAACAAGCTGAAAATCACATGGTGAACAAACTAGAACCAGAAGGGACGAAGGAAAGTGGGGACCCAGTGGGAAAGACGCAAGAGGTGTCTAGAGATGAGACCTTTGTGACTGCCGACGAGCCCTCAGTATTTATAGTCAATACAGTGGAGGAGATAGTGAAACCACCTGCCACTGAGGATCTAGATAGTTCCATGGTGATACATACAGCAGATATGTTATCCAGTGTGAGTGGACACTCATCCATGCATGGCAGTAAGTTTGACAAGAATGAGGAGTTCATGTTGGAACTTTGTGGTAGAGTTGAAAAGCTGTTTCAAGAGAAGTTGGATTGCTTTCTTGAAGAAACAGAGCCAGTGAGCGTGGAGAATGACACTAAGAGAGGGAAAGGAGACGTTCCGGTAGCTCAGGCTACAGGAAATAAGGCTCCTGTGGGACCAGTTAACACTGCTCCAGCTCCCGGTGCTCATTCTACTCCAGCTCCAGGAGCAAGGCAGATTCATACAGTTCCGGTAAATGTGTCTACGGTAGGTAGACCAGGTTTGCCCGGTGGAGCAAACATGAATGCTCGGCCGCCAGGTCAAGGGAATCTGGCCGGGCCTAACACCTCCTATGGGGGATGGGGCAATGTGGGACCGGATAACTGTTATGGGAACGCGAGGCCTATGTTCAATATACCACCTCCCCCATTACCTGGCAGTCATATAACTCCAGGAAGCATGTATACACCAAGGACCGGAGGTATTGATCAGAGTGGGACACCCTATCAACATAGAGGGAATATGTCGATGGAGGACGAGGCAGTGTTCCAAAGCAATCCAGCAATTAGAAGATTGGGGATTGATGCGGTACCACATGACGTGGGGAACCATAGAGCGGTGGACTATGCTTTGAGTCAGGCTGAGATACCGTTGAGAACGGGAATGACAGCTGTAAAGAAGCAGGCTATCAAGATGAAGCAATATGATGGCTCAGTTCCATGGAGGAAATGGTTCACACGATTTTCAGCAGATATGCGACATAATGGTTGGGAAGGCGATGAGTGTCTTGCAGCTTTGTCGTGGTGTCTGCGAGATGGTCCTGGTGATCCCGCCCTAACGAGCTTTGAATTAAGCGGGGGGAGAACGTACAAGGGATTGGTGGAAACAGCTTCTTGGGCTTTGGGTTCCACATCCGGTGCGGATCCCGCATCTGAACTGGAAGAAAGAGTTCAGAAAGTCGGTGAAGGACACCGACAGTTTGGAATGGCTCTCCGAGTACTAGCAGCAGAAGCATTTGCATCTATGAGTCCAAGTGATCCATGGCTGGTGAGGAAGTTGTCCAGCCTGTATATAGATGGACTTAGGGACGAGAGATTGTCAAGCGAGATTGCTTCACAGTGGAAGACCACTATGTCGCTAGCAGACATCTTCGAGCTCACGGAGGATGCTCTGAGGAAGAGGAAGCTGTTGAAAACTGTAGAAGCAGCCCCTGTAGCTGCAGTGGAGATACCCGCAGAGGAGGGTGAACTGACTACAGAGGGTGTGCAAGAGGTGGCAGCTATAGATCCTAAGTGGGGAGGACGTCGTACTTTGTATAAAAGACGAAAGGTTCCAGGATCAGACGCTCCAGCACCAGAGGAGGGTGCATTGAAAACCATGATTGGAAAAGTCATATATGAGCGTAGTAAAGCTGAGAAGGCTGAGAAGGTCGCAACTCGTGGTCGCGGTAAGGGGAAACCCAACAAAGACACGAAATGTTACAATTGTGGGAAGAAGGGTCACTTTGCAAGGACATGTTGGTCCAAGGATACCAGGAATGTATCATCGGTCGAGAAACAAAAAGATGGACCCTCTTCTGACCAAAGCCCACCGCCGACGGAAAACTAACAGGGGTTGTTGTCGATGACAAGATAACAACCCCGCCTGTGATTGTCAAAGGTACTGTTGAGGGAGAATCAAAAGATTCCATTTCATGGGAGCCGCTAGGGTTAGCCGCACCTGAGTCTGATCCGCCAGGTGGAGATGGGCCCCAGGGAACGGACGAGAGAGGTGTTGAAGATTTAGCTCATCTGGACACCGTCCGTAGAATTGAGTTGGCGGAAGAAGTAGAAAGGTTTTGTGCTTCGCGACTCAAACCCAATGATCCTATAGTTAAGTTTCTCAACTCGAGGGGATATGACTTGGGCGGTGAAACTGGAGTCCAGAGATTTGCCTTGCAACCTTCTCCTTTACAAGGGAAGAGATGGTACTTGCCTGTGCAGATTCAGGGTTGCTTGGGGGAATTTCTGATCGATACTGGAGCTAGCCACTCCATGATGGGTCACCATTTCTTCAAGAAGCTTGCAGGTCTGCCGACTAGCCCTGTGGGGCCTGGGTCGGTCAGAAGTGCTGATGGATCTCATATGCGGACACATGGCAGACAAGTGATACCCTTCTGGGTGAATCAACATTCATTTGTTGTTTCAACAACTGTGGCTGAACTGACGGATGAGGGAATCTTGGGAGTAGATTTTTGTTCTCTGTATGGAGCGGTATTAGATAGTGTGACGGGGGAACTCACTCTTCGATATCCACAAGAGATGAAGGTCCAGTGTGTGCTCCGCCGGATTTCAGGCGTCTCATCTGTCTCTCAGACAGTGCGAATTCCTCCCCGCCATGTATGCAATGTAGTTGTATACTGCCGGGATATGGAATTTGACCGCATGGGGGTGGTGGAACCAAATCAGCAGCAGTTGAGTAAGCTGGGGTTGGTTTCCACCAGTGCCTTAGTGCAAAGTTCAAGACGAACAGTGGTACCAGTCAGTAATATGACTTTTCAGGATGTGTACCTTGAAAAAGGGACGACCTTTGGGGACGTAACA
Source organism: Harmothoe impar (assembly GCA_947462335.1). Taxonomy (NCBI): domain Eukaryota; kingdom Metazoa; phylum Annelida; class Polychaeta; order Phyllodocida; family Polynoidae; genus Harmothoe; species Harmothoe impar. The sequence goes on from OX381707.1 coordinate 26,431,712, forward strand.
TATGCTGATGTGGTAGGAAGAGCTGACTCACCAGAGGTGGAGTTAGCAGCAAAGAGGGCAGTGGAATTAGGAGCTTTGGATCCATCCGCTATGCCAGTGGTATTGCAAGACACTGGAGAGCAGGATAGGAAGGAAGGCTATGGATTACCACTGCATCTTTTACCATTAGTAACAGATAGCCATCTGGAGAAGGAAGAGGACAAAGGGAGTCTGGCTCAGTTGTTGTGCGAGAATGCAGACTTGTTCTCTGCTCCAGGAGAGCAGTTGGGTAGAACTGACCGAGTAACTCATCGGATAGACACCGGTTCTAGCCCGCCATTACGCTTGCCTTACCGGCGCCTGCCTTTGTCTAAGAAACAGGCATTGGAGGATGAGGTGGACAAGATGTTAGGGGAAGGGATAATAAGGCCTTCTGATAGTCCATGGGCTAGTCCAGTGGTAATGGCTACCAAAAAGGATGGCACCTGTCGGTTCTGTATAGATTACAGGAGACTAAATGGGATTACGAGGAAAAATGCCTACCCCTTACCACGCATTGATGAAAGTCTAGATTCCTTGGGTGGCAATCACTGGTTTTGTACCTTAGATCTGCAGTCAGGCTACTGGCAGATTGGGATGCACCCAGAGGATAAGGAAAAGACAGCGTTCACAACCCACAGGGGGTTGTTTGAGTTCAATGTGATGCCGTTTGGCTTGTGCAATGCTCCGGCTACTTTCGAGAATATGATGGAGACAATGCTAAGGGGATTGTTGTGGAAAAACTGTCTAGTTTATCTGGACGACATCATAGTTTTCAGGAAAACTCGGGAGGAGTGTCTATCAAATTTGACCATGGTGATGGATCGACTGAGATCCTATAACCTGAGACTGAAAGCTAAGAAATGCAAGTTCTTCAGGCAATCAGTGGAATATCTGGGCCGAATTGTCAGTGGCACAGGTCTTTCGGCGGATCCAGGGAAATTAGAGGCAGTAGCGAGTTGGGCAACGCCAAAAGATCAGAAGGAAGTAAGATCGTTTTTGGGTTTTTGCTCATACTACCGCGATTTCATTCCCGGACTTGCTGAGGTGTCGGCTCCTTTACAGGCGCTGGTAGTAGGAAAAAGGAAGGGAATGTTGAAGCTACCTCCATTTATTTGGACGGAATTAGCTGAACAGGCTTTTCAGAAGCTAAAGGAGTTATTTACGGTAACTCCTGTGCTGAGCTATCCTACTTAGGGTGATCAGTTCATCCTAGACACCGATGCTAGCAACGACAGCATAGGCGCTGTCTTATCCCAAGTACAGGAGGGGAAGGAAGTGCCCTTGGCATTTGCTAGCAACAGCTTGAGTAAAACTCAACGCAATTATTGCACCACCAAAAGAGAGTTGTTAGCCATAGTGGTATACACGAAGAAATTCCGCCATTATCTGTATGGAGGGAATTTCATTCTGCGTACGGATCATTCATCCTTGAGATGGCTCCTTAATTTCAAGGAGGCAGATGGGATGATGGGTAGATGGATCTCCGCATTGTCTGAATTAGGGATAGAGAATACCCAGATTCAGCATCGGAGCGGAGTGAAGCACGTGAATGCGGATTGCTTGTCTAGGAGAACAATCCGAAGATGTGCAAGGTTGGACTGTGAAGACTGTGGCATACATAACGCTTTGGTGGCTCCAATAATGAATTTTGATCCAGCCTGGGAAGAGAACTTGGTGTTCTGGTCGGCGGAGTCCATACTTGAAGCTCAGCAGGAGGACGAAGGTATCAATGTGATACGGAATCTGATCCTGGAGAGAGCTGCTCGTCCCGTCAGACCTGCTCTGTCATTAGAATGTGTGGAAGTGAGGAACTTAGTGGGCCAATGGTCGCAGTTGGTAGTGCGAGACGGCCTATTGTGTAGATGGAAAACTCTTGAAGGCAAAGCCAGGAGGAGGCTACAGATAGTCTTGCCAGCTTCTCTGAGATGGGAAGTATTCGAGTTTTACCATGGTCATCAGACTTCCGCTCATTTTGGCAGGAAACGGACTTTGGACAAACTAGCGAGGAGATATTACTGGCCTGGGATGTCTAAGGATGTAATACGTTGGTTGACGGAATGCCCGACGTGTTGCCTGGTAAAGCCGGGTCCTGGGAAAGGTAAAACATCTCTCAGACAAGAACTGTTCGGATTTGCGAGGATAGCCATCGATATAATCACTGGCTTCCAGACAACTCCAAACTCCAACGTGTGCATGATGGTAGTACAGGACTACTATACCAAGTACGTGAAGGTGATCCCAATGAAGGATCACACGGCATTAACCTGCGCACAAGCTTTGGTTGAGGAGTGGGTACTCACATTTGGTGCACCTCTCATGCTACATTCAGACCAGGGTAGGGAGTTTGAATCGCGTCTCTTTCAAGGGATGCTGGAAGAATTGGCCATAGTGAAAACACGCACTAATCCTTACCGACCGCAGTCGGATGGGATGGTTGAGAGATTCAACCCTACGTTGATTCAGGGGTTGACAGCGCTGGTTAATTCTAATCAGGATGACTGGGATACGTTTTCCCAGTATGTGGCTCATGCATACAACGGTACAGTGCATGCTTCAACTGGCTGCACTCCTAACAGCCTGGTATTTGGATCTGAGATCATAATGCCTGCAGATTTGGTCTTTGGCAGTGTGCTGCGGAGGAAGGATGTCCCATGCCGAGTGGCATTTGCGGAATCTCTACGCAGAGAATTGCGAGAAGGCTATGCATTGGTGAGAGGCCACTTGAAGAAAGCAGCCATCCATCAGAAAGTAGGGTATGATACAGGCTTGAGAGAAAGGAAGTATGTAGTTGGACAAAAGGTGGTGAGATTGAAACCACCTGTACATGGAAAAATCTCGAAAGGTTGGGATGGGCCGTTTGAGGTAACAAAGGTAATATCTGATGTTACTGTGTTGTTGAAAAATGTGCGAGGCAAGATAGTTGCAGGCCATGTGGATCGCCTGAAGCCTTGGCTAGGTCGCCGGCCCGGCGATGAGGATGAACCTTTGGTAGAAGTGCCAATGCCCCAACCCAGGTGGGTGCGTAAGAAGCAGGTTACAGCACCCCCGCCTACAAAGAAGACTAGAAAAGCAACGCCAGCTAAAAAGGTCAATGGTAGGAAGAGGAAGAAGTTAGTTACTAGAAAGGAAACTGGAGAAGTTCCTCGAGTAATTGAGAAGAAGAAACCCCAAGGACCCATACGTAGAAGTGCTCGTATAGCGGGTCAAGGTGCTGTTACGTAAAAGCGGCGGGGCTGGATTTGTTTGTTATGGTTACCCGGAAGAGTTCGGGTCTCCAAGGACTTACCCGGTAAACCCCGGATAGTTGCGTAACTGGTGCTGATTGTCGAAAACACAACGAGAAATACCGGTTTTTTTTCTTTAGTCTTTATGACGGGAATAATGGTGGAAGTGACCAGTAGATGGCATTGGGGTACCCAACGTTCTGCTTTACTAAAGTTAGTTTTGAATGTTTACATGCTATGGTCTGTGAGTTGGTTTCCCATTTAGTACTTATCGTGATGGTTTCGGATTAAAATCCAATCAACTTAGTCAGTAATTTTTCTAAGGATGAGATGAGAATCCTAAAAGTAAATATTATGTGGAAAGAACGGGTGTAGGATTCGTTCTAGTAACATGAGAATGGGACTCATACGTCTTCCGAATTTATTCGGACCACCAAGGAAATTTACTTTGACACGTATTTTTTTTATTATGTTTGTTTAAAGGGCGTTCTTAAAGTTCATATGCTACAAATAATACAGCCTTGACGAACTAAAGAACTGCTATTACTTGAAATGATGTGTAAAATACAATCCGAGATAACCCGGCGAAGATTGCAACTACTAAGCAGTTTACTTCGCTACCCGGTTTTCTTTGGATAATCCCGGATAACTTCTTCGGGAAGGGCTATCCGGTACCCCTGATCCTTTGCGCTTGGATGCACACGCACGCTGGTTTGGCGCGGAAAGCGTCAGTCCTGCACATACCGTTGGAGAGAGTGGATGCGAAGGCACCTCTCTCCGCGTATGTTAAACAGCAGTTAGTCATCTAAACTGCTCTACATGTGAGGGGGAGAGGAGACACTAAAGTGAGGTAGTACAGGAGGACACTTTTGTAACAATTTTTCTGATTCTACTACCCATTTAAGCTCATTTGAGAGTGGGCTCCTCTGGGCCGCCCTCTGTGTAGTTATCATGGCGGATAACTATCCGTCGGGTAACTCCCGTAGAAGGAGTCACTCGACGGAGGTTACCCCTCTGTCGCAGGAACAGAGAGAGTTGTTAGCTTTGGGGGACCTGGAGTCAACAGCTCCGGTCGATTGTAATCTTCCAAAACAATTTAGGGAAGTGGATTTACCAAAATTCGTGTATCAACCACCGAGTAAGATAAAGAATAGGGGAGTGAAACACCGAAATGGCAGTAATATCTCCGAGATAAGGAAAACTGAACAGGTTAAAACCACACAGTATCTCCTAGCTCGGGGTGCACATGTAAAGAAACTGGTAGATATGGGTTTGTCAGTGGCGCAAGCTAGGGGGTTCGTGTCAGGGCCGGGGTTAAAAGGACTCGAGGCCGGGGAATTCCCCTTGTTCCAGGTTGGGAATATTGCGTCACCACCTTCTTCGGGAGTAACCCAAACTGACCCGAATATGCCCGGGATACCGGTGCATTCGGTCAGTCACGCTCCAGTGGGTGCTCCGTGGGGTTCTATGTCGTATGACAGTGCGGATGGTTTACATCCGGTTCATGGTGACTTTGTACCCGTTTGGAATGCCCCTAAACAGTCAACTCCGGAACGTATTCCAGCCATGGCAGTCATGCATTTTGCAGCTAAATTTGAGAAATTTGAGCCGGATGCAGTAATTCCTGGGAGTAAGATATGCAGGGGGGCATACGTCCGGGAATTAGACGGATTCAACAAGAGGAAATGTACTAAGCTATTCAGAGCTCCTTCCAATAATTCTAAGTCCAAACCCCACACGGGAGAGATTACTGGGGAGATAGGGAGCCGAGCTAGGCTACCCTCCTACGAAGATACGGAGAGGGATATTGAGTTCTGGTTAGAACATGCTAGTTCAGGGGCACATCAAGCTTACAAGTTTTGGGATGAGGTTATAAAGCAGAGTATGGGGACATACAGGGCTGCCGACCTCTCCAACGAGGATAGAGACCGTATGAAATGGGCCTGGATGACATTTGTCCCACCGGGTATGCCTACTTATAAATCTGGGAGAGGTTGGAGAGTAGGTTCGGGGCAGTGCCCATTCAACGAGTGTATGGATAGAAGACCAATGGCCGAGTATTTGGACCTGTACCAGTTCGCACGACATCTAGTGGAGTTCCATGGGCACTCCAAAATGATGTGGCAGTGCCGGTCCAGGTCTAATCGCTCAGTCAAATGTATGAAAGATGGTGAACCTTTCAGCACATCTAGAAAGGGTTGTATGGTAAGACACTTAGTGGATGTACACCATATGAAGGCTGAAACTGCCATGTCCAATCTAGATATTCTCGAGAATTGCCCGGAGGCCTTAGGACTCACGGACAGAGAAAAGTGTGTGAGGGTACCACAGGGGTTGGCATACACCTTGGTGTTCAACCATAACCCGAGAAGGTTGTGGCTGAATCGGAAGGCGTGGCCATACTACATTCAGGACTTTCCAGAGAAAGCCGCTGATTACCGTAGTAAGATGGAGTTGGCCACTCCTCCCAAAGGTAAAGTGTTGTCTGAAGGTAAAACTGTGGACCATGGAGTGTATACTCCTGTCTCTGTTACCTTAGGAGAGATGCAAACCACAGGTTCAGAGGAGTCCTCAGCTTCTGCTGGGTTAGACTCATCACCTGACGGTCGATCTACCCCAACCAAAAGACGTGCTCCGGGGTCTTCCTGTGGGTTTAGTAGGAACACTACTGAATCCAACAAGGAGGGCTCTGGCGGATCATTACCGAGGGTTGCTGTTAGCCCAAGGCTAGCCATAGAGGAGAAAATGGTAAAAGACCTGTTAGCTTCTCCTGTAGAGGAGGAGGATGACTGTGTATTTGTGGGACAGGAGGTAATACCTCCTACCACAATCTCTGAGGCTGGAGGGAACCCAGGAGTGTCAAGGAAGATATTAAAAACAGAAAATACTTCTACTGATAATCAAGGGTATGTAACAGGGAAGATAGAGTCAGTATGTGGGAAAGAGGATTCCAAGACTAAGACGATCTATAGAACGATTGATTTCCAATCTGAGGGAGACGATTGGGTGGATCATAAATTCACCCCACCCGCAGGCAGGGTCCAATCAAGTAAAATAGAGATGAGGAAGGAACAGGAGATTGGTCGTAGACTATCCTCCGTTCCATCACCATCTACCTGTATGGGGGGTCTCTCATTGAACTCTCCATCACCTGGGGTGGATGAAGAAGAGATGTGTCTGGAATCGGTCCCTCTGCCTAAGCTGACTGGTGATATTGATCACCCTGAGAATGTTAGTATCAGGAATCTTCTAAAAGAACAGTATGTCACTGGGCTGAAAAGTTCATTTGACACACTGGATCTCGCTTGTCAACTAGCTCTGCAAGGAGCTAGGGCTCAAGCTAAGCAATTGGTAAAAGAAAGTCGTTTGGCTGAATTAGAGAAAGTGGAGACTGCAAAAGCAGAACTCCTATCTAAAATGTCCAAAATGACTGAGGAGAATGAAGCCCTCAAACGACAGTTGGGACAACGGGATGACATGGTAGCAACCTCTAGCAAAATTGTAGACGATTTGAGATTGAACATTGAAAAATCTCGTATGGAAAGTCAATTTTTAATTGACGATCTCAAAGTCAAGTTGGATCGCAGTAAGGATATGGTCAGTTCTGCTGAACATAAACTAACTGCTGCCCGGACTGAAATTAGTCTAAAAACTAAAGTTATTCGGAAGTTAGAACACGAAATTGGTGGTCTAACAGAGAAATTTTCTAGCTTTAAAAAGGAAGCTCAGCAGAACGATGACTTCTATGAAGAGTTGGCTGAGTTTTTCGAAGATTGCTATGAAATCCCATTGTCAAGTTGGTACGACGAGAGTGTGTACAGGGTTGACCGGGGTTCTGCCCCTCTTCCCTTAGGATTTGACGGTGATGCATACGCACAAAGGTTGAGAGCCGACTCCAGGGCTAGCGATATCCCTCGGAGTCCTCCACCTTCACCTGCAAGGGACGAGATGCACCTGGCTGACTGCAGTTACGTGGCTGCCTCCTCCATGACTCCTGGGTCATCGGAGTTGGTTCCTGTGACGTCTGTTCCTGTGACGTCTGTTCCTGTGACGTCTGTTCCTGTGACGTCTGTTCCTGTGACGTCTGTTCCTGTGACGTCTGTTCCTGTGACGTCTGTTCCTGTGACGTCTGTTCCTGTGACGTCTGTTCCTGTGACGTCTGTTCCTGTGACGTCTGTTCCTGTGACGTCTGTTCCTGTGATGTCTGTCTCTGTGACATCTGTCGCTGTGACGTCTGCTGCCGTGACGTCCACCTCTGTGTCCTCTGCTGCTAAGACGATGCAGTATACTACAATGGGGGTGGACACAACCGTGTCTTCCTTTGAGACTATGGATACTCCAGCCGGGGTGTCCACTCTTGCGAGGATGGTGGTGAATGAACTGCAGACAGAGTCGCCCAACTCGACACCTGTCTCAACACCAATACTTGACGCCACCTCTTGTCAGTCACCTTACCACATAACGCAAAGTGAGACTACAGAGGCGGTTCAGATATTGATGGAGCTAACCGATGCAATTGCAGAAGCTGACCTACGTCTGACTGTCCGTGATGCTGAGGCGCTTATGGCTCCTGAAAACGAACTTGAACAATCCATGATGGTGGATCCTCCAGTGGACCTACCTGTGACGACTGGTTCTGTGTCAGGGAACCATCGTCCATCTACCCTGGACATTCCTATATCCATGGCGAGTGTACCTATGAGTACTCAAGTGCATTTTCCCAACCCTGACGCTTTGCAGCTAGGGTCTGGGATGGACATTTCCATTGAGATGAGTGACAACCGATCGAGTGAATGCATGTCGCCAGTGTCCAGAAATGAAGAACTTTTGCTGAGTGGCGAGTCATAAAAACATTCCCAGTTTGCAGCATGTATAGAACCTCTACCATGTGTCGTCATCAAGGTTGAACTTTTGCAGTAGTGGAGCTATTAGTGCACCACGGACCATATGATGCTTTAAAATACCATAGACTATGGGTCACAAGATGACTATATATATATATATATTTATGAAAGACTGAGATGACAAGAACAGTGGATCATTATCGCCTATTTATGAAAAGACTTTGATATGATGCCATATTATCTATCATCTAGGTTTTGCAGTTGTTGACATATATAAAAACTGTAAAAACCATCACCAAAGAGTGTTCTATTTGCCATAAGACAGTATTTGTAAAACGGGTTCTGTTTGATTTGATGACATGTGCTATAGGTATGATTATTGTATGCCGATTGTGATTCTCTGAATTTACCGTCCAATAAGTAAAGGTATAAGGGACTGGATCCTGATGATACCTACTGAAGTAAAAGGTTACTTGACTGCATTCGTGCTATGTGTAGATCTGTGGTAATAACATATCAATGAACCTGAAAAACGTGAAATTTATTCAGGTACTGAGAATGGAAATTGCGTAAGTTGTGATGGAGATCCGTAGGCTCTCGTTGATTACTTTCAGAAGGAAGGTATCAAGTGAGGGGCTGGATCATTCTATTTTTCAGCTTACTGCGTTTTTGATCTTTGAACTGAGTGTGGAGATTAATTCTCCCTGAAAGTTGAGATGTGTTACCAAGATACTTGATCTGATTGCCTTAGCATTTCTTTATGGAGAATGCCACTTGTGTTATTATGTAGGTTACATCAAAAAGGACACCTATGTGACCATAATTTGCATAAGGTTTTGAAGTCCTTGATTGGAATGAAACTGCATTTACCGGATCTACGCTATATGTTCATTTATTCCAAAAATATTGATCTTTCAAACCTTAGCTCTGGCACGTAAAGCGAGTGAGTCTATTCAAATAGACGGGTTGGGTCAAGATTTACTATAAAGTCGACACTTGCCACCTTTTTTTGTTTCCAAAATGTCTCGTATGAAAAATTCGTAACTTTTAAGGAGATGTGCTCATATTGATCTGTATGTATATGATACCTGTTGTAACAAATCGTTTTCGATAAAACATGGTTAGTATACGGTAGTATGTCTTAAAAGTTTTATATATTTTTTTATGATATATAGTCAAGTTTGTTTTATAGGGCTTGACTGGCTGTGTGGAGTTTATCCTCTTAGTCCCAGAAATCATGACGGTTATTGAAGGATGATACTCGATTATTGTGTAACTGGATCCTGATGGTTGATATGATTGACGTTAATATCAAAAAGGATGAAGACATATCTATAATACTCAAGAAATATATAAGTGGTTCTGATAGAAAGAGTTACGCTTGTCTCCACTATGTATGTGTTTGGAGACAATATATATGTTTTTTGGGGTTGTTTGGAGATAAAATTTGTCATTGTATCAAGGTAGTATAAAAGTACTGCACTTTGTGCCGCTATTTAGACGCTGTGATATTGTCTGAAGGGGGGTAGTGTAGTGGGTCTCCGCTGTACTATTTCTATGGAACCAGTTTGTGTTATATTTGGTATGTGTGTTGCCGTGTATCCAGGCCGCACTCCTGTCTAGTGCCGAGTATATGGTTATATAAGCCCACACCTGAGGATTGGTGGAGCGCGGCCTGGTTATGTGCATTGAGCCGTGACCGCCACGTGTCACCCGACATATCTCGGGTACCGTGTCGGCCCGGATGCACTGGCGCGTGGTTACCCGGAGTTCCTCGGGAACTCAAGTGTTTACGAGTAATGAAGGGAGTTACATAACGATCAGTACATAAGACCTGGGGTTCTGCTAATCGAGGACCCAGTCTTGCTGTGCACTTCGGCCAGCTCGACTGCTCCACAACAGAGCTTCCCCGAACTCTGTTGTACCTTTTAGGCCTAGTCCTGTCGCTGCTTCCAACTTGGTCACCCTGCGTCTTTCTCTGTTCCACCCTCTGGGGGAACTAGAGGAGATAGACGCATTGGTGGACAACTCCGGGTACAGAACTCCCTCTGTGGAGTCTGATCCAAGTGGAGTTAACCAAGATGGAAGAGAGCCTTGGAACTCGGGAATTATGCACTAGACCGTGAGCGTATACCTCCTGTATGTTCATATGACCACTGGTGTTCAGAAGCCTATTTGATTGTTACTATCCGTCTGTATGATTACGAGCCGTATGTCAGAATGAAAAAAGTGTAATTTCTGAACAACCTATTTTCGAATCTGGAGTTTTTCATAGCCGCCTATCTTAGAATAGCCAACAGCTACACTATGGTCAAAATGTATGATCTTTTTCTAATTATTCTAATGATGCTAATTAGATAGAGATATCTTGAGAACTATGAGACTTAGAGCTAAGTTAGGTTTAGGATAGGGCATAGCCATTTCTTAAAAACTGTAATATATCATTGGGAAGCTTATGATATCAATTTTAAAGTTAACATTTTTGTTGGGTGTCCCTTTTCCCTTGCCTGTACACAATTATGAACCGACCAACATGTTTCCAATATGAGCATAATAAACCTTAAGTTACATCATTAAAAGACAATATTTGTTGCCGGTGCTGCACTGGTGCATCCCTACAACTGTTCAAGCGGGTCAACCCTTACGGTCAGCACAATGCAAGTGATTCATCAGGGCAACATTGATGCATCATCTCGACCAAGGTTGTATAAACACATTAAAGATCAAGTACGCTGCCCTTAAAAGATTAAAAGTATTGTATCTCTCTTAATAATATACAGGGAAAAATATAAACCTGATCTTGCACTGTTGGTGATCGCTTGTAAATGTGGTTATTTCCTGTTCTGCTGTCTAATGATGATCGAGAGAGCAGCTGCCTCATCTATTTTTGGGTCATATATCAGTTGCATGTGGCCTACACATTTAACCACTGCGTAGCAAGAGGATCCTGTAGACCAAGTCACTATATCAAGGGAAGCTGCCTAGTCGCAGCGAGGCTTCTATGGGGCAGTTCCCAAGACGGAGTGACTTTGTCAAAGGCTCCTCGCAGCTATAACGTGGTTAAATGGGGTTCTGACAACAAACAAAATACCTTTTGAACTGTTAATAACCTGTAAATACACTGTAAATGTCTCAAGGCTCAGGCTCATGGGAATGCCACAGAATAGCTATACCCAGATATCACAAAGTGAATATTTTTTTTCACCCCCGAGATTTTATTAGAAGTAATTAAGTTAGCATACCTATTAATTTCTTGGAACAAACTTTATGCTCTACCCTTTTCTGGGATGTAATTTTAGAACTTTTGTGGTATTTTTTAGCTTTTCCATGTTTTTTAGAAAAAATCCATTATTATTTATAGCAATTAAAATGATCTCATTTTATTTCTTATATAAATATAAAAAAATATAGAGTATAATAATGCATAATTGAAAATGTTCCAGAACGATTGGAATTTTTTTTCTGATATTGATAGACACCATTTGCATGCAGATATTCCAATTCTTTCACCTTTTTTCAATATTTTAAAGTCAATGTCACAAAACAACCATGTTAAGGTGTCCGTTACGCGTCCGTTACGCGTCCGTTACGCCATATGGCGCCATATGGAGCCATATTGACTACAGAAGATATTGACATATGGCAGCTCTTAATGTCGGTAATATTTGTCTTATAATAATTCTAAGAGTACCTACCCCCCCTAAACCGATGTCAGGGAATCCAATGAGGCTATCCATTTTTCTCTATTTTGAATGGTTGCTTAGCAACCAGCCCTTTTATATGAAAAAAGTCCTATTTTGTGGAAGCCTTGAAAAATCATGATTTTACATAGTATTGTAGGGGTTTACTACGGTAATCATTTATATCCAGGTGACCGAGGAGGATTAAGTTCGGGTTGTTCCCGCCTGGCGTTAGTGTGGGCGGTATCCCAGAGGGGGCGACTGTCCTCTCTCGGGTACTGCGCACCACGTTTCAGGCGGGAGCCAACCGACACGTGACCATGTTCATTTCACATCCAAAGGGGGTATATAAACCTCCCCTCCTCGTATAGTCGCCAGTGAGTGCAGGCCCGGCTGACTCCCCGCATTACCCTACCCCAATCGCTAGATTGAGCCAGGACTGCTTCGTCTTACCCTTCGGGTTAAGACTAGATTCAATTGTAATAGGGATACGTTGAATAAACCACGCTTTCTACTTCGCACTTGGAAACTGACGTTCTTGTTCTCTTTCTGAGATTCCGAACCACTACACTGGTGCCGTGACCAGGATCAGTTTCGAAGTAGCAGTCAGGTGAACCTGGCCGGAGTAGGAGAGTATGGGGACGGTAACGTCCCGGAGCGGAACAACCCAGTTGTTCCGACCAGCTTCGAGGGTTTCATGCGTGAAACCGAAGGAGCTTTAAATCCAGGAGCGACTTTGGAAGAAGGAGAACTGGAGTCCACCCGAGTGGACCAGATGGAACCGGAGGAAGCAAGGGGGTTCACACCGAACTTCATTGCCACTCAGGGCCAAATCATGTTGAACACTGGGCGTTCCTTGTTCAACACGACTGACTCCGTTTTCTTCCCCGGAGGAAAGAAAAGGGCGAACCAGAAGGGCTCCTTTCTGGACCCGACGGTATTAGAAATACCGCCACAACCCCTTCGGGTCGTACCCGAAGGAGGTCCCATCGTCGGGACCCAACCTGATCTTGATCAGGACGACACCTTGGACCGGGACAACGAGTACCGGAACAAGGAAGAAATGAACAAGCAGTACGATGCTCTGCACGACGAATTGGTTTCGTTGATCTCTGAAAGGAATAGGTACATCCTAGAGAGTAGACAGGTCCATCAGGATATGGAGTGGAGAACGGATCAGTTGACCCGTGACAACCAACTGGTGAAAGACCAGATGGAGAAAAATCAGGAAACCCTGAAAGCGGAAAAGAAAAGATTATCCGAGTTAGGTCAAGCTAACCGGAAGTCTTATGCCTGTCAACAACAGTATCAGGCGGACCTAGAAAGATACTCTAGGGAATGGCACGCCGCCAAGGACGCTCGCAACCAGCAGGTGGAAGACAATGAGGCAGTAAGAACCGCTATCCTAGAAGCAAACGAAGAGTTAGATCAGAAGAAACTAGAGGGCATGAAGGCGGTATCTATACTGGAAGCTAGACGAGTAGAGTTGGAACTCTACCTAGGTAACCAGAAGGTACCTGACCCAGAGGTGACCCTCACCCCTGGGGAAGGAGTGGAGAACCCTCCACTCCAAGGAGTTCTAAAGCCCGCCACCCGATACCCTTCCGGAGGACAGGTAGAGAAAGATGTCTACTATACATCTGCTCCCCCTGCTCCGACGGGACCTTCGGTCACCATCGATCCGACGGCATATTCCGCGGGAAGTGCGCCGGGAGTCGATAGTTATGACACCTTGAACCCCTTCGCTGGGGATAGTCCATCTCAGTATGGAGCTGTTCCACCCCCTTCGGGTACGAGCAAGAACACCACCACCCATGAGGATCAACAGGGGGGGTGGTATGGTTATGATCATTGGGGTGACCTGATTTTTCATCATAACCAGGAGGCAGAGACCCGAGAAGGGAGAACTCCGGGAAATCAAACCCGGGGGCATGCCACCCAAGGCAGGAGAGCAGTGGAAGGACCTTCTGCTGGATGGTCTAGGGATCAGAACCGACAGTACCCCCGTACTGATAGTCCTGTTAGACCCACAAATGGTCAGGGAAGTCGGCCTAGACCCCAAACCCATGACCAAACAACCACCGGGAGTGTTCCCCCTTATCCGGGTACCACTTCTCGCCCTCGACCTACCCGGTTTCCCGGGTGCGAACCAGTCTCTCCAGTCCGACCATTGACCCGAAGAACCTCAATGGCTCCCGGATTGAGACAGGTTTATGATACTGATCCTTGTATCAAGAGCCTTGGCTTAGATAGCTATAGCCGGGGACAGGATGCCACTGAAATAATGGACTGGAGCCGGAATCTATCGGATCAGCTGATAGAAGGGGTCACCAGGGGTGCCCGACGGACCGCCCGGATCACTAAATCCTACAAAGGGAAAGGACCCTGGAAGGATGAATACCAAATATTTGTGGATGACTGCAAATACAATGGGTGGTCTAAAGAAGACTCGTTAGGAGCCTTCGTGATCTGGCTAAATGATGGGCCAGGTAAGTCAGCAGTCTCCCAATGGAGAAGTACATATGGCCCTTCGGGTACATATGATCAGCTCGAAAGTACTGCTGTATATATCTTTGGGAACCTGGTGACCGTGGATCACTGGTTGGTCTTCAAGGGAAGAACCCAGAAGCCAAAAGAGTCCCCAAAGATATATGGTCTAGAGCTTCAACGGATTCTGCATCAGGCCAGACCCGAATGGGCTAGAGACGCCGATTACTACATCGAGACTCTCTTTGTCCGGTTTATTAGCGGACTGAGCGACCCTGATCATCAGGAACTAACTAGAAAAGCTTGGAAAAGCGATTCCTCCCTAGCCGATCTATTTTTAGCCATAGATGGTCATGAGAAGAAGAAAGTTCTTCTTGCCGGATTGGTGCCTAACCAATCCCGAACGTCAGCGGTAGTTGACTATAGTAGCAGCGGGGGATCCTCGGGTGAGGATACCGAAGGAGAGGAGACCATTGGGGCGGTAGCCTTCAGTGGGAAGCGCCGGGACAAAAAGTCCGGTGATAACAAAAGGTGGAAACCTTTTGACAAATCATCCTCTAGCAAAAAGCCAGAGAAACCTCCAGGGGACCATTCAAAAATCCCTTCCAAACCTCCCTCGGGTCCACCAGAACCCAATGTTCCGAAGAAATCGGAGCCTGACCAGTCCCTCGGATTGGTAGAAGCCATGATGCAGCGTATGATGGCGATGTTTGATAAGAAAGAGGAAAGGAGGGTTAAACCCGAACTGAGTACTGTAACATGTTACAGATGTCAGGAGAAGGGGCATTACGCCTCCTCATGCACAGCTGAGAAACCTGTGATGCGATTCTCCGGAAAGAACTCGGAAAATTAAAGGGGATCCCTGAGGAAGGCGACTCAGAGATCCCGAAGGAAATATGCCATGATACTCCTGACGGAATGGGAGTAAGTTCACACTCAGTAGTGACGCCCGGACATATGGGGGACAAGCAGGCGCAGCTTGGGAACCCTGGGGCCGGGGCCATCAGCATTCCAGTCATACATTCGGGAAGTGAGTCGGGGAAACCCGGTGCTGATGCGGAGGAGTATAGTGCAATGGTTTGTGGAACCAGGCTCCCCCTAGATCACCCTTGCCTGGAATACATAAGAGGGCGTGGATTAGATCTAGGTACTGAGAGTGACTTACAGAAGTTCACTAGTAACCCTTCATTGAATGGAGGAAAAAGGTGGTATTTAGCCGCTTCTGTGAAGGGTAGAGTCGGGGAATTTCTGATAGATACTGGAGCCAGCCACTCCATCATCTCTCGGAGGTTCTACACTCTTCTGCTGGGCACAAATGATGACCTTAAAATGAGGGTAAATGCGTGCACAGCCGACGGTAGCAGATTGCGGACGTTTGGACGTACTTTCCTGTGTATCTCGGTGGTGGGGAAGGAGTTTGTATTCTCCCCAACCATTGCTGAGATCGAGGATGATGGCATTATAGGGATGGACTTTGCCGACCTGTTCGGGATGATGTTGAACCCGAAGACAGGTGAATTGTCCATACAGAGTCCCTATAATATCAAAGCACAATGTGTGCTGAGAGTTATCAGTAGTGTAGCAAGTGTCGCACAGACGGTGAAACTTCCACCGGGAACCACATGTGATGTGTTAATAAGCGCTTCCTCTGAACTAAGAGGAAGGGCCGGGGTCATGGAACCCGACGTAGCTTATCTCCAATCCCTCGGGTTGGAATCTGCTGATACGTTGGTGGGAAATGCCCAATGGACCCTTGTCCCCATTTCCAATCCTGGTGTTCATATGGTATATCTCCAGAAAGGCGCTAAAGTAGGCAGTGTGGTACTCGCGGAGGCGGTCACCAGCAGCCTTCTGGGGTTGCCATCCGAAGAGCCGCCAGGTACGGCCGTAATCGAAGAGGAATTAGAAAAGCTAATTCTAGATGCTTCGGAACTAGATCCGAAGGAGCAGAGGGACCTTCGGGTAATGTTAAAACGTTGCCGAAGGGCCTTCGCGTTCCCCGGAGAACCCTTAGGACGAACTGATAAAGTCCTACACGGAATTGACGTGGGGGAAAGTTCCCCCTTTAAAATTCCTTACCGTAGGCTACCTCTGAAGAAGAAGGAGGTAGCAGAAACTGAGATCAATAAGATGATTAAGGATCATGTTATTGTACCCAGTTCCAGCCCCTGGAGCAGTCCAGTCTGTATGGTCACAAAAAAAGATGGGACCATACGGTTCTGTATTGACTACAGGAAACTGAATGGGATGACAAAGAAGAACTCATATCCTCTACCGAGGATTGATGAAACCATTGACTCCCTAGGAGGGAATGAATGGTACTGTACCATAGACTTACAGTCTGGGTACTGGCAGGTCGGAATGAAGCCTGCCGACATGGAGAAGACGGCCTTCTCGAGCCATGTAGGATTGTTCCAGTACAACGTCATGCCCTTCGGGTTGTGCAATGCGCCAGCCACCTTCGAGGCCATGATGGAGACATTACTGAGCGATCTACTATGGAAGAAATGTCTAGTTTATCTAGATGACGTCATTATCTTCGGAAAAACATTCCAAGGTTGTCTAGACAACCTGGAAGAAGTCCTCCAGAGGATAATGAGTAATGGGTTGAAATTAAAACCTAAGAAATGTCAGTTGTTTAAGAAAGATATTAATTATCTGGGAAGAATCATTTCCACACAGGGGGTGAAAGCAGACCCGGAGAAGATCCGAAGTGTGACGGAGTGGGAAAAACCCAGGTGTCCCAAGGATGTCCGTTCATTCCTCGGGTTCTGCTCGTATTATCGAGATTTCTTACCAGGCTATGCCCAGGTGAGCTATCCTATCCAGTCACTGTCTCATTGGACACCTGGTAGGCGTAAGGAAGTTTTTCCATGGGGAAAAGAGCAAGACGAGTCTTTTGAATCCATCAAAAGACTCTTTGTTGAAACACCAGTGTTGAAATATCCGACAGCCGCCGGTCATTTCATCCTGGATACTGATGCCAGCAATGAGAGCATTGGAGCTGCTTTGAGTCAGGTCCAAGACGGAAAGGAGGTTCCCATTGCTTTTGCTAGCAACACCATGAACAAGTCACAGAGGAATTACTGTACCACCAAGAGGGAACTATTGGCAGTGATTGTTTACACAAAGAAATATAAACATTTTTTGTGGGGCTCAGATTTCACGCTGAGGACTGACCATTCCTCCTTGAGGTGGTTACTTAATTTTAAGGATGCTGAAGGCATGATAGGTCGGTGGTTAGCACACTTATCAGAGTTCGGGTTGGAACAGAAGCAGATCCAACACCGACCCGGTGTGAAGCATGTAAATGCTGATGCACTATCCCGCCGACCCATCAGGAGTTGTGGAAATGGGAAATGTGATGATTGTGGAGCCCACGGGGCGGTCCTAGCTGGAGTCCGGTTGCCACTGGAATCCAGGGGAACTGGTATCCTCCAATGGTCTATGGAGACTATCAGAAGGTTCCAGGAGAAGGACCCGAACGTGGGGAGGTTGCTCGGGTTGATTCCTAAAGGGATCAAACCTGTTCGACCTGAAATCTCGCTAGAAAATAGAGAGATGAGGAGATTTTTAGCCCAATGGACAGAGCTTGAAGTATCCGAAGGTGTTCTATATAGATGGAAGATCAATCCTTCGGGAAGAAGGATCAGACAGGTGGTGATCCCCTCCGGTATGAGGAGGGATTTAATGTATTATTGTCACGGTCATATGACCAGTGGTCACTTTGGGAAGAAACGTTCATTAGAACGACTGTCCCGAAGATACTACTGGCCAGGAATGAGCACGGACTTATTACGTTGGATCGCCACGTGTCCCGATTGCTGTAAAAATAAACCCGGCCCTGGGATGGGTAAAATGCCCTTGTCCCAGGAACTGTTCGGAGTTAGGTTTGCGAGAATAGCAATCGACATCATCAGTGGTTTTAAAACAACCCCTGATGGTAACACGTGTATGATGGTAGTCACTGACTACTATACTAAGTATACGCGGGTGTTCCCCTTACCCGATCACAAAGCAGCGACCTGTGCGAAGGCCTTTGTGAAAGGTTGGGTATTACACCTAGGAGTGCCTCTGATGATGCATAGTGACCAAGGCCGGGAATTCGAGTCGGATCTATGGCAGGAAATGTGCCATGGGTTAGCCATCTGTAAGACCCGAACCAATCCTTACCGACCCCAGAGTGATGGGATGGTGGAAAGGTTCAACAGAACGCTGATTCAGGTTCTGAAACCCTTGGTGAATGAGAGTATGACAGATTGGGATGAACAATGTGAATATGTATGCCATGCATACAACAGCACTGTTCATAAAAGCACCAATTGCACCCCCAACTTATTAGTGTTTGGGGAAGACATGATCATGCCAGCCGATCTTGTTTTTGGAGTGGTCGGGTTGAATCCGGACGCACCCTGTCACGTGATGTTTGTGGAATCACTAAGAGACCAGTTCAAATTCGCATACGAACTTGTTAGAACAGAGTTACAAAAGAATGCGAAATGGCAGAAGACTGGTTATGACCATGGACTAAAAGTCCGTCGGTTCAAGGTAGGGGATCAAGTAGTAAGACTACACGAACCTCTATCCAATTTAAAGTTAGCAAGCAACTGGGATGGTCCATTTGTAGTGACTAGAGTAGTAAGTGACTGTACTGTCATGATTAGATCCTTAATTGGGCGGATCTATAAATCCAACGTGGCTCGGCTCCGTCCCTGGAAGGGGAGGGATCTGACCACAGAAACGTATGGGTTAGGAGTAGATGAATTACTCCAAGAAGTAAAGAACAGGAGAATGGATCAAATAACCCCGAAACGTGGCCGAGGAAGGCCTAGGAAGTTGGGGGGCAGTGATCCGAAGGTGCAGAAGAAGGAAAAAGTCTCGCTAGCTGTAAGCAAACCTAGGCGGAAGAGAAAGGGGACGGCTAACCCTGCCTCTGAAAAGGCGCCTTCGGGAGCTAGGTCAAAGAAAATACCCATGGGAGGTACCCGACGCAGTCCCCGCCTGATAGAAAGGGCTGCGGTAACCTAAGCTAGTACACAACGAGTGTGTTGTCCTGTACTATGTTAGGAGAGGGAGGGAAGAAATTCCTGGCGGGAAAAATTATAAATTTATTTCCTCTTTTTCCGAGAAATTGTTTTGTGTTGTCATCTGTTAAATGTTGGAATATACACGAGTGACCGGGTATGGAGCGTGTAAACCCCCCAGCAGGGTACCAGTGGGTGGTGAGCGGATAATCCGGTGGGTTTGCGGGCATGCTTCCCATAAAAACCTCACTAATACTCCAGCAGAGCTGTTGGTTGCGAATGGTTCGGCTACTACCCGAAGCACCTGTTTATAATAAAAAGCACCGGCGCCCTGAGGGCGCGGGAAAAGAACTGGGTCAATGAGTGACCTAGTTAGGGCAGTCTCGCGGAGGGCCCGAGACGCGCGTGGATGCGCGTGACCTCTGCGCAAAGAGGTCGTTTTGGTTCATTAGATTTCGAATCTTCGCCGGCACCGCGTGCTGGCCAACGAGGAGGATCTAATAAGAACCGAATTCAAGCGTCAAAAGTAGGTGAATACGTTTCAAAAGGAGAACAGGTCCTCCACAAAGACCTGTAGTAATAGTTAGGACTCTTATTTAGTATAAATAAGAGCGCCCAACCCAGCATGGCCTCACGGCAGCTCGAGTTGGGCGGAGGGGAACGGCCACACAACATGGCCGATTTGCCCCACGAAGACAGGGTTGGTGCCGCCAGCCCTGTTACTCTCTCCGAGGAGCAGCTCCTCGGAGAGGAAGACATGGATGTATCCACGTCTGAATCAGCCCTCACTGAGGCTGAACGAAGGAATCTTCATGAAAAAGATCGTCTTCTTGCTCTGAAAATAGAGCAGGAGGAGGCCCAACATCTGAAGGATACGTGGGATAGGTGTGGTAATCCGAACATCGACCCGGATAACCACCCGAAGGATGAGAAGCCAGCTAGCCTGGTGAAGACAACTGATAAAAGTTGTTACGATGGAAGGGAGATGAATCTCCATCCAGACGTGATGTGCGCCACGGAGATAGGCCTAGCGAGACCTATCCCTAACGACATAGTGGATATGTTGCAGGAATTTATTGATGCGGGAGCTCTCCGCATCATGCCCCCAGAGTGGTTCGCCACCTGGGAAAATCTACAGCAAGGCCTCCGAGTGTGTAAAGCACTTCGGAAGGGCTTGTTTGACGCCGAGATGGCTGACGTCGGGATGTGTGTGCCTCGGATGACACCCATCTCTGATGACACTTCGTGTGGGGCATTCGGCGCCACTACCCTCGCGGTAGGTTGCTACCGCAGATACAACCCGGTAGGGATGTTGGAACCGAGATCGGTTGAAGGATATAGGGACTTAATACGGTCCAACTTATCCTACGAGGTCTATCAGATAGACTATAACCGCATGAAAACAATCATGGCGGAGAAGGACCTCAGCCGTCACGAGGCCATCATCGAGACGGTGGAGGAAATGGTCAAGACTCGGACTAAGAGTTTGACTCAGGCAGAGGAGAAGGCTGCAGCTAAAGCCAGCAGGGACATCCGAAGGGGTGACCCTGCAACGCGCACTAGCAGTCCCCATGGTCAGGATATCCGGACTGTGGTAGTTACAAAAGGTGAATCCCCTTTTGTCCAGCCTCGGGGTCGCCAAGCCTTGAGGAATGAGGCAGCCCGGTTAAAGAGAGTACCAGACGCCCAGCGGATTGTGACCGATGGGTCAGTATCGGATAAATCTGATACGAGCAGTACTTCCCAAGGGAAGTCTGCTACAGGGGAGGACGATATGGACATTGCGGCTCCAAAATCTCCTTCCGAGACGAAGGACCCAGTGACCACAGTCACCCAAACCGACCCGACACCCGACCCGAAGGTGGCTGCTGGACATCAGTCCGACGCCAGCTCGGGGAGCGAGTCGGGTACTGCCCTGGAAAAACACATCTGGAATAACGCCAGAGGTGGATTTCAGGGATTCATTCCCTCCTACTGGGGGGAATGCGCAAAAGGAACGGGGCGTTTCTCCATCCCGCCCGTAATCAACTTAAATGGGAAATCCGACGATGAGGATTGGTGCAGAGCGACCCAAAGGGATCCTCTCGTGAGCGAGTTCTACGAGGACTGGCTTAAGAAAATAGATTTCTTCCCAGAGACCTATTATACCAGGGATCAGAAGGCAAAGATCCGCTGGGCTGTCCGACATTGGGACAGGGACCACCTTCAGTGTCCATTCCAGAAATGCCAGTCATCTCTGGAATTACAGGTGTCCTTCGCCACTAAGGCGAGGTACCTACGCCACTTAGTGGAAAACCACACCCATCACTATATGGTGTACCAGTGCGATCCGGAGGGGGCAGGTACTACTACCTGTTCGGGTCACCTGCATCCTAGGCGTGGACGATTGATAAAACACATGACCATACTCCATAATATTGGAGGTGGTGAGGCCAGAGCCAAGGTGATGGCCCTGCATGAACGCGTAATAGACGCGTTCAGAGATGTCCTGAAGAAGGATCCGAAGAGCCTTAATTCTTCTAAGGCGTATTTCTGCGAGGTGGCAGAAAGCAAATCAAAGCTCACAGTAGCTAGGTTTGCGAAGGTCCCGGGTTCACGGAAGTTTGATTTGGATCCGGACCAATACCCACCCGAGATGTTCCGTCGGTCTGCCAATCGAGGCCGGGGGAGAGGTGGGAGAGAACCCGACCCGAGGGACTACTACCGGGGTCGGGGGGAGCAGCCGAAAGGTGATCGGGGACGGTCTCGGTCCACCAGCCCGGCTACTCACGTAAGAAGAGGAGGGACCCTCAGCCTTGAGGAGATTGACTCCCGTTATTACACGGAGTCCTCTCATAGTGGTCGTAGCTATGAGGCATCTGCGGATAGACATACTGACTATCCGGAGATGGACTTGGCGCCTGGACAGGAGTCCCAGACGCTCGGCCAGACCCCCCAGGACACCCGAAGGCGTGAGAATGAACTCTCTCGCCAGAGGGAGGTTGATAGGGAACTGGCCCGACGGGGACGCAGGAGTCCTGGGGAGGAACCCTCCCGGACCTGGTACGACTTGGTGCGACATGTGGCGTCCACCTCGTCTGCCCAGGGAGGTGTCCTACCCGACGCCGGTTACCGAGGAGGCCCGACAAGCAGACCTTCATCTGCTTCGGGACGGACGGAACCATCCGCTCCTACAGGAATACACCAGCAGGTGTTAAAGCATGCCAGTAGGGATGCTTCGCGGCACCAACAACAGCCGCCATCACACAAGGCATTTAAGCCTGCTCACCGGATCACTGGGCCGGATGGGGAGGCTATGAGACCTCCTCCTCCGCCACCAAAAGGTCCAGTACCAGCTCCGGCGATACCACCCCAGAAGCCGGCTCCACCACCAGGGAAGCCGACTGAGGTTGGGAAACCAACCATGGATCCTCCTGTTAAAACACAGGAGGTCAAACCCAAGAAGGAGAAGCCTGCGGCCACTCTTAATGTAACGCCGATAGCATCCTACTTTCCTAAGGATGCTCCGCTGTCCAATCAGATAGGACAGGAGATTCTGGATGACTTCCAGAAGGAACAGCGGGTGATGGCTGAGGATTACCACAAGAGGGTGGTACAACACTTCATAGAAGGGGTAAGGAAGTGTCACCGGAAGGAAAAGGAGAGCCTTCAGAAGGACACTGCCGATGAGGTGGTTACCAAGACCAGGTTCTTGGAAGCACAGCGTGACAAAGCCGCTGTGCTGGAAGCTACAGTCCGAGAGGAGTGTAAGGAGCTCCAGGAAGAAATCCGGAAGATGAAGGCCAAATTTAAAATTTGCCTCGGGATGAAATTCTCGGACTGGGATGGGAGCATGGATCAGCTGAAAGATGCCATCCAGAAGAAGGAGGTACCCGAAGGCTGAAACGAAGCTCCTTCGGGATAACTGAATACAGCTGTAGTTGTTTCAGGAACTCTTCGGCTACGGAAGCTGAAGGTGAATATGAAGGGACTATCCCTTCATATTAAAAGAACCTTTAGGTTCTGAGGTAATAATATCCATACCAAGTGTTAATAATATTTCCACATATGTAAACGTTTTAACATACATCGCACCTACATGAGTCTACCATTTGCTGGTAGACCCGAACAGGAGAGCACCTCACTCAGTCGTCCAAGATGAAGAGGAGAGCACCTCACTCAGTCGTCCAAGATGAAGAGGAGAGCAACTCACTCAGTCGTCCAAGATGAAGAGGAGAGCACCTCGCGTACTCGTCCCGAAGCAGATCCGGAGATCAGCCCAGTATCCGACTTCTTATAAAGTCAACATAGCACTTTTTGTGAGGTTCTGCAGTACACCGCTGCAGTTCCAGATTATTTATTAAAACGTACATTCTCGTCCATGTTACTAATATATATTTATGGTGCTGATACACTACGATAGTTTATGATACTCAGGATAATACCAAAGATCTGTATAAACCATGACTGTGTTCAAACGTTAACCACTTCGGGTGGGTGTAAATAAGAGTATGTATATCTAGTTGTATATATATTTTGTTATGGAAAACGGAGGTGATGAAAATTTGATTCTGGTGCGAAGAAAAGTTATCATGTATCCCTATGTAATTATTTTTTTTTTTTTTTTTTTTTTTTTTTAGGCTTGTGAGTCCTTTTTAGGACTGGTAATAATTCTTCGGAATTGGTACACTTGCCGATTATATTTGTAAAGGTCCTTATCAGGACTATATATGTATTTCCTATCAGAAGATAGTTACAATCTGTTAGTAACTACTTCGGGTACTACTTAACGTAAAGGTCATATCATAAGGTTTCTATGACAGTGTAATGCCTTAATTCCATTAATATTGTTCAACATATATTACATATGACTAATGGTAGTAAAACCCTTTGTGTATAGTGTATAGACAAACTACTTCTGGTTGTCAAACTATTTTATTATGAGTCTACTACTCAGGTTTTTACCACACCTAGTGTTGTCTAGGGGGGGTAGTGTAGGGGTTTACTACGGTAATCATTTATATCCAGGTGACCGAGGAGGATTAAGTTCGGGTTGTTCCCGCCTGGCGTTAGTGTGGGCGGTATCCCAGAGGGGGCGACTGTCCTCTCTCGGGTACTGCGCACCACGTTTCAGGCGGGAGCCAACCGACACGTGACCATGTTCATTTCACATCCAAAGGGGGTATATAAACCTCCCCTCCTCGTATAGTCGCCAGTGAGTGCAGGCCCGGCTGACTCCCCGCATTACCCTACCCCAATCGCTAGATTGAGCCAGGACTGCTTCGTCTTACCCTTCGGGTTAAGACTAGATTCAATTGTAATAGGGATACGTTGAATAAACCACGCTTTCTACTTCGCACTTGGAAACTGACGTTCTTGTTCTCTTTCTGAGATTCCGAACCACTACAGTATTTTCATGGTCAAGATACAGTGAGAAATAATAATAGCTATATCACAAAATTTTATGTGCATGTCCCCAAAGACCTATATTTTCCATTGCAATTGAGAAATAATGTGAATGAAAAGATTTTTAATTGACATATTTTTCACTTTTAATTGTTGCAAAGTCGTGAGTCTGAGCCTCAACTTCACCCTGATCTGCATTTCATGAGCAACCAGAGAGAGAAAGGTTGTCGTAAATTGTATGAAATCATGCATGGGATGAGAATTTTACATGGAGGTTGCAAATAAAGAAATTGACTTGAGCAAATACAGGATTAGGACAAAATTATAAATAATAGGAAATATGCCTCGTAATATGCACCAAGGAGAACTATGCGAGACAGGACAAAATACACTGTAAATATATGAAAATACCTTAAGTGGGGAGAAGGAGGGGTAAGAGTTCTGGCGGTTAGGTAATAGATGGAGAATGTGACCAACATGCTAGTGTTTAAGGAAAAGCTATTCAACCCCTCATGGGCTGCATATAGTATTTTATTGCATTATGTCCTTTATTTATTGGTCCTTTATGAAGTGGCTTGAGCTTGAAATCACCTTGACAAGCAGACTCACCAGTGTGAATTTATGCATATTGACGACAAGTGACATATCCCGTTAAAACACTGTCCTGCACTTAAAGGATTAAAGGAGGATAGTGACAGTAAGGCAGCTAGTAAGATGTCACTTTGAGGGTTCAAGTGGTTCTCAGATGTAGGTCTTGTGTAATGAGTTGGCGCGGCCATGTGTGAGATGACTCATTAAGCCACCTTTTACTCCATCTCTGCTCATTATGCAGCTTCAAAGTGAGCCTGTGAGCTACTCTCATCAGTGGTTACATGTCACTTTGTGGTGATGTCTGGAGGGAGATGAACAGAGACTAGGATCAAAGTAGTCGTGCGTGGTACCTTACGCTGAGCAATACGGAATATTAACTCATCTTCCTCAACATACTAGTCACTGCTGCCACTGTTGTCTAGTTCGCTTTGCATATAATCATGCCTATCTCTGAGTTCACTATTATCATCATGACAAAGACACTTAACCATGAAGACAGATAATCAGCAATATTGTCTTTTCGTTATTAACAGCACATTCTCATATAATATTGTTAAAACCTGCATGAACTATATAGACAAAGGTTCTCGAGGTAAGGCCTGTAAGTCTGATTATTGCACTAGCAGACCTGTGTGCTGTTTTGCACGAGGCCGTAGGCTGAGTTCAATGCAGCACACAGGTCTGCCAGTGCAATAACCACACTTACAGGGTTAATCAGTGTGCCTTTGTATTTATTTTTTATGTTTTTCAATTCAAATTACCAAAATTATAGTTCGGCAAGCCTAAAAGAGCTTATTTCTCCGCCATTTAAATGTAAACAAACTGCCAATGATGACATAGGTTATTGCACAGGGGGAGTGTAATATGGCGCTCCTTGGTTAAATCAATGGCACTGCTGTATTTCATAAAAAACAAATATCAGAAGTTAATGGAAGCCTATGGACACCCCTGCCCCCCTCATCATAAAAAGAGGTACTTGACAGTGTCATATGGTCTAATGGCATAAAGGTTGTTGAGACCATATGAAGAACTTGATCATCAAAGCTTGTGTTCATTAGTCCTAAGCTATGCAAGCACCTCAGATGTGCTGCATAGGTGTATCATGCTGACTCTTAGGGAGTGTATCAACCTCTTAGTGTCATCACGATACATGGATGCATTAAAACACTTATGGCAGTGTTGATTACTTACCAAAAGTTACTGCATTCAGGCATCATGATAGTAAAGACTATATTACATTACAATGTCATGTTAAAGGGTTAAAGTGAAACCCCTACTGGTGGCAGTAGACGAGGCTACAGCTGAGGATGGAGATGGATGATGAAAAGCAGCCTTATGCACATCTAGAATGGGGCCGTCTTGCTGCTATCAATCTCACTGAGAGGTGAATATGAAGGAGGCTGATCAATGCAGACAGAGGGATCGGGTGATAGAAATATTACAGGTCATTCCAATGTGGATACTAAGTGACCAAGCCTACTCCATTCCTGCATTCCTGCAGAGAAGGTAATACACACTGATATAGCCCAGGCCTCCCCTATGCTAAAAGTTGTACTGTAAAATGTGACTAGACTGGTTTAAATATGAAGGTTCAGGATGTTAAGTAAGCTAG
Source organism: Harmothoe impar (assembly GCA_947462335.1). NCBI lineage: Eukaryota > Metazoa > Annelida > Polychaeta > Phyllodocida > Polynoidae > Harmothoe > Harmothoe impar. Next base: position 26,458,580 of record OX381707.1, read on the forward strand.
GCAGGCATGAACTATGTTATTGATAATACGAATGTACTAAATATAGTGCCTTTCAATTTGAGCAGATGGCAAGTAACAGATATCTACCACCAACATGAAGAATGTGACAGCTACAACTTTACTGTTTGCTACCAGGAGAAAGTAACATGATACCAGGTATCAAGTAGGTAGAGTCCAGCAGCATGTTTTCTTCAATACCACAGTTGGCTGGGAGAACAAAGGAAACTACCTGCCTGTATAATAGCTACAAAACAATCACCACTAGTGACATCAGCCAGTTAAACCACAGCCAGAGCCTTGTACTCAGTACATTGGCAACAGTCAATACTCATTACTAATTTTATTGGCACAGTCATGGCTGAGTGCACTCATCCGCAACTTGTGATTAGCCTTGACTGCCACCAATAATTATACTGAGTATAGGGCGTTGACTGTGGTATAACTACTATATATAATATAGTTGTATTCTGTTCTGTCTGTTTTAGTTACGCTTCAAGTTAAGTTTTTTAAACAGACAGCATTTTTGACGATATACACAAGTATGCTTTTTACATTTCTACCATTATTCAGATCTTAGGCTCAAAGAATGACACTTTTGCAATACTATGCCTAATAATATACATTACACTCATTGCATTAAACCATATTGTGCACATAAAATAGCACTAGCAAACAGCACCCCTG